>CM024519.1:47536641-48136641 GCA_014182375.1 Eucalyptus virginea
GAGGTCCACGCGACCGGCTGAAGGAAGAAGAGGGAAGAAAAAAATAAAAATAAAAGAAAAAAAATCTAAAATATTAAAATATTATTAAAAGTTGTCAACTTCAGCACCAATCAGGCCACGTCAGTCGGCCAACGTCTAGTCAGCAAAATCCGGCCAAAATTGGCTAGAAATGACTAAATTGACACAACGTAAAAAGATTTAGGATTAAATCGGCACCAAAAAAAAGTTTAGGACTAAATCAGCACAAAAACAAAATGTTTAGGACTTTTTTGGCACTTCTCCCGATTTTGTCGTCTCGTAGAATCTAAAGCATTAACTATTTAAGAACTAGCTTAGCTTGGGTCATGGCCCTTGCCCAACTAGCTCAGCTTGCACTTTCATAAATACAATTTCATGAGGTTATATATCACATATATAATTGGACATTAAGGGCGCGTTTGGTAACGATTCTGTTCCCAAAAACTGATTCTGACGAAAAATGATTATTTTTTATTCATTCCCTTAACGATTCTCGAATAAAAAACGCGTTTGGTAGAATCGTCCAAAATTTTTTATTCTAATAGAATTGCGTTTGATACCACGCTTAATTGATTCTGTTCAAAATCAATTTCTTCTCATTTTTTAATAATTTTTTTACTTTTTTTCTTTTTTCCTTTTCTTTCCTTTTTTTTTTTTTTTTTTTTTTTCCCTTTTCTCATATTTTTTTTCTTCTTCATGTAGCCAGTCGCCGAACCGACGATCGGCCAGACAAGGGCCGGCGACACTCATTGGAGCATCGCCGGCCCTCGGCGAGGCCGACCCTCATCGGTCGAGCCTCACCAACAGCTGGACGAAGCCGGCCTGGCCACCGGCGGGGCTGGGCGAGCCTTGCCGATGGCTAGGCAAGCCTCGGCGGGGCTAGGTGAGGCCCGCTTGGCCATCGGCGAGGCCCAGCCTCGTTCGATTTGGCAAGGCCAAGCCTCGGCGGGGCTAGGCGAGCCTCACCCAACTGCCGGCGAGGCTCACCTAGCCCCGCCAGTGGCCAGGCCGGCCTCGCCGGTGGCTGGGCTTGCCTCCGGCGAGCTCACCGGACCTTGCCCTAGCCTAGCGAGCCTCGAGCGAGCTCGCTGGACCAACGGATGGCAACCAGAGGCGGACGGCGGCAAATGGTGGTGGACGACAATCGCGGGATGACGGAAAGGAAGAAGGAGACTTTCACTGTTTTGATTCCTTTTTTTATTCTCAGACGGAAAATCACATTTTTTTTTATTCTCAATTCTCTTCTCAATTTGTTCCCGGGAACAAAAATTTTACCAAACACGATTCTCTTCCCAAACTGATTCTGGGAACAAAAAATCAGAATCAAGCACTGTTTGGCACGTTGCCAAACAGCCCCTAACTCCTTCCATACTCCGACGCTTGCAGTGGCTCACTCGGAGCGACAAACTAATCATTTTTCGAGTGGCCCAATCTGCCCTCCCAACTATGCAGTCTAGGTGCATCATATACGATAGCAACTCCAATTTTTTCCGAGTTCAGTAACATGATGACCGATAATGCAACCTACGCACAAATCTTCAACTACTCGATCTCTGTTTTCTTGGCTATGTGGCATACCTTTTGATCTTGAAGGAGGCTTTGCTTCGCTGGTACACCGGAAACAGAGATTTTCCCTCTTTTTCTTTGAAGCAGGAAATTAGATGACAATAAAACCTGACCCTGAAGTACACGTTTTTGCAGCATCAAGAGACTTTTACCTAATGGAAAGGATATACAGCTAACTTTTCGGCATCAATTCTTTTCCCACAAAAAAAAAAAAAAAAAGCAGTGGAGCAGCGAAATCTTCTGGAAGAGAACAAGAGATCACTGAACTGAAACTGTCGCTTTCAATCAAGAGCTTCAGAATTACAAGCCTTTCTGGAAAAACCGCAGAGCCTTCATCTGCCGGGGAGGATGTCGGTAAATGAAAAATCATGGAAAGGTGGACCTGCAGCATGCAAAAATAGAGAATGCTGAATGAAAACTGCAGTTCCTTAATCATTCATTCCATTGCTTGTTCAATTAAGGAAACATAAAATGCACGGACCAACAAGTGCTATGAGGAAACCATGACAAGATGCAAACGTTGGAAAGCATGCAGATGTTATGACCATGCAAATACGTAGGCTAAGATCCCTACAAGATTTAGCTTCTGGGAGAAGAGCCTAGGATCACAGCCTTTTCTTGTCTGTAGATGCCTTGGAACTTAGGGGCTTTCAGCAGATTCTGAGTAGGTAATGGAGAGTCCACAAACTTAAATGGGTAACGTGTAAAAATTCAGTTACATTATTAAATTCTCAAGTACACTTCACCGATCCAACGGTATGACATTTCTAGCAATTTTAGGGCCTTATAATGGTGCCTATTGATTCTAAATAAGAATCTTCTTTGATTTTTTTACCTTGCTTAGAAGGGGTTATATAAACAATCTCTACTAACCTGTGTGCCTCCCAAGAAGCAATTGTAAAGAAAAATAAAAGCATAACAAAAAGGCCCATGCAAATGCTGTGCAAACCTTGATAAGTGGTGTCATGGCATAATTAGCTAATTTACTCTATGAACACTAATGCACTTCTGAGACCAGAGTGACCTTGAAACCACCCCCCGAACCACTCAAAATTCCTTCTCTATTTTGAGAATTTTTTGACTTGATTTCTGAATCTTTTGTCACCTCTCAACCATACTAAACAAGGAAGAGGAAAAAACTAACCTTCTTGTTCTCCTAAAATGTGAAAGGGAACATGTGTATTCATCTTTGTGCAACCTTCACTCCAGTTAACCACGCCAGGGCTCTGCATATGTTCATCTGAAGGCTGCGAGGGCCCCAAGACAGATATACAAATTGCAGGCTCACTCATGAGACCTAGATAATCTCGTGCACGCCTCCAAACCCGGCCATCTGATATTCGGGATCGAGCTACCTGGTCATGTGAGAACGACTTAGGGAAATTTTAATAGTTGACAATCTGGCATTGATGTTTAACAAAGCTCGCAACGAACGAGGGAAATTACTAAACAAGGACAAGATATCACATGAGTACATATACAAAAGCATTGTTCTCTTAATGCAGTTGTGAAACATTCTGATTAAAATCTACAACCTACCTTGCCTAAGGACACACGTGCCCTTGGAAGCAGCTCACGATGGTAAGTAGCAAGCTTTGCAATTGCTGTTATCACAAAACACAGAAGCCTTGCCTGTGATGACTTTCTGGATGTGTCACCATTGGATCCAACAGCCAAATCCTGCCTCAGCCCAAGACGACTTCACAAATAATCAAGAAATAAACTTTATGAGTAGTCTGGTAGTGCAAAAGACAACACCAGCTACTGATGGATGAAGCATTTCAGTATGATGAAGAAAATCCCCCTCCAACTAGAGCAGAAACAAAAGTGTCCACTGTAAGGGCCTAAAGGTAATGGCTCAGCTTACCTAGATGAAAGGTTTTCATATAAGAGTAGCTCTAAGCTCTCAAAAAGCTCGCGAGCTGCATCTTTGTGAGATCCACCTCCTCCTCCATGCTCCCCAATGGCCCAACATAGTTGCAGCGCCAACTCTGTCTACAGAAGAGAATTGCAAATAATTTTGCCATTTGCATAATATAACTGGAAGCAGCAATGTGGAGGAAATTCTCTGACCTTTGCAGGACTATCATAAGCTTCTCCAAGCCTATCCATGATAGGTTTCTGCAAAGAATTTGGACATGTCCTCAGATAAGGCTTAAATAAGGTGGATACTGAAGAAAATCAAAAACTTCCAGTCAGAAAATTGTCATGCGAGGAAAACAAAGATTGTGCCCTCTGAAACCGTAAGGAATGTGGTAATAGGATGAAAATGTTCTACTATTGTCATTCCATACCAGAGTCCACACAAGAAAGGTAAACCATCAAAATGGTGGCTAAACAAAACAAATTACCTCAGTACACATAGCTCCTTCCTCTATCTATATTCAAATTGCGTAGAACTGTATTGAGCCTACTAAAAGTTCGTGCAGAAAGAACCACTCCCAAATATGGAATAATGAGCTTGCTCTTCTTTGACATGACATTACCGTTAATGCTGCCTGATCATTGCTAGGACTGGCTGAACTAAACTACTGAAGCAGAAAGAACATGAATATTTCTGAGAGGGTACTACCTTCAGAACAGCGACAAAGTTTGGAGAGCGCTGAAATGCTGCAAGCATGAATCCCAAGAGCCTCTTTTGAACCTACAGTGGAAATGGCAAATACCCAACCTCTTCAGATAATAATGTAGTATTTGTATGCATGAAAACTCAAAACTCCCTAGCAAGAAGGGATGTTCTATAGGATGTGAAATATACTGTGTTTAAATACAAAGATGTGATTTATCATGCTCTACCAAACAGCAGAACATCACATTAAAACAGTTAAAAAGTATATCATATTTGCATCCCAAGGAGCTGTTGAATAGTATAAATGGACCTATTTTATAGGGTTATCCATGAGGAAGCTCCATTCATTAAAATGAGAAAATTCCACAGAATTATGGTCTGAAAGGAGCTGATGACTTGAATCATTAAAGTTAATTCACCAAGTCATTCATAAAAAAAACTTTATCAAATTGATACAAGAAACATCCTAAGAAATTATGGTTTCATTTTCTTTACTTAACTCTTGCCAATATGCTATGTGGAGGCAGTTCAGTATAATCAGTAAGCAGCAAAATATGTGTCTTGCCTATCATGTGTTTTACTTCTTCTCGAACTGCATAGTATATGCTAGTTTAAGGCCACTAGATCCTACTAGTCTCTAGTTACAACAGCTATTCTCACCTTATACTTCACTACTTAATACCTGCACAACAATAATGAAAATGCAAATGACAGTTTATTAACCACATCATATTAAAGGATTACCTCATAGGAAAAAGTTTTGTCTGGAAATATTTTGGAAATTCTGGACATAAGCAGGGGAACCAATGCGCAGATCAAAGCTGCATATGCAAGACAGTTCGAGGGAAAATGGTGAGACACAGTTAACCTCTGCTACAAACAAATCACAAGAAGACTAACAGCGTGTATATTGACTCTCGGCTAATGTTAGGATTCAAGACGTACAGTCATTTACTTCACGTAGAGCTATGGCAAAATAAACATCAAGGAGCCTGGGAGCTATATGCAATGCTTGTTTTAGCCGCTCAGACTGAGGGTTATTTATTGCAGCCAGTGCAGCTGTCATCCCTGGAGAATTCCAATGACGTTCCTACAACATAACCTTTTACAGTTAATAGCTCATTGCATCAGTCAGCTAAAGATAAAGGATTCAACCATGAACTTGACCAAAAGTGTTCAAGTGGCATCAGATAACCTCCAAGACCTGATAATGAAAATATTATGACAATATCAACACTACTATGCTTTGTGCTTCCAAAGAATACGTGCACAGTAAAAATACAATGACATGAGGAGGGTTCCCCTCATGATCTTCATATAAAATAAGTTAAATTCGCTTAGCACTCTCAATGAGACCAAACACTAGCTCCATATTAAGAGTAAAGATGATCTGGAAACAGAACAAGCTTGAGAAAGAAAAGCCCTACAGCAAAGCCATCATTTTCATCCTTCAGAAGGTCGAGAAAAAGAGGGTCAGCAACATCAATTGTGTTGTTATCCTCAGATTCAGAGTCTACTCCTCCATCGCCAATGGTTGATCCAGTATATGCTTCATCCATGAGAGCAAGTAACATCTGCAATCATAAAAATTTGCATGCCCTTTATTGAACAATGCAGCAGTAGAACAACCTGACTCCTTCCAGATTTTAAGTGCCAGAGATAACCTCAGGAGCCGTACTCTTCTGAATTGAAGCTATGCTGCTTCCAATAAGAGATCCAGAGCTTCGTTCTACCTTCTCTAATGCCACAACCAAAACTAGAGTGGACAAAAAGGAACATGGTAAATCCATACAAGTATGAGCTTAAGAAAAGAAAGACAAAGTGTTGTGCAACCGACAATTCCAGCAGATGCTATACAAGCATTTGTGGTTATTTGTTTTTTTTTTTTGGGGGGGGAGGGAGAGAAAGTTCATATTCATCTGTCACAAGTGTAGAGAAGAGTTGAAAAAGAATCTGACAAGCTTTACCTGAAGCATGGAATAATAAATTTTTACGTATAACTGGAGTCCCTGACCCATTGAAATACAGAATTAAGCCAGCAAGCAGCACCATCATCAAACTAACCTAAACCTCTACAGGTCAAACTCTATACTTCCTCCACACATCCTATTATGATACTGTTGTCTCCAAATGAAAACTTGGAAACCCCTCACCCCTAATAAGTTTCTCTTACTTTACTTTTAGAGAGAGTTTGGACGTTTCACCAGCTCCCCATCATGACTAAGTCCATGCATGCCATGATACCTAAAATCAACATCTATATGGCTGACAAATTTATCAGACCAAAAGGGTCTGTGTGGACTACTAGTTGAACCACAAAGCAGTAAGGAGTTCGGACCATCGAAAAGATGCACATGTTATAATTTAGAGAATGTAATTCCACCTGGTAGGTCCATTAAAGATGGAAATAGAGGAAGAAAAGATCCAGTGGCTATCAACCCAGGAAAAATTGTTATGAATGATTTCTCCAACCTGCAGTTTTAGACGCATCAATCCTGATTAGTTGACCTTCCATCAGATATTAATAACCTAACAATTCACTGTCCAAACTGTTCAACGGAAGAAAGTTTAGAGGATACAGAAAAGCTCCTGACCCCTAATGTTATTTGAACTGTACCATACATTTCCACATATGATCTATTGGAGGTTGACATTAAAAGGAAGTCCTAATTCTTTTAAAAGTCTCAACATGACTCATCTGGTTTATAACCTACCTTATTATGCTTCCATTGTCATCCTGACTCATGCCCTTGTAAAATAATCTCAAGAATTAATTACTCTTAGAATACACTTATAAGCAATTTCTTCTCCCCTCGGTACCGCCAGAAGATGAGTCTTGTGTGGGAATGGAAAAGAAAGATTTTGTTTGCATACACCAGAAAATAAGCCTATAGTACTGATGGTTGCTTCCAATTTCCATCTCTCTGAAACCTAAATTTTCCGACCTAAATTGTGAGTGCTCCTACTCACTTTCTACATATGATTTCTTCTCTCCTATCTTAAACTTTCCTAAATAAAGAAAGTTTAACATGCCCACCATACCAAAATGAAAAATAACTAGTCTGCTGACTATGGAATCCACAAATAGCATGGCCAGCTAAGCTGGCAAGACTCAAGAGATATTGGTTGGACTGACCAGCAATGAAACATTGGTGGAGAACTTACTTCTCTCCATTCCAAGCAATCAACTTCAGCAACAGTGGGAAAAACTGCAAACATATTATCGCATCATCAGGAAGGTCTTGATTGATTTCCAGATTTATTGTAGCCATAGTTACAATACAAGTAATCATTTTTAAATGAGAAGAGCACAGTCTGCCATATCTTAATAAAGACCCCTCCTTTCAATTTCTGCTTTTGATTAATTTCACATGAAGCTGGCCAAATCAGAAGTGCTAAATGATACGAAAGATGCTAACTAGAAGGCTATACGGGACCGAGTGACAAATACAGATAAGCTGCAACCATCAAGAGCAACAATTAGTGTTATACCTCTGGGAGCAATGAAGGAAAAGTATGCAGAAGTTTCTTCTTATATGTATTAAGAAAATCAAGTGTGGCTTCTGCAACCACCGGATCAGCAAATTCACTGCAGAAACATCAGGATAAGAATTAGGATTCGGATCCCCCCGAAAAGTGCAAGGAGAATAAAAGCTAATTTGCCCTGACTTGTAAATATTCAAGGACAAGCCTTTAAAATGAAAGAGTATGTAAATGAATGGTATATGAAAGCTAATTGGCAGTGATCAGAATAATTTTTTTGAGTTTACAGGAAAGCTTGTTCATCTCATGAAAAGAAGAAAAGCCAACAGCTTCACTCTTTAGTAATTCACACCATCCAGATTGCCACAGGACTACAGAAACCTTATTCCAGGCCTCCAGATGCTATATTGGTCATTGGGTGTTCATTTGCTGTTTCGTGGGATTCGCAGTTTTAAGGAAAATTCAGTAGGGTCATTTTCAAGGAAATTGGAGGGTCAATGCATCTCTGATAACTGATGCCGTGGGGCATATTAATCAGACTTCGTAAAACCTGTTTGTTGGTAATATTATTGAGAAGAATGAGATAACAAAATCAAATTCCTTGGTCTTTTCAAATTGGTGGTCTTTTCGATATCCTTGAAAAAGGTGAAGCCACATCAAAGTGTGCACATGACATGGTAGGATAGATTGTTACCGGCTCAAGCATGATTTGAAGAAAGTCCGTAGACTTGTATCAGCATCATGAAGGACTATATCCCCGAAGTCGAGAAAGAATTGAAGAATCGCCTGATATAGTACGACAATGAATACCATACAATAATTAAGTATTCATGCCAGTAAAACAAGCATATGGATATTTAGATGGTATACCCGGCTGCATTATGAACAAAATATCACACATATCCTTCCTAAAACTGGTCTATTTTAGTATCTCCAAATCTACACTGTACATCCCCACTTTAGAATGAGCATGGAATGATGATGCAAGTGTAAGACGCTTTTAGGGAATCCAATCATCTTTCTCCATACAAGGACATATTGAACAGCGAGCATTGCCAAAATTATGCGATCATAAATCCACCGCATTTAAAAGCGACGGAACAAGTAAATGCACGAAAGAGAACGTGGGGAACGATATCAAACCAGCAAGAGAAGGCCGTAAGAGGTGTTGGATTGGGACAAGGAAGCCATCGCCCGTTGGAAAAGCTTACTAATCTGAGGATACACCCTCGCGATGAGATCTTCCGAGTTCTCAGCCTTGCACAGTTCGTACAACCTCTTCACCTATCCAAATAATCGAACAGGAACAAAAGAAAACAGGACCGCTTCGTAAGTGTCAGCACATGTATATGAACCATAACGATCGCTCGACGAGCTCATCCGAACTTCATACTGTAAATACGCAAAATCACGGTCCGTTCGAGCTCGTTCGAGCTGATTCTTCGATACCGCCGCACGAGGAAGCGAGCGCGGACGCGAGTGCGGACGCGAGCGCCGCTCGCAGCTCACCTCCCGTCCTCCTTCGCCGCCGAGCAACCGAACGGAAAAGGAATAGCGGTGCGAATGAGAAAGGGGGGGCGAGAGAGAGAGCTCACCGACTGAAGAAGAGACGGATCGGAGGCAGGATCGCCGGAGAAATTGGAGTCCCTGGCGCTGCTCGACAGGGTCCGGAGATGGAAATCCCAGCCTCCGTTTCGATCCGCCATTGGTGATCTCGACGCGGTTATCTCAGGAGCGGAATCCACCACCAACTGTTTGCGGAATTGCGCTTGCCGCGGGTGGTGATGACGATTGATGAAGAGGGCGCGAGACAACGGTGAAATTGTTCTTTTTTCCCTCGTTTTTCTTCTTTTTCATTTCGTCTTTTGTTGAATATAATCAATTAAAATTAATAAATAGAATTTCCGGAAAGCAAAGAAAAAAGCCGGGTTAATACTCTGAAAAACTCTAAACCGGTACATTTGTAACAAATTTACCCCTAAATTATTTTTTTGACCATCAAAAATCCCAAACTGGTATACTTTTGACAAATTTACCCCAAAATGGTACATTTGTGATAAATTTACCCTCTGTTAGTTTTTATTAAATTTTATTGTCAAATTATTAAGTTAAATGACACGTGACAATTGATTGATATCAAATTTGGAATTTTACGCTCTGTTTGTCATAATTTACAATTTTTGTGATTTTTTTTTGTATTAATCAAATTTAGTGGATGGTGTATTTGTCACAAATTTATCAGTTTTTTGCTGTTGAATAAATTAGTTTAGGGTAAATTTGTCATAAATGTTCAAGTATGATTTTGTATGGTTAGTCGGGGTAAATTTGTCACAGATATATCGGTTTTTGGTTTTTTTTTTTTTATGACCCAAGGAACCCCACGCACCGTACCAACACGGACAACCCAATAAGCCCGGGATAATGGGGGGTAAACCCTAAGGCGACGTTAACGGATAACCCACCACCCTAACGTCACACTTAAGATCCCGTGCGGCTAGCGGGATTCGAACTCCTCTCCTCTCGCAAAGGATCATGGGAGCACTTATCCAACTGGGCTTTTCATGGCAAAAAAATAGTTTTAGGTAAATTTATCACGAGTGTCTGAGTTTAGAGTTTTTCGGGGTATTAACCACCAGTAGAGGAGAACAATGCGCAAAATAAAGGTCCAGGAAATTGAATGAAAGAACGTCCCTAACAATTGGCTAAACAAAGAGAAAAGAAATATTTTAAAAGAGCAAACCTAGTCATGACTGTTTTGTGATTAAAATGAATGATGATTCAATATATTTATTAATTTTTTAATTAGTTTCGAACTATATTCAGTAAAAGAATTGCTAAAATTAATAAAGATCTATCGTTCTTATTTTACGTTTTAATTATGTAGATTCTTGTTTCTATCTCGTTCACTTAGTCAAAGTGTTTTGAAGTAAATACAGTCTTATCATTTTAATTCAAAGATTTAAGTGCCAATTCTAATTTCATAAACTTTGGTAGAATGATCAATTTTATGCGATGGTTACATTTTCAATCCACCCTTTCTAAGTAAAACTCTTCTCCAATTTACGTGTATTCAGTTTATGACTAAACTAAACTTTATTGAAAATAGAATATATTCATTTTCAAGTAGTTTATTCTTTATTTTTCCATTATGGAACCTTTTTGTTTGGGAATTATATCTGGTTTAGAAAATGAATAAATTCATCTTTACTTTCTTTATTTTTCTCTCGTGTCACTTTTATATTAGTCTAATTTTGCACTTGCTTCTCAATAACACCTCCGACTATCACGGCCTCAACATATAAACCGTTTCTTTGCTATATTTAAAATTTGAAATCGTTTATTTGGACTCGTGTTTTGTTAGAGAAAAAATATACGAGTTGAGATAGTAAATAAATTTAAAATATTGAATTTTAGTATAGGGCATCTCGCAATACCAGTTAAAGTAAGAAGCGATTTTCATTTTCAGCTTATTATTTGAAATTAGGGGACTACCCTGTCCTGTAAATTCTATGTATAACTACTCAAAAAAAGATTCTGAAAAATCACACTTTAATTGCTTCAAATTTAAAGATTTTGAATGGTTTTATGCATTTCTTCCCAACAAAAATGAAGATTTAATAATCGTAAAATTCGCAAAGAAAAGGACCAAAATTTAAAAGTAAAATCCATGGTAAATATCCCATCATAGCGCAGAAATGCTTCATAAAATAATTTTTGAAAATGAGCGTCATACTAATTATAATATTGGAGCCGCAACAATCATAATTATTTTAAACAAATTTAGGTCGATACAATGTAAAATCATTTTTTTTTTCAGAAGAAGATATAAATTTAAAAAAAAAAAATTAAAGTGGCGCAAATGTAAAATAAGCTATATTCACATTATATTTTTTGGATCTTCATTTCTGGATAAGTTTTTTTCCCCACATTTTTGGTAAGTCCAAAATTGGCAAGTGGTAGGTAAAGTCATGAACAAAAGATTTTACCTAAATATCCCATCATAGGACAGAAATGCTTCCTAAAATAATATTTGTATTTAAACTTCATAATGATTATAATATTGGAGCAAAAGCAATCATAACTATTTTAAACAATTTAGGTCTTTAATTGATAGAATGGAAAATTTATTTTTTTCAGAGCAAGAGATAAAAAAAATAAAAATTTCAAGTCCTGTGACCCCCCAAAACACATATTTGATAAGTCCAAAATTGGCAAGTGGTAGATAAAGTCGTGAACAAAAGAATTTTACCTAAATATCCCATCTCACCACAAAAATGCTTCCTAAAACAATATTTGCATACACATTTCATAATGATTATAATATCGAAATTGCAGCAATCATAATTATTTTAGACAATATAGATTTTCAATTGGTAGAATGTAAAATCAGTTTTCTTTTCTGAAGGGGAGAGATAATTGAAAAAAAGAAAAAAAGAAGAAGCATTTCAAGCCGTTCGAATCTAAAGCAAACTATATTCATATAATTTTTTGAAACCCTTATTTCTGGATAAGTTTTTCCGCCCACATTTTCGGTAAGTCCAAAATTGGGTAGTGGGAGTAGGTAAGGCACCAACCAAAAGAATTTTACCAAAATAAGACCGCGGGAGAATCCGACACTTAAATGAAAAATATCTTTACATACTTATTTCCATGAAATCTCACTGCCTTGCAGGAAAAATAAATAAATAAATAAACAAGACAAGTCTCCTCCTCAAAATCCACAAACCCCGCCGGCCTCTTCCCTCTCTCTGTCTCTCTCTCTCTTTCCTACGCTAATGGCCGCCTCCATTAAAGCTCCTCCCTCCTCCTCCTCCTCCTCAGGCACATTCCCAACCCTCCACAGGCCCCGACCGTCGTCGCCCCTCAAGCCCGCGAGATTCGCGGTCGGCCCGCCCCCGGCCCGCCGCCTCCGATCCGCCATTTCCTGCACCCTCGCCCGGGACTCCCCCGTCCGAATGGAGGAGCCCGCCCCCGCCCAGCTGCTGCGGCCCGACCCGTTCGGCCGATTCGGGAAGTTCGGCGGGAAGTACGTCCCCGAAACCCTAATGTACGCGCTGTCCGAGCTGGAGTCCGCGTTCCATGCGCTTGCCGAGGATGACGAGTTTCAGGTCCCGTCGAGTTTTCTTGTTTTTCTTGAATTTTCTTTTTTCTTCTCTCCTTTTCCGCGAAATGGGTTTGTTTCGTTGCTTGTAAATGAATTTCCCGGCGCTGTTTTTAGCGTTTTGGTTCGTGTTCTTGAATTGTCGCTATATTGGTTTTTGTTTTTTTCTTTTTTGGGGTCAAAGTCGCTGTATTGGTTATTCGATTTGAATCGATGCAATGGGCTGGACGCTGATTGATGTTGGCACTGAGGAATTTTGCCGTAATGTGAGATATTTTGGAAATTGGGTTTTTTAGTGGCTGATGGGATGTTTGAGCTCTTGAAATGATTGGTGGAGGTTCTTCTTTGACGATTTTTTTTTTTTTTACTTGAGCAGTCTACTCGGAAATATGCATGAGTTTTTGCATATATAGAACATATTAGTTGTAATCATGTGTCATGGATGTCTTTCAAGTCATCCTTTTGATCCGCATAGGTATTGCTCTGTCGGTCATTTGACAGAACTTTAGCCCGGTTCGTTGACATCTTGGGCTCATTTACTTTCTTGGATCTCCAGCTTTCTGTCATTCATCTTTCATGAGTTTGTAAGTATTGTTGTTTTGGCATTTTGGAGCCCTTCCTGAGATGAATGTGTTTGTCGCAGAAAGAGCTGGATGGGATTTTGAAAGATTATGTTGGTAGGGAGAGTCCTCTTTACTTTGCGGAACGGCTCACAGAGCATTACAAGCGCCCAAATGGTGAAGGGCCGCACATATACCTCAAGAGGGAAGATCTCAACCATACCGGAGCTCACAAAATTAACAACGCCGTTGCTCAGGCTTTGCTTGCAAAGCGGCTGGGCAAAAAACGGATAATTGCTGAAACTGGAGCTGGTCAACATGGAGTTGCAACTGCTACAGTTTGCGCCCGCTTCGGGTTGCAGTGCATTATATATATGGGTGCCCAAGATATGGAGAGGCAAGCACTTAATGTTTTCAGAATGCGTCTTCTTGGAGCTGAGGTGCGCTCTGTGTATTAGCCCTTGTGCTACATCAGGTCCTTATTGTATGATGGTGATGGTGGTCTGACTCTGTGATTACTGAAACCATAGTTTACTTCAAATTGTCGTGTTGCATGAAGTTGGAAAATCTTGCAGGTCTTTTACCTTTGTCCGAATGCTGTTAGTTTTTATTTTAATACTACTATGCATGAGCTTTCAATGTAATGAGCGATGTTCGAATTGTTCTTTGGAATCCAAGATCCAACTCATATAAGGTGAGCAGTTAGTCTGTTAATCAAATTCATATGGAGATAAACACTGTGATGGAATTAGCCTCGATGTAATAATTTAGATGTCGTGAAAACTCTTATTTCGTAATCAGAGCCGGGGATTAGAGTTAATAAATCAAGTGTGAAAGGATTTGCTCAATGCTGCAAAACCATCTATTTTCTGTACCTGCTCAATTTCTAGCAGCAGGCTTCCTTCTAACCGCTGCCACTCTCAGTTCTGCCCCTGAGAATTTTGCTTTTCTTATTCTACTTCTTGAAGCTACTTTTCCTTGCTAATTGGGTTTGGACTTGGAGCCTTGGACAGTACTTGACTTAAGGCCTCATGCACTGTACAATATATTTGGTGGCTACTGCATTATTAGGAGTCGGTGAACGCTTAGCTCTGACTGCTGGTGGTTAACAACTCTTCATATGAGCAATCTAGATTTGAATTAATGTCCACTCTATGATGCTCCCTTCAATTAAAATTCATCTCCTCTTTCATTGCATCTGTTGAAATCATGATGTGTATGTTATCAAATGCAGGTTAGAGCAGTGCATTCTGGAACAGCAACATTGAAGGATGCTACATCCGAGGCTATAAGGGACTGGGTGACAAATGTGGAATCAACCCATTACATTTTGGGTTCTGTTGCTGGGCCTCATCCATACCCAATGATGGTCAGGGAGTTCCATGCAGTGATTGGTAAGGAAACTCGGAGACAAGCTCTTGACAAATGGGGTGGAAAACCAGATGTGCTTGTTGCCTGTATTGGGGGAGGATCAAATGCCATGGGACTCTTCCATGAATTTGTCGATGATAAGGATGTTCGGTTGATCGGCGTGGAGGCCGCAGGTTTTGGCGTGGATAGTGGTAAACATGCTGCCACTTTAACTAAAGGGGAGGTTGGCGTGCTGCATGGAGCCATGAGCTACTTGTTACAAGATGATGATGGGCAGATTGTTGAACCCCACTCGATTAGTGCAGGGTAAGCAACATTCTTACTTTGCCTTTGAACTTTCTATAGTTTCCCTCTGATGACACTCTTTCTTTGTCATCCTGTAAAGCTTGGACTACCCTGGAGTTGGACCTGAGCATAGTTTTCTGAAAGATATCGGACGTGCTGAATACTATAGCTGTACTGATGAAGAGGCATTAGAAGGTCAGGGATCCCTCTCTCTCTCCCTCTCTCCCATGCGCATTTGTGGCTTTTGAATTTCCGTGTGCTTATGGAAGAGTACTTCTGCACTCCAAGGTGCAAAAGTCCCTGGTTTTTGGGTACAGGGTGATCTGACTAGTTTTGATATATTCTGCTCTTGTTTCCCTGTATGAGGCAGCCTTTAAAAGATTATCACGGCTGGAGGGCATAATCCCGGCCCTGGAAACATCCCATGCGCTGGGCTTTTTGGAGAAGCTGTGCCCAACTCTCCCCGATGGAGCGAAGCTTGTCCTAAACTGCAGCGGCAGAGGGGACAAGGATGTTCAGACGGCCATTAAATACTTGAAGGTTTAGCGTTGCGATGACAACTCATCTATGTGCCATCTTCTGTTTCATATTCAGTGCAGGGTTTTACATGGATTCTTAAACTCCTTTCAACCGCTTTAAAGAACAGATTTTGACTCTGTCCATATTGTTCATGTCAAAGTAGCTAATAATCTGTGGTGTGCTTTTTATTTATTAATTTATCTATAATCCGAATATAGTTCCGTTTTCGATTTGCATTAAATTAATGATCGGGGCTTACAGAGGACCATATTGCTAAGCTTGGCCTGCTCGCACATTGCGTGGGAATGATGGGCGATTTATGAACACCTATATCCATGAATACCATGTCTATCTTCTCTTTTTCTCATCTATTGCCATGACCATTGGCTCAGCAAAGTGAGTTATACATCTCTTGTTCCCCTTTCCATATGAACCCAACACATGACCTTTTTCTTCCTTTGTTCTTTCCATAACCAATTGATTTCCCCCAAGGTTACTGGAGAAGAGGAAGGCGCCAAAATATGATGTATCATAGCATCCCTCTTATGCAAACATAGTTAGGAATGCCAGAGTATGAGAAGTGCGAAACCGAATTACGTGGATATAGGACTATAAGAGAGAAAAGGGGAATGTGGAAGTATCAAATACTGGATTTCTCAGGTTTTTGATTATGTAAAGTTCAATCTTCTATAGGGTGGTACATAAGCTTTAGCTATTACAGAGTGACACGATATATATCTTATATCTCAACAAATTAGGGAGTTTCAAGAGAAGCCATGAGGGGATCAAACAATCCCAACCTTTTTCTTGAATTCTAATTTCTTAAACTCAAGAATGTAACAACCAAAGAAAAAAAAATAGGGGAATTAGGTAAGAAAACAGAAACTTATTCTCTCTCTTTCTCTCTCCTCTCTTTTTGTTTTCTCCTAGCTGCTGAGCTATGTACAAAATGGGTTTTGTCAGGGCATGGGGGACGCTTAGAAATCGATGATGGGTTCACCGATGGTCAAGTTCCTCTCAAGTGTCCATGGCAAGTTAAAGAGCTTGGCCATTATGAACTTGAATATCTTGTTGACATTGATGTTGTGGGTCGCACTCGAGAAGAAAAGGGTCGCCTTCATCACCTTCGCATATGCCCTTGCCTGCGTTTAGATACAAATTCAAATCTCTCGAATTGCACCCACATATGGAAGTTGTTCAATTTAAAGCAAACGTTTCAAAAAAAAAAATGCTTTTTTCATGAATTAATAAAGGGTATCATGCAACTTTGGTGGAAAGCGCGCATCCCTGTGCTTACGCTTTACGCGTAGAGAGGTCACGCAAACGTCCAAAGCGTTGGAAATGTTTGACAGGGGGAAGACTTCCCAAGTCAGTCTTTCTTGGCTGTCATCTCAGACATTCTTTTCAAGATAGCTGTCTTTAATTACCTGGGTTACGATCGTCCACTGTAAATCTGGAGGAAGCTTGACGAAATCATCGAATTTGGTCCCAATTAATATGGGAATAGCTTTCTGCATACAAGAAAAGGCGGACATTAATCAAATGCCCTTGTTCTTCACAAAACTATGCAATCTGAAATTTCAATGTTTCAAGACTCTGGTGTTCATAAACAGATTGTGGAAAACAAGAGGAAAAAATGGTGCTATTATTTTCAATTTCATCATCGATTCAGAGGTAACTTTGTCATGATGTCGAAGAAAGCTCCTCCAGTTTGATGAGTGGATTTCAGAGCAGTGCATACTTTTTCCATTTGGAGGAACCTGACATTATGATCCGTGACACTCCATTTTTTTCATCCTCACATCACTGTGCATTCCAAGTAGCAAAGTTCCAAACACAAGAACATCTACATCATCATCACACTCGATTCTCCAACATTAGGATTGATCGGTGGTGACCCATGGTTAATCTCATCACCAATAATTTGCATCCCCACAAAACTTTATTGTTGATACGAACTACTCATTTGATCGCAAATTGATTAATCTGATGATGAAGAGAAGTAATAATGCCAAGCAGAAAAAAAGCATTTAGTACCTGATTCCACTTTCTTGCTTGGCTATACCACCCAACAACACTGCAAAAAATCAGCAACACAAGACCCACAATCCTTAACAAACCTTTCCGAGGAATCATTAACGGCAACTGGAAGTAATTAACCCACAAGATACTTCGGGAAGAAGATTAGAGATGATCATCGTGTACAGACCTGTTTAGGGTACACCTACTGGTAAGGTCAAACATGAACAAAATTGCCACTGCATCTTTACAAGCTATAGGCAGATGATCGACCGAGCTGTTGTCACCTGCAATAAAAAGACAGAAATCCCCATTACAAGCAGGAATTAGAGAATCAGGTACTTAACCCCAAAAGAATCACCGAAAATCTGGAATCGTTTCTCAGAATTTATCCCCCAAGAAAAGAAGAAACTGTATTAAGTTACCTGCTACATCCCAAATACTAAATGAAATCCTGGCTCCTTGAACAAACATCGTTTTGTCCATCAAGTTCAACCCTGTCATTTGCAGGCTGCACTTTTCCTGCTCGTCTCCCACATATTTAATCTGCAAAGAAGAAGTCGCAGGACTCTGCATCAGTATTTATCGAATACTAAAATAACGGAAAAGCAGTATCATCCAATAGAGAGGAGTGACTGCTAAATACCAGAAAAGAAAAGCACTAATAAAATTCAAGAAGATAAGAAGGAGTTTACTTTCTGGTGAAGATCAAGAAAAGGAAAAAAAAAAAAAAAGTAACAAATGATTATGCTCTTCTTAGAAGCAAAGATAAGAAAAGGATCACTTCTAGTGAATATGAAGAACTCCATCTTACTTACCACGAAACTCGTTTTCCCAATCTGGCAATCCCCCAGCAAGCTGATCTTCAACGAAACTAAATCCGAATCCGTCTCGTGCTCCCCGTACGCCGCCGCTGCCGGCCCCTCCAGAGCCTCCACGCCGGACAGGGAGTTCTCCCGGCGGGGCAGGCGCCGGTACCGGGCGGCCCGCCCCGTGGAGCAGACGAGGATCCTCTCCCAGATGAACCGGAAGAAGTCCCGGAATATCGAGACCCGCTCGACGATCCTCCACCGAACGTTGACGCGCACGATCCTCCGGCAGAGCTGCGTCATCTTCCCGGTGGCTTCATGGATAAGTTCGGCCATGGAGAGGAGACGGGGGGGCGGCTACAGACTTTCTCATCAGTATTCCGGTCCTCCTTGCGTGTTGATGACTTTTGGTATATGTTTTTGGCTAGGGAGAGAGGAAAAGGGCAGGTCGCATACAATAGTGCGCTATAGATAACTCGCCAGAGACGGTTGACCGGTATGTTCCATGGGAGGACAGGATGGTCCAGCCCGTCGGCTTCTCGGGTTCGACGAAGCTCGTGCGGCGGGGCAGTTTGGTCAATCTGGACGGGCCTTTTAGATGCCAAGTCAATTTCGGTCACTTGGCAAGGAGGGAGTAGTTTTGGAAGTTGGGCTCTGCTCTGCTTTGCTTTTTTCTTTCCTTTTCTTTTTCTTCTGGTTTTGCTGCTTTCTTTCTTTTTCTTTCCCTCCTTTTCTTAAAGGGATAATACCCTGTCGATGTGCACAGAGCACAAGCATCTTGTGATGCGTTTCAGATGTAAGAGACTGGAGAAATGTGAGTTTCTTTAATAAGCAAAAGAGATCAGATGATGGGTCGCCCCAGAAAAAGTTACAATTCATAAGCCATTCTCGATGTATAGAAAATTGGACTATCGCAACATAATCGAGTGATAATGCATCGCCTTTTATTTAAAATAACTTTAAAAGTCTTATCTTGATGGATGCAAATCAAGTGATATTTTGTACATCTATCAAAATTAATAAGTGGGACAGAGAATCCAAACAGTCATTTTCGGAAATTTTTGTCATATTTTTGGGGTTTTGTCTATGATAAACTTCTATTTTTGTATAATTTGCTGAACACATTGAAAAGAAAAGCTCCAATGTGAAAATCAAACAACTTTTCCAAGGTGTATGGATTTTGAAAGGTAGAACAGAGTTCAACTCACGATACTAGATCTTTCAGAATGGTCTTCTTCTTCTTCTTCTTGCATATAAAATGAGAGGAGTCTAATTTATGCCCTTTCCCTAAATTATATATAGATAAAACAGAGATGAAGCATGCTGGTGTGTTCCTTGCCAAGACAAAAGTTTAAGGTCCGATCCCTCCTGCCGATCGTCTGACACCGAAAAAGGGTCCGGAAACGAGATGCTGTTTTTTGATTGGTGGATCCAGATCAAGGTGCGTTTTTATGCACAAAAGGGCAAAACGTAGTAAAAAAATATATAAAGAAAAGGATATCGTCAGATAAACCCCATTTCTTTTACCAGGAGAAAAGTATACACCACAAAAGTACAAAAACTAGACACATGACATGACACAATCAAGTATCGGGTCATCTCCGGTCGTTGGCACTAAATCTTCCCTTTCAATCTACTACTGCTTTCTTGTTTCAAAAAAAAAAAAAATCTACTACTGCATGTTTCATGGGTTACTTGAGACTTGAGAGTCGTATCGCTATTGCTCAGTTTGGAATGATAGGGATAAGGGCTGGCTCAACAGTTCCTAGTGAGGTCTAGCACAGAAGTAGATTGGAATTCATGACACTTTACTCACAAAAATGGAGATATACACTCATCTTATATTTTTAGTAATTAACTATTTAAATTCACATCATATATTCTCGATCGAAAAACGGAGCCTTTTGTTGTGTGATCGTATGTAGCTCATGATCAATCATACCTTGCTTTCAAGGATTGTTAGAAGAGAGTGCACAAATGTATTGAGAATATTTTAGATTTTCGCACGATATTTGATTCATGGTTAATTGAGAGGCAGGGGTTTTATCACCATTGTTCATTATGGGATGACAGGGAAAAGGGCAGACATAACAACTCCTTCTGATGCCTAACTCAAAAAAAAAGAAGATTATAATTCATTACTCTCTCTATTCATGGGTACTTGAGAGGCTAAGGTTTTATCACTGCTGTTCATTATAGGACGACAAGGATAAGGGCAGACACAACAGTTCCTTGTGATGTCTACCTAAAAAAGAAGATTATAATTCAACACGACAGTTCCTTATGATGTGTAGCTAAAAAAAGAAGATTGTAATCTCTCTCTCTCTCTCTCTCGTGGTTTTAATAATTAGCTACCTAGATTAATTAAATTATTTCAATTTGCATCATATGTTCACAGTCAAAGAATAGTGTCTTTGGTTATGTGATGGTATCCAGCTCACCATACTATACTATCAAGGATTGTGCCAAGATATTCCACTTCTTTGCCTCAAGGCTTGATTGATGACCATTTATACCCAAACATAGCCATTCATAACGTCTGGTTTATTTAATCAAGCCGTGCATTGATCTTGAAGTGGATTTCTAGAAGCAAATGCTAAATTATGTGAATTGATCATAAAATCGAAAGGAAGTTACAAACCAATTTTTTTTAGTGAAAGTAACAGAGCCGTCGTCATGGATCAATTCAATAAAATTTTGGGATACAAAAAATTACAAGTTACAAAGTGCAATAAACTCCAAATGTTAGAAGGTAAACCATAAATAAGTAATTTCCCTAATTAAAAATCTCTTTGCCTTTTTTCTCCTAAGCAAATGCACCGTCCATGATTAAAATAGTCCCAAATTTTTTAGAAACTCTTTGTCGTCACTATACTTCCAAACGTTTTACGTCAAAATTGTTCCTTAAATAGAAAATACTATTTCTGTTATGGAGAACAATTTATGACCAGAAAAACCTGTTTGATAAACTTGTTCCGAAAATAGATAAAAAAAGAACCGAAACACGTTTGGTAAATTTATGTTCTTTTTTTTTGTTTCTTTTAATTTTTTAATATTTTTCCTTTTTTCCTTTTTTCTTTTTTTCTTCTTTTGGCTAGTTGCCGGCCTTAGCCATGGCCGTGATCTTGGCGACCGGCGGCGAGGTTTGAGCTCGCCTAGCCACCGCCGCTTGGCGATGGCCGGGGGTGGTGGGCGAGCTCGGCCTTGCCGAATTTGGCGAGCCCGAGCTTACCCGGCCAAGGCGAGGCCAAGCGTCGCCGGTGTGGGCAAGGCTCGGCCTCACCCAAATCGATAAAGCCGAGCTCGCCGGGGGCCAGCAACGCTCCGGCGAGATCACTGGCCCTCAACGGTCGGTCACCGGCCATGATTGAGGCTGGCGACCTGCCAAAGAAAAAGAAGAACAAAATAGGAGAGAGAAAATTTATTCTTAAAAATTATTTCGAAACAAGAAATAAGTTTTTTTTTGTTTTTGTTTTACATTAGGATGTGTTAACAAAAAAATAGATTTAACAAAAACACAAACAAACGTATTTCTTTTTTTTATTCTCAGGAACAAAAAAACAGAATTTTTGTTTATAAACAAAAAAAAAAAAAGAACACAACCATGCAGGCCATATATTTCCAAATGTCATTGAAGGTTTCCACACCAACTCAAAAGTAGCGCTTGCTAATTCAGTTCTCCCAAAAAGGCAGCAGCCATTTGCATGCCTGACACAATGTTTCCTCTGGTCCATTTATATATATTTTCTTAATTTTTCGATTTTCAAACCTAAGAAGACCAGATTACATTAATTAAAAAAATAAAGGGGCAAGGGGGTAAAATATGAAAGTACAGGTCAGACACCTAAGTTTCACCAACAATCACATATAAAATCATGAAGCGCAACGTTCCTAGTGCTCAGCATGATGACATATCAAAGTCGAATCCTAATTGAGACCGCACGATTCGATATATTAATACTTGTGAAATTAGCATCTTTAAGTTTGATTCCTTCACCTGAAGAAGAAAAAAAAAAATTAAAAGTAAGACTAACTTCCGAGATTAAATAAGGGAGAGAGAGAAAAAAACAAAGTCGTAGCTTCCGACCTCTATCGATTGGGTGGGGAGGCTTCTCTAGGGCAGCCCAAGATTAGAACGTACACCTAAAAATCTATACCCCACGCCTAACTCCATTTAAATATCCACACCACGAATTGTTATGTCCATAAATAATGGGGGTCAGGTATGGCACATAATTTAAGATTGTCCTTTGGCACCAAACTGCAAGAAATTGGAGAATCCAGCCCAATCCCATCCGCTGGTCATATCATGTGAACATAAAACTTCCATTTTTCCAACATTAGGAGAATCGTCGTCAAATCGACGGTCTGATCAGAACCGTCACAAGTGCCGAGGCCCGAGGCGATGAAAATGACAGGGGTAGGTAAGGTGCGTCGGTTGCTTCCGGTCGAGTCATCCTCGACCCGGTTCAGACGTCGAGCCACGTGTGGACGCGTCAAAAGCGACCCAAAAGGGCGCTCTCCCTCCATTTTCGATGGTGGTGCTGGTGGTGCCCAATTCACACACTCAAAGTGGTGTTTTTTCGCGACTGTTGCTGCTTGGGTGATTATCGATGGTCCGTACTCTGTTTCTCAAGTTCCCAACCCGAGTGGGTCGATCTGTTCATCCGGTTAATCATGCTGAAAATGACACTAATTTGCATTCTCCACCCCATCCCCCCGGATATTTCACATCCTTAAACCGCGTTTTCTCCGCTAAAATTTAACAATTTGAAAAATATATTTATCTAAAAGTAATCTCTCATATTCCTTACAAATATATTAACAAGAAAAATTGTTGTTATTCACAAAAATATTTGGATATGAATTCATCGATTAATTTCTTTAAATGATATAAGCGGTTATTTTTAGGGATATATTTTTCAAATCATTCATTTTTTCAAAATAAATGGAATTTTAGTCTTGATAAAATTTGATTTTTTTTAGGGAGCCTGATTTTTTTGCACAATCGCCCTCGATTTCTATATATGTAGTTGCAACTTGGGGTAAAAATCCTAGGATGGAGAAGCCATTGAAAGGGACGAATGAGAGGAGAAAGCACGCACCATCAAGCAAGCAATTATCTCAAAAAATCGCGAGAGGTTGGACCATGATGAGCATGACTATTAGGATAACATTCATATGCTCACCCAACAAATGGTCTAAATTGATTCTTTGGATGACTTGGGCCTCCACCCAAATAAAATAAATCAATGAATATATTAAAATATAAATGGTGTATTTGTTTGAGTGAAAAGAAAATTTTGCGCGTAAGAAAAATGAATTCTTTAACTTGAAAAGGGGAAAACATTTTTTCGAAAAAATATTTCCCTAAAATATTTTTCTTTATTATGAAATTTTCTCCAAAACAAACACATCCATATTCTTGCTTGCTTACTATGTATTTGATGTACTAGGAGCAACCTTTGATATAATCCGTGTGCTGACTTAGCTGGTTTTAGCAAGGAGACATATATATATATATACAAGCATCGATGCTTGATGGACTTTGAACCCCACAAGGCTTTAGGGAAAAGATAAGAATGAGCTCATCATAAGCTGTTCATTACATAATAGTTCCTCCATTCATCCTTAACCTCTCGTTTCTTGCTTCCCTTCTTTCCTTTTGGCTTGTTCCCTTTTCCGTGTCTCCTTCGTTAATTTCCCAGCTAATCAAGCCGAAAAAGGAGAGATTCTAAAAACAAGGGCCCAGGGGCAAAATAAGAATATGGAGAACATATTGAGGTCTCTTTTTGAACATGATATCATCTTGGGCTAGCTTTCGCATACTAAGATTGAGTCCGTTATCTTATTTCGCGATGCATATGGACATTATGGATGCATAAGTTTCTTTTAACCCAGTGGCATAGTACAATCCGAACACGTCAATAGCCCGATTATATTAAATGATTTAACCTGGTTGCAAATTGGCCCATTTGCGAAACTAATTTGGGAGGCTTGGATTAGAAGTATGATCAAATGAATTCAAATAAATCTTACTTTTTAATGCTTGAAATTTTTGTTTTCCTTCTTTAAAATGGTGAAATAAAGTGCCTTAGCCAATCATTCCCAAAAAGCACTTGTTTATTGTGTTTAGAACCCAAGAATTGTGAGATAAGGAAGATGGGACAAAAAGAAAAGGGACAACACTTTCCACTTTCTACGATCTGAAATTCAAAAGAAAGTGAGGTAGTAACAGATTGGAAAAAGTGATTTTGTGCTTTCAAATTTGAAACACATTAAGGATTCTTCAATCTAGATTTTCAATAATTACTTTATTATGATGGAAAATGAAATGTTAAGTCTTAACTTATTGTTAAATCGGGCATCATTAGTTTGATCAGAAATTAAGAGATTACTTCATCAGTGAAAATAATTTCAGACCTTGATGCATACATGTAATCTCATCAATTGAGATGCAAGTAAACCCCAATCTTTACAAGGAGAGACAACAATTGGAGAGCTAAATCCATCTCTGATCTCGTCTCATCTCGGTAGCCCACGCCGCTTGTCCGCAAGCGACGTCGTCTCCTTCCAGATATTTCCAACGACCCTGTCTGAGTTGCGGCCCAACGGCTTGGGGAGGGACTTGAACTTTCTACGCTCACGCTTGCTCACACAGAGGGAGAGAGGGAGAGAGATGGCGCATTTGCAGACCTCTCAGTTTCTTCTTCAGTTACGGGCTCCCCCGCCAATACCCAGGTCCCAACGCTCTTCAAAATGCTATATTTTTCTTCCTCTTTCAATCGCATACATTTTGTCGGTGCTTGCTCACGTTTATTGTTAGCGATCTTTGTCCAATGCAATGATTGTTCTGTGATTTGGGTCTCTTGTTAGTTTGGTCGGAGGAATTACTGGGTTTGTTTGTACGTAGTATCTTCTTCAATGCGGTATCGCTTGCTGGTGGCACTGCAACTTTGTTTATCTTTGAATTGGGCATGATATGTTGGTTGAGTTATGCTAAGGTATACTCAGGCTGGAGTGCAAAATGGGTATATTGTAAGTAACTTATTGGACTGCGAGTGGAAATTTGAACAAGTGGGCTACAATCAACATCTAGCATAGCTGATGAACTTGTCTCTTGGGGCTCGAGTCATTGTTCAAACAGTTCTTTTTCGAGATATTCCCGACATGTCCACACACATAATCTGCTCTAATCTCTTCTGTCTTTGAAGCCATAAGTACACAGTCCTTCACAGTGAAGTCAAACGTTCTAGCAATATGTTGCTTGGTTTTGAGAGAGACCCAGCTTTTCGATGGTCATTTTGGATGCTTGAGTTTTACTTTGACGTGCATTAACATAAGCTTTTGTAGTCATAGAATTGTTGGTGTTAATAATGGAGGCTGAGTAAGGTTTTTAGGAAGTCACCCCTGTTTCATATGTTGTGCGGCCTCCCCTCTCCGGTTGGCTGATTAGAATTATCCTCAATTCTCCTGCCCATGCAGGGTGATGCTGGGGAAACAAAGCCTGAAATGCTCTAGTGACCAATCTTTTACAAGTAAACTGGCGACCAGAAGTATAATGACTGGGATTGCTGCTTCGATGATATTTGTCTTCCCCACTGATCAGGTGTTCCACTTAGTGTAGCTGAATCGTGAATCTGTTAAATATTGCTGTTGCTTGACCCAGACAATGTAAAACTATTGCCAAACAACAATAAATTTTCTGTTCATTATAAGTTGTTTGCCACAGTCATATTGTTCATGCTTATCAGATTGAGTGATTGACATATTTAGACATCAGATTCTGGAGTCAACTTTCAAAGGAATAGGTGATTCCCAGTGGTTTCTTCATTTTTTACAATAATAAAGGGGAAAGTTGTCTAAGTTGCATCTCCTTTTCGATTTGTAATAGTCCGCTTTTGAGATGAACTCCACCATTTGCGTTTAGCTAGAAAAAGTTCCAGTTGGAAATCTCCTGTTTCATCTATGCTTGCATTTGCAAGGCAGGTCTATGCAAATGATTTCTCGCATCACCACAATGTGCCAGCTCGCGAGTGCTGCAGAGAATGCAATGACATTGCCATTTGATAAGGGGTCCGGCGAAGGAAGCCAGAAGTTTATGGTCATGCGAGGTATGACAGCTGATAATTTTGACCCCGTCAGATATTCAGGAAGATGGTTTGAAGTGGCATCTCTCAAACGAGGATTTGCTGGACAAGGCCAAGAAGACTGCCACTGCACTCAAGTAAGTGCTATAGTAATCTTGTTCAATGCATGTGTGTGTATGTATATAACAAAGAATAAAGGGCCTGTTTGGCTGAAGGAAATTTCGAGGGTCCTTGGTTCGTGAAAACTTATGGCAGTCAAGTTACAATAGAATTGCGAAGACATGTTTGCTAGTGTTACAATAGATATCGTGAAAACATGTTTGGTAACCGTGTTTTCAGATTTTGTGTTCATTTTTTCTCTTTTTATGAATATTAATGAAGAATCAATTTTTGAAATATTTATCCACAAAATTTACTCCTTGTCTGCAAAGTAGGATTTACGTCTATTAAATTAGTTTCTCCTTATCTAACACTAAAATGTATGGCCATAGAGTTGGTCACCCAAAAGCTCTATATCTTACTTGAAGATGGAGATTCATGGACTACAATACCATTATAAGTAAAACATTTTCTCGTAATCTTCCCTTCTCCTATGATTTTCTCACCTTTATATCCGATGCCATTGGTAAAAAGTTCACAATAAGGATACTCCCAGAGAAAAAGGGTCAACTTCTGACAAGAATGCTCCATATGAGAATAGAAAATCACAATTTTTACTTCTTTTGATTAGGAAACTGACATGGCCATATATATATTTACAATTCTCATTCCTATGAAATACTGTTTTTTATAGAACCGAACACATTTTCAAGCAAACAGTAAACTGAAAGCAGAAGATTGTTTTGATTTCATTTTCACTAATTATGGAAACTGAAAACTTTTTATCGAACCAGATGGACCCAAAAAAATTCATATTCCTATTTGAACAACTTAAACTGATAAATGTCTAAAATCTTATTGTGCTTGATGAAAACGGAAAGGATCATTGGTACTTCGTTTTTTGCTGCATTAATACCTGCTCAGCTTTCTGAGTGGACTAGTGATGTGGGTTTAGAGTTCAATTATCAAAGATGCCACATACTTGCATATATGGACTCATGAAGCAACCATTAGTTTTGTGAAAGAATATGAAAAAATGTCTTGTCTGCTATGAACTGTTGTTGCAATGACAATGGTGGCCCTACAGTGTGTTTTTGCGACACATTACAGGGGGTATATACATTCGACATGGAGGCACCATCAATCCAGGTCGACACCTTTTGTATACATGGAGGACCTGATGGATACATAACTGGCATAAGGGGAAGGGTCCAATGCATTCCGGAGGAAGAACTGGAGCAGAAGGAAACTGATCTAGAAAAGCAAGAAATGATCAAAGAGAAGTGTTATCTCCGTTTTCCTACACTGCCATTCATCCCGAAGGAGCCATATGACGTCATAGCTACTGATTACAACACTTACTCTCTTGTCTCTGGCGCGAAAGACCGAGGTTTCATCCAGGTAAGTGTCTCATTTTCGCCGAGATAGTGAAAGACAATGTTTTTTTCGAGGATAGCTAACTTTAAATGGAGAGCAGTGACACGAGAATATCTTATGATTTTTTGTGATCCTACGCAGATCTATTCCAGGACACCCAACCCCGGACCTGAATTCATCGAGAAGTACAAGAGTTACTTAGCAAAGTTCGGTTATGACCCAAATAAGATCAAGGACACACCACAAGACTGTGAAGTCATGACAGATAGCCGGCTTGCTGCGATGATGTCGATGTCTGGCATGCAACAAGCTTTGACCAACCAGTTTCCAGAGTTAGAGCTGAAGGCTCCTGTCCAACTCAACCCTTTCACGAGCGTGTTCGATACATTAAAGAAGCTCGTCCAACTCTATTTCAAATAGGCGTGCCATTAATACACTCTGCCTGGATTCCCCTCCCGGAAAATGTTTATATGATAGTCATGGTGATTTTTTGTTTTATTTGAAGCAATGCCATCATATATCGTCCAATTGAATGCATAAATTGTCATGGACTCTCTCGTCCAACACTATTGTTGACAGCGCAGTGCCTTGAAATGACCACGAGCAATGAATTTAGCTGGATGCCAATTAATCTTAAAGATGTCGCTGTTAAGTGCAACTAAATGAGCAAATAGGTGTTCTATTTGACCAGCCTGTTTTAATTATCTACAATTTTTCAAGAAGTAATCAATTATAATTGAGCAAACTTTGAGAGTGAACAAATACAGCGTGGGAAGAAATCTCTTTGTTTCTTGAAACGCCAGGAAAGCTTTGTTAAACTCTTTTACAACTTAGTCATGTTCAGAGTGACCACTTCCATAATCTTCTACTATGGGAATAACGAGCCACAAAACTAATGATTTAGTGATCAATACAATGCTAGTTACTACGGTAACCAGAAGATAGGATCTGCGCCAAAAACATGGCCTATAAAAATATGATGCACAAAATGGATATGACAAATCATGCAAAAATCACACTGAAATAAGTCCGATCATGACTTCTGAACTGAAAACCCGAGGATGAAGTCCTTGGTTTCTTCGTCTGCCCTGTCGAGTGCAGTCCGACCATCTGCGTCCTTGACATTGTAATCAGCCCCAGCCCTCAATAGCTCCTCGATCTTTGGCTTGTCACCTTCAGACGCGGCCAACAGCAGTAGGATATCTACAGGGTGGATGTTTTGGTTCAAAAGAGCCTCCATCTTGTCGTATGTCCCCTCGACAGCAAGCATCCCCATATAGTTGAAGTACTGCAAATCCAATTACAAATCTTTCTTTCAGTCATTTGTACAAACACAATACTGCTCAGAAATGGAACTTTTGGTCGCAGCCACAAATGACTCATCCCCATATGCTGTCGGGCGTCCACATTCTACCTCCTTGTTTCATTCACTACTTAAGCTAAAGCCACAAGAACGGTATTTCAACCGTCCAAGGATTAGGACTCGTATGAAATTCATCTTGCCTTACACACTAAACATCCTAAAAAGAAGAACCGAAGACCAAAAGACTTTAAGACAGAAGCAAAAGCAGGAAGTAAAACAGTTCGAGATCATGGGATCACACATCATTTCCGTTTCCAACTTTGTTTCAACCTTGTTTCATGTGTACCTGACAGGCTGACAATCTCACCAGTAATCAGAGCGAAACACTTTCCCTCTGTCCATGGCTAAATGAAACATGACAAATACACATGAACAGTAGGAATAGATAAGGCTGTCATTTCCCACTTAGAGCTCTCTCCACTCCATTTTGTGGACCTTCAAATTTGTCTTTTTCAAGAACTCACAACATTACATTTACTACTTGCATATACTTGCCTTTTTTCACTCTTAAAGCTACTTGCATCCTCAAAAACCGTCCAATCTCGATGTGCACAAGGTATGTGATAAGTACCAAAACTTTCCACCGTCTTCCCGAAAAAGAGAGAGAATTAACAGTAAAGAACTGATAATCCTACCTGCTCAACATCATCTCTGTCAAAATCATCACGGGATTGGCTGCCATAGATGCCGGCACCTTCAGCATCGACCCCGCTCTTCCCGAACTTGAACCAACACCTGGCTCTCGACCCGTTGCATGGTCCAATCCTAACGGGTCTCACCCAACTCAGCTTACTTCTGGTACCCAGAAACCGTGAATTCAAGATCAGACAGGAAGACGGAGAAGGAATAGGAGGAGGAGGTCTCGAGGTGAAGGGCAGGTGGTGGATAGTACATGAGATTGAAGCCATCATCATCACCATGAATGAAGCTGCTAACCTCTCTCTCCACTCGGGAAAAAGAAGAATCCGCGTCGGCTGCAAATTTTATCCACTCGCATCCAGACGCCAAGGCCCTCCCAGGGCCGAACGAGCCCGTAATTTAGTATTGAAGGGGATCGGCCCAATCGAGCCCAATCCAGGCCCACCCGGCCCGAAATATACATAACTCTATGGTAACATTCGGTCGATTGGCAATCGAAAGTGCTATGGGATAGCCGGAGAGCAAATTAACTATTAGGCCTGCAGGTTCCTTTAGCAGAATAGACTGGAGTGAATGATATGAGTTTCGTTAACGAGTGCTCTAAAGAACTTTTTAAATATTTAACTGAATAATGTACGTCGTTTTCAGTACACATCGTTTCTCTGATAGAATCCTAATATGTTGAATATGGAAAATAATATACATTTGGTATGATTAATAAGTACCTTAGAGACATTTGTTGGCGACATCCCCATGATATTTAAGACGGTCCATCTAGCATGCGTTCACTTGATATGATCATATGATTGGACAAACTCAAACATTATGATCTCAAAGAGAACACAGAAAAGAGGTTCTCGGAACATGTAAGGGTGAAAGAAAGTGAGTGTTCTAAGGTGGAGTGCTAGAAATGAAATGGGTAGCTTTTTACATTGCAGAAGTTGCTTATTTTCTTCTAAACAGGTAAATGTTGATGAGTGAATCCAACAAGAGCTTAGACATGAGCAAACTGGACCCCCATTATGACCTCAGATGGAGTTGTCGACCGGCAGGTACGACTGCCTTGTGGTGGTCGCCATGGACCACGGTTGCTTTCGACCACCATGATCAATTACTACCCATCATGAGTTTGAATGTGTGTGTGAGAGATAGAGAGAGAGAGGAGTAAATTTTTAGCTTGGAGACGATGATTTACTCTTGAGGGGTAAATGTAACTTTAAAATTATAACATCGCCGGGCAACTCACAATTTACCCACTGCAGCTGGTTCTTTTTGCCGTTCTTCGTCTTTTTTTTTTTTTTTTTTTTGCTACTAAACGTGGAAGGTAAACTCTCAGCAATCCACCACACTTCTCACATATATACTCTAATTGCCCAAGGCTCTCGTGATCCCATTTCTTGAAGCTTTCAGTTTCAGCGATGGACGAGGGTGACTTACGGCGTTGGCATCGGCGGATGAAGGAGGAAGAGAAAGACGTTGGACTGGAGAAGATGCCATATCAGCATCTCTCTTCAAAAAATAATAAAAAGTGCCGCGCCCGTGTCGGATATCACAAGAGAGTAATATAAAAAGTCATGTCTCATTTTTCATTATTTGAATTTAATAGAATTAATGAAAGAATTTGATTATACTTTTTAAAAATTTTAGAACTCGATTGTATTTTATGATAAGTTTTAAAAGTTGAGATTCACTCGTCTAAAAAATAAACTGTTGAAATGAGTGTGGTAAAAGTGGTACCATCCACCGACCGGTGGAATTTTTACAAGATCCACATATTAAGCAGTATTTCTTATGTTTTCATCTTTTTCCTTTTAAGTTTTTTTATCAAGATGTTTATTATTAAATAACCAATCTATAAAGCTAAAGACCAAAACTATTTTAAATAGCTAGTAACTCATAAACACCAACTTATAAGAAATTCAGACATCGATTAAAAGCCGGAGGCCTAAACAAAAGCATTGTCAAAACTAGCTAAGGTGACTTGATTTCAACAAGACATTACTTTTCTCTTAAAGTGAAACTTCAAAGTTGATCGACAAAAATAACCCTATTCAAAAGTTTAGAATTGGAAAAATGCAGCACCTCGATCAAGACACAATATTTTTCAACTGGGAATATTGGGCCGACAAGTCGGTAGAATAGGTCATCACTCTTTCGAGTTTCACCTTGTTATCCTAAGTACAGGAGGCTACTATACTAAATTTACCCAGCAGCAATCAATTTTCAAAGAATTGACACTCCCCTCACCCCCCCAAGGCCCCTCCTGTTCCTGGATAAAGATCTTTCATATAGGAGGGAATACCCCAAAGTTTTACGTACCAGAATTCAGATAAAGCAGGACATGCTGAGGTCCAGAGGTTGCTCATGGTCAAGAACAATAATTGAAGCTCAACACTAATGGCTAAGCTAAAGCCTAGCAGCAGAAGCCACCCAACGAGGCTCTGAATTATTTGGCTGAGATAGGTCCTATAACACTACCAAGGTTTTTCTAAGACTTTCGGTGAGTGCCTCCAAAAGACAACAAAAGACTACAGCTGTATCGCCATAAACATGACGACCCACCACCCTACGTGCCTACAGATAATGCGGATGAGGCAATTAAGCTAAAGAACTAATGCTGCGATCAAATTCAATGCCGCGAATTTCACCTGTCTTCCCAGTCATGGTCATACAGATTCACCCATTTGCCCGCGCAATTTTGAAGGACACGAGCAATGGATTCTGGGTCGGCCCCTTTAATGCCACTGGAGGTCATTTTGCTTATAAAGGGTATGGGAGGACGGCAATAATGGGGAGATAACCCATCTCCTTCCCCGCATCCATAAAGGAATTTCAATCACGGTTTCCTCATGAACATGGACAAAAGAACCAGCAAAAGCAACCACAACCACACCCATCATCCATGCCCTGTGAAGCACTCAAGTTGCTCCACCAAATCAAAGCACTCAGTCCTATTGTTTTCACTTGGCACTGAAGTCATGGAAAAAGCATCACAGCTTTAATTAAAAACGACAAGAACGAGTCGCCTTCATCCTAATTATCTAGCATGTGGTGGTTTGCCAATCCTAGAGTCACTGCATGTAGCGCCACATGAATCATCATCTAGGGTCAGTTTTGACCTCTACTGTAAATATTAAGCATTTCCATGGATAATTGGGCCGAAAATCACAATTCACAACGAAAAAAGCAGGAATGTTCAGATGAGAGCAAGTTACCAGATTTCAACAGAAGTTCCTTCCATTTACCACATTGACATAAATTTATGTTTGTTGAAACAAACCATAAAATCTTCCATTTCTCAAATTGACATAATGCTTGTGGGTAGCATTATCAAATTTAAGTAAACAATAAGAGCATCATTTAGCAGGTAGAGAAAAAATGACGGTTAGCACCTTGAATGGTTTTAACTGCAAGCACATGAATAAAGTGACTGTCTGTCACTATCCCATCCACCAAGTAAGAAAAATCTACAAGGGTTCACTTTCCGATAGAAAACTTAAGGTTCAGAGTTCATGTGACTATAAGACCAAAACACCCAGTGCCCCAGATCTAAAGCAATCTTCCCACCCAGACAACACCCAAAACCACCTCTCTTCATTATCAAGCTTCCATAGCTCCTGGCATGGAGAACATGTATAAATCCAGACCAAGCGACACAGAAATCCCTCAAAAAATGGCTGCTCCTGTCGAAGTAGGGTCAAAGGGCACCGTCGGATCCCTTATAATGCAGGAAATTGAGTATTTCAGAAGGGCTGAGTTGAGCTGTAGAGAGAATTCACAGAAGCCTCGATCTCACATCACAGACATGGCTTCCTCTAGCAATCCTGCCAAACCTACATTCGGTTCTCTCTTGACCCATAAAAAGAAAAGGAGAGGGAGCAGCAATAGGCTCGTGCCAAGCATATGTTCTATGGTGGAGGTTTCAGACAACAAAAGGCCTGTTGGCACTTCCAGTTTCAACTACAGAAACCTCAAATTGGACATGAATCTCCAAGCCTAGACAATGCTCTCGGAGAGCTTTGAGAAGCTGAGCTTCTTAAGCCGGTTAGCTATAGGGCCAGTCCAAGCTCTATCAGCATTGCCACATCTTATATCCACAACCTCAACAATGTTAGTTACCTTTTTGTCAGTTTTCCTCTTCACTGGAGTTCCATCAAGAGCAACATCATTGCCTGCGAGCATTGGGAGTTGAGTGTCAGTTCTGGCATGACCTTTTGTTTTCCGAGGAACCTCCAGGTTTCTTTCATCAGCACAATTGCTACTGCTTGCTCCATCCATTGACTTCCTCTGTTGCGATCTTTTAGGAGTAGTGGCCTTGCAGGAAATGGAAACCACATGCGGACGAGGTCGATTTCTAGGAGAGATTGGTGTCTTAGGAGCAGACTTGATGGATTCTAATTCTCTCATCATCAGCGAACTGATTGTACCAGTAGTTCCAATCCTGATGGATCCTCCACCACCTTTGATTCCTTCAAGCGTCTGAGCCATGTTTCTGAACAGTCCAATCGACAGTCCAAGGTAATTCTTCTGGCAGAATTTCCTGAAAACAACGGAATGGAGAGATTGGTAATCAGAATAGCAGTTGCAAACATTTCCTGTAGTATCACTAGTTTGGAGTACGTAAATTCTCGTATGTACATGTGATTTATGAGAACAATTTTAAGTTTACATAAAGATCTTAAAACAGCGCTAACAAGTTCAACGACATCATACTCTCGTCACACGCACCAAACCCTCCTGTTGATGTCAAATCTCAGCAAGAAAATTCATGTCAACATTAAGGTCATAACGGTATCAAAATTCCAGACGGGTGAACGACAAAGACCGACAGTTCAGGAACGAATTAAGCACAGTGGACGGAAGGTTTAGATTGCGACAGCAACTACAGCCATCGATGAAACGGGTAAACATTAAACAGAACAAATGCGCATCGAGTTTGAAGTTCAAACCCTAATTTTCCCATATTGATTCTGCAAAAAGGGGAAAAAGAAAGTTCCAAACTTCTCACAAAGATGCGATTTTTAATTATGAAATCACAAGACAAGTGCCTGATTTGCAGTGAAGATACCTCCTACTCCAAAGCAATCTACCCATTTCAGCTCAAACCTATTTCCACTCAAAAAACAACGCTTTCCCATAAAGCAAAAACTGGAGTACAAAGCAAAGCAATCGACGAGAGAGAAATCAGCCCGAACAGCAACAACCGAGCAACTCCCAGCACACCGACAGCCCACAAGAACCAACCAAAGTCCTTCAGGCCTCAGCATATCCGGCAGACGGAACCCATTCCCCAAAAAGTCAAAACCTCAACTCTAGAGAATAGGGCAGACTCCGTAACTACGAAGCAGAAAATTTCGCATCGAGACTAAGCCAAAATACCTCGAACCGTTCGACAGCGAGCAAATCCCAGTAGATCCGACGAAATCTACGCGGAAAAAAACAAAATCAAAGACCCATTTTTCCTCCTCGCGGGACCTTCGAAAGGGACTGAGATACTCGCGAGAAAAGAAAGAGGCTCCTCCGAGATCTTCACGCGAATGATAATGTCGGCATCATCGTCGTCGTCATCGTCTCGCGCAAAACAACACGATAGCTTCGCATCGCATCTCGAACGGCTCGCTGACGATCGCCGTGTCCTTATCTGCGGTTTTGAAGAGCCGGTCAGACTTAGAAACGATGATGCGCTCCAATCATTGCCCGAGTGGGTCGCTCGGTCGGTCGGCCTCTTTATGTTTTGCCCGGACTTGAAGGTAAGGGTTGGAAAGAGATTATGCCATAAATGATGTCTGGTTTTTGGTACCACATTATCTCCAAAATCTTTCGATTAGGTTTATTTAATGCGATTTCTAAATTTTAGTTGAATAGATACTGTTATTGTGGATGTAATTCTTGAACTTCTTTTTGTACATATCCAATATATCCTTCCATTAATTCAAGTTTATGGATACTATTGAATGTTTTTATATAGTTTTGGAACTAGATTAGATATGTAATAAAAATTTATGAATCATATTAAACTAATTAAAAATTCAAGAACAATATTATTGAGTATTGGGCTAAAATACATGTACCACATGAATAAATTGAAATCAATGAATCACATTATTTAATGAGTCAAAATCCAGAGATTATTTGTATTATTTTCCTTCTTAGGAATGAAATCTTAATGGGCAAATTTAAACCCGTTATGATTGAAATGGAGCTTGACCTGAAGTCTCTTGAAAAATAAATCTAATTTTCCCAAATTTGATAATTAGTTGAATTTTAACTAAAAATATTTGAATGTCTCATTGATTTTTCCAAGTACCAATTTCACATATCATAAAAAAGCGCAAGTTTTGAAATTCAGAAAATTTGTCAAATGCGAAGCGTTTTAGAAATGTAAGCTCTTTTATCCGAAAAGATAACTTTTTTTTTTCACGCTTTTCAATATCCAAAGTGTCGAGAAGTATTCTTACTATAAGTGTGAATTTCAAACTCAACTTATATTGGACAAAGAAGGATGTGATGAGTGATGACTGCACAATTTTGGATCATAAATCTCCTTTTTTTTTTTTAACCAAATCAACTGCAGGTGATTGATTATAGATGGCTAATGAGGTTATAGCTAATGAGGTTGTATACATGTTAAGCCCATGCCTTGAACTTTTCCCAAACTTTCCAGTGGATTCAATCAATCAGTCCTTCCTTCTCCAACCTTTGATTTCCAACTCGAATCCACATAGTCCAAAACGTCAGTTCATCTGACCAGAAACACTAAACTTGAGACAAGAAAACAGATCGAAAGATCAGAGGAGATGACATTTGCATGGTTATGGTAGTTTGTATACGAGTTCGAATCGAACCATTTCAATTTCCTTTCCGTCTCTTCTTCTTAGACTCCCCAGTGGCTTTTCACCTCTAGCTATTTGTCTCAATTTCTGCTCCATCTGTTCCTGCACCAGGAAAATCACCATTGGCACCATTCTCTTCGGCTAAATTTCCATCCTGCTTGTTCCTGTTTGCCAGATACTCAAGAGCCGTGACGACGTCGCTGATCAGAGGCCGAGTGCTCGCCTCCTCCTGAAGGCACATAGCTGCGACCGCAAGAGCCTGGTAAAGACCCTTTATCGGGTAGGCCCCTTCGAGCAATGGGTCAGCCATTAAGGTGAACTTCCTTCTGTCCTTGAATAGAGGTTGTGCCTGAGAGCAAGACCAAGTATTTTCATCAGTTCAAGGCTTGAAAATGGCTTTTGATCCTGAAAGGCCTAATAGACTGATGAAAATTATATCCCAACCTAACAAATGAGAATCGGATTAAAACTTTTTATCAGTTATTGCTACCATCAATTTGAAAAAGCTTGAGTTGTATTTTATGAGAGGCTAATTATTCAGCAGAAGGTTTAAAACCTTTCAGACCTACCCAAGCAAGCTTGAGTAGTATTTTATGAGAGGCTAATTATTCAGCAGAAGGTTGAAAACCTTTCAGACCTACCCAAGCAACTAAGTTCTGCTCTTCAGTTGGCCTTGAATTGTCAATTACCCTCCTTCCTGTGATAATCTCCAGGAAAACAACCCCAAAGCTGTACACGTCGGACTTCGTCGTCAATTGGCCTGTCAGCGCATATTCTGGTGCGCAGTAGCCATAAGTGCCCATGACCCGTGTTGACACATGGCTCTTGTCCCCTGTGGGACCTAGCTTCGCTAGCCCGAAATCGGAGAGCTTCGGGTTGAATTCCCCGTCCAGTAGTATGTTGGACGCCTTGAAATCACGGTATATCACAGGGGGATTGGCCTGCTCATGCAAGTACTCGAGCCCTTTTGCGGCTCCTGAAGCTATTTTCATCCTGGTGTTCCAATCCAAGGGCGCCTTCTCCGGAGGCAGTTCTGAAAAGGTCCAAGAAAAAAGCATCAGGGATCAACCTACACGTTTCTGTTTTCAAAATTTGAGATCAATTTTAGGACGATTCCAGTTAGTTTGGTTCGGAGAACTATATTCGGATGCCAAACTTACCAAGAAGGTGGTCCTCTAGAGAACCATTAGACATGTACTCATATACAAGAACCCTCTGATCTCCGTCAGCACAATATCCAACCAAATTGACAAGGTTAGGATGGTGTAGCAGACTCAACATCAAGACCTCCACGAGGAACTCCCTATTCCCTTGAAACCCATTCCGGTCAAGTTGCTTAACGGCAACCACCTGATAAGTAATGCTCAAAGCACGACGATGCGTATTAACTGTTAATTCAGTTTTCATTTTTAGCAACAAGACAAGACACGAAAGGGAGGGAGATATTTCGCATCATTACTTGATTTTTGCTCTCTATATGTCCTTTGTACACTCTCCCGAAACCGCCTTCGCCGATTAGGGTGTCCGGGTTGAAATTGTTCGTTGCAACGCACAGCTCCCTGAATGTAAATATCTGAGCTGCGATATTCCCTTTACCGATTTTTTTGATTTCCTCGGTGATGTATCTGCGCCTGCTGCTATCTGCATTAAGGGAAATTTTTCTTGATCAGTTTGGTGCAATTGCCTTTAGTTTAGAGGGCAGAAGATTATGTTTACCTGATATCATCAAGCATTCATGTCACTTGTGCTCATGACAAAAACTTATAGGACAATCCAAAATTGTAAGACATGGTCAAAGATAATCCTACATCTCTCTCTCTCTCTCTCTGCTAGGTTAACTCTAGCTTTCCATGTATCCAAAGAATTTATACATGAAAAACTCAGAATCGTGATTTGATTCAGAGACTATGACGTGACTACTAAGATCCTTCAAGCAATTCAAGGAGATATCACTTTATATGCGCATGCAAACATGGTAGCAACTGAAAAGTCTCGAATTTGAAGGCACGAAAACATAATGTGACACAAGTACAGCCTCCAGAATTTCGTGATAGGCCTTTGAGAAGAGCTTAATCCTGAGAGGAGCTTAATCCGATGTTCAATTGTGGCTGGCTTATATTGAGAGAATCATTACAAGCACGTTTTGTTCTGTGGATTCATAGATATATTTCAAGAAGAGAGAACGCAGAGTCATCAAATGACAGGTATCTGTTATATCACATTCAAACAAAGACGGACCTGGACCAAAGGATTATTCAGCAACAATTCGACGTGAGCTTGTTACCTGATTTGAAGGAGATGTTGGCGAATGAGGCTAAAGTCTTTGTGTCATGGTACTCTTGAATGCTCTTCTTCAATGATTTTCGGGCGAGTCTTCTTTCGGACAGGCAACATTGGAAACAGCTCATTTTCTCCTGCTCGTAGCGCTTTCAGTCCACAAGCACTCGGATACAACCACCATAAAGAAAACCCAGACACAATATCTTTTGACGATAGATCGATCACGCCGGATCTGTAATCATAATAGATCTCAAGTCCCACCCCCAGAAAAATGAAAAAGATCCTATCGCACAACTGCTCATAATCCGAGAACAGCAATATATCGGTGAGAAACAAAGACAAAAGAAAACATTTTCTTCTACACCTAGAAGGAACCGGGATCTTTGACTTTTTTTGTGTTTAAGGTTTCTGAGCAAACACAAGAATGCAGAAAAATGTTTACTTTAGATCATCTTTCCCTCCTATGGAGTTGGCAGAGAATGAGAGAGACCCCATTGTAACTGCAATTTGCTAAACTTAAGAAAAGAGAGACAGGTGCACACGTTTGCTTAGCTGCCTCCCTCTCCGTGCCTGATCCTTTTGTTTATCAAATTTAGCCTGTTTCTTTTCTGGACCTCTTCCCTCCTAATAATAAACTCTCACAATTTGAAAATCGCACGTCGGATCTCAGGGCACAACACAAGCCTTCTCTCTCAGGGCCATTCCATTTGAACAAGCCGAAAGGGTTAATTGGCTCTGTTGCTCCACTTTTCTGCTCTACACCATCTTTGATTAAAGATGGAATATATCTCATTACTTGTAGGGTATATCCTCAGCTATGGCATAGAACGAATGGTGCGATTGAGTTTTCCAAGTATTTGGGATAATGATATCACAAGTGCTCGTATGGTGCTCACTTGAGTGCCATAATTTTTTTATTTTTTATTTTGAATACTTGAGTACCGTGATTTTTAAAAAACGTTTACTTGAATGTTATAACTTCATTCGATTGATTTTTAAAAACTTTTAAAAAATATTCACCCAAGTGCCGGAAATTCGACATGGCATAGTATTTGTGGTAAACATTTTTAAAAAGTTATACTCAAGTAATTAGAAAAAAAAAATTATGGCATTCAAGTGATCGGAAAAAAAAAAGAGTTATGGCTCTAGTTATCACACTTGTAGTGTTTTTTCCTCAAGTATCATTATAAAAAATCAGGGAACTGCAATATGGCTCTCTACAATTTGATCAACCCAAATGAGCAACTGTACCTTTTTGACTTGATATTGCATGAGGAGAAAAGGCACCTGTACCGTTCCTTTTGAGTGAAAGTTCTTGAATCCGAAAATTCCTTTCAAAATTGCAATGGAATCAACTACTGGAGTAGCTCTTTTCACCGATTTGGCGAGCAACTGTACCTTTTTGACTTGATATTGCATGAGGAGAAAAAGGCACCTGTACCGTTCCTTTTGAGTGAAAGTTCTTCAATCCGAAAATTCCTTTCAAAATTGCAATGGAATCAACTACTGAAGTAGCTTAGGGAATATCAGACCATTTGATAACTATTTTAAATGAGCTTTCGATCTAATGCTGGCCTTAGGAAGGCTTAAAGCCCAATGCTAGTAAAAGCCCAATGTTAGTCCCTACTAGCATTGGGCTTTGAGCATTTGACTAAATGCTGAAATTAATTTTTTTCCTTTCAAAACTATCCTCACCAATTTTTCAATTTTCAATTTTGCCCTTGGTTAATTTTTTTTATTAAAAAAAGGAGACAACCCTCGGCCGGGTCATGCAACCCTCATCTGAAATGAGAACAATCAAGAAATTTTCATTTTCAAGACATTTCTGTATCAGGATGATCTTTGTCAAAAATTGGCATCTTATCAGAACATGAAACAATAATCATAGGCTTTGGTTCTAGTCCGAAACACAACGGAAGGCAGAATATGCAAGATCTAGGACATATTCCCAGGTAAAATAACCTTTTGACCCTGGAAAATACTTCAAAATACTCCTGCCAGTTTTTGATAGATGATGGTTGTTAAAAAGCCGATGGCGATTAACTTTTCATTTGGATTTTCTGGCATTTTAAAATTCATTTTCACACATTCACAAAGAATGGAGTCTTGTCCACTGCATCAGATACATGACACTGAAATCAGCCATAAAGCATTGCCATTTCTCACATAAGCTAAATAATCAACAGAACAAGCAATCTAAACATTCACAAAGCACTGAGATCAATCTCCGTGAAACTCCCAAAAAGCAAATGAAATGAAATAGAAGGAGAAGGAGAAGGAAAGGAGAAGGAAAAGAGATGATGGTCCAAAGCATTAGATAAAACATCGCAATTGAGATTCAGTTTGAACATAACAGACATGGAAGGACAGTAGAAAATTTACATGAAAGCATCGCAATTGAATTTCTTCAGAGTGACTTTTCATTTGGTAATCCGAGCTTTTTGCGCAGCAACTGTTCTCTCCAGCTTGCTAATCCGACCTTCGAGATCCAGTGCTAGGATTTCAATCATTGAACACTCACTGCTTCCTCCCACATTTCCGCTGGCTAAACCTCCTTCGGTAAAGCTATGGCCTATTCCATTTGTGCCTTCCCCATTTCTCTTTGAGCTCCTCCAGGAGCAGTATCGTGGGGCCTATTCCTCTCGACAGGTTCCACTGGTGACTCTCTCATTTCGATGTCCGTGTCTTCTTTACCCGCATTCTGTAATAAGGAACTTTGCGTTTGATCATTCTGCGAGCAATTGTTGCAGTCGCTAACCAAGCAGCTCCCGGTAGCACTTGTTCGCCTATTGGACCTTAGAAATTCTGCCAAAGTTAGCCCATCATCACTTTCACTGGAGTCAGCTGTGTCCACAGTAATGTTTTTCCGCCGAAAACCAGGAGGAACCGAATCATCATTAACTACCAACTTTCCTTTTAATCCCTGCATTGATCTATTTGAACTCCTTGAAGCCCACCACTCAGCATAGCGAGCTGTTATGCACGGTTTGTAAAGCCTTGCTGGAATGTACAATTGCACACCTTGGAGTGACTTACTGTAGTTGTTCCAAGCAATCTCAGGGTCCTGGTTGCAGGGGGCAACTCGACCTGGCATATCTTGATCCATCCCGAATTGCATGGCCACTCGATGAGGCGAATACTTCTCAACGAAATCCAACCCGGGCAATTCCCAAGCCATCAAGCAGTGAGCGAATGACCTCAGTTCCCCATCGGCGTCCTCCTCCAGCGACACCCAGTTCCCTTTCTCTCCATAAAATGCATAGGACGCCAGGTTATTCACGGCCAAGCTGTAGGGACGCCATTTAAAATGCGCTCCGGCTTCGCCCATCATGGAATGCACATTTTGAAGGATCAATTTTGTTGATCTGTGCCATCGACCCAACCAAGGCTCCCCTGGCTGAACCTCTCTAGGTTTTGGCCTGATGGTGGTCACAAATCTCTCCCAAGCCCATATCTGAACCAAAGCAAACGCGGCCGACAACGTTACATAAATCCCTCCCGCTTCATTTCCATCCTTCGTCCTGGGAACTAGTCCATCTAAAACATTCTTCAGCCAACTCAAATCTCTATAAATGCGAGCCAAAACAGCGGGCGCAAGTGCAATCCTCGTGCCTCTAGCCAGACCTATCGCCATCGGGAGCACCCTCGCAGGGATCACATCGCAAGAGCTCGCGAACACAAAACTCGACAGCCAAAACGCGAGGAAGGCCTCGTGCTCCATGTCGCTCTCAGCGCCCCTAAACTTCTTCATCCACTCTCGGCAGCCCACCTTGCTCGCGGAGGCCTTTGACATCTCGGACATCTTTCGCTTCAGCTTCATCTCAACCTCCCCGGAGTGGCTCCCGAGATGGGTGCCCAAAACAGGGGAGGACCCCCAAACCGAGTAACCCCCTAAGACCATCACGTCCTCGAGCGTGACGGTGGCCTCGCCCCAGGGGAAAACGAAGGTGTTCGTGTCGGGACACCAGTTCTGAGCGAGCCCGAGGACTAAACCGGGGTGTCTCCCGATCAAGAACGTCGAGCTCTTGATGGCGTCGTAAATGCCGGCCCTTTTCCACGCGACCCCGTGCGCGGGCTCCATGCTGTCGACCCACGCGGTCCAGCCCTTGGTGGGGCGACGCCAGTTCTTGAACTTGACGCCGAACGGCAGCTCCTCCGGCGGCAGCGAGGCCGGAACGAGCGGGGGCGGGGGCGGGGGCGGGGGCGGGGGCGGGTCGGGCTCTGTCGGGGAGGGCTTGAGGAAGTGACCCGTTCTCAGAGCCGGGTGGGCGTCTCCGTTCGGAGAGAGCATGAGCTCCTCCCTCTCTTCGACGACGAAGATGGGCTTGTTCTCCATGGTTTCGAAAGTGGGGAATGGAGGATCGAGATGCTGCAGAGAAGCTCAAAATGGTCAGAAGAAGAAGAAGAAGAAGAAGAAGGAGAAGAGTGAAAAAGTGTGTTGGAGTGGTTAGGTCGCGGTCAGCGCCGAGGCGGGGACCGCGGGCGCTTTTTCCTCTGAAATCCGTTTATGGCGATACGCAACCGTACTGGTCGATTGACGCGGGATTGAGCACCGATTTGGTGTTCAGCACTCCACAGTGATCATGATGTACAAACATCACTCTTCAATGCGCATTGGAAAGTAAAGTTAACGTTGATATAATTACGGTAAATTTATTTTAAATTAATTTTTTTATCATAAAAAATGTTTATACATTTCTTATAAATTTATCTCAAATTAATTTTTTAATTATAAAATTTTTTAAATTGATATATTTATAGCAAACTTACTCTCCATTAATTTCAGTTAATTTGATAAAAGATCTACAAACTAAAACTACTAATATGATAAACATAAGGTAAATTTATCGTATATGTATCGGTTTAAAATTTTCTGTAATATTAATCATAAAAAGTATTGAAATTAAATTAGTGGGGTGGTAGAAAACATATTGCATGCTGAGTTCCATGCCAACACCGCTCCACTCCACTTCACTTCACTTATTTATCATGGCGTGTTCGAGTAGAGTTCACTTTTCAGATTTACTTTCTCTGTCTCTTCTCTATTTCCCCCTCTATTTTCTTTGGCTTTCTTCCTGCCTTTAGAGGCCAAGGACAACAAAGGCCCGTGGCCAGCCATGAACAGTAACATCACTGTGCCATAGACGAGCCAGGCTTGTGAGCGATGCTAACGCTTTTCTATGGCCATGGTCGCCATTGTTTGATTGGATCTGATCGGTGTTTTGAGACTAAGATGGAGTTTTCGATTTCTGATAAGAAATATCATGTCGTTGTTAGACCCACTTGTTCCCTCCTTTCCTGGTCTCTCTCTCCTCCCGAGTCATGCAACGACACTTGGCTCTCTCTCTCCCTCCCAACTCCTGGCCTAGTTTTGCTCTCTCTCATCTAACAAACCCTGTTGCCGCCTTTGCCGGCGCCTCCATTTAATATTTCCAAATTGTAGTTCATCTCTCCTTCTCCCTCTCTCTAAAATCTTGTTCAAGTTTGCGTTGCCCCTCTCTCTAAAACGTTATTCAAGTTGGTTGGATGAAAATAATAACATTTGATTAGTCAATATACCGTTCATCTATGTCATCATTTTGAAATCAGAAGGTTTCTCTTGACCTTCAGACCAACTATAGAAGTCTGAAGAGCATCAAAAGAGGACCAAAAGGAAGAAAAACACAACCTTACAATGAAGGCGAAAGTTTTAGAGAGAGAGAAAGATAGAGGGAGAAGGAGAGCTAAGCACCGGTTTGGATCCTACCTATTTTTGGGGGTTTCGGTTGTGGCGGAATTTTATCGAGGAGGTTTTCCACCCTCTTCTAAGGCGTTAACCTGTCAAGGCAACGGATTTGGATATATTAAATGGAGATGACAACGAAGGCAACGGATGAGGTGGCGGCGGTTCGTCGGACGAGAGTAGAACTAGGTCGGGAATTGGGAGGGAGAGAGAGAGAGATATGAAGAGAGAGGAGATTGGAGAGCCCAATGGCGTCACATGTCACTCTTGTATAGGCTATCATAAAAATAACGTGGCCTCCTAGCTATACACGATATTTTTCTCGTTCGGGTATTCTTGTTGGGGTTAGTTTTTTGATTTGGGAATAAGCAAAATAGATGTTGACAAATTCAATGCCGTGGACGAGCTTTGGTTCGGTCGCGCGATCGAGACTTGGACTCGTAGAAGAAGAAAATTATTAACGGGTCTCAACACTATCTTAAGAATGCTGATTGGACCTAAGATATGGACAATGCTGCTATTTTATTCTTCAGTATAAATCCATTTGCCCGTCGTTTATAAGGCTTGAAGTTTCTTTTTCACTTCAATTTTTTTTTTTTCAATTCAATCCTTTAAAAGTTAACTTATAATTAAATTTATGAATAATTAAATTATTGAATCTTATTAAAAATAAAGGTCTCCACTCTGATGTCATCAACAAATGTCCTGGTAATAATTTCTTTATGGAAATGACTCCACAAGTCTCATTAGGAATATAAGAACATAAATATGTAGCTATGGATGTTAATTTCCATCTCAAACTCATTAACTGGCAAATTGTCTAATTATAGCTGCTTCCTTCGCTGAAAACGTTAGCAAATGTAGCCCGAAGGGAGTCATCGCATGCTTGGAGTCCAAGCGCACAAAGCTCAAATTTGAATAGGTAGTGTACGCATCAATAGATCCCGTTACAGTGGAGTGTAGAGTATACCGATCCTGTTACTTTGAGCGGTAACTATGAAGCACATGGAGGCAAACCATAAACATGTCGTGACACGTAAGAAGTCGGTAGCTTGCGGTGACATTGTCTCTGCAGGTGTTAATATTACTGTTATGGATGTTCATTTTCCGTGCTGATGTGAATTCATTTGACAAGGGGATTTATTTATAAGTCAGCATTCTCACCCAGTTTCACAGATATTCGGTCGCATCATATTGCAAGTTCATTTACAAAGTTGCAAATGGTAATAATAGGGAATCGAGTGTTTTCCAATGACAGACGGCCGTGCAAGCAGGCCTCGAGGGTTTCGCGACGCTGCATATGCCCTGGCATTTCCCTCTGCAACACAAAGCTTCCAAACCTTCTAAGTTCTACTGAGCTTGGCTCGTTGCTTAAAGCAAAGAAACTGAAAAATGGGGTTTTGAAACGATTACCATGACAAAAAGCAACGGGGGTTCGGCGCATCAACTGGTTTGGATACAACTATGGGGCTACAACAAATTTGGTAAGCAAAAATATTTATCACTTAACTAATTAATGCATTAATTAAGACCAAAACTTTTTTTACGTTAATAAATTTGTAATTTTTTGCTTATTTGGTTGCTTAAGAAATGTCTAACCAAATTGTTAACGAAATCGTAATTAGCATCATGGAAGTCGTCCTAACTCAAAACGTCTCTCTTTCTCAAAGAAGAAATTCTTACGTTTTCTTACCTTATTTTTCACCGAATAAGATTGATGGGGACTATTGGAAGAAGCACCAGTCAGGCACGGTTTTGTAGGTCACACTACAAGCTAAGAGAAAATTCGAATTAGAGCATTGTGTTTCGATAATATTGCAGCAATTGCATCCCATGATTTCCGCAGAAAAATCTCGTGCAATTCTAAATTGTACATTTGATCTCAGGGCACGCCGCGGGCCTCCTCTCTCAGGCCATTCCGTTTGAACGAGCCAGAGAGCTAGAAAAGGTTAATTAGGATCGGCGGGATGTGGAAGGAATGGCGCAACTGAGACTTCCAAATACCCTTTTCTCCGAATCAGTAAAGTGCAATATGACCCCCCTGCAGTCTGATCAATCCGAATGAAGCAACAGTACCCTTTTGGACTGGATATTGCGTGAAAGAGCAAAAGCACTTGTACCATTTTTTTTAGTCGAAAGTTCTCCAATCTGAGAATTCCCCTCGAAATTGCAGAGGGATCAGCATATCGACGCTGTGGCTCTTTTGACTGATTTGGCTAGACTTTACAGGTGAACTAGCTTAGTAGAAGCACAAACTGCCGCACAAGACAACTGTATATCATCTGAAACCAGAAGAATCAATATATTTTCATTTCAAGACATTTCTCTATATCTCTCTCAAAAAGCAGCACCTTTTCAGAACAAGATACGACAATTGCAGGCTTCTTCTTCTAGTCCTTGATGCAACGGAAGGCACATGTTCCCTGGAAAAATTAGCCTTTTGACCCCAGAAAATAATGAACATAGTTGTGCCAGGCAGCTCCTCGGCAGGCATTACTCCAGTCAATATACGATAGAAAAGGGTTGTTAAAAAAGCCGATGGCGGGTTATTTCTCATTTGGATTTTCTGGAACTTAAAGTTCATATTCACACGTTCACAAACTATGAAGTCTTGTCCACCGCATCAGACACATGACGCTCAGCTCAGCCACAAGGCATTGCCATTTCTCACACAAGCCAAATGATCAACAGAACAAGCAATCCAAACATTCAGAAAGCATTTAGATCAATCTCTGCGAATCCCAAGCAAGACAAATGAAATATAAAAGAAGAAGAAGAAGCGATATTCAAGAGCATTAACTTAAAAGAGGTCCAGTTCAAATACTACAGACATGGAAGGACAGTAGACGGCTTACATGAAAGCATCACAGCTCAAACTCTTCAGATCAACTTTTCAATTAGTAATCCAAGCTTTTTGCTCAGCAACTGCTCTCTCCAGCTTGCTAATCCGAGCTTCAAGATCCGCCGCTAGCATCTCACATGTTAAACACTCACTGCTTTCTCCCACATTTTCGTCGGCTAAACCTCCTTCAGGAAATCTCTGCTGCATTCCATTTGTGCCTTTCTCATGGTCTCTTTGAGCTCCTCCAGCGGCACTAAGGTGGAGCCTGTTCGTCTCCTCAGGTTCCATCGGTGACCCTCTCATTTCAATGTCAGTTTTCTCCGCATTCTGTAAGGAAGAACTTTGCATTTGATCAATCCCTGAGCAATTGTTGCAGTCACCAACCGAGCAGTTCTCGGCAGCACTTCTTTGCCTTTTGGATCTCAAAAGTTCCCCCAGAGTTAGCCTATCATCATTTTCACTGGAGTCGCCTGTGTCCACGCTTATACTTTTCGGCTGAAAACCGGGAGGAACCAGGTCATCATTAACTCCCGGTCTTCCTTTTAAACCCTGCATCGATGTTTTGAACTCCTTGAAGCCCACTCAGCATAGCGAGCTGTTATGCACGGTTCGTAGAGCCTGGCTGGAATGTACAAGTGCACATCTTGGAATAATATACTGTAGTTGTCCCAAGCAATCTCGGGGTCCTGGTTGCAGGGAGCAACACGACCAGGCATATCTTGATCCATCCCGAATTGCATGGCCACTCGATGAGGCGAGTACTTCTCAACAAAATCCAGCCCAGGCAACTCACGAGCCATCAAGCAGCGAGCGAATGACCTCAGTTCCCCATCAGCGTCCTCCTCCAGCGACACCCATTTCCCTTTCTCACCATAAAATGCATAGGACGCCACGGCCGAGCTGTAGGGACGCCATTTAAACTGCACTCCGGCTTCGCCCATCGTGAAATCCACATTTTGAATGATCATTTTTGTTGATTTGTGCCATCGACCCAACGTAGGCTCCCCTGACTGAACCTCTCTTGGCCTGATGGGGGCCACAAATCTCTCCCAAGCCCATACTTGAACCAAAGCAAACTGCGCCCACAATTTTAGATCAATTGCATCCGATTCATTTCCATCCTTCAAGCTGTGAAATAGTCCATCCAAAACATTCTTCAGCTTCCTTAAGTCTCTATAAATACGAGCTAAAACAGCCGGTGCAAGCGCGATCCTCACACCTCTAGCCAGATTTATCGCCATCGGCAGTACCCTCTTAGAGATCACATTGCCAGGGCACGGGAACACAAACCTCGACAGCCAATACGTGAGGAAGGCCTCATGCTCGATGTCGCTCCCAGCGTCCCTAAACTTCTCCATCCACTTGTAGGCGTCCGCCTTCTTTGCTGGGGTCTTTGATATCTCCGACCTCGCTCGCTTCAGCTTCATCTCAACCTTCCGAGACAGGCTTCGGAGATGGATCAAAACAGGGGACGATCCCCAAACGGAGTAACCCCCTAAGACCGTCACGTCCTCGAGCGTGACGGTGGCCTCGCCCCACGGAAAAACGAAGGTGTTCGTGTCGGGACACCAATTCTGAGCGAGCGCGAGGACTAAACAAGTGTGTTTTCGGATCAGGAACGTCGAACACTTGATGGCATCGTAAATGCCAGCTCTTTTCCAGGTGACCCCGTGCATGGACTCCATGCGATCCACCCATGTGGTCCAGTTCTTGGTTGGGCAACGCCAGTTGTTGAACTTGACGTTGATCGGCAATTTCTCCGGCGGCGGCGATAAGGTCGAAGGGAGCGGAGGCGGGTCGGGCTCCGTCGCGGAGGGCTGGAGAAAGTGACCCGTTCTTAGAGCCGGGCGGGCGTCTCTGTTCGGGGAGAGCATGAGCTCTTTCCTCTCTTCGACTATGAAGATGGGCTTGTTCTCCATGGTTTTGAAAGTGGGAATGGAGGATCAAGATGCTGCAGAGAAGCTCAAAATGGTCAGAAGAAGAACGAGAAGACGAAGAAGAGGAAGATAGAAAGACGCAGGAGCGAAGGACATGCATATGAATGAGGAAGCGTTGGAACTGGGGCGGAGTGTCGCATCAATGGGACGTAACTGTGACTCCTCGCCTCCAATTGCAACGTGAGCTGAACAAAATACTGTTTATTAACCGGTTTAGATCAAACTACATGCCGGATAAGACCTGGTTGTAGAGATGAGATTTTCACTTCATTTTCTCTGAATAAGATTCACGGGAATTATGGAAGAAGCTGAAGCCAGGAACCGTCATGTTCAGTAAATCCAATTGTTAACCACGGTTTTGTACGTCGCATTACAAGCCTAGACAGAATATAGTGGTTGATCCCCAAAGGATGTAGTGAAGCCGACGGGAATGGAACATGACTTCAACAGGAGGCCAGCAACTATATGACAGAGGAAAGTCGAATTGACATTATGCCCTGATTGCTCTCAAAGAGATGATGTACGGATCTTGGTAATGGCATCTGGATCAGGATTCAAATCGGTATTGATGGACCTGGCGGGCTGTTAGGCCTGATTAAGCCCGATTGGTCTGAAGAGCAAAATAGACGGGTGTGACAAGTAATTTCCTTCCGGTGGTCAGGTTACCTAGGTCTGGTAGATTAGGCTGGGCCTGCCCGTTGCAGCAATGCGGAAATGACTCTTAAAAAAAATTAGATGTATAGTGGGTGCATTAGAGGATTCGATTGAATAGCTTACAAATTACTAGGTGTAGGAAGTAAATCTAGACATAAGGTCATGATAAGTCCCTTAAGCAACCAAATTTGGGACAACTCTCGCATCACTATAAAAAGTAGTGAATTTTAACATTAATGGTCTTGATTACAGCATTTAGAAGTCCAATCTCGACATAAAGACGAGGAACTGTCGTTATTCAATGGTAAATCTGAGATATATAAAGAAAGGTTGTAGCTTTATGCAGAGGCATCTTGAAATGATATGTCCTCGAATAATCACATTAAATATATTTACCTTAGTCTCATTTTATATTGATCAACTCAAAAACCAATTAAAATTCCTCTTGTTCCAAACTATGGATAGGCTGAGTCGGAGGCTAGCTAGAGAGTCTATACCAGTAGCGGCCATCGTAGCATGGTCCAGGCGGGTAGTGCTCGTAAAGGCAAGCTGGGAAAAGAACTTCTTCCCTTATTGTGTACTTGATCACAACTAATTCTCCGGCAGGCTCAGCATACCAGATGATTGGATTGCGGTGTCTGCTGAGCATGGCAGTGTCATGAAGCCAACTAAGGCGACATCCATGTTTTAAACGCTAGCATTTCAAAAGGAAACGGTGTTAGGGGATAACGTGGAAGTGAAGGATTTTAGGAGAGATGAAGTGAGAGGAAGCATAGCGGTATATCCCACCAAGGGCGACAAGTCCTGGTGCAGAAAATGTGTGGTCACTGCTGGGGCTTGGACCAGGAAGCTGGTTCGTTCAGTTGCCGGGTCGAATTGCCAATTCAACCCAGTGTGCTATTGAAGGATCGAGGAGTGTATGAGGAGAAATTTGCCAGCGGGGCCATATCCCAACCTTCTTCAGCTATGGAGATGTGCACATATGCAGGACACTGTCCTTGGAGTTCCTGGGGCTGATCAAGGTTATACTGGACCAAGCATGACCTTGCAAAATGCAGTGGAGGCCCAAGCCTGGCTGGGGTTCCCCGAAAGAGTAGATTGACGGGAGATTTCTGGCACTGGTGGATGGCTGTGCACCTGTGCCAAGCTATCCTGTATGTACTTTGATGACACCGGACGAGGTTGTGATGAATTTCCTAGGAGGGGAGCTCAGGGAGGATGGGGTGATAGGTAGTGCTTTGGGTCAGGGGTTGAAGAGGGCTCCGTTGGTAGAGAAGATATTGGTGGGCGTCGAGCTCACTGGGCATGCAGATGGGGTGGAGCTTAACCATTTTAAGATTGGAAGGTTGGAATTGAACCCCTAGTGAAGGAACAAAAGTCATTCTCTTGGACTGATAGTCTCTGATTTGGTCTTTGGTCTCTGATGATTGATTGCCTCAATCATGTGCCATCAAAGAAAGCAGCGAGATGTACACGAGAGTTGGTAACTCTCTATGTGTGCAGCATCTGCCATCGCTTTCTACATTTTCTTGGAAGACCAGGCACCTTCACTGAGCCAGGTGGACTGAATGTTCGATTCAATCAATGGTAAATAATCGATCATCGCCCTTTGTTCTACTCAGCTAAGCAACTGCAACAACAGTGCGTCATCTTTGGCGCTCAATGACAGGAAATCTCAGTCCAATTTTGTGGTGAAAATAAAAGGATCATTATCGACGGTGCCTATGGAAGTGATGAAAGAAAACGCGTACAGAAGCTTAACTTGAATGCCTTATGAGTTGTTTCCTGACACGACTGATATTTACCATGAAGTATCACTTGATAATCTATGCTGATAGAATGGACATAGCTCAATGAATGAGAAGACAAGGCAAAACACATAATTCGTTTCAAGACTGTGTATGCTCACAATTACATTTGCCAAGAGCATTGAAAAAGTAAAAGAACTCCGAAAGGAGTTGATTCTAAACTTCAGCAGCGTTACATTATTTGGGGAGTGGTTCCATTTCCATGAGAAGTTACTCTAGCAAACGATCTTCCACTGTCCGAATTCAGACCCTGCGTGACATCAATTTAACAAATTCTGATTTATATTGCGGCACTGATTGAAAAATAACCTAGCAAATTGCAAGGAACAAAGTCTACTTACTCTTGATAATTTATGTTAATAGCTCCGGCGTTTGGATGTGCTATGGATGCAAATGCTTCCAGTGACAAGTCAACAGTTCCTCGGCACGCATTGGCAGGGCAGCGGTCCACTATCTTCACCACCACCGTAGTGCTTCCACGACATGGCATTGGGACACCTAGGTTGGTCCCGCTGAGGCATGTGACGTGGTAAAATTGGCCGCAAGCGTGACCGTTGCTCCAAATGCCGGAAGCTATGAGTAGAATGAGGTTGGCCTCTCGCCAACAACAGTTAGTGAATGCAGCGGCAGAAGAGCCACAAGGATGAAATCTCAAGTATGGGACACCCAGTGGAATCCACAAGTATGAAATCACGAGCTTCTATCGCATCAAGTGAACTGATATCCGAGTGATGATGATGACACGCCAGTTTCTAAACGCTTGACATGGTCCGCGTATGCTATGGGGGATAGATACTTCTAACAATGCTCCTCCTGGTGGCCAACGCCAGAGGGGTCTTGAGGGAAGGAGCGAACATGAAGCATGTCAGTAATTGTATCGATGGCGCATTAGATGAAGTGAGGCACAGAATTGAGGGGGGAAGCAGAAGATTGGTAGAGATGCAGGAAAGAGACAGCATGAAGAGAAGAGCTGAAGCCTTTTCCAGCAATTAGCCCGGAGTTGATCCCTACAAGGAGGCCGCCACAGGTCGGGCAGGAAACCTCAGAAACTGGTCGAGCTTCTTGGGGGAAGACCAGATAATGAGATTCGTTTTTCAATCTTTGTTTGTTCTCTTTCTTTGGAGCCATGGGCGGCTTCTTTTCTAAGTGTTGAATCAGTCACTTCGTTTATGTTCCTTGACGTTCAGATTAGGCTGTTATAACTCTGGTGGTTACTTGTGAATGATAAGTTTGTTGTGATATAATGGTGCTGTTCTGCTTTATTCAGCTGATTAGCCCCATCTACTAGACGCTATCTGTTGCTAATAGTGATACCAATTGAGAATCCTCTGCAGCATCCAACTCTCAATTACCACGGAACCTTGCATAGCCAGGTTTGCCTCGCTTCTTCTTTTGGCTGAATGAGCTTTCCAAACAGTTTGAGGGATGGCAGCTGCACTCTCGCAATCCACGACGATTGACCAACTTCAGATTGCTCATGGACAGTAGTAACTCACCCTTTGCGGATGCTAAAGCAACTACGTGCGAAAAATGGTAAGTGGTTTTTGTGGAGGGAAATGAAGTTCCAGAGCTTTTCAGCCCCTTAGAGAAACAAAAGAATAAACGTTAAGTTCAAGGAGAAGACTTCGATTTTATACATGGCGTATCTTTTACATAAAAGAACTATTTTTACCAAGCCTGTTGGTTTATGATTCAGCGGGAATAAAAAAAGTTCAATAATTTTACAAACTCAAAAAAATAACATATGAAACAAATAGATGGGTATCCAAGTTATTCCTACGTTGTAAATGTTTCAAATGTTTCGCATTTTCATAAAGTCAAAATGCATAAACCCCGAGATCCAGATTGAGCAAATTGTAGAAAGTTAAAATCAAACCAAACATACCTGAATTCATGGATTTCTTCAAACAAAACATTTCAAGGTTTTGTTTGATTAAGCATCACGGTTAGATATGCAAGCAGAGAAGGTAACTGATACACTTTTTATCCCCTGGGTCAATCAAATTGAATGCACCGTCTGTATCATTCACAAGATCCTTCAATCAAAGAGAGAATTTCCGCTCAAATCATCAAAGGAAGACATTGCAACATGCGCTATCCAAAATTTTCCAGTTCACCAAACTGAAACTTCTTGCTTCTAGAGTGGATGGCAGCTGAAATACATTAGGCTTCTTCACTTTGGGGCGACAATTCTCCAGAATGCTATGGTCGGACTAATAATCACCTCGCAACAATGCATCCAGTGAGCATGGCCAATGAACAATGTAAGGAACTTTGGGCGAGCCGAACTGCTGCTGCCATATAAGATTCACCAGAATCAAAATAACATGACTAACATTCCAACTGGTGTCACCATCTATTGAGAAAAAGGAAGCAAAGAAGGGAACCTCTTTGCAACATCATCACATTCTTCATGTCCAACAAGAGACTAAAATACCAATCCGCACAAGTCAGGTCAGATCAAGCAATGAAGTCATGGAATGCCATGAGGATCTATTTTAGCACAATACTCGTTGAAGATCCAGTGATAGTCGGATGCAGCACATCACTCGAAGAAGAAGCATCGTGCGCTCCCTGAGCTTTTTTATGTGCTCCACCATTTGACAACTGAAAGATCTGAGTAGTTTCGCCCATGATGGGGAGAGGTGGGACCAGTTTTCACCCGTGATGGGGAGAGGTGGAAGCAGTATTTTTCTTCGTAACTTCCCACCATCTCATTCACGTTAAAAAACTTCCCATCCTGGGCTCTCTACAAGAGGCATATGTTCTCCTCTAATAAGATAATGCAAAAATAAATAAATAGAACTCATTATATGAAGTCTTCCATTGTTGCTTTGAGAAGGTAATTGGCATTTGCTTTGAGGAACAAAAATATTTTCCTTGTGATCATAGACAAGACTATTGTAGAGTTGTAAATTCGTCCATAAATGCTAATGATTCAATTTTTCTCTTGTTGTTCAACCACCAGAACCAACCCTCCAAAGGTGGAAGTCAACTTTTAAAGGAGATAGCTTTGTCCCTCACTACTTTAAGAGAATTTAAATTTAAACTACAAAAATAATCCAACAACAACAACAGCTGATTCATATAAAATCTAAGAAATGTACCAAATACCTAATAACAACACCGAACCTCACCTCAGAAAGAAGAACATGAATAATGAATAATGGTCGAAGCAAATACTCATCAAGATCCTGCGGACTTCACCCTCTAAACATAAACATAGAAAGCATAGAAAATGACTCAATTTTGCATATGGGAAATGTGCGGTTGGAATTGGAACTTAATTCAACAAAAAGAAAGCATGGGAAGTGCAAAAATGAAAGTACCCTTGAATGAGATGAAAGTGAAAAAACCAAGTCCATCTCACTCGGCAACAGAGAAGGACAAATGAAGTGTAAATAGGATCCTTAACCGCGAACAGGTACCTCGTACCCTGTCCCAGTCAAATGAACCTGACCGAATGTATCGTCCAAAGCACATCCCTCAGACCAAGAGATTCGTCAGGGAAACATCAGTCCTATCAACATCCATCACGGGGATGCGAAAAAACCAGGCAGCTGTGGACATCTAAAAGGAATGTCGAGCAATTCGATCATCACGAAGGAAAATCGAAGGCGACGACCAAAAGGATGAGACCAAAAAACATTAAGGACCATGGTATCAAAAGCAACATCTCCTCAGGAACGAATTTGATCATCAAGAGTGGTCAGTCCACAATTTTAAATTTCAACAGTCCTCACAGGGGATCCATGATCCAGAGATATCAAGATGATGAATAAGCACAATATAGGAGATCTGGATAGAAAAACAGAAAAAAGATAAGCCTTTGCAATTGAAAACCTTCAAGCGCATCCCAAATCGATGCTATCAAACAACAGTACGCATCCCTCGGAGTTTGGATTCATCAGATAAAAGTCAGTCCACTACTTTTATGAAGAAAAACGAAATCGTCATAGGGATTATAAACAAGGCAAAACCCGATTGCAACTGCGAGGGAAAGAACACCAGAAACGAAATACTCTCTGCAATCGCCGTGGCAGAAAAAAAGGGGAAGATGACAGAGAGATCTGCATCGATTTTATACTTGCTCGTATTGAGGACTGAGCTAGTGAAAAGAAAGAAGGAAAGAAAGATGGCAAATAAGTTCGCACGAGAGCTTAGTCGTTGTGAAAGAACTTCACTGCTTTATCGTCAGGAGACGACGAGAAGCTCCATTGCTGGCTTTCAGCCGAAGCAGCGGCGACAGCACAGCGACTAGGGTTAGGAAGAAGACGACGCCTTCGGGCATTTCTCTCGGCCTCGTATCCGAGATAAGATAACCAGTAGAAGACCGATTTTTATGGGGTGACGTTAGGGAAAATCCTAGGGTATATCTGTGGACCGCGTCGCTCGTAAGTCAGATTTTCGCCGGGAATTTTTCGATTAATTTCCCTTATTTCGCGAAAATAAATTATTTTAAAAATACTTTTAAAAAAATGATCGTATAAAGTCTCATAAAATGAATGAATAAAAAAATTATTCTTATCTTTCATGAAAATATCTAAATGCATATTATTGTAGATGATAAATATGTTTTTATTAAAAACAATTCATTATTTCAAAACCCCAAACAATATTTTTAGGACAATAAATTATCTAGAAAATATTTCTAAAACAATAATTTATTTGGTAAAAATCCAAAACTAAAATTTGCGACAAATATACCCTCTCGCATTAATATCACAAAAATCACAAAAATTATAAATTATGACAAATGGAGCGTAAAATCCCAAATTGGTATATCAATTAACTGCCACGTATTATTTAACTTAATAATTATACATTAAAATTTAACAAAAACTAACATAGGGTAAATTTGTCACAAGTGTACCAATTTGGGGTAAATTTGTCAAATGTATAAAGAAAAAATAACTATTTATCCATGAAAATATTTTTGTCCACATAAATTATGGTAGATAATAAAAATATTTTTCATTAACTAATTATTTCAAATAATACAAGTAACTATTTTTAGGAAAACATATTATAAGGCATATATTTTTTATGAAATAAATGGAATTTTAATTATACTTGTACATCCCAACGACATAAAACCCTTTTACACAATTTCACAATATTTTTCTAATTAATTAAGATAATATTTCATAGTCATAATATACTCCTACGGCGTGTCATATGTATTATAGAAATGGTGGTGCCACTATTCGAATTTTCCAATTAATAGATAAATATATACATACGAGATCATTTATTAGTAGAGGTGTACAAAACGAACTATTCAATCAATCAATCAATCGAGTCAAGATTTCGAAAGTGTCGATTCGATTCTTAATTCCTAAAATGGAATCAATATTTAGGCAATTCAGTTCTTAATTCCAAGGGAGATTAGGATTGGACCGACTATATATATTTTTTAATTTCTCAAAAAAAAAAGCAATAATTTTTTTTAGCATTAAATAGTGGGAAAAAAATAAGCGATCAGTTCCATTGAATCGAATGAATGGGCCAATCCAATTCCCGGTCTTAGGACCAACATGTCCGGTCACCGATTCCCAATTGTGAGAATTGCTTCTCCAGTTTCAATTGGAATTAAAAACCAGATTGAGAACCAATCATCCTTAAATATACCTTCTTTATAATTGTTAAAAATTCGAGTAACATTTCAAATATGAGCTAAAACAAAGGGGCCCCTGTGGCCCGTTCATCTGGACTCTTGCCTCTCGGCCCATAAAAACTTCCTTCCGACGGAAGAGAGAGTGGGGCCCGGCGAAGTTAAACCGCGAAGCTCTCAGCCGTGAAGACAGTCTCGGGACATTTCTCTTTCATCTTCAGAACCACTTTTGGGGAAAGTCTTTGAAAATGCAAAGACATTTGAGTTAAGGTGTTTTCCAAAATGCAAACTGTGTTTGTAAATTGTACTTTGAAAGCTCTTTGTGAAGTACTTTGAGCAAAAATGGTGTTTGGGGAATTACATTTACAAAGGAGTTTTGTGGTAAAAAAAATATCAAAAGAAAAATTTAAAAAAAAAAATGACCTAAGAAGGGCAAATGGCGTCGGCGACCTCCGGCGACCGCCGACGACCTTCTACGACCCCCGGTTCTTGGGTAGAGAGGTCGCGCGACGCCGTCGCGACCTCCGGCGACCCCGGATCTGGGCGGCGAGGTCGCACGACCCGATCCGGTCGTCGCTCGAGCCTCCGCACCGGATCCGATCGCAACCACTGCACGGCGACCTGATGGGTCGCGCGGCCCCTAAAGCTCCGTGCGGAGGTCGTGGTGCGAGCGGGCGACGGTCGCCGCAACGCCGAGACTCGCGGAGGTCGCCCGACTCTCCGACAACGATCGCCTAGGTCGCGGCGTCCCCAGCAAGTCGTTGGCCCGAGAAGATGAACAGTGTTTCATCCAAGGACACGAACCGAAAAAACAAAAAATTCATGAGGACAATTTTGGAAAAAAAAAAAAAAAGTAAACAGTATCATCTCAGCATGCCGAAAATGCTGAAAAGCCCAAGGCAGCCCCCCACCTGCCTTGGGCTTTCAGCCTTAAAAATGCTAGCATTTTGCTCAAGTTCCTTCCAAAGTTTTTTGCTAAACACCATTTTTTTTGCCCAAAGGGCTTTGGACTCCCGAGGGGCTTTGGGAAGTGGTTCCCAAACGCACTCCTCGTGGATTCCGACCTTCACCTAATTCAGCTTCGCATCAGCATCAGCATCAGCAGCGAAGCCATGGAATCGCGGCGATGGGAGCTGCTGCTCTCTCTTTCTCTCCTGCTGTCGTTCCTCTTCGTCTCCGGAGCCAGAGGCTGGACCGGCGAAATCCGCGGCCGGGTCGTCTGTGACGTCTGCGGCGATTCTTCCATCGGACCCGAAGATCACGTCCTCCAAGGTCCCCTTCCCTCTCTTTCCCTCTCTCACGCGCACACGCACAGACGCACAGAGACGCCCGTTGATGAGCGACTTACTGTTGCGTACGGTGAAATTGAATCCCTGTGATCTTTGCGTCCTCCGTGCCCGGTTGATCGCGGAAAACGTGTCTTGCCCATCCTCTCCGCGGAATGGGTGGAATTTCGCGTTGATGATGGGACCGCTCGATTATTTCGATAGATTAGTTTTTGAGTCGCGTGCTTATCAATGGAGCGAGTCGATGCACTTCACAGTGCTAGACCGTAGCGAATCTACTGCGGGATTGCCGTCCGCTCATGGAATCGATCGCAATTGCGTGGATGGTTTTGCTATGTCGAAGAAAAACAGCTGGAGAGAAATCGATTACTGGTCCACGTTACGTGGAGAAGCACCTTGTAATTTTGCCCTAAGGCGTATAGAACAGAGGCAATGGCAGCACCACTTGACATGGAGAATACTAGGTCTAGCGATTCCACACCCATTTGCAGCTACTCGGTGGTAATAGAGGAAAGTTGTTGTCATGGTTAGGGACCTAGGGTTACTGTTGTTCTTTTTATTTGGAGTCGATCACAATTAGCACCATTTAACCGTGTTATTCTCAATTTCTGTCCTTACTAAAACACGAGACAATGTTGAGCTTGCCGGAAGCTTGACTGTCCTGAAGGTTATCAAGCTACAGGTTCTTTCTCGAAATAATCTTATGACGCCCTTAATCTGCTTTTCAGTTTGGATTGTAAGGTTTCTTGTAGATTCCTTCTGAGTGGAAGGATAGGTTAATGCAATTTGTCGATGAGGTTGCTTTATCTGTGGTCACTGTGCTCCAGCATAATCTTCCAATTGGAGATCGTGACGTACCAGATGATCATATAAGGAAGAGCTCAAAATGAGACTTACTTGTTCATAGAGATTTCTTAGCGTATGCACACATTGAGCTTTCAAAATGATTGGCCAGAGCTGAAGGTTGAGGTATTCGCGGACCAGTTGCTCATGTTTGCTTCAATCAGTGAGATGTGACTGAGGAAAAGGCCTGGCATTTGGAGGGTGAAGGCCTTTTCTTCTTTTATTTTTTCCCCATTATACTAATGAAATTTGTTGGATAGAAGAGAAGACCTTACCATAGGCTTTTTGCCTTTTATGATAGAGGAGCTTCAGTTATTTGGCATTGTAGAAAGCAAATAGAGGTTATGGGAAGAACAAATTTGATGGAAGAGAGATGAGTGTGAGGACATTCATATCTCGGGGATTTTGCCAGACATTGGTGAGAATGCTTACCATGACAACATTAGAGTGCATAAGATGGGCGACCCACTGGCTGGGGCGAAAGCCCGTCAGTCAAGGTTTTGCTTTTCGTATGGATGAGAAACCATATATTGGTAATAACTGAGGTGTCCTCCACTGCAACTAAGGTTTCTGGATTCTAGGTTGTTACGTGGTGGGAATGGGGCTTATTCTTCTTTCTATGTAGCTCAATCAAATGAGGTGGACTTCATTAACAAATGTCTTGTCCATATGATAATTTACAATTAATTACATGGATATCGGTTAAAATGGCTATGAGATTCAATATATTGGCTGTATGACAATTTTTATGCTGGTTACTTGGGGGTAATCATGTGAAGCCCATTCTTATCTAGGTTGTGAGAGCCTCTAGAGACCACTATATTGAGAAACTTGCTTCATATGACCATGATTATGGATTCATCTTTATAAAGCCAGGATTGTAGTTCAAAGGGGAGTTGGAACCTTTCTGTTTCAATCTTGCAAAGTTTGTTTTTGATCTTTCTGTAAATTGAAAGATGGTCGGCTGTACATAATTATTGACGTTTTTTCTCTTCTTTCTGTTGCAGGCGCTGAAGTCGCTGTTCTTTGCATCACAAAATCTGGTGAAGTTGTCAACTATCAAGCATTTACAAACTCCAAGGGGGTATACAAAGTTGCAGAGACGATGCCCGAGAGTGATCGCTGGGATGCTTGTCTTGCGCGTCCCATCAGCAGTTTCCATGAGCATTGCACTCAACTTGGGGGTGGCACTGCTGGCGTCAAATTTAGCTACAACCATCCATCAGGCTACTTCCATACTGTTAGGCCGTTCGTGTATCGCACTGTCAATGTTCCAACATACTGTTGATTGTACTTGGTATAAAAGGGGGTGAAAAAGAACATACTGATGAGTGTAAAGGTTGCTGTTCCAGCAAGTGCTATAGGAGTGCAGATCTCAATGCATTGTCTCATGCTATATCGCCCAAACTGTAAAAAACTTGGTCATAGTCACCCGGAAATAGAGGTTTCATTAATGTGGTCATGGTGATTGCTGTTGTGTTCAATCTTTTAGACGCGGGAAGCAAACAACTGGTAATCTTGCTCAGCGAAAAGAGCACGACAGGAGGCAAGTTGTTTTCCTGCTGTTATGAAGGCGCGAAGGTGCCCAAATCGCATGCCACTCTCCTTAATAATGTGTCAAGCCACTGAGATTTTTCTAATCAAATACAAAGTTAAGGAAAAATTCTGAAAGGACCCGGAATGTTTTATTTTCCCAAATAAGGATCCGAAGTACTTTGTTTCAAATAAGAACATAAAGTGGCATTTTGTTTTAAATAAGAGCTTGAAGTGGCTTTGGTTGTTTCATAAAAGGACCTAATCTAGCCGGCGACCGGTTGGTTAAATTTTCCGACCGGTCAAGGGTATTTTCGTTATTTGCCATTTTCCCTTATTTTCTTCTTCTTCTTTTTTTTTTTTTTTTTTTTTTTTTTTTGGTTCTTCTTCTTCTTCTTTGCCGGTGGTCGGGCGGCCACCAGCGATGCCCATTTGTGAACTTGGCCCTCGCCAGCCCTAGGCGAGGCTAACCCTCACCGGATCTCATCAGTCGTGGGTGAGGCCACCCTTGCTAAATTTGGTGAGGGTCGGCCTCGCCTACCCTAAACGAGGGCTCGACCACCCTTGCTAGTAGGCGACGACCCTCGTCGGCCCTTACTAGTGGTCGGTCTAGCAAAGGTCGAACTCGCCTGGGGCCGGTGAGGGTCAACGAGGGCCAACCTTGCCGATGGCCCTTGGACGAGGATGAGGCCGTTCCTCACCTGTGGCCGGTGTGGGCGGTCCTTGTCGGCGAGGCAACCCTTGCCTAGCCCTCTATGGGCATTGTCGGTAGTTGGCCAACCATCGATGAAGAGGAAGAAAAAGAACTAGAAAAAAAAAAAGAAGGAGAAAATGGCAAATGATAAAATTACCATTAGTCGTTGAAAAGTCAAGTCATTATTTAAAATGGATATAGTCATTTTAGGTCTTCATTTAAAACAATATCCATTTTAGAAAAGTGATGTTATTTCGAGTGCTTATTTGAAACAAGATCCACTTGAGGTTCTTATTTGAGAAAATAATGGCACTTCGGGTCCCTTTTTGGAATTTTCCCTACAAAGTTAGAGTCTAATGCCTAGATGTCAAACTGGTGTCATAAATTTCACAATCAACTAATTAACACTGAAGAAAGTGAATGCCAAATAAAATGAAATGAATTAGAAGTGCGTTAATGGTGACAAAAGATCGATGGGCACCTCCTAGTGGTTCATTAATTTTTGAAGTGCATTGTTTAGGGGAAAATGAATTATTTGTAAAATATTTTTCTAAAAATAATTAATTATTTTGCTTATAAAAATGTATTAGCAAATAATATATTTACGGTTTATGAAAAGTATATTGTTATTGATGATAATAATATTTTATTTTGATTTATTATTTTAAGTGATATAAATAATCATTTTTATGAAATGTTTTTAAATTATTCGTTTTTTACGAAATTAATAAAGCTTTATGTATTTCTTATTTTCTTATTTTTCCTTTAAATATTTCTCTGATAAAAATTATTGCAGCTCACGGATCGAGAGTTTCTAAATGGACTACCCAAATAAATTATTCTACACATGCAGACAGCGCAGACTGCCCAAAATGAGCAAAAATCTCGACATAGATAGAAGTGCTTTTTCTGCCGATTTATAATAATCGGTCAACGCACATTACTTCCTTTCCTTTGAGAGCAATTGCTGTCGTGGCGACATCCCATAGGTTTAAAGGACGTGTCCCCGAATCTCATCTCGAATTGACGGTATCGCCCCCGACTTTATTCGCACGCCCTCTTCATTCGAATTCCTCGAGCAAGGGCAAAGCCGTCGGCCTATATAAACCCGAAAAACCAACCGTCGATTGAAAGCATGCCCGCTTGCCACGAGACCAATTGAAACGGAAATTCAGGGATGATGAGATGGTAGCGCGAGATCCCTCTATTTTCGAACTGCAAAAAAGGAGGCGAAGAAGATGACTAAAGGATTGAAGCAGCTGCGAGCGGCATTCGGAGCGTCGTTCCTGTGGCTCGTTTGCTTGATCTACTTCACTCAGGTTCAATTCGAATCCTACGCTCCGAGCCGATTCCCGTTCGGACATGTGGATTGTTCTTTTTCCCTTTTGCTTCCTTTCGTGCTCGCGACCATAGGAAGGATCGAGAGTCGCATCGTCTTGTGGAGTTTCAGTGATTTTTCTGGTGTTGCGTGGTTCTCGTTTGCGTGCGTTCTCGGGTGAGTAATGCGCGTTGGTGTTTGGCACTTCGGATTCGTTTCGATATCAGAAGATTTTCTTTGTATTGATCGGTTTCTTTTACTGCAAGCTGATTAGGGCTCTGAATTGTGGGTTTCTGATTACGGGCACGAGTCTTGCGTCCGTGTTTCTTGCTTTGATGGTTGATGTGGATAGGTGCCTGTACCTTCTAGCTGGGAAACGACCGCATCGTGCCTCGCTCTATTGGATTTTGTTGTTGCTGTCGCTGCTTTCGTTCCATTTTGTGATGGTTTCTCTATTTGTATGCAGGGTTTCAGGTCATTTGCGTGGACTGCGGTTTCTTACCAGCTCAAAGACATACTCAAATTGTCGCCCTCGGCCTCTCAATTTGTGTTTTCAGTTGCATTTTTCCCATGGAGCATAAAGCCTATATATGGGTAATGCATTGGATATGCCCTGCAGCACTGATCATAGTCATGTCTGCTGAAATGGGTTTATTTTTTGTGCCATGGTTATTACAAGACTGGTCCTTGATTTTTTCATCCCTGATTTTGTTTGTGTAGTCATTCTCTCGTCTGGAGCAATGTATGTTTGTTTGTCGGTGTTCTTTCTCTCAATTTACTTCCTTTGACTTCACTATGTTATGGCGTGCAGAATTGTGTCAGACTGCATTCCAATTGGAGGAAGAAAACGGGTTCCATACCTGATTCTTTCGACAATACTGTCTCTTGTGCCATGGCTTATTTTGGGCCTCAGTGCTTATTTGAGGAATTCTAGATGGCACCTCACGATCTTCTTAACCATCCAAAATCTGGGCTCAGCGATGGCTGATGTTGTCATTGATGCAATGATCGCCGAAGCTGTGAGATTCGAGAAGTATGTCCCTTCACTCTTCTGCTTTTTGAATTTTTTCTTTGCAGAGAAAATTTATAGTTATAGCTTCCACTTTGCTTGTGATTATCATACCGCTCAATGACTTTTTTTCTCTTGTTACCCTATTTAAGGGAATCGGACTAGAGTAAAATGTTTACATTATAAACATAATTCTCAGATTTATAATCATTCACCCTTGCTCTTGCTGCCAATGAAAGAGACTTACTTTTATATGGATTTTATTAGAGAGAACCCTTAGAGCACTTGTTGAGCAACAAAATAAGGAAAAATTAAGGTATCCAAAACAGAGACTTGTTGTATGTGTGAACAATAACATGGAAATCCAACAATTACTAATTATGTTTGCTTAACAAATGTCCCAAAGGCATTCATTAACAGGCTTCTAATATTTCAGATCAGGCTACATTTTCAATTGGATCGTCCGTGCTTATAATTGAGGGGAGATTATGTAAATTTAATTTGTGAGCTCAGCATAACCTTAGCTCTTATTGCTCTTGTTCAGGGCTTCGTTTGCTGGAGATCTTCAGTCAATGTCTTGGTTTGCAATGGCTTTTGGTGGTATTTGTGGGAGTCTATTAGGTGGATATGCATTAACCAATGTGGAGATAGCAACTATTTTTCTTCTATTCACTGTGCTGCCAGCTGTACAATTACTTTCATGTGGTTTAGTAAAGGAGAATCCCTTACGCAAAAATGATGAAAAAGATCATCTTGAAGGCAACCATCTGATGAATGGCAACAGTAGTTTAATAGATGAGGATAGCTTTACAGTTAAGAAAGAAAGTAAGAGGACTTCGAGAAGAAAGAAGAGCCACAAGAGTAGAAAAAAGACAGATGTTGCCTCTGATAGGTCCAGACCTTGCCGGGAAGGTGATCGACTATTCTTGAAATGGTTTCGCTCTCTGAAAAATGCTATTTACGGTCTATACCAAGCTTTTCAGCAGCCAGTCATATGGAGGTAAGTGGACAGAAAGCTAAACCTATGGAAGTGAAGTAGGTATAAATAATCGATGATTTGTCAATGACTCTACTTTTACTTTGTCTTAGGACAAAACGCCTTGCTACTGGTGTTATGCCATCAAATGATCTGCCCCTTATTCTTCGCAGATGTTACCTAGTAGATATGCACATAAGTATGTCTATTAGCCTCGTCCTTTTTATAGAGTTAAATGTGTCTGAGTGGTAAAAAGGAACGCCCTTATCTTTGTCAAATTCTTTGTCCTGAGTGATTATAGGATGCATTTGGCCAAATTTCTAATCAGATGCTTTTCTTTTTCTTTTCCTCAATCCTTGTAAGACCAGACCTATGGCTTGGTTTTTTCTAGCTCATGTAACAGTTCCAAACCTCTCAACGGTCATGTTCTACTACCAGACAGAGATTTTAAAACTGGAAGCATCGTTTTTGGGGACTTCGCGTGTTGTTGGATGGGTAGGCCTCATGATTGGGACCTTTATATACAATCGTTTCTTCAAGACCATGAAGTTACGAAAAATCCTCTTGTAAGTTTTGGCTGCTTTCTGCCTTACTTTTTCTCTTCGGTAAATATATTCTTCCTATAATTCAGTTTGCTGATGGGGCTTCATTTATTATCTATGAACACAATGCAGGTTTGCTCATGTTGGTTTAGCCTTGCTGACCACACTGGATATGATTCTAGTATCTCGAATAAATGTGTCCTTTGGAATATCAGACAAGGTTCTGGTGTTGAGTGGATCTGCTCTTGCTGATGCAATCAATCAACTCAAGTATGTGCAGTGTGTCTTCGTATGCACTTTACTAAGATCTGCCCTTGCTGTTCAATAGTGTGTTCCTAATTGAATTTACCAGCACAGCTCTCTAGACCATCCTTTCTCATAATCTGCGGGCATTGTTTTTTATTGTGAATGCAGGTTCATGCCATTCTTGATTCTATCTGGACAGTTGTGTCCGCCTGGAATTGAAGGGACTCTATTTGCACTCTTCATGTCAATCAACAATTTTGGATCCACGCTGGGTTCATTTGTAGGTGCCGGCTTGGCTTCATTCTTGAACATCAACTCTGGTTCTTTTGACAATCTCCTTCTAGGAATTGCTATACAAGTCGTCTGCATATTCATTCCAGTTGCCTTGCTATTCTTGATACCAAAAGACGCCACTGGGATTTCAGCTTAGGAGTAGATTATATTTTCAACAGGGTTGCAGAGAAGAGTTTAGGATACATTAGGAGAGGACTTTTCTCCTTCATGTCTCTCTCCAGTATAGCAGTTGACAGGTCGATTTTTTAACGTACAACTCCACTGAGCGTTAGATACAACATGGAAGTTAAATGGAAGATATTCTTGTACTTCTTTCCATAGAATGGGAAAAATTTCTTGGGCCTCGCTTAAACCCATCGTTAGAACTTCAGTGATTTCATGTGATCGTATGCTGAAATTGTATCCCCAATTTATACGGTGGAATGCCAACCTCACCACGGCATCCCAACCCTACCGTCACCGCCTCTCTCCCTGTGCCCGACTCTGTATTGGGCGAGCTCGCTCGCGGGAGGCCTTAAGCTTGCAACCGAAGCTGGAGGCCGAGCTTGCAGTGGCCACAAGCCGTTGGAGGTGGCCCTCGCGCTCACGAGGGCCACGGCGAGCCATGCGAGAACTTCTTTAATGAGGCTTTTGCTAAGAAATCACTACCGGTGATGTTGATGTCTAATTGTCTCGTCATTTTTAAGGTTTAGGACGCCTGCCTTTTTTGGCATCCTTATGATCCCCAAGAGAAGCATATAAATATATACCTACATGAATTATCTAAAATCGTTATCCAACTTAAACTAGGCAATCGTCACATTGGATGGAGAAGTGAATTTTTAGTAAAGATATAAAAAAGGAAATGAAAGGGGAAACAACCTTCTTTAGCATCTTAGAAAAGTTATACGAAGTCTTGCGTGTTAGACTAACATTGGATGGAGAAGTGAATTTTTAGTAAAGATATAAAAATGAAAAGAAAGGGGAAACGACGTTCTCTAGCATCCTAGAAAAGTTATATAATAATGTCTTGCGTACTAGATTAATGAGCGGGCAATTGGTTTTTCTTTACTCACCGAAAAAGAAAAAAAGGAAGATTATATAGGGGGGAAAAAAAGAAAAAAGAGGAGAGTGGAGAGAAGCCTTTTCTCTGTATATCAGAGCCAGGTTTCGATCCTGGGACCTGTGGGTTATGGGCCCACCACGCTTCCGCTGCGCCACTCTGATGGTTGATGATACATGCCCTTTCTACTAGTATATATCGTCTGTCTTCGAGTCGCTCCTCTACACCATTCATCTCCTTCCTTCTGGTCATTCCAAAAACTTTCGTCTGAACTGAACACGGAGAGAGAGAGAGCGGCGATGAGAAGACGACCTGGAATTGGAGGCCTGCAAACGGCGGCAAATGCTAGGGTTCGTTTCGTTTCGTTTTGTTGCCATCCTCATCATGTTTTCCGTCATTCTCTGTAGCCGAATCCACTACCGCCTGCTTTGCTTCCTTTCCCAATCGAACCGTTCCTTTCTCGCTCAAATTGACCCTCGTTGCTTTCTTCGTTGCGTCCGGGCAGGATCAATACCGATTGCTCGGAGAGAATGTAGCGAAGATCCGGACCGATCTCATGAAGGAGCAGCTCGCTACCTTCCGCTCCCAGCTCGAGGACTTCGCTCGCAAGCACAAGGTCGATTCCTGCTGCACTCGATTTTTCCATCTCTTTTGTCGATTTTGAGGTGGCGGGTGGAATTAGAATTTAACGGGGAAGATTATACAGTCAGTTGAATGCCTTTTCGGATGGAATTGGCTGCAAAATGCGGCGATGGTGTCTGAGAATTTGTCGTCAGAACTCTATGTAGTGGAGGCCTATTGGCTAATGAGTTTTCCTGATGTGCGCATGTTCATAGTGCTTGCGGTTTGTAATCGCCATAAATGATTTATCGTTCATGATTCGGTGCTGCCCTTCGGGCTAGTTCTGTCAGTTTTTCCGGTTGAATCATATTTGATGAATTGCCATTGCTTCTGTATTGGCAATAACATTTCTTTAGCTTGTGAATTAGCTGTGGCTCCTTTTTTCGTATTAGAAGTTGTTGATTGGAGTTTCCGAAGATGAGTCTTGTAACCTGTTGATAGAGACGCATGTACTCGACGATGCATACTTTTGAATGATAGTTTCACTTCGTATAGTTTCACTTTGTGTTTAAATATTTCTGTTCGTCTCTTTCTTGCAATTAAATAGATTATGGGGAATGATGATCAAGCTTCACTAATGATGTGCAGAATGACATTCGCAAGAATCCCGCATTCAGGTCGCAGTTCCACGAGATGTGCGCAAAAGTCGGAGTAGATCCTTTAGCATCAAATAAAGGTTTTTGGGCTGAGCTATTGGGGATCGGTGACTTCTATTATGAAATTGGTTGGTATTTCATCATCTTAGTGCTTAAGTTGTAGCTTTTGTTGCTTTAGGTTCTGAAATATGCCAAATATTGGTTGAAGTGCTCATTGGTGGACATCACAAACTTAAAAAAGGAAGAAAAAAAAGTAAAAGGGATTTCCTCTCATCCTTTGCCTTTGTTAATAATAATTCTCTTGCTTTGGAGGAAAAAAATTATAAGATGAATCCAATGTTTTTCAATGATAGGTGGTGAATGGCGATCTGTCTTGAATTTGCAGTGGCTTGCTATTCTTCATAGGTTTTCAAATAATGTACATCAGTAATATAGAGGTTTTTATTTGGTTAGGGAAAACTTTTCTGTTATATAGTTGGATGAAACATTTGAGGTTTAGAGTGGGGCAGCAGGCTCATCTAAATATACCGGCAATTAGACTCCCTTTTTCTTCTTTGACGGATAAGAGCAATTTCCCCCCTTTGATTCATAAAGTCTCGTTTCTCCTTAAAATATTAGTTGATTGAAGCTTATGTGTCAGCACATCAAAGATTTTCTTATGCTGAATAGGCTACTCAATTAGTCAGGAGTGCAAATTGTTGAGATTTGCTTGGCAACAAGAGCCCAAAATGGAGGTTTGATCAACCTGCAGGAGCTCTGCAGTCTTCTTCGTCAGAAAAGAAAAGGCTCGAGGGAAGCTGTTTCTGAGGATGATTGCTTGCGTGCCATAAGTAAGCTGAAGGTATTGTGTAATAAGATTGCTCTGCAACTTCTGACCCCATTTTTTCATCTTCTTCCATAAGACAAACATCTTCATCTGACATCGTGTTTGATCATTCAAGTAATTCTAGGAAGACACAGCAGTCGTGTTTCTGAAATAGTGTTAGATTTAAATATTTGATACAAGAAACCACAAGGATGGAAAGTTTTACCTCACTGGGGCTTTCTGACATTCTGTCCATCTTTATTGAATCTATTGTATACTCTTTATTGGGATCGACCAATGATTGCCTGTCGATCTATGATGTGTATGTGTTTCCCTATAAGATGCATTAAGATCAAGTATGTGTTTCCCTATAAGATGCACTAATATCAAGTGCTTCCACACATCACACAGTACCTGGTGGAAATACTGCATTTTGTGCCTATCATCTGTTGTGAAAGTCTGGCTTGTTGAATCTTTGATCAATCTGGATTGGGGTTCATCTATGAGCTTCCTTTGTTGCATAATGGTTCTAGTGAAGTGACTTGCTTCTCTATACATGTCCCTGTATGTTTGCTCATGTTAACATTTTTTTTAAACTAGTTTACACTGTAAACTTAGTCACATGAATGGCATTTTTGGTTCCAGGTGTTGGGTAGTGGTTTTGAGGTCATATCTGTTGGGAAGAAAAAGCTTGTTCGATCAGTCCCAACTGAGTTGAACAAAGATCATAATGAAATCATTGAGCTCGCCCAGGTACTTTCTCTTGTGGATCTCAACTCTTTTATTCCCTTTTACATCTCAGATGTGGTTTTCAATATCTTTTAGAATATAGTTGCATTGGTCCTTTCTGTTCTAGCTCTCTTTACCAGTATCTTCATATGAGAAATCTTGATGAAAAAGCTCTCATCTTGCTATGATGTTAGGCTCAAGGTTTCGTGACCGTTGATGAGCTAGAGAGACGGCTGTCCTGGACCTCTGGCCGTGCCATTGATGCACTCGAAACCTTGTTGAAAGTAAGTTTGCATGGCCATTTGAGTAGATTTCTGTCCTTTTTCGCTCCAAAAGGGTTTCGGTGATTGGGTTGCTTAGGCTTATAAACACCATCATCTTGCTGGGCGCAGGAAGGTTTTGCTATGATTGATGACGGACACAGAGATGGCAGACGTAGGTACTGGTTCCCTTGTGTATCATCCATATCTTCGTTGGGAGGAAATGACACCTAAAACGAGGGGATCGCTTTTCTCCACTTTTTCGGCTTTTAAGTTAAGAAGGTGGTCGAGAATTTGTTCCTTCCAAGATTCAAAGCGATGGGAAAAGAGGATTAAAATAAGTCATTGTGTGGGACAAAATGGTTTCTGTTTTCACCTGCAACTCTTATAGCTTTGTCTGTAACTTCACATGTCAGCGTAAATACATACAATTTGGTTTCTATCTGGAGATGTTGAATACTAATTCGGTTACAATTACTCGGATAGTGCATGCCTCCAAGGTTTGGAGTAACTAGTTATTCTTCCGATCAGCGATTCTTCTCCTGAACGCGGTCCCTATATCGCACCATGATTTTTAGCTTAATTTGGTTGCCCTGGCCCCTTGGATGATTAAATTTGTCAATCTGTTCATCGTCGGGCCTTCCGGTTTCTTTCTTAGCCACAAGTTCCAACTCAGAGGACAAGGAAGAGCGCATCCATCTGACAACTTCCTAGTTCTACTTCAGCATCGCGCCATTAGCGTGCCTTCAAGGCTTTCGGATATTCGGCGTGCATATTCCATCTTTAGATGCGTGAATAAGACGAACTTCTAAATTCTTCGCTACGATTCTATCAAGGCGTCATCTCCTCTCCATGGGTCACATGCATATTATATTTTATTTCTAATCAATATATAATATAATTTGTGAAATTTCATCGAAACCTTCATATTTTACCCGCTCGAGTTAGGGCCATTGTACAATATTTCCTTTCCACTGGCAGTAAAGCAGTAAATGTCGGGCGGAAAAAATCGAGGTAAATTATTCTTTTCCAGAGTGATATTGGAGGGGATGGAAAAGGAAAACTTCAAGAGGCAAAGTATCATTTAGCCGACCCCTTTTATGCTACGGTATAGTGCTTGTGGTTGGGTAGGTGTGTTAATTTAGTTGTGGGCCTTTCAACTATCCTTATTCACTCTAAATACGGAAGGCTACTATACTTGCCTATCCGATAGTAATCAGGAAAAAACCCCAACGTTGTGTCTACCTTCACCATTATGAGGTCCCCTAATTTTCTATTTATTTTTATCTTCCTAACAAAGAAGGAATACATAGGTGACATTGCGAGATCTTCCACCTCAGGCTGATTCTCCTGCTCGTTTCTTCCCCTTGAGCCTTTTAAGTCCAAGAGGCAAAGTATCATTTAGCCGATCCCTTTTATGCTTCGGTTCTTGAATCAGGCCGGATTACACAACTAAGAACGAACCGGGTCGGATCGGATGGGGTCGGGTGGGTCTCGTGTGTGTCTAACAAGCATCTAATGTGTCAACCACTTTTTCGCGTCTCGCCCCAACGGAAGATCAATTTCATGCGTTGAAGCGATTATCAGCGCTGACGAAGCCGCCAGATTCCAGGAAATCGTCGTCATCTCCATCATCAACACTAGAACTCTCTCTCTCTTCCCATCTATCCATCGACGCACGCCCGCATACCAGAATCTCTCTTTCTCTCTTTCCGCGATGGCAATGGCTTCTTCACCTTCTCCGTTTCCGACCGCCCTGCTGCTCGCCTTCCTCGCCGCCGTCTCCGCCGTCGCGCCCCTCTCGCAGTCCGCGAGACTGCCGTTCCGCCCCGAGGACGCGCTCCCGCTGTTGCCGAGGCAGCTCTCGTGGCCGATCCTCAACCGCCTCCGCGGCCCCCTGGATCTCTTGCCCACCTTCGTCGGCTCCGCCTCGCCCTCCGCCAATGCCAGCTTGAACTGGAAGGGCGCCTGCTTCTACGACTCCACGGCCTGGATGGAGTTCCACAACAAGAGCGAGAGCGAATTCGGCGGGGGCACGCTCCACATCAAGGTCTGATTCTGGCGTTCTCTTCGCGGATTCGTGCGTGTTGTTGAACTCCGTGAGCGTATTTTCGCTTGTTGTTGGGAATCGGAGCGCTGGAGATTGTTGATAGTTGAGGATGACTGAGTTAGGTTGCAAATGAATCCGAGTTATTGCGAGCCACTTGAGCTCCGGTTGATTTTTTTTTAGTTTTGACTCTATGATGTGTATCGAACCAAGCGGAGTTGAATTCGATTTCGTGATGCTTTACTTGATTGGTTCGCATGTGATTGGACAGTAGACTTTCTGGTGATAACTATGTCTTCGACCGATTGAGGCCTTTGTGCTTATGAATTGCTTTTGGATAACCATCCAAGCTCTGGCCTAGCGGAATTGTGACTACCTTATCAGTTGAGTTCAGTATCCAGCCTTGAGTTTTGATCTTTGAATCGAGTTTGGACAAAAACCTGTATTGAGTCGACTCAGCTCTGACCATTCCCCGGATGGAGTTATTGTCGTTGCAATTGGCTGTGCATCTCAATACAGTTGGTTGGGAAAAAGCATTTAATTTCTCTATTTTCCGTTCAGGTTTCTCAGTTCAAGATATTACTGGAAAGTGAGGCTTTTCTTTTGTGGGCATTTGCTGCTTGCTTAGTTTTCTTCCCATTTTGATGTATCGTTGTGAGCCTTTAGACGTTTTGTTATTTGATCGCTGATTCAATTCTTTTCCTAGTATCATAATCCATACAAATATTCAATTTTGTTATTTATGGCAAGGCATTTATGTCATGTTCCTAGGGACACGTGGTTGTTGCTCCATCCATGATTTTAAATAGTGCCTCATATAACCTGTTATTATCTGTGTTGTGTCATGCTTTCAAGTGGTGACTGGTAATTATGAATTTTATGGGCATTAATTCAGGTCAACAAGGCTCACAGTTGGACATGCATGGATCTTTATGTCTTTGCAACTCCATACCGTGTGACATGGGATTACTACTTCTTATCTCGGGAGCATACCCTTGAGTTTAAGGCTTGGGAAGGAAAAGCAGAGTATGAATACGTACGTGTGTACTCTCTTTAATAAGGGACTTAACATCTTCCTTGTCATGTTTTGTAGTCATTATTATCTGGATGAAAACATGGTCCCTTTTCATCTGAAATCAGGTAAAAAGCAAGGGAGTTTCTATCTTCCTTATGCAAGCTGGGATGCTTGGAACAATTCAAGCTCTGTGGGATGTCTTCCCTTTGTTTACAAATACTGGCTGGGGTGAAAACTCTAATGTTGCCTTTCTCAAGAAGCACATGGGTGCTTCCTTTGAGGAACGCCCCGAACCCTGGGTGACAAACATAAGTACAGATGATATTCATTCTGGAGATTTCCTTGCAATTTCAAAAATCCGTGGGCGGTGGGGTGGCTTTGAGACATTGGAGAAGTGGGTCAGTGGTTCTTATGCTGGTCATTCTGCAGTTTGCTTGAGGGACTCTGAAGGCAAGCTGTGGGTTGGAGAATCAGGACACGAGAATGAAGAGGTAGGATCAAAAATTGGCTGGCCTGGTATATAAGGTGCTTCTATAGAAAAAGCATTGCATCTGATCCGTCCTTTACCCATCCTAATGGGAACATGCCTTCATTAGCATGATGCAATTGATTTGTGGTTCGGCTTAGAGTATTTCACTTTTGTTCATGCCAAATTCCTCATCAGCTGCCTTACCCAGTTATTCTGAGGATGAGAAAAGTCATAAGCAGCAAATACTTGACCTGAGTGATCATTGTAAAAGGAGGAAAAGTGGTTGCAGAATTTTTGCCTAATTTACAGATATATTTGCGTTGCTGCATCCACTAATTTACTTTGTGTTTTCACTATCCCATCTCACTATGCTGGTCTTTTCTTCTTAGTCTGTTCAACGGAAGCTCAGAGCACAAGAGACTTTTTTCGGGTTATTTGGACAGCCAGCCATTTGTATTTTCTGCTTCCTGCCTTCCATGCTAAAATTTAACAGACCCGCTTTTCTCACAAGTGGCAGCAATTTGGTGTTGATATAAGACACTATGCTGATGAGGAGTGAATCTGGTTGGATTTGCAAGTCCTTATGAGAGTGCATCAATTTAATATAGACCTAAGAAAAAACTTGTGCATTGACGAACAGCAGCTTTCTAGTTTACCATATATAGTTGTCTGAGACATGATTCATAAAGCTCATGGTATTTCAAAGTTTCGCCAATTATAATGACTTTGAAGGACTTTTCCTTTGTTTTTTCCTCCTTTTAGGGTGAAGACATTATTGCAATGTTACCATGGGATGAATGGTGGGAGTTTGAGCTGAATAAGGATAACGCCAATCCCCATATTGCATTACTTCCCTTGCATCCTGACATACGGGCCAAGTTCAATGAATCTGCTGCATGGGAATATGCTCGGAGTATGGAAGGAAAACCGTATGGTTATCACAACATGATATTTAGCTGGATAGACACAATTGACGGGAACTATCCACCTCCCTTGGATGCTCATCTGGTATCCTTATTTAACTTTATTTCTGTTTCCATAGTTTATCCGAATAAATTAATAATCGTCGATAGGGTTATCTATAGGCTACCTTCCGGTCTATGCTCAGTTGAAAATGCAGATTCTTGTGCCTTTGAGACATCTAACTAGAAGTTCAGATTTACATACTGTGACATGTTATGCATTTTAAAAGGTCTCCTTTTCCGCTGGTTTAACTAGTGCAGTGACTATACAGGTTGCATCTGTTATGACAGTGTGGAATCAATTAAGGCCTTCTTATGCTGCTAACTTGTGGAACGAAGCCTTGAACTTGCGACTTGGAACTGAGGTATCATTAACAGTTTGTTGCTGCTGAGGAACTTTGGTTTAGAAAAATACTGTTTAATATTATGACTCCATAGGATCTTTATGTAGACTTGAACAGTTCACGAGGACATATCTCATGGATGAGTCAGATATGAGTATTCTTGAGTATTCATTTAATTTGAGTGAAATGGCTACATTATTAAATTTTTTAACTTGTACGGCTAGGCTCCGCAATCCACCTAGAATGTTCTCTAGTAAGGACTTATGTTATGGTGTCATTTAGTAGGAAGCCCATTAAGGTTTAACTTCTTTATGTCCATAGTTTGATTTGCCTTGATGCTGGAGTGGAGACCATGCATCATTTATCTGGTTGTAAACAGCACCATCCCTCTTCTCCCTGTCAGGTTAACAGTAGGCCTCTTCTTTCTAAATTTTTTTTCCTTCCTTGGGACTTTGCCATCTGGTTTATTGGGACTCTAATGACACGACGGATTAGCTCAGATTGAGATCCTAGAGAGAGTGGATTGTTGAGGACGAGAAATTCAGATGTACCTCATAAATATTTCTTTTTTGTTTGTTTTTCTTTGCAACAAAATGATGTGTTGTCCCATTAAAAATTATACATAATTCAGCTAAGCGAAAATGCTCCAACATCCAACTTTTCTTCAAGTAACTGATTTGCCTTGATTTCAATTCCTTAGTCAAGGAATAATGTCAAGTTTTGTGTTTCCTGGAATAAGAAGTGAAAATTAGGGACTTGAGGGAACTTGTAGGTGTAATTGGGTAAAAACTCATTTTTTGATGGTTTAAAGGACTAGAGCAAAAAGGAAAAAACCTTTACCAAAAAAAAAAAAAAAACTTTTAGAAGGAAAACGACTTAAACATATATGTCGGGTCATTGAAGGCAACAACCTGTATCTCTGGTACTTCTCTGTATGCTTGATGAGATGTGCCAGATGAAGCGCAAAAAAGGCAGGTTGAGGATATGTCTATGAAAACATATACATACTTTGACAACTGAAGGGGATAAAAATTGTTATGTGAAATCCATCATATCCTTTCCCTTTTCCAGAAATAATCGTTGACTTCATGCAGGGGCTGGATCTTCCAGATATTTTAGTGGAGACTGAAAAGCGTGGCTCATCCTTCGATGAACTGCTTACCATCCCTGAGAAGGATGATTGGCTGTACAGTGATGGAAAGTCAACCTCTTGCATTGCCTTTGTTCTTGAAATGTACAAGGAGGCAGGATTGTTTGGTTCAATTGCCGACTCTATTCAAGTGACGGAATTCACGGTGAGGCCACCATGCACAATGTGCATCATCTTGTTTGAGTGGATTGTCATTTCATATTGGGTACCGGGAGTTAGGTTCTTTCATGACATGAATTCCATTTCTTTTCTTGGGGAGAAGAATAGTGAATCCAGTCATTTTACGTTGGGAGAAAGGAAAAACTAATTAATTGTATCAGTCCTATGAATTATGCATTTGATTAGAGATGTCTCTCTTAGATGCTTCCAGTTTTCTGTTTCTGAAGTTCAAGTTCCTCATCTCGTCTTTCTTCACATGCGCAGATAAAAGATGCATATATGCTGCGGTTCTTTGAGAATAATTCGAGCCGTTTGCCGAAATGGTGCAACGATGCCGATGATGTCAAACTCCCCTTCTGTCAAATCCGAGGGAAGTACCGGATGGAACTACCGGGATACAATACCATGGACCCATACCCCCATATGAACGAGAGGTGTCCTTCCCTGCCTCCAAAATACCTCAGGCCAAGAAATTGCTAATGTAAGTTCGGATTTCGGATGGCATGTTATATTCTGTATCCTCAGAAGGCTTCCGCCAGGTATTTTTTTGTTTCCTCAAAGGAATAGTTGATGTGCTAGTGGATAGGTACTGTGATAGTTGTAAAAATGTGATTAGACAGTCGTGGAGGGAAAATTATTGGTCACCGGATGCAAGTCTTGTACGGCATGCTGTATATTGTACATCGTTTGTAGCTTTTCCCAGGAGTAATGTGCTTATTTATTCTGATTCTGACATGTAAAGACACATTTGACGTTGAAAAAGTCTACAACAGGCAAAGTTGGCCGGCTAAATTGTTGAATTGGGTTATATTAAGTTTCATTTGCTTTGTGGAAAATATTAAAATATTTTAAAAAAATTCCGAGAAATGACTTCCTTTTCTGATGCTCGGCTGAGAGATGAAAATAGATTAAAAAGTATTTTCTATCGTTTGATATAAAAAATTTGATTTGATTTTTTTTTTTAAATAGACATGCACTATTTGGGCATTAGTTTTTTGTCCATGGGAAGCTAGGAAACTGAGTACGGGCACTAAAGTGTCAAGTCTGACCACGATGGACCTTGACTCGAGTGTCGAGAATGGGGCTTGGGCACCGAGGTCTTGGGTCTTAGCTCGGATAGACCTGAGCTTGAGCACTAAGGACTCAAGTTTGAGCGTTGAGGACCTAGGCTCAAGTTTGAGCGTTGAGGACCTAGGCTCAAGTGCCGAGGACTAGAGCTCGTGCGATGAGGACTTGAGCATTGCCTTCGTTGACCCAACCTTGAGTGCTCGGACATTTGGGCTTCGGGCCCTTTCTCAGTGGAAATGAGCATGGGCATTGGGGTTCCAAGCACAAGTATCAGGGTTTTGAGCTTGGCTTTGATGAATTCGAGCACAGGCATGGCAGTCCCAAGAATGGGCGCCAGGTCCTGAGTACTAGGGTCATGGGCTCAGCGTCAATAAGACTTGATCTTGGATGCTAGGACCAGCATCAATGAGACTTGATCTTGGATGCTAGGACCCTAGACTTAGCGTTGGGGTTTTGTACCCAAGCGTAAAATTTTGAGTTCAAACGTGATAGTCAAATTGAAAATGGCTTTTCAATTTTTAAAAGATGAAATCATTTCTATAGCATAGGTTTTTCGTTGATCAGAAAAACATTTTCTTTAAATGAATTAAACACTGGAAAATAAGGAAAATATTTTTTTAGGAAATGTTTTCCGCACATCCTAAGTGCCGCAAAATTGTATTTGCGTTTCTCCCTCCTATTTTCTTTTTTCAGGCAGGTAATAAATGGAGGTATCCCACAGTCCTAAACTAGCATTGACATCACATTCGAAGCTAGAGCACGGAGATCTCCATCCAAATGCACAATTGCAAAAGTGGCCTCTCTGCTGGATCAATGTCCCGACAGAATCACACTTCAAGCCAAACCTGTTTTTCGCCCATTCATTCCGTGTACAGTAGAGCACTAAAATGAGTCCTTAAAATTGAGTTAGGAACGCTAGAGGCTAATGCTGTGGATACAAACCAGGATTCGTCCGAAGGAAAGATCTCTCATTCACCTAAACAAAACAACAGTAGTTACACCTGGTAATTTTAAGTCGAGATCTTCAAATTTCCATACATGAGTGCCTATCACCAGTGCCATCACTCAGCCTTGGCTGCGAAATGGTTGCCTCCGGTCGCAATTTTGTAGATATAAAACCCGGTCATCAGAGCACTGAACAGAGACGAATTGAAAAGTGCATTAGCTCAGAATAAATTACTCAGGCAAATGAGAACACTATGAAGTAGAGGAAAGCAGGCTTTAGCTAGATACGAAGCTACAGCTAACATAAAATATAAAACGGACAGACTGAATTCTCGGGTTAAGAGCAGCATGATTACAACTTAAAAACAAAAATACGGAACAGGTATCCAGTTTCCTATTCAACTGAATGAGCTGTCCGGCCGTTTCAAAAAACACTTGGTAATATACAAGTAAAATTGCATAAATCAATTCAGTCATTAACTCTGTCAATGGTAGATACAAGATGAGCTAAAAGAATCATGAGATGCAAAAATTTTATTAAAAAAAGTTCATACAATATAAAACATAATTAAAACAACAAAGGATTTGTGTACTGGAAGTTCTAAAACTTATCACGAAAGTACAATTGAGTTTAAATCTAGGTGGCCCTTAGTCAAACCTAGAAGAGGGCCGGCGAACCTCACTTATGGGCCCAGCGACTCCCGCTGGCCATCCCCCACCCTTGCCAGCCCTTGCCAGCCATGGTGGGGTGGCTGCGGCGAGGGCTGTGCTAGCCCTTGCCGCCTGGTTCCAAACCTTTCTTCTTCTTCTTTCTTTAGTTAATTTTTAAATTTAGATTAAATAAAATTTGCATTAAAAATCAGATTTATACTAAAATGATGTCGTTTTAGCCATACCAAGAGAGAAAATACTTTAAAAAGGCCATGTTATCATCAGCTAAGATGGATGGAGTTAATGGATGGACCGATTGCACAAATTTGACAAGTTTTAGGATTTGATTACATTTTTGTAAGTTTTAGATTTAATTGCACTTTCATAACAAGTTTAAGGACTTTCAGTGCACATAACCACAAAAAAAAAAGTTTTACACGAAATTTCCAAGATTATAGTAAGTAATTACAGAAAATTGCACCAAACATCTTGTCTGGTCTACCCATGGACTCCAGTTCATACTGTAAATTACTATTAAGCCATGATTGACTCTAGTAAGGAACTCTTTTTCCCCTAAAATGATAATGATAGCCTTACTAAGTGTGTCATCAACATCTAAGAAGCACCTGCACAATTAAGTAGAAGTACAAAACCGTAGGAGGAGAAAGCTTTGAATAAGTTACAGCGTAACTATTTTTCTTTTGGTTAAAAAAAAACATAATATCTTATCTATATGCAATGTTCAAAATAAGATATGACTTTCAAACTTCCAATGAATCCAATTCCTTCAGAGTAGTTATTTTCAAACTTCTATCAACCAATGTACAAGCTTAAATTGGTAGGATGGATGCAATGCTTCATTAGCTTAACAACTCTCACTCTATTATTACCATTGGGGCACGCACATACACACAACCAGAGATAGATGCTAAACATATTTATCATCATAAATAGCTTTTCTGTTTTCACTTCTTTGGAACTCTATAGTTTTGAGGTTTAAAAATTATCAACTGCCAAAATAACTGTCCACCTATCAGTCTGATGAAAAGAATACCAAGAGAATTTATGAACTTCCTCTATAAGGCAGACAACCATAACCATGAATTGAGATTGATAGGAGATGAAGCAAATGATGTTCTCTGAAGGTCAAGAACATGTGAATCAGAGCAGATTAATCCTAGTATTTCATTTTCTCTATGGAGGACCATACAAATGAAGAAAAAAATAGAGGATAATTCTTCTTCTCATTTAAAATGATCAGCAGAATGGTATTCTTGGTACTGTGCATCTGATGATCAATCATCATTCATATTAAGTTATATTATAGGCAGAGCAGATCTCCACATTTCATCTTTTTTAATGAAAAAAAATCCTCCTAGAACAGTCATTAGTTGTAAACTAGCAGTAGCAATTATCAGTGGAGGCGACAATATCTAGATGAAATTCACTCTTATGTCCTAAAGGACGTTAAATCAGAAAGTATGCAAGCAACTGGTGTTGCAACTACATGGCGTGAGAGAGAAAACACAACTTGCTTATTCAGATGATATATAAGTTCTGTAACATCATGTATGGTTAGCAAAGGAGGAAAAAGTTCTAGCTACCTTAATCCCGCAAGAAAACCCGCTGGCATGATTTTAGATGTCTCGAGGTAGCGCTGTCCCATGACGAAGGTAAGCACGGCGGCACAAACTGTCAAAGACACGATAGTAAGTCTGCTTTAACATCTATACAAAATGCTTAATCTACACACCGCTTTCACATATGTGCATGTCCACATGTGTGTGATTTTAAATGACTTCATTCAGATGAAAAACTTATCCACAAACAAAAAGATAGAGACAACAATCATATTGTAGAGGTTCTCGACACATCCTCTCAGACTAAACCCTTCTACATGCATCGTAAGAAGTTGGGAAATATTCGAAAAACATAAATGACTAGCTTTATCTCGTTAAACAAACTGAAAGTTTGATGTCAGAATTAGATATGATCTCTTCTTCAGCAGGAACCCCAGAAAGCTAGCCATTTGTGATGATAACATATGCCATTTGCTAAATCTTATCCTCGGACAACACCATCTTAACACGCAAGCATTGTCCCTTTGGATGACCAACTCCGTTGATATAGTAACTGTGGCTTCATCGGGAACATTCCTGATCAGGATGCATCAGGCACCCTTTTCTAGCCCCCATCACACGAGACTGCTGCCCAAAAACCAGAAATCACCAATTTCACAGTAAATAGAGCACTTAGAGAATGCAGCGCATTCTGCTTACAAGCGATATTGCCATCGTTGATAAGCAACAGAAAAGAGAATGAGAGAAGTGGAAAAAAAGTCCAGAAAAACCAAAAGCACATAAATCATCTCTACGGCTTTGAGGCAGCATTAAATGATGGATGCAGATAATTCAATAACAGCAGTAACTAATGCAACAGCTAACCCACCGATCCAAACTGACTAATGCACTGCAGTTAGATTGGATTCCAGTTTCTCCACCTTGCAAATCTCACTATCGAGTTCGTAACCACCTAAAACCAATCGATAGAAATCTTCCGTAGTCTCATTTCATCCGTTCACCTCCTACAATACAACTCAACCTCTACGCCACGATTCCAAACGGTCTACCACTAACAAGCCGACGAAATGCAGCATCGCACCACAGAAGCCAAAAAAACAACAAAATCAAATCGAAAGCGAGCGAAAAGCGAACGCGGCTATCCACTCGTTACCTGCCGAAACCGAAGGAAAGCAGAAAAAAAAAAAAATCCACGCGATTCCAGCTTCCAGAACCAATTCCACGCAACGACGAACTACGGCGAACGCACTGAGGAGGACGGGGGGTGGGGGGGAAGCTCACCGGTCTCGAGAACGAGAGCGACGTAGGAGTTCTTCCGCTTCCCGAAGGCCTTGAGGCTCAGGTAGCCGGCGACGAGGAGGAGGAAGCCGGTGCCGACGCCGCCGGCGAGGGAGTTGACGCTCTTCTTCCTCAAGTACCCGATGACTCCTCCGATCACCAGGATGAGGCCGTACGGGATCGTGAAGCAGAAATCGTGCATCTTCTTCTCCTCCTCTTCCTCCACTCCGTGACGATCGTTTTCAACAGATCGAGAGAAGAGAGCGTACCAGATTCACGATCAGATCCTTCAAGTGAACTGTTTTATCTTATATACATAATTTATTTTTCCTTCTTTTTAATTCATTTTTTCTTTTCGTTTTAATGATTTTCGGGTTGTTGAGAGCAGTTGCAAGCGGAGAAGGCGTGTGCCGACGTGCCGCCCTCGCGGGTCAACGCTGACTTCCGATTTCCTTCTTCCCCTTTCCGTCCGGGCCCTGAATGTTTCGCAATTGATAATTTACATCCCCCCAGATTTATTTCTTCTTACTTTCGACATCGAAGACGTTCGAAATTTCGATTTCCAATTACGGATTCCTTTCTACATTTGGAAAATGCAACAACATTAAATGATCCAAACCCGAAATTTCGAACCTAGAGGCCGGCGGCCCAGTCGCCGCCGCGTTGTCGTGCGGATCACATGGCGCGCATGGCGTTGATGAGAATGTTAAACTAAGGCCTTTGCCTTTATACTGAAACGAATATTTTGACAAAATTGGCTTGAAGGGGGTTACATGCTATATTCAATCTGCACACGAGCTATTCTCGACGATGCTCCTTTCCCATTCATACACACCGCATCTCTCGACGTCCTGCGGCGATATAGCGAGAGGGTTCGAAGAGCCCGTCCGGAGTGTACTTGAGATGATGAGCAGAAGGGTTTGACATGCGTGCTGTTCGTCCAGTCTCTCCAGATCTGTCCTCTCCGACGTCAAGTCCTTCCATGGCTGATGAAACGACCTGTACACAAAATATGACCCACCGTAAGAGATACAAGCAAAGCAAAGTGGGGGAAAAATATGGCAGAAGGACGCAGAAGAACAATCGACGTCTTTTGAGGTGAGGCTGAGGTTGTTGAGATGGTCGTGACTCGTAAATTAATCGCCAGTCGGTTTACATCTATTCGCTCGACAACTAGGAATATCGATTGTATGATAACCACTCGGGTTGACATGTATAAAGATGAACAGAAACCGCAAGACATCAAATAAAGTAAGAATTACCATCTCCAGGCAGGATTTGCTTCGAGAGGGCTGCTTATCTTCGCCAGTTGTGATGCGACGGGAGTACCATTGAGCAAGAGATCTGATTCAGTAACTGCATAAATTGCATTCAAGTATTTTAGCTTAGACTTGCTAGTCTAAGAATGAGAAATTCATTTTGATAAACAGTATTTCCTGCTCTGATAAACACGGTAGGTTAACCTACCTGCAACATCGCAGAAATCATATAGTATAAGGCAAAGTGCAGACACGACAGATGGAAGCTCTCTGCAATCCATGCCAAGAAGCTGTTGAAGGTACAAGATCGCAGCAGCTAACGCCTTTCCTGTTCCAGATGTATTTCCGTGTCTTCCTCTACTTGTTTCTTTGACAAATTGTAACAACGAATTTAGCATTTTCGGATCAGATCTTTCTGAATATCTTGCATCCGTATATGTGGATCTATCAGAGAGCTTCCCATGAATTACAGATGCCACCAACCAACGAAGAAGCTTTGATGCCAAAGAATCTTCACGTATTTCTTCCTCTGAGAGGATTGTTGAACAGACATGAGATTCTCGGGGATGAGGAATTTCGTTGGAGTCTGCTTTCAAGGCAACAGAGATTGCCCAAAGGACAAAATGCAGAAGCTTTTCTTCATCCTGTAAAGCAAATCAAAACGAGATGTCATCACACAGACTATCAATGACAAACCCACATGAAGTCAACCTACCTAGATATAAAAGACATCAGTAAGCTATGGGACATGGAAAAGTACACGAGAAATTCACAACTGCAGACTTGAGATGCTCGTGCATTCTTTGGGTCACACCTCAAATATCTTTGTCCAACAAATTCAAAGAGTAATGAATATGTTCATAACTGTCCAATGACAATTGACTGCACACACAAACACAGAGAGAGAGAGAGAGAGAGAGAGAGAGAGAGAAACCATGTCGATAATTGATGGAGGAGGTGCATTCATTAGTATAGATCTGAGGCCAACTTCAGAACATGGGAATGCTTGGGTGCTGTCGCACAACTTAACAGCTTCATAAATTTGAAACAGACCCTCGATGGCAAGGGTAAAATGCGGCTGGAATATCTTTCTTTTCTGAGATATCTTCAGGGTTGTCACCAAAATCTGGAGGATCAAATCAATAACCAAAGCATTCTCGCTCATCAATTCTGCTTTGTCTGACAGAAACTTGAACAGATGAGAAGAAAGTTCAGAGAGCTGCTCGAGAGCATGTTTCTGCAACCACTCTGTAATATTTCTGGACGAGATAATATTACTGATGACCTGAACCCAAAAAAGTTTAAAGTTAAAGAAGCAAATCCTATCACACGCTTAGCTTTACTTAAGTCAGCATCACAATAAAGACAATGTAGAAGCATTGACAGGAATAACTTTCTAGTCCTCCAGGTATTTATTCTTTCTGAATGTCCTTGCAAGTGACATGCATCTAAGAAAATTTTTTGTGCCCAAAACCTCAAAAAACAAGAAAAAGAAAATAAAATAAAAGAAGAGAGAGATAAGGGGAAAAAAGAGGGGGGAGGTGAATTTAATAACCATTCTAGGTTGCCTTAGTTTTACATTTTCGTAGATAATTCCAGGCCATACCCAGCTTAAAAGGGGAAAAAAAAAAAAAAAAAAAGACAACAAGAATTGAGAATGGAGAGAGGCAGTGGGGGAGGTTGACGAGAGAGGATCTAAAGGGTAAGATTTTGTCTCTCTTATGATGCACAGACAGGCAGAGAAGAAATTTTATGCCCTGAACGGACCAGTTTTGTACCTCCAATAGACTGTACAGGAAACTATGAAAATTACTATCTGAAGGAAATAGATGTTAGGAGAAGCGACTACCTCTAATATCACCACCAATTGATCAAAGTAGAAACCCTTTTCATCTCCAGACAGCATCTCATTGATATGAGGAAGGGCAGATGATAACCATGAAAACAAACCGCAGTGCTCCACCAGATGACAAGCCATCTTTCGCAATCTAACTGATTTTCTAACTATCTGCATGAGATGAAGATTTTGTTACCGCCATATCAATAACCCAATAAGAATTTTCAATGGCTCACCAAGAGAAAATAGACATATCCAATGACGCATTACTCGTTCACATTACCTGAAGAATGAGTTCTTTGGACTCATTATCTGAAAATGGAGAAGCATAAAGGCTCAGCAGATTCTCGAAAATGGAGTTCCTCTTGAAAACTGGGGCATCATCATCTACGCCAAGACCCTCATATACGAGTCGCAATATCCAAGTTCTTTCAGCTCGGAAATTGACGGAGCTACTCCACAAAAACTCATGGAACAGTGGTACAGACTACAGACAATTAAATGAAGCGTAAGGTTACAACACTTCATCATAACATAAAAGCAATATGCACAAGAAAAACAACCTGCCTTTGAAGCCTGATCAGGAAAGAGCTAGAAATTCATCATTTACCTTCATATTTATCCTGGAAGAGCGCATCAAGAGCTTACTGAGTGTAGAATAATGATCATTTGATGAATCCAATAATATTAGAGATGCCTCTGCCGCAAAGATGGCAATAATAGAAGGAATTCTTTGCCAGGGTTCTTCAATCCCATTTTGTACATAGTTCAACAAGAGACGAAGCTGAACAATGTCCTTCTTCTTTTGGCACTTCTGAAAGATTATTTGAGCAATTGTTCAGAAAAACCTTTAGAATATATATCACCCAAAATTAATATCATATTAGTACAATAGTGACATGACAGAAGAACCACTATATATATACCTAGCTAATTAATGTCTCAGCATCCCCTTAATGGTTTAAGCATGGGATGGTAACTAACTTATTTTAGTTTAGTCCCTGCCCAATTCAGCTAGATTTTCAGATCGAAGAAAAGTCACTGCTTGTTTTTGCATAGCAACATTTTTTTTTTTTTTTGGGACCAAAACAGAAGACGTCTAATTCACTATCATACTATCACAATAGCAAATTGAATTTTAAGGATAACGAGTGTAATGAGAGACATAACTCATACAAAAGGAAATTGCCAGTACAAATTCAGAGATCGCAGCTGCAGACAAGATACTGTTACCTCTAAAGCTATCTTAAAACTGGCGAGAGTTTGATAAGCTAATTTCCTTATCCCATCATCAGGTGATGATAAGCAGGAAAAAGCAACAGCTAGCAACCCTAGACCAGCAAATTCCACAGGCTCAATGAAGCCTATTGGTAGAATATGAAGCGAGAATTGCAGAATGAAAACAGGATCATATCTTTGCTTCCTCTCAACAGCAGGTATATGGATCTGCATGCAAGTTAACCAACAGAAAGTTAGAGACGAAGATAGATTCATAACTAGCAGTCAAATAGTTAGCAAAAAGAGGAACCATGTCATGGAAAAGAAAAGGAACAGATGACAAATGTAATTGCAGACATACCACATCTTTAGAGTGATTAATCTGGACCTTGTTCGAGAAAGAAAGCTCTTCATGTGCGGCTCTATCATATGGAAAATCTAATACAGTCAATGCACATAACTTGGGATCAATAGGAAGATTTTCCCTAAATTGCAGTCTCCGGTATTCATCTGTTTCAGTATCGGTCATGACCTCAGATGACACCTTTTGCTCCAAATCCCATACTTTCATCACTTTCAAGGCAGCACTTCCCCACAGGCAATTTGTGTCAGTAAGCTTTACCAACTCTGATCCACCACTACAGTCTATCTCTTGTAACAAGCTGAATAACTCAAGATCACCCTCACCTAGAGTCGCACCATAAGAATACAGAATAAGTGAATGCAGTTGTTGAAAATTTATGCCATCCTCATTTCCCAAATCAAATTCCATGCCACAGCCATTGAAACTAAAATGAATCAGAGTTCTGAGCAACTGGAGAACTTCAAGCCTCTTTACGCTATGCTTGTTTGATTCTCCATCTTTTTTGCTGATATGGGAAACTCGATTGATGCGAGGAACAGCAACTGATCTAAGAATGCTGGACATGGGTCTCAAAAATGCTCCAAGCTGTAAAGAATGTGATAACTCAGGGACAGAGTGCAATATAGAGGTGAACTGAGAGTGAGCAAGTAGCAGCTGCAAATATGGTGCACATGAAAATTGCCCCTTGCACAGTAGAGTTAAAATATTCCTAAGTAAGTTCAAAGTTATGGGATCCTCAAACCTATAGAGAAGAGAGGTTCTTATCAACTGTCTCATGAAGGGAATGAACTTCAACTGAACAAGATAATCTTGCATCTCCATTATCAACTCAAAAATGCTTCTCAACATCAACTCTTCAAAATATTTATACAAAGATTCACATTCTCCGTTTTCCTCCTTTTCAGAAGAAGAATCTAAGCGGGACCGTTTAGCAATCTGTTCCCAAGAATTCACCAAAATGCACAAAAATCGCATCCTTGATGACTCCAAACCTGCTTTTATCGCCTGAGAGTTCGCATTTGAGTATTCTGGTGCTTTATTTGTCAAAGACAGTGAACAATTGTCGCTAGGAAACAACAACATCCTACATAACAATATCTTTGCCAAAGCTCCATTTATAAGATTCAAAATCTCTTCAACTGAATGAGAATTTAAATCCCTCAAATCACAACCTAGCAAGTCATTACGACTTTCAGAATCTGGAAAAACTGAATCAAATAGTTCCATTTGCTTCTTAATATTTAGTGAATCAGCATCCAAGACAAAGTGATAGTGTAACATATGAACTGCTTTCCCAAGAGAACTGTTTTTCACAAAATTGAGGAGTTCATCTGCAGAAGATATTGTGAACTCACTGTATCCTTCCCGAAATACAGACTTGGACACAAAACTTTTCCATTCATGGAAACCATTTAAGAGAATACTTGAGTAAAATAGAGGTATATATCTGAAATTCCAGTAGCACTGCTTCCCATATCTCAAAAAAATCGAATTCATGAATGATAAAGCGGTTGGCAGGAGCATCAGAAAGTGCTCATTTGAAAGACCTCTGCAATGGTTTTTATACTTCAGATTGCCCTCAGGAGTCAGAACACCTGAAAGCATGCACCCAAAGATTGACAGATGCAGAGGACTCAACTGAGTAAGCAGAAACAAAACTTTAGCTCTCATCATACTCATCCCACTAATGCAATAAGAAACCATCTGCGCTGGAGTGCTCACTATAACCCTCAAAAGTACAGAGCTCAGCGGATGTACATTAAGATGCTGCACAGATTTCAGTCGGCATGCAGCAGTAATAGCTTTCAGCAAACAAATATCAGCGACATCTGTTTCATAAAGACTGGAAAGTTCAATTACTTTCAAATAAATATCTTCAATGATATCAGCATTAAAATGTTGATCTCTAGTCCTCCATAATGAATCATATTGTGATCTTTTCTTGGTTTGCTGCTGCAAATATATACCAAGAGATTCGAAAGCATTGGCAGCAAAACGACATCCAATATAAACAATAGATTTCCGACAGGATTCAGAGATTGTCGTGTTTTTCAAGTCAATTATATTGAACACAAACCAGACCAACTTGAGCACCTCAAATGGGGATATAAGACGATTCAAAGTATTCAGAGCATGATATGTTGGCAGAAGGGGTCTGAAGTTTTGTGTCTGAATGCACAGATTAAGCTCATTCTTGAACCCAACTAGAAGCCTATGTACCAGAGAGTCAAAACCCTTCACAAGTTGTCTAGTTGCGCCAGTTTCCACATTGATAAAGGAGGAGTGATTCTCAACTAAAGACAAGAAAAAAGCAGAAACTGTTTCTAGTAAACCAAAGCAACGGGAATCTATCTCAAGAGATCTTTTACTGGATAAATCAAAGGTCTTGACGAAATTTTCTAGAACATCGTCCCCGGCTAATATCTCATTGCAGCCCAACAGACAGGTCAAGGATGCCGTCGATGCAGGATGGGAGAAGATGCATCCAACTGCTTTTTGAACATAGTCTGGGAACAGGATAAGTTCATCCTTCTCTGGAAAACCACTATTAATTTTTGAATTCAATAGTTGAGACAAAATGTGATTTAGTAGAGTAGTGCAGATTTCAAAAGATTTTCTGAGTTGAACTGATGGCATGCTTCCTCTAGACAGTTGTAGCTGATGTATCCAGAACAGCACAAAGTGTATACAGGAAAGGAGGCACTCAAGGTTCACTTCAGAGGCTTTTTGTAGGAGCAACTTTTTCATTTTCGAAGAATTTGCTAAAGAAGGGTCATCAAAGCACAAAATTGCAGGAAACAGCACATGGAAAGGTGTCTGCCCCAACAAGAAACTAAAAGCAGCAGAAGAAGATTCACTTGCACCACTGCCACTGCCAGAATTCAGTTCTTCAGAATGAAAAGATTGACTACAAACCCCACCAGCATCACCTTTTCTGCCTTCAGAACTGACATTGACTAGAACCGTTTTCACGGCTCTAATAACCATTTCAGGCCATAATCTGAAAATGTCTGCAAGCAGATTGTGTTCAAGAAAGAATAAGGATGTCAAAAATGACAAAGAAACTCCACTGATATCCTGTGCAATGGTTACAACAGCCGGAAAATGTTCTATGATCAGCCTTGGTGAAGCGCACATAATTGAGGAAGAAAACCTTTCGGTAATTCCAACTCTTTCAGTGGTCTGGCATCTCCTCAGAGATTTCTTCATTTTATCAAGTGTACCTAAAAAGAAACTATCTGCAGGCGTGGCCTTCTCATAACTTGCAAAAGAAAAACAACTTTGACCCCTCAGTATGCTCTCCGCAAAGAGCAGCAAACTCCTGGGTGGTCCCCATTCGGCTGGAATACCACCAGAACCATTTACCGTGTTTGAGCAATTTTCATAGCTCACAGACAGCAGTGACACAAGTACAGCAGACAGGCATCCTGCATCTACCTGTTCAAATTAAGAGCTCTGAGCAGACTAGTAGAACGAGAAGTTTCACAACAACAAGCAAAACACAAATTAGTACCTGTGTTTGCACTACATACTTCAACGTACTACAAATGTACAATGAAAGCATTGTCTTCTCACATGAAGAAAAAGAACTTGACTCAGACTTGAGCACCCTCAAACACTTCTGAAGGATACATACAACAAGAGGGCTGAAAGAAGGCGAAACATCTGCTAGAAAATAAAGAAGCATTGCATTAGGTATAAAGGATGAGCCAACCAGGTTCAAGTGAACCCAATTCACAGAGAAAGTAAAAGTAGAGGTGCACCTGCTTTTGAACGAACAACTTCATATACTCAAAATTGAGGATCAATGTGATGTCCAGAAACATTGTCCTTATCGTGTATAAATAAAATCCGACTTTTGGAATTATATTGTACATTAAATCTCATGACTTCTTCATGGTGGTATAACAAGATAAGCTAAGCCATTAAACACTAAACATACTTGGGGAAAGCACAATACTGATACAGTCAGCACGGGCAAATTTTATATGATCACAGTGAACATAGCATATGTTTTACAACCTTCATCAACACATTCCAGTGAAACACTGCTTATGCAAACACAAAACATTTAAACATAGTATAATTAGCAACCATGACAGCCAAAAAGTGGACATACATGTGAAAAAGAATTACCTGAATAATCCTTGAGGTCATTTGAGTTGTTGATAAGATTCCGGATGCTATCCCAATACTTGAATAAGTTATTTCCAACAGTAGAAATAGCATCAGCAAGGAAAGATATGACAGCTTGAGATAAATTTGGTAGAACTTTAGTTTGTTGGAGGACAAGTGAACACTTATTGTTGTAAAAACCAGGTAGAAACAAGAACCATGCATTAACCTCACGTGGATTCCTATCAAACGCACCAGTGCTCAACATAGCTGCCACTGATAGATCATATGATTGATCCCGGATGCTATGAATTGGTGAATAGAGTAATAAGAACATAAAAGTCTGTAGATGCTTGTACATCAGCATTGGAATTTTCCGTGGCAATCCACTTCCAGGGGCCAATTTGATATACTCCTTCAGCAGGGTCAGCAACGAGTTCAGCAAGTTAGTTGGCAGTTCCAAAGCATCATGAAGAAGACCGACAAAGAACTCAAAGGACCCCTCCAACACTGTAGGCATCATATGCTGCAGGAAAAAAAATCGCATCAGTTGCAGAAGCAGTGACAGACATGATGCAGGTATAAACAATAGTACCAAACTAAAGGTTTATCTGAAGCTGAGGTAGCATACATGTCCCGAGCAGTACACCACTTGCAATCAGAGTACTGACTATGAGAATAATCAGGAACAAGACTAGTCGTTGCAGCACAACTTAGGAGGAAGACTTATATAGAAGGCAACAAGCAATATGTCAGACACATACGAGAAAAAGTAAGATAGAGCAGTTCCATTATGAATCAAAAGTAAAGAGCAGAGCACAAAGGGGCGCTAAACTACTTGAAGTTGAAGCTAGTCAACACCTCTAACGTGCTATACTCTATATAACAAAAGCTAAACTGCTATACATGGTATATTGGCTCAGAAAATTAGGCAGAGCCTAAATGGTCATGGTCAATTCAAAGCAGAAAATTAAAATCAGAGTCTCCTGTGCAAGCTGTGAACCCCAGTCCATCAATGAATTTTCTAAAATCCATCATGTGATCATCAATTGAGATATCAAGTGCCATTAGCCATATGGGGTCATGGGAAAAATATCCAAAAAAAGGAAAGTATGTAAAAACCACTAGCAAGAAATTGGTGCATTGTAGCCTTTCATGACGCACATTTGTCATATACCTCCATCACACATTTAGGAGATGATGTCTATTAAACTGATGATAAACTGAAAAATGCAATAATGTAGTATATGAAAATGCATGGAACACCAGGAGATTAACTTCTTCCATTGAGATGGTACAAAGCAATTACTGTGCAGAAAATATGTGACGTTCATTCATTAGCAGTAGGCCCACACCTGCTTTCCTTTTTATCATGGTGATCAATTAAGTCTTGTGCTCTTAGCCTATCTACAAATCTTCCAAAAAAGATCTATGCTTCCAAAGAAAAAATGCGGTATCAACTTACTAGATATATCTGGAGAGCATCAACAAGCCTGGAGTAGAAATATATCTCTGCCTCCTGTGTGGTAGAAACAAGCACCTGGGACTGGTCAAGCCCCCATATTTCAGCAAAAATATTTGCAAAACTATTTTCGTCACCCAACTCGTCCCCCGTTTCCACAATTTTTTCACTTTTTCCAGACAAACCAGCTTCTGGACTAAGTGAAATCCCGCTCACAATGATATCTCCATCATCATGAACATTGTCCATCTTCAATTTCTTTACACTGTTGCTTCCATGTAATTCTGAATCTGGCATCCTCTTATTCTGGCCACTTTTTCCAGAGTTACTGCTCAGAGTAGAAAGTAGAGTCACCAAGACTTGGGGATCAGGGAGCAAGGTTCGGATTTCATTCCGTATTTCTTGCTTGAGAGATTCCCAAGTTTGCATGTCCCTATCACTAGCACAAGAACAATGGCTCAAAGCACCGACAAAGGAATCTAAGAGCTTAAGTGCCTCCAGAAGAAGCCTTAAAGTGCCATTCTTGACAAGAAAATCAGAGTGAAGCAAGCCCTTATTCATACCTGATCGGCAGTATGAATGAGGACATACAGATCTCATGACATTCTTCACGTCTACACTATTCAAAGAAGGTGAATCGGGAGATGCAGAATCAAGGAAACCAAAAGGAAAGCCAGAACCCACTGAAGAAACCACATCAGCTGCCAAAGAAGAAACAGAAAACCTGCAACAGTTGCCATTTAAAATATGGAATTGGTCCATTATTCAGTAACAAATGAAAGAGGGAAAAAAGGAAGTGGAAAAGCATAATTTAGCAGATACACTGCTCCACAGGGACCTACCATAGTGGTGATGAATGATCTTCCACATTGTAAGGGAACTCCTCCATGTATGCAGACCCAAACAATGGTCTTCCACGAACAATAGCCAAAAGAAGGTCTCTGTGATTCTTGAGTTCTGCTGCTCTTAGTTTCTTCATGAGGCCCACCAGTCGTGTGGCATTACCTTTCAACATGCTCGTGCCTCTCTTCATATCAGGCATCAAGCCATTGGAGGGATCTGTACAAACCATGAGTAGGATGCCATGAGCCAACTCTGCAGCGAGCCCTCCATTCTCCCTTCCAGAAATGCTGATGAGCTGCTCCAAGGTAATGCTTCCAAAAAGAACACTACGCAGGCCGGGGGGAACTAAGGATTCTTCAGTGAGAATCCTATCACGCAATGTGGATAGGACATGAACCACAATCTCGTCGTCATCATTGCCAAGACCACGAAGGACACTAGAGTACATGTCCTTCTGTTGCAGGATCCACCTCAACAATCCGGGTTTCCCTACCTCCAAAAACGACATTGCAAACCTAATAAGTGAATTTCTGGTGGAATACTTCCTTTTGGCATCAATCTGCTTCTTCTTATACGCGCAAAGCTTGTGAAAGCCCTGGCTTTTAAAATCAAACTTCTTTGCAACCTCAGAGGCTAAGTCAGGACCCCGCCTAACGACTGAAGCCATAAGCTGAAGTGCAGCATTTTGGCGCTTGGATTCTTTGCTGTCCAGTTCCTTATAAATATCCCCCAACTTTTCATCAACAACCAACCTGGAAAACTTGTCAAGAGCCCTATGAACAAAGGTTCTGCTGGCATCACCCTGCCGATACTTTCCATCGGGATGACTCAGAATAGCAGAAATCAACTTAAATACGTAGGAAATTCCGGGTTTCCCTTGACGAAGCTTCCAAGCTTCCAGAAGCTCAGTACACTTGGAAGAAGTCTGCACATACTTATGAAGCAACTGACCTCCATGACCACTTTTAAGCAACTTAACGAATTCTTTCGTGGCATCAGCGCACAACTTGATTTCCATCGAGGTAACATAATGAAGAAGTTCCTGCAATTTCGCTTCGTAAGACACCTTAAGAACATCCTCAGCAACCTTTTCTCCACTAACCTCAAATTGGTCTTCATCCATCGTAACTGCATTCAGCAAAAAGCACCCAAAAAAGAAAAAAGAAAAAAAAAATCAGCGAAAGCAACTTGTTTCCTACACACCACTTTCCGAGTGATTAAAAAAAATATATATTGTACAACAAAAACCAATCAAAAAGAAGAAGAAAAAAGAATCAGAAGCAATAGAGGATTCTTGTAGAATGAGCGCGCGCGTGACGCCCGAGACGTCCCAAAGAAAACCCAGGAAAGGAGATGGACAGAGACCAGAAGTTTAACCTGAGAAAGACACGGCGGCCACGTTTTCAGCTGAAGCTTGCGTAGTATACCATCAGAGTGGTGAAACGGGGCGAGGAAGAAGAGAGGAGACGAGACGAGACGATGAGGAAGGAGAGAGACTCGGCTTCACTGCTCCGATCAACTCTCCGAGCTTGAAGCGCCTGGAAAGGGCGGTAGAGAGAGAGAGAGAGAGAGGGCGCGGCGGTGACGGAGGTGGAGGTGGAGGTGGAGGCGGAAGAGGAGAGCAGCGTAGGAGGGGGAAGAAGAAAAAGAGGTTTGTGGCGGGGGAACACGGCGGAGGGCAAACCTGTAATTCCGGTGAAAAGGGTTGAGAACTTGCCTATATTATTGTCTCAGAAATATTTGACTACTTTTTTTCATTTTTGGGCATCGACTTAAAAAAGCCCAATGATGACGTCATAATATCGAATTACATAATCCACGGAAGTGCACCTTCATTTCTCTGAAAGATAAAAATTAAAAAAATTAAAAAAAAATAATTACCCCCCGTTCCATTCCTCCCTCGCAAGAGAAAAAAAAAATACTAAAATCAAGCAGGAAAAAACCAGCAAAAAAAAACTATATTCGGTCGGAATTTAATTCCCTGATAATACGGCAATTCCATCGTAATTAACGGAAAGTATATTTACCTAAATATCTCTGGTAGCGGGCCTGATATATACAGAAAATCTCGACTATAAAACGCCGCTGGCCAGCCCATCGGCCTCCTCCTCTCTCTGGACCCTCTCTGGGGATTAGGATCTCTCTCTCTCTCTCTCGAATCCTCGCCGTCCCTCCCTAGGGTTTCCTCCTCGTCGACCGCCCCTTCTCCGAGCCCTAGCCTCCGCGCGGCAAAGGCCCCTCCCTCCGTCCCTCCCTCCGCCGCCATGATGCAGCAGCCGGTCCCCGGAGCCGTCCCCGACCAGCAGCAGCAGTACCAACAGCAGCAGCAGCAGCAGTGGATGATGATGCAGCAGGCCGCCCAGCCCGTGCCCCCGCCGGTGGGCTGGACCCCGCAGCCGGTCCCGCCGCCCATGGCGGCCCAGTCGATGGCCGGCGGCGCGGCGGCCGAGATCAAGTCGCTCTGGATCGGCGACCTGCAGCCTCACATGGACGAGACCTATCTCCTCAACTGCTTCGCCCACTCCGGGGAGGTAACTATGGATCCCGTCGCCTTGATTTTTTCCCCGCTTGCCGGCTTCGAATGTCTCTCTGTTTTCCCCTTTGTGTGCTTTTGGGTTGAGGGCTTGTCTTATTGTTTGGTAGCTAGAGTCGTCTTCGAACTATTGCCGTACGTCTTGAGCTGAAAAATTAGGTCATGTGTTGGATTTTGAGGTTTCTGAGAGCTAGGCCGCGTTTTCTAGTGCGAGAACTAGAGCATGTTTCACTATGTCAATTCTCTATTGACGCGATTAACTCGGTCTGCTTTCATCGCTTTTATCTGTGAAATCCCGTACAGAATCAGAAATTTCCATATGTGCTGTAGTTCAAAACAAATTGAAATCTGCCCGTTTTCATTTGTGATGACATTTTTTATACTTTCTGAACTTGCCGTTAGCTCTTATTTTGGGTTCTCATTCTCTGCATATTATGATATACTAGTATAGGCTCTGTAATCGTATCTGCCTTCCCTACAATTTTTAAGTGGACATGGGAATGTTGCTTCAGATTGATGGTGCAGTGACAGATGAATCTTGGACCTCTCTATCCTTTCTCTAGCTGCTTAGATTTCTAGACATCCTTATTTCGGTCTCCACCATTCTCTTCGAGCTACTACGGCCATCTGATAGCTGTTTACTTAATTGTCTCTCTCAGGTTCTCTCTGCTAAGGTGATTAGAAATAAGCAGACTGCTCTGCCCGAGGGATACGGTTTCATTGAATTTATGACCCGCGCGGCAGCGGAGAGGATTTTGCAGACGTACAATGGCACGTTGATGCCAAATTCTGACCAGAATTTCCGACTGAACTGGGCTACACTTGGTCCTGGTGAGAGGCGTCAAGATGAGGGTCCTGACTATACAATTTTTGTTGGAGATCTGGCTGCTGATGTAACAGATCACATGCTACAGGAGACATTTAGAGCTCACTATCCAACTGTGAAAGGTGCCAAAATAGTTATCGACAGGACAACTGGCCGTTCTAAGGGCTATGGGTTTGTTAGGTTCGGCGATGAGACTGAGCAGTTGCGGGCCATGACCGAAATGAATGGCATGTATTGTTCTTCACGCCCCATGAGGATTGGGCCCGCTGCTAACAAGAAGCCTATTGCTACCCAGCAATATCAGAGTGGTATGTATTATGGCCTGTATAGTTGCTGATGTTGCTCGCTAAAAGTTACCTTATGCGATGTTGTGGCTTATTGATTATGATGATAGCAGTTTGACATGTTTTATGATGATTTGCAATTTTACTTCAGAGTTTCACTTTGTTGAAGTCCTAACCTGAATATGCTTGATGCATCTATTAGAGGTGAATTGTGTGAAAGGACTAGTCAACTTTGAAGATGAGAGGAATTTACATAATTTCCTCAGTGCTTACCTTTCTAAAATTGGGCGCATTTAATTCTAGAAAACGTTCAAAAACTTATATAAAACTCATGTTCTCTTAAAGCAGGACGCCAAGAGGCTCTCATTTTGGAGGGCCTGGAACTGATTTCAGCTGAAATGATTCCACTTTAATGCGTGGCCTCATTTTAGGTCAGTTATTTTGTTTATGTCCTGAGTTCTATCAATTACCTAGTAGCATTTTCAATGCTACAGTTGGATTTACTTCACGCAATTGCTCACTAGGTTATCGGTCAATTTAAATTTTTTCCGCTTTTATGAAGTTAATACAATGGAGTACTCCCTTTAGATTATGGTATTCTACAATGCGGCGGCCTTCTTTTGTTTCTTTAACATAATGTTGTCTTTGACTATTCGTGTCGCTAGGAATTTGGAGGAACAGTTTGTCTTTTTTTACTCGTCATTACTTTTTCTTTGAGTCATTTGTTACTAGGACATTGAATTGGTGCATGAAAGGACTGCTGAAGATATTATGTGTGGAATAATTTTCCCATCAATTTGCTGTTTTGAAGTGGGATGATCCCTGTCTCTTTTAAGTTTACGACTTCTAATGCGCTTAAATATGAGAGATTTTAATTTATGGGAGCCCCTAACAAATTTCTTCTTTATAACATGTGCCTGTGTGTGCATGTGCTTCCATATATACATATGAGTTGCCTGTTTTCTGAAGTCTTACATGATCCATCTGAGGCTTCGTGAATAGCAAACTGGCTATACATGTTTGTACTGATCAGAGAATTGCAAGATCATTGCTGTGATGGCAATATTTGGCTTAAGTTGAGTGCATGAATCTTTTTCTGTTTTGAATGTTTGCTTCCTGTGGTGTGGAAGTTCATGACTAATCTCTCCTGGAAGATAATATCATTACCCAAGACTCTGAAACTTCTGTGTTGCCTAGCTAGATAGCATTGAATGTGTTATAGTGTGTATGATCTCATTTACATGTCCGTTGCAGCATCTTACCAGAACAGTCAAGGAAACCAAGGGGAGAATGATCCAAATAATACAACTGTGGGTAGTCTATTTTTACTGTGAGATTTTTGACATACTACTTCCTTTGCTTGACTAATTCTCTTTTGGAGCTTAGATATTTGTTGGGGGTCTGGATCCAAGTGTATCAGATGACCTTTTGAGGCAAGTATTCAGTCAATATGGAGAGTTGCATCATGTGAAAATTCCACCTGGCAAACGTTGCGGTTTTGTTCAATTCACAAGCAGGTGATTAATTGGTTTCTTTTGCGTCTTTTCCCCTCTGCATGTTTCACGTGAATTAATTTGTGTACTTACTCATTTCAGAGCTTGTGCTGAGCAAGCCTTGTTGATGTTGAATGGAACCCAGTTGGGAGGACAAAGCATTCGACTGTCATGGGGGCGGAGTCCCTCGAACAAGCAGGTAAGTGAGCTTTTTGGCTTCTTCAAAGAAGCAGGTTGATGGCGATAATGGATAGGGAAATGACGATGGATTTGTAATTCAGGCTCAGCCGGAGCAGGCACAGTGGAATGGTGGATATTATGGATATCCACAGGGATATGAAGCATATGGTTATGCCCCTCCTACCCAGGACCCTAATATGTTCTATGGAGGTTATGCTGGGTATAATTATCAGCAGCCTGTAACCTACCAGCAGCCACAGCAGGTAACTGCTTTGACAACCTTCGTGGCTTTTTTCTAAAGGTTCTTTGAAAATCGGGGGTAAGGTTATGCTGACGGGGGTACTTGACAAGTAGGCAAGAATCATCAAAATAAGTTTATTGTTCTTTGGAATTATTCTTGTAGTAATAGGAATTACCTTCTTATCAGAAAGTAAATAGTACTTGACAAGTTGACAAGAATCGAAATAAGTTCATTGTTCTTTGGAATTATTCTTTAAGTAATACGAATTACGTTATCATCAGAAAGTAAATAGCACAGAAGTTATTTTCTATAGCATCTGCCCTTTTCATCACGTGTTGTGTTTGCATCGGTGCAGTGATGCTCCTCACATGACGGAAGTATGAGCTGGCGCGTACCACCCTGCTGCATTTTGGACTGCAGTTGTCTCGGATTTATGGCGGTGGTTGACCTATGGAGATGGTCTTCTGCTATAATTTAATATGCATTTATGTTTTGTGCTTGTATGTTGGATTTTATGACCGTTGTTTTCTATGGATAAGTGTGCTAAAATGAGGCAGTTTACTGTTGACATATTCCCGATAGTAATGTCTATTGCTTACAGATTATTGTGCAATTTCTTTGCCTGGTTTTGGCTTTCTTTCATAAATTATGCGATGGAAGCGTTATTATTCTTTCTTGGGTTGCATAGTGCAAATTTGGGTTTGGCTAGTCGGACTAAAATCAAAATCGGGTATGGCGATTGTTTTCTTTTCCGGTCTTGGCGTTGACCCATTTACGCGCTGAATCTCGGTACGATCATGTGGGTCCTAAGCAGAGATCACTCGTTCCTAGTCTATATCTCTTGCAATGGTTTCTCGGTGTCGATATCCATTGCTATATAAGATCTTTCATCAAAAGTCTTGTAGCCTAGGAATGAAATTTTTCAAGCTGACAAGTTTAGTCGAAACCGTCTCTCAATTCCTGTCTTTTGCCGCACCATGTTTTTTCTGTGGTTACGTGAGGGCAAGCAGCGTTACCCGTGAAACGTGACTCGCGTTTGCGTATAGGGCAGCAGCGAAGATGAACAACTGATGTGCAACTGATGTACATGCGACCATGGCAACAAGTGATTCGTACGAGATTGGCCGTCTAGTAGTCGATCTGAGTTCACCACTTCGTAAGCTAAATAATCAACCCCATTAAACCATGGTCCTAGGCTCTCCACGAAAAAGAACAATTATTGAACATAAAAATTTGCTTTGAGATAGTTGGACAGCCAACCAAAAAAACTGCGAGACTCAACAGACAAAAGGACAGAGCTTCGACTAGGACTTACGAGCTCAAGAAAGTCGTGTGCTAGAAAAAGCTGTCTCCAATTTTCACCAGGTTGATTTCTCTACATCTTTGACCAGCGCTTTCAAGATATATTGCAGAATTAAGTGAATAAAGTCTAAAAAGCTTCAATACCTAAATCTAGACCTAATGAAAGTTAGAAGTACACGATTACTAAAGCTGTTATTTTGACAAGTCACTGGTTACCACCGAGTGTCTCTCATCTCCTGTCAGCTCAATTTCAATTGTTCTTGAAAGATCGATCTCCAGGCATCTCGCTCTTCATTGCATTTTCCTGCAAAGCCTTGCAAAATGATAACTTCTCAATTTGGGCTGCCATGAAAGTTGAAGTCAAAGAAAAGATTGCTACTTACTCTTTGGAAAATAATTTTACCTGCAACAGCTCGGTCATTTTGCCAGTTCTGCTGCTATCCAGATGCGGAGGCATGCTGCCAAGGTGGGGGTTGATACTGGGTTGCACAGATTGTAAAGGCTCGATGTATAGAGGCTGATCATCGTCGCTATCTTCATCTTCTGGAGTACTGCCAGATTTATCACCGGACTTGCTGCTTTCGTTTTGTTCGGCCTCTACTTGTGAAGGTTCATGAATTCTCTTGATGACCTCTGTCACTAGATTCTCAAAAGGCATACCAGGAATCCCCGTTGACTTGGTCTCTACGTCATGCAACGCCCCATCTACGTCACTTTGTACATGTGCTATACTTCTTGGCACTTCCTTGTTGGATTCAGATCCATTTAAAGGAGAAAAGGTTTGGACAGAAACAGGTGCCATGTGCTTACCTATTGAAGCCATATGATCTTGGATTGAAGCCGCAGAAGCTTGGTTGGGAACAGGCAAACCATTTCCAGGAGTACCAAGAGGTGGAAGTACCACAGGCACCACATTGCCTCTCACTGTCACTGGACGAATAGGCTGAGCTGTTCCAGGAGCTACCTGTCTACCTTTCAAGACAGCCGAGCCAGGAGACGATGCCACTAGACTGGTGGTCCCATTCCTCTCTCTTGAGCGAGGGCCAGAGACCTGCATCTGTATATAATTCTCACTCTGAAGAGGAATCTCATTTCTTTTGATCATTTGGATGTTTGGTGCCACATCGTTTTCTGCAGAAACAGGTACATATCGCCCCGGCTTGAACACAACGCCTCTTAAAGTAGTATCAGAGTTGCCAACCCTAACCGCAAGCAGATAACCACCATCAAATGCCGCTTCGATGACACCAGAAACCAACTGTCCTATTGAGATGTTGTTTGAACTGTTGGTTGCATCTACTTGCCGGGGTTGGTTTCCATTCACAAATTTATATGCAGGAGGGACATGCATATTTGGTCCACGATTTATGTTCTGATCCCTCAGTGCATGGGCATGCTCTGCAAAGATTGGGCTTTCATCCGGCATGGGATACTTTCGTGGACGACCACGTTTGCGCTTCAAAGGGGCACTGGCTGAAGCATCGGAGTTGATTCCTTGACCGGCTTGGTTCATCTTGTCAACTTCCAGCATATATTCTTACACCAACGGAAAGATCCTTTTACTTCTGCCAACAGAAGAGTAGCTGTTTTGAGATATTATGACAAAGCCACACCAACAATGGGACAACTGATTCTCCCCAAACAAACAGTTCATAGAAACTAATGAGTGTGCTGCCTCGACTTTCAACCTCTAATCAATTTATGGGGAAATATACACCGGATCAATTATTGTGATAAGCACATTATGCTAGAAAATATTGATATCTTAGTAACTCGACAAAGATTGCCAAAAAGTTGCCAATATCTATATTCAAGCTCAGTCTTTTTAGGGGGAAACTGCAAACTCCTACACAAACTTAAACTTCAGCATGTATCATACATCAAATTCCCACAATGACTAGAAGAAAGAGAGTGAAGAACTCCCTCTAAAACATTTCAGTTACAGTTTATCAAATAAAAATCTCTTAACTGGTAAAGACAAACAAGCAGTTCACTATGTGCTCCTCACCAGCTGCTAGGATATTAGAACAAAGATACATAAAAGTTCTAGACTCATGACAGAAAAACCTATGACGGGATGTCATTTTCTCTTTAGATGGGAAAAAGTCGACTTAGATCTGACAATGCAAAGTCAGTTTCTTCTTCATGATTAACAAACAAACTTAAATAACAGACATCAAACAAATAGCTATGGTCTGCCTCCCTAAAATAAGGGAACTCAAATTCACAAGACATTGGCACCACTTGCTGCTAAGACTGAATTTCATCGAGAAGAAATAACACAAATTCATTCTGATGGTGTATTTCCAACAAGTGAACTACCCCAATTTGAATACAAAAAATAGGTGCACAAGCGAAGTTATTGCTTTAAATTATCAAATCGAAGGGTAGCATGATTCTAAAACTCTCTTTACATCAACACGAGATAATTAGGCAACACGTAGGTACGCCCTCCCACAGAATTATGCGTGTAACAAAAATTGCCAGACATAAAAGGAATGCGATGAACGCTATCAACACCGAGGTCTATGCGAAAAGTTAAAGAGCCATAACATCGGAGCGCCGACGGTCGAAGAGACAGCAACATTGACCGAGCCCGAGGAATCTTAAATGTTTCCCCTTTTACTCCTAAAATCAACCAATGCCTAAATCTAAGACCTAAAATAGTCAAACTGCCCAAAATAAAAATGCAGCAAAACTCAAAGACACAGAGCAAAAACGAAACATAGATACAAACCACTCGACATAAGATTCTTCAAGTTAAATCGACGAACCAACGGTCACGTGCGCACTCATTCGCACATGCACACGTGAACAGTGCCGAGTTCTTCCACGATTCGATATATATATATATATATATACACACACACATATATTTCGGCGAGAAATTTTGTACAGTAGCCGCCATCAAACGACCAGCGACCTACCTTCACTGTCTACCTCAACAGGCACCGCCCGATATCTTGTCCGGTTCGGGCCTACCGAAGACGCTCATCGGCGCGCGGCTCGCGATCTCGGACGCGCGCGCACCGCATCGAGGTTGGCCGCCGGCGATCTGGACCGCCGGATGCGGCGCTCCGCCGTCGCGAGGAGGAGGAGGAGGAGGAGGAGGGGCGAATGGGGAGGAGGAGGAGCGGGAGGAGGAGGAGGGAGGAACCGATTGGGAATCGAAACCCTAGCTGGAGGAGGAAGAGGAAGACTATCTCTCTCCCCGTGTTTTGGCTATTTTTTGGGTTGTTTTAAGATGGATTTTAAAGCAAATCCCTTCTCTCTTCCCTCTTTTCTTTTTTAATAGGAATATTAGTATTTTCTTTTCTAGAAATTGCCGAATACCGGATTTGTGTGGAATATTTCGCAACGTCGTAAAATCAATATCTTTATTTTTGTCTGATTTTACACCGATTATATTATATTTATATATTTTTATATGTATTAATCAACAAAGTAATGAAAAAAAAAAAAAAATGCGCCATGTTACGTTATTTGCCTGAATATTCTTTATATACCCAGAAATGATTCTGTTTCCAATGGATTTTATGCCTTCCTTCTTTCCAAAATTCCATCAATAATGTATTTTTAGTTAGATTAAATTGAGTATAAGTAAGTAAATGACCAAATTCTATATAAAAACCTTCAAATTTTACGTCATGCTTATTTAATTTATTAATCTCGTGCGTTCTGGTTCCCTCTTGTATTCTCTCACCTTTTGACTATTTCAACCGTTCTACGGTGGATTCCGACCACAAAAAAACAAAAACAAAAAAAAAAAAAAAAAAAAAAAAAAAAAAAAACGATCCTTTGATAGATGAGAATCTCCTCATTCTCTAATAATCAAATACGTTATCATGTCACTTTATATTTAGTGGTCGAGTGGTGTTCACATTGATTTTCATGCACCTTAAGTAATTCACATCTCGAGAATATGCACTTAGCAAAATTTTAACTCAAACTAACAATAAGATGAATAAATTGTCTCCCATTTAATTTTTCTCGTAAGCTCAATCAAGCCATTTATATTCCTTTCATACTTTGTCACCATGTAATTTTGAATATCTAGAGAAGCAAATTTCTAAATTAATTAGAGTTAAAGAATTTTCACCGATAATGTTTTTAAACTAACAGTAAAATATACTTCTCAATAGACATAATTCGAGATGGAAATCTCGTTTAGTGAGTCCTAATATCCCCAAACATCACTTGCTTGTTAACCATTAAAATAAAATAAGTTGGAACTTATTTACTAGGTTTGTTTATGATATGATGATGAGACGAATTTCTATCGAATGCACAAACTTTGAAAATGACTTAGTGCCAAACGACACGATGAATTGGTCCCAATAGACCAAGCCTTAGCATCCCCACATTGGTCGAAATTATTTACATTGCTATATGGTGGCAGATTTTTGCCGTGTCTCACCAGCCACCATAGAAAATAAAAAATAAAAAAACTGAAGCTTGCCTTGCCCTACCTAGCCTTTAAAAATTACTCGATCAAACGAAGGACAAAAGAACAGGACAAGTTCCACAGGTGTGATGATCAGACGGACAACACGAGAGCGACGAAGGACCGTGCACGGTGCACGGTGCACTGACATTGACTTGGGCCAGATCGAAAGATTTCTTGGCCCACAACAGCCATAGGGTTTGTCAATTATGGTCCCAAGTACAACCTCTTTCTTCTCGGCCTGAAAAGGAGACCATTTTCCCACCTGCACGTACGGTTCGGCAGCAAATTCTTCAATCCACACCCCCCCCGGGGCAAAATAAAAAATCATCTTCTTCTTTTTTCTAGGCCAGACTCGAATTTGTTTCATCTTCAAAATCCGCGATTTGTACGTTCATCTTTTCCCTCATAAACAACACATGTCCTTACTGGGAATTCATCATGAGACAAATCCTGCTTTAAAATTCGGTATAAAGGGCCTTTTGCTCGTTTGTTAATTTGGTCTCTACTAAATTGTCTCCTTTAGCTGCAGTGCCATTCATCTGGACAAACTAATAAAAAATATATAGGGGCCTTCCAACTAACCCAGTAAGGAAACTAAATAACCCCGTACGGGCAACGACAATGAAAATCCAAGACACTTGTTTTCACCCAGTCCGAACGTCAAAGCAAGAATAAGAATTCCCATCCTTCGTTCAACGGCTAAAAACTCCCATCTTTCTGCAACAGTAGCCGTCTGGAGGCTTGCTTATGCTTACATACCAACATCCATATATGACATCCTTTGAAAACGCGACGCCCACACATCTCATGTTCTTCACTGGGAACATTCATTTCTCAATTTCCATCCCACTTCCACATCATTCCGATGGCACCAGTAATCTTTTGATTCAAGAATTAGGAGATCAGTGCAAGAAAACTCATTTTCAAGTGAATCTCAAAACTGCATTTGCGTTTTCTATTTTTTAACCATTCAAAGGGTTACAGCAACACTAACATATTCACGGTGCTTTATTCTGGGAGTTGATAGTACACGCTTCCTATTCTAAAATGATACAAAGTTGAATTGAAAAGAAATTCACCTAGGAAACTGAATTATTCCTAGTAGCAGCATTCGATGAATGAGGCCTCTGCGACTCGGGAAGGTGATTCACATACATGTCATGGATCATTTCCACATACTCATCGATATGATCAGCAGTCCACTCATCAGTTTTGATTGGGGGAAGGAACTTTACAGTAAGAGGTGCGGGGCGAACATGTAAACTGCCCTTTCTCCATGCTAGATGGGTCCCAGTCAAGACTACAGGCACTACTGGGCGTCGTGATTGCAAGGCCAAGTGTACAAAACCCTGAACAAACATGATGCATGCCCATGAACAAGAGCAATGACGAATCACAATGCAGCTTAGGACTGCATCTTAGGAATGAAACTGTTTTAAAAAAAAAAAAATGGGCTAAAAGCAATGTGCTTTAACTGTTTCAGGCAGTCCAACCACACTGCAACTTCTTATTCCTAAATTTCGTGACGAGTTCAGTAAGAGCTTTAAATTTTAGCTGATGAAGTAAGGGACTTGCCTTCTTAAAAGGAAGCAGTCGTCCATTCTTTGACCTGGTGCCCTCAGGGAATATGATCAGAGACAGATTGTTTTTAACCACGGCATGAGCTGCCTGTGCAATTGCACCATTGACTTGTTAGAAACACATACAAAACCCAGCCAAACAATGCAGAGGAAGACACTTACTTCCCTCATCGACTTGATGGCTGCAGTGGGGTTGGAACGATCTATGCGGAGATGATTGGCCAATACATAAAGCTGTCCAAAAAGTGGGTACCAGATAATCTGCACGGATGATTTTTCATTTGAAGTTAAGATTTTGAAATCCATCAATAAAATAGAGGTGCACATAATTATCATATCTCAATGTTGGACACATGACAAATGCTGTTGAGACAAGTATGAATCTTTATAATCTATAGACATGGAATATAGTGCCTCACCTAATGATAGACATATAAATCCCAAGAGCTAATGCAATGAAAGTAAGATGCAGGACCACAGTTACAGGATCCTAAACCAGTTTTTATATATGCTTTGTAAGAAAACTCATGAGTATCATTGCTCTTTGCATTGCAGTCAGCATGATGCTTCTTATCCCTGACATGTATTACCAACAGATTACACTACGGATTTTACCTCCTTTTTTGCAATACCAATAGTGCCTGTCGGAGTCAACCACATTATAAGGAAAATATCAATTGGGGATGCATGATTGCAAATATAGATGGCCTTCTCATCAGCATATTCCAGCCCTTCAAACTTTATTGGATTTCCCAAGATCCACATCTGGAACGCATACATAAACTCCACTTCAAATGCATAATCAAAACCATTATCACAAAGAAACAAGAGAAACACTTCAAAGAGCCACAAATCTTGGCAGCACTGTACAATAATAACTAGCAATCAACGAAGTAATTGCATTCACTTGCAGTATCCTCCATTTCTTTGTCTTAAATTGCTAAAGAAAATAACTATATCTGCTGCTGATGGCCCCAGGGAGAATAACAGTTTCAGCATGAGCGGAAACTCAGACTCGTCAACTCAACAAACAATGATAAGGAATTAAGGATCACATTTTCTCCTCAGATGTCAATCCAAGTACCGCCAAATATTAATTACATAAACTCTTCTGGTAAGATTCACATAACTAATTGTGTATTCTGAATTTAATGGACAATGCAATGAATTGATACATCAGTAACCAACTATATGAGTTGATAAACCTAATATCGCTTCCCCATAGTAATATGAGGGAAAAAGAAGAAAGATTCCAAATTGCAGCCCACAACTGCCCACACATGGTGGTTTAAAGCAAGATTAGTCTTTTAATCTTCAATCAACAGAAAAGTTAGAACAAAGCCTTCTAATCACTGCTGTTTTTTGGAACTGACAGTTTGCTACAAGGCCAACAATTTGAAGTAATTGAGAGACTTTAACCAAATAGCAGCATAAATGAAGTACTATCACTTGTAATGTTGAAGTAACTTATGAAACCAAAAGTAGCTTACCAGCAGCCTGCCAGTTACGTGCCCATAAATATTTCCTTGCCTTATTCTTTCATAGGGCCACGGGATCAGAACAACCATGATCAATGCCCAAATGAAAGTCGTAACCATCATCGACAAGAAGCACGTCACTATTCTGATCCAAGATATCAACTCGGAAGACCACCCATCGTCATCAACATATTCATCAGTCCTTGGCCGATATCCCACCTCTTCTTTCACCGAGGCTTTTGACGAAACTCCAAAAGTGTCTATGGAGCTCGCATTCAAAAAGCTCTCCAGATTTCTGTTCCTTAGGAAAGAGCTGGCGCCATTACTTTCCATTCTCTTGGGGCGTTCTAAAATGAAGTGGAAAAGTGCAAGCTGTGACCGTATTGTATATAATAGCAGAATTATAAACGGAATATCAGCAAATCAAGAAAGATGAACAATGGTGAAAGCAGGATTAGTCAATCAATCAAGAAATTATCAGGTACCATCACAATAAGAACTATGCACAATTTCTGTGCCTTCCATTCAGTTGCAGAGAATTGGAAGAACCCTGAAAAAAAGGTTTCTTCATCAGTTCTACGCGAAACCAGCTGATCGTTTCAACTGCATTCATAGTCAAACTTCAAATTAACCGTCCTGCAACTCATTCTTCCTCAATTCGTCGAAGACAAAAGAGCTTGAAGAGCGTCAAAGTCCGGTCGACGATCGAAGCTACTCAACAGTCTGCTCAGTAATCTACTCGAGGACCGGATTTTGAAGTAAAACTCAATTTCACTCCTCAAAGATTATTTGAAAATGGGGGGAAAAAACAGCGACAAGAAACTGAACACCCTATGAAGTAGAAAACGAAGTCTTGACGAGACGAATGTCGCCATTCAGCTCGCTTCCTCGGAAACCAAAACAAACCCATGTATCAAAACCAAGACTTGATGACTGTTCGAGACAGAGAGAGGGGAGGCTATGACATTCTCACCCGAAGCACGGTCGCCGTCTCGCCAAGTACTGCCGAGGAGGTGCCAAGTCAAAGAGCCCCGAGAGAGAGAGAGAGAGAGAAACTTGAAGCAGGAAGACGAAAATCGGACAGGTGGAGTAGTCCGACAAGGATTTCAAAGGGACGGAAGAGGGGGGAATTTTGTGAAGCAGAGCGAAAGGGAAAAGATTGCAGAAAATTACAAAGCGTGGTAGGCTGGTAGCTACTAGCTACTGCGACCGCCAAGATGATGAGATCATACAGAGAGAGATGGGGAATGCATCTCGCTCAATTATTCAGTGCGTGCGCACGAGGAAGGAAGGAACTCTGATGTCGCGCGACCATTGGTCGTTTTGGTCTCCGCGGCGTGGAATTTTGCAAATCCCGCGTCCCTGTTCTCGCGATGGGTTCGTTTCGAGAAAATGTGGTGCACGTTTCTTCCTCAGACGAGGCCCATATTATGGGCGAGGAAAAACAGCGTGTGAGGATGGCCTTTTTTCTTCTACGGATGAGGAGATAACGTGATCCCGAAATTTGTAATTTATCCAATGCGATCTTTGAATTGTAACTCAATATGTAATATGATCTCAAAACTTTTATAATCTAGTCCTTAAAATATATGAAAATGTCTAATATTATCCTTATAATAATTCAAATTCAGGGACAGCAACATTTTCATATGATTTGGAAATTAAATTGAATATGTATCAAAAGATTAATTATCAAATTGAACAAATTAAAAGTTCAAAAATTGTTTTTTTTTTTTTTTTTTTTTTTGTCTTTGAAGGCAGAACTGCTTGACCAAATTGATGATAAATGCGCCGTAAACCTCCAGGTGACACGTACACGGGAGGACCCACCACCCCCTGTCATACTTAATACACCTAATCACTCTCCCTGAGTTTTGAAACCTCCACCTCTTGGCGAGGATCGCGGCCTTTTATTCAATGGAAATGACCAATGACTTGTGGTAAAGTTCAAGAATTGTTTTATTACATATTAGGCTACGATTCATTGATAACACCAAAGAAATTAAAAATTCAGGATCTGCATTACATATTGGATAAAAGTTTGTGGACCATTTGTGTTATTTTTCCTTTATTTGAAATTGAAGTCATGGATAATTCGAAATTCCCTTGATAAGCACTGAGATTAAAGAAGATGTGCAGTTTTTGGGATCCAAAGTTGTGTTAACTCCAACTTTTTCTTGTTTTGGGGACATACAGCTCAGTCCAGTTAATTCAATAAAATGGACCAAGATAGTGATTACTTTGATCCTAGAAAGAAATGTTTTAAAATAAAGACGTGCTCAATAAATATTAACCGAATTTTAAAGCGTATGTTATTGCGATAAAGCCTAACCAGATTTCATTATCTTCAGCCAGAAAAATTGATGGCGCAATATACGGACAGAAGAAAGTGCATATGGAAAAAAAGAAGCATAAAGACAAAATAGTTTTCATTCATGCTAACTAATTTTGACTTATTCGATCAAACACATTCGCTATCACATGAAAAACGTGGCGACCAAGCGAGCAATGTTCGTTCGCCTAGGACGGTCTTTTCCCTCAACAGATTTCTCGAAAGGATTAGGACAGAAAGCGAATCGTGGACCATGAGGAAAGAGCATCGAAAAGTTCACATTGTGATGTGGGCCCAAGACGAGACTATGTAGCTAGCCAATGGCCACAAAAGCTTTCATTAAAATAAGAGAAGAGTGTTTTTGGTGGCTGGCGATGATTGATCCAGCATTTGACTATTCCCAAAGATAAGGACACTTCAAATTCGCGGCCCGTATAAATTTACCATTTGATTCCAAATAATAAATGAAACGCCCACCGAAGCCGGAGGCGCTTCTGGTCTGTTTTCGTGGATCGGGATGGCGCATCCGGTCAAAGTCATCTCCCCAAAAATTAAAGAAACGTCGAAATGACCCAAGTTGTCAAAAGTTATTGAATGAGACTTCCGTTCTCCAACTAACCTTAATTTTTTTAAGATTATTGACACCCAAAAAAGACCGAGACTTTAGTTGTAATCAGTGAACATCAATCTTAATCAATGAAAGCAGAGATTGATAAAAATAAAAGTTATCGATGAACAAAAAAATCTACAACTCGAAGGCAATCGATAACTCTATAATGAAGTCGATGACAACAAACACCAATTATTGACAAGAATCAAAACTTGTTGATGAAGTCATTGACATCATCATGTAACTGTAAAGTAGAGAAAGCTTCGGATGTATAACTTTTTAGAAGATTGCAAAGTCATTTCTTATAACTGCAGGTAGGATTAGTAAGACATTTGTTTTATCAAATTCAGTAACCTTTGTAGGTAATTGCCGTATATAACCATCGATAAAGGGTTATAAATTTTGTAAATGTATTCTTTGTAAATCCCCTCCAGTCAATCAAAAAACTCAACATTCTCTCAAATCTATCTTTATCTTTATTTTTTTATTTATTTTTTTTTTTTTTTTTGCAGTTGGCATGGCTGATCATGATTACATCCAATCTCAATACCTTTAATTTTGTCGTCATTTACTTTTCAATCCAAAATCAACGAAGGACCCTTCACAACTTTTGTCGATTTACTTATTGATCCATCCAATATTCTTGAAAGATATTTCATCATCATTTCAGCGAAACATTTTTTTGGCACATTCAGTGGGACACATTTTGTTGATTTGATGAGATTGTGATGGCAAGAATCAGAAATCAACAAGAGTCCAACAATGCTGCTCGCAACAGTAACCCACCACCACAAATTGGTAATGAGGCAACCACTCATTCTAATACTTTACCTGGTAAGAGAGCAATGGAAGATGACCGACGTGAAGAAGTTGATCTTTTGATGCATCACACTAATGAGAAATTGAGGAAAGTTGTACCAAATCTCAACATGGTGTCAAACATGAGAAGAACGTTCGAAGAGTGACATAATGATATATGGCCAACTACATTTATGAGTTACATATTTGATGTAGTCAAGCAAATTGTATCAATGTCGTGAATGATGCCCTCTTGAGGCTAGGATCATTTAATGAGTACATTCCTAGTCTTTTTTTCCATTTTAATGATGCCGATAATGTGGTCAGATTAATCAACCCCTTTAAAAGAATTATGCAAAGGCCTGAATCTTCTAATCAAGGTAAGTATAATGGGAATAATCAGGTTAATGTTGATCAATATAATTTAACAAATCAAACTAGTCAACTGGATGATCAACTGCTAAATGTTGAAAATGTAAGGCATAGGACTCCATTGGTATCACCCAATGCCAATATTCTCGTTGGGCCTAATATGTCGATTAACGTAAATAATCATGCAAGACGGACATCATTGCCTAGGGGCGAGACGACTAACTAAATCCACACTTGAACCCTACACAGTTTGCCAAAGAAATTCAACAACAATTGAGGTTGGACAAGGGTATGTGCATACTTATTTATAGAAAACTGCATTTTGAATGGGTTGATAATTAGTCTTTTTCAAGAGGTTTTATAAACCCTTGATTTTGTCATTTTTAGTTGTAGAGATGAGCAATCGACAACTGAACATATTGTCTGATTTATGGCCTGGGGTAGGGAAGTAGAAATGAGATTTTTACGACTCAAGTTATTTATCGATTTTTTTTTTTTTTTTTTTTTTGCTTGATACACTAATATACCGCCTAATTCAGTGTGTAATTAAGCAGAGATAAAAAGACTACCATTTTTCAATTTATAAATTGATACCAGAGATGGTACCATTCTCAATTAATCAATTGATACCACAAGTACCTGCCGTTGATTTGGCTAAATTTTTATCAATATAATAGTAAATTAGTTGATCGGGTTATTGATAGATTTAAGAAGGTTAATAATATATGCCTCACTTTGCTCTCAGAAAAAAAAAAATCAAGAATGTGGTTTTCAATTATTTAAAATTCAATTTCAAAGAAACATTTGAAGGTTAAAATTTTGCCATTTTATTTCAATTAGCAATGAGAGTTTCTCCCTATGAGCGAATGTAAAAAGATAGAGGTAAAGAGCCACATGAATACTTTTACACAAAATGTGTCTCTAATGAAAAATTATGAGTCAAAATATGAATCTAACATTGAAATAAATGTGGCAAAATGATGCTAAAAAAAGCCTCATATTCGTGGATCCTTAAAACTTTCCAAAATGAAAGACACAAGAATGGCTAGAATTAAAAAAAAAAAAAAAAAAAAAAACTCAAGTTGACTCGTTGAAACTAATAAGTTGGATGAAATGATCGATTTCTTTTAAAAGATGGCCTGATAAAGTTAATAAAAGGCCAAATTATCAAAGGCCAAATTATCCCGTGTAAAGAAGATTTAGTAAACAAGAAATATTGTAAGTGGCACCATTAATGGAGCCATAACAAAATTAACTTATTGTTTTCAAGAAATTAATTCAAAGTGCAATTTAAAAGTGAAAAATCAAGTTTGCCAATAGTAAGAGGGTATACGATGACTCTTGATTATATAATTTAAAGGAATTGAATGATCAAAGAGTCATTAAATTCTTTTAAAGGTAGGCATATGTTGATACAAAAAATTGATATACTTTTGGTTATTATCAACAAGCATCGCATTTAGCTGATGAGAACAGAATTTGATTAAGATAGAAATCATTAATGGACAAGACAATTGATAAATCAAAGGAAAATCAACTACTTTCCAATGAAATCGTCGATAACAAACATCAATCGTCGACAAGAACCTACACTTGTTTCAAACATTCAATTCTTTTAAACGCCATCTTTAACCATCGATAGAGGGTTATGAATACCGCTAGTTGATTTTTTTGTAAACCTCAAATCAATTACTTTCTTGCAATTTACATGATCAGGCGTGATTGCCTCTGGTCTCAATACCTTTAATCTTCTTGTCATTTACTTTTTTGTTTAAAATCAACAAAGAACCATTCACAACCTTTGTGGATTCACCCATCAATCCATTCATATTCTTGAAGATATTTCATCACATTTTCGGTGAAAAAAAATGAATATTTTACAACCGGACATTGAAATGAAATCAACCAAAGAGATCGATGGTCAAGTAGTCTTTCACGAGCTCAAAAGGTAGAAGTTTTTTTTTTTTTTTTTTTTTTTTGGTATAAACAAAAGGTAGAAGTTTAGGGCAAGTATAACAATCATTTTATTTTTATTCCAAATTTTTTTTTATTCCAGAATTGTTTTTGGAATAGAAATCTGTTTGATAACACAAGTTTATTTTTCAATTTTTGAAATAAATTTTTATTCTAGAAATAGGTTTAGAACAGAAATGAGAGATAAAAACTCTTCTCATTACTCGTTCTCTTTACTAGTTGAGCCGGTTGCCACTAGTTGCCGCCCTTCGCCATAATCGGCCATTAGTAGCCGTTGTCATCCGTCGCAACCGGTCGCCACCAGCCATTGCCATCTGTCGTCACTCGTCATCGTTTATTGTTGTTCGCCGCAATCGCTGTATGCCGCCCCTCGAAAAGGAAAAATTTTGTATTGTTATCAAACGAAATTCTATTCCGAAAATGGAAATTTTGTGTTGATATCACACCTAAAAAATTATTTCTTTTTTAAAAATCAATTTTTGGCCAAAATGGTAATCATTTGTGCCCTTAGCAAGCACTCCGGAAGCAAACTACCTAGGAAAAGTGTCCCTCGCGTGGGCATGCCGCCAGGGATGCCACAATGGACTCAGCCTCTTCCAATTTGTCGGCGACGGTCAAGAAACTACTACACAATCAAATGTTCCGTTCAACGAATCGGCGGATGTGGAATTTCCATGGCAACGTTTCGTGGAGGCGCTTCTCAAGAGGATTAGTCCTAGCTTAGCCGCCTAGCTTAGCCGCTTCGTTTTTTGTTTCATCGAAAGCAACGTCTCCGAATTGAGATTCATATGACGATCTAATCATGAGTTTTGTGCCCGTAGATTGTAATGGCCTATCCACACTTGTCAATGATCTTTCGATTGTGATGCGATACTACCGCAAGATCATTCCGAATTCGCGTTAAGGCTACGTGGGAAGTCAAGCGTTCGGGATGACCTGTCTTTCATTTGATGCATTTCGACTTCAGATATGTGTCTCCGCGCACAAATAAGAATTGCTGATAGGATAGACCCTAAATCCCCAAAATATTGTACAGTCATAGCTAGTTGGCTCAACTATCCACGTTTAAAATTATCATTCAAAACCTCAAAACTTCAACATGCTGAGTCCGGCATTTTGTAAAGAGGGAGATGACGGGGATGATCCGGTGATGGTTCTGGGCTTTTAGCCGTTCAAATATCTCGGGCGCGACGAAGATGATCGTGGGCCGACCTCGGCTTGAGCCCATTGACTAGCTTCTCCATTTGGCTAGAATGACGGAATTGCCCCTATTGTAACATAATTTAAATGGAAGCGTGATTAGGCAAGGCAAATTCCCTCGCTTGGGAAGGCGTGCGGACGACTAAAAGATGAGAATAGACGACGATCTCAAGGTCCACTGGGGCCCGCGCCATTTGTCGTGACTCCCACCTTCGGAGGAGAGACTCCGGGAATTCGATAGTAAATTACATTTTCCCAAAATTGACCTCATTTTCCCCTTTTTTTCTCTTATTTTGAAGATAAAAGTGCACAAAGACTTTTTCTTTCCTCCTTCTTTTCCTCTCCTTCCCAACAAGATAATTTCGTCTCCTATATCTTCTTCATCACCTTCATTTTATTTTATCAAAGAATTCATTCCCCCCACCAATTTTTTTTCCTTCACCTTCAATTTTTCTTTACCAACCTCTGTTTCCCGACATAAAGTAAGAGGACACAACCTGGAGCGCGAAGTAACGATTGCTAGGCAAGAAAAATCAGCTCCTAACTAATCTCAATTATCTCCAAATAGTAATTTAGGACAAGAAGAGAGAGAGACTGAGACAGAGACAGAGAGAGTAGGAAGGAAATGTACAGTATTATCACCATCACTTGACAATACTCTGTTTTTCTCTTATGTTCTGTACAGCAGACTGCAAAACCCAGCAAAAGAATATGAATTCCTCCGAGATCAAGATCGATAAATTCATCACTATGTGCATCTCCTAATAAAAACAGAAAAAAAAAAAAAAAAAAAAGACAAAAAATCCCTCTCGGCATCTACCCAGTTCACATGATATACCAAAAGCTAATTGACCTCAGGGATGCTCTTCAGCGCGGGCCTCCACGACCTCTGCCCCGTCTCGAACCTGTCACTCGCGCTTATCGCCATCAGCTGCGAAACCAGTCGCTCTACGGTCTTCTCCTCCTTCGTGTCCGGCTTCCCCAGCAACTCCTCCAACTGCTTCTTCGTTATCCTTATCTTCACCTCCATCCTCGCTGCCGCCACCGCCGGCGTCGCCGCAGCATTGCCCGACCAGCGCTGCCCGCTCTTCTCGAGGAGATCCTCTGTCTCCTCCGAGCCCGCAGCCACCGCAGGATCTGCGCCGCTCTCGGGTGAGGAGGACAGCCCGTCCTCCCAGTCGTCGCCGCCCCATTGCATCGGAGACTCGTGCCTGATGCAGTTCCCCATCTGATTGTTATTCTCTGTCTCTTTCCTTCTGAAACGTTCGACGGTTGTTGCGGGAGCGAAGAAGAGGTCAAGATCTTGGGAATGGAGGAGGAGCGGGAGTTAAATAAGAGGAGGGAGAGAAATTGAGCTGGAGGAGATGGTCCTGGGTTGATGAACGTGACGGTGACAGGGGGGTCAAACCTAATTTGTTGCCACGTCGGAAGACAACCGTCTGACGTGGCAGGTGAAAGCGTGGGGTTGACCTCATCCACCACCAGCTAATTTCGGGAGGCAATTGCCCCTTGCATGTGATGGGCAACGTTGGTGCTTCTGCCTGCGCGGAGCTGTCGGTGAACATAGTTTAGCTCGGCTCGGATAGGCTCGGCTTGAGCCATTTCGGTCGTTTGTTGTTCGGTCCTGTTGTCTCAGTCGGCTTGGACAGTGCCACGTAAGCCTACACGGATGATACCAACCGCCCGTGAGTGCAATCATAACCGCCGATTTTTTTTAAATTCACGTGATGCGAAGATTGTAATTGATTAGATTTATTATTAATCAGGTCCGGATATGAACTTATGAAGTGTCATTATTTTGATTGAATAATTAAATTAGTTAGAGTGAATAAAACTATCATGCTCTAAAAGCACCGAATTTACTTAATTAAAAGGAACAAACTTGGGAAATTTTGATATGCTTGACTTGAACGAATCTCGATTTGTAAATGTTCATTTTATCAATTTACTTTTGAAATTATATTAATTATGCATATAGAGTTTTTCTCGCTTCATTATAAGATAACTTCTCGAGAATTTTATAGCTGTAGTGTCATTAGGGATGTAATTGAGCCAAATTGATATACTTTAATATTCAAAACTTGACATGACTCAAAAAAAGGATATAGATATTTCGATCCCTATAAACTCAGCTAGGTACTCTCATTCGGCTTGATCAAATTATCAGATCCATTTAGAGTTTTTCTTTTTATTTTTTCTTAAATTTTGCAGCCCATGCATTTACCTTTTTCGCATTGAATATTCTTTAAAATTTTTAAAAGAGCTTACAATATTTGCATAAGTATTCTCAATGTATTTTCAATTTCGATGGAATAATGACAAAGGAAATTCTTATGAACTTTTTCAAGCAAAAGAAAAGTGCCCTCACGAGTCACGACATGCATACTTACATGCTCCAGGTGCATACCTATAATTAGATTTGATCAATTCATGTGAATCTCACTTCATCCGACGGCGGAAACTAAGGGGAGATTTTTTTTTTTCCCCTCGCGAGCCGTGTGTATCTTCGCAAAGCTGATAGCCTAAGAGAGGGCTCGGCTCTCCCGACGCAAAGCCGAAAGCCATCGGCTGGAGAGCAGCTCCGGTAGGCAGGTGTGAAAAGGCGCCCAAAGAGAATCTGCGCCGTGTGAACGCAAATGGGGAACGGTATCTCTCCCTCCTCGGCATTTATTCCTTTCACACTCGTCTCGGGGAGTTCGCTAAGCCCGCTGAACAATGACGTCATTAAATATCGAAATGCCCATCTAATCTTATCCGGGTTTGCAATTTGCGTGCCTCTTTAATCATTGCGCCGTAATCATTGCCCTCTTTTTTCTTTTTTTCCATCAACGTAATTAAGGTGCGTTCGATTTGACTTTTGAAAATAACATTTAAAAATATAAATAATTTAAGTTAAAACAATTTTTTTTTTTTATAAAAGCAAGCAATGTTTAGTAAATTGTAATTTGAAAGTGTATCCAAAAAGAAATTTCATTATAATGGTGTTTTAAAATTCATGCTTTATGCATGACTCTTGTCTTTTTTTCTAAAGAAAAAACCTCAGATTCATAAAGGACTTAACAATTGGCCAAATATGAGATTAGCAACCCTTGCCTAGAGTCACATGCTAGGTGACCTCTAGCTATGTCACTTGTGGTGATGTGACATCACCAACTCTAGATCTAGCCTTTGCTTATGGTTTGAGCCCTTCACCAGCCGAGTCACGTAAAAAAATATTTCTTGAATTATAAAAGTTTAGTGCGAGCAAAGTTAAAAGAAAAAATATATATTAACATTAAGAAACGCTCAAAAACCAATTTAACTCCAGACTTATATTGGATGAAAGGTCTTTGGAAGTGCAATTGCATCTTCTTAAAACTCTCCAAAAAATTTATCAAATGAGACTTGCATTTGCCCAATAGACTTTTAGAACTCATCCCTTCCAAACACACCCTAATTTGTACAAAAGCCGCCACCAAATTCCTCTATATACAAGGTCCGATATACTGGTGCATATCGAGGAATTTTCTGTTGGTCACGCGAAATAAATTCTTGTACCGAAAGGGATGCTTCTTCAACTTTAGAGTAAACAACTGCTGTAAATAGAATACCCAGATCAACATCGGAATTACTTTTAAGAACACCAACTATGGTAATTTCTCCATCAAGGCATTCTATAGCACGCCATAGCATAATACTAAATCAGGCAGAAGGGCTTCGTAATGTTGAACTTGTCCCGATGAACTCATTCATGACGTTCTCCTTGCCCTTTTTACTCGATGCAATCACTTGAGTTCTGATCGGACACTCAAGAAATAATTTCTTAAACCGAATTTTTTATTTTTAGTGTGGATGGTCTGTCTTCGATTGAATTTAACAAACAGACTAGATCTGATGTTACAAAAAGACCAGTCCCTCACGCCACCTAAACGTTAAATAAAGAAATCCCCTCCAAAAACAAAAGAAGAACAAAATAGTGAGGTAGGTATCATATGTGACAACAAGTAGCGTCACTACATGACATGTTGGAAGTGCCTATTCTCTTAAGAAAGAGTTGGTGAGTCTATGTTGTCCAATTCACCAACCCTTTCGGTGCAAGAGTGGAGTCGTATGATCGCACCTTCACCCATCACTTCCATCACATGTAACGCGGCGATCACAGACAAGGCTTTCCCCCATGAATAAGATCACATTCAAAAAGCTTTCCTTTTGAAATTCTAACACACTCTCGTGATTATCAACGCGTTATATTACAATGTTCACGTTGTGGTAATCATGCGTTAGGCTTGGATATGCTGGTGTCATAATTTTCACGCATAAGACAGGACTTATGTGCCACTGATAATATTGTCAAAGGCTTGTTACGTGAATAGTGTTAAGTCTAAGTGTCTAGCATGGGCAGTCAAAATGAGCTGCAAAATAGACTAAGTCTAATTGAAAAGTAATCAATCGAGGATCCTGCTTAATTACTAGGGAGTCTGGCTGCGCAAGCGAACATGCCCAATCATCAATCGCTTGAATTTCTCATGTTAGAGTCATGCGGTTTAGTTGCGTTTAATTAATGGTAAATCTACACTCAATCATTGAATGATTAGCTGTTGGTCATAGAGTAATAGTGAGGAAATTTCTAATTTTGAGAATATTGTATTACTTTTTGAAGCCGTTTTGTTTTCTTCCTTTATTTATTTATTTATTTATTCTATATATCCAAACAGCCCTCTGAAGGCATTCGTCGTGGTGACCTCATTCACACGTCACACTGAGTCTAAGCCAAGCGGTGCCCTGTGTACGAATTCTTTTGTGAGAAGATGGTTGTTTGATCGCTTACGCTTCGTTTATTTAACATAAAATAACTTTCAAAAAAATATTTTCTGAATTTTCTAACATTCATTTCATAGACAATGAACTAATCAAGAAAAATATTTTTTGCTAAGAAAATGTTTTTCACTTTTCAAAAAATAGAAAATATTTTCCAGAACTTCATCCATTTCACTTTCTTTCACCAAACACTTTATATATATATATATATTTTTATTTTTTTTATATATATATATATATATATATATATATATATTTTTATTTTTTTTGCAAACATCAAGTTTCTAATTCTTTTTCTTCTTTTTTTTTCTTCTTCTTCCTTGGGCTTGGTCGGTTGCCGGCTACGACAATTGCCAGCGATCGGCCATTGACAAGCTTTGACCTCGCCTCGGGTCGGTGAGGCTCGAGCTCATTAGATTTCAGCAAGCCGAGCGAGGCATGGGCCTCACCCAAGGTCACCAAAGCCTTGCTGACCTTTGGCGAGGCTCGAGCCCCGCCCAACTTGCTAGCCTCAAGCGAGCTTGGGCATTGCTCAATCAAGCGAGGTAGAGCCTCGTCGGAATTTGGCGAGCTTGAGCCTCGCCAGCCTAGGGTGAGGTCGGAGCTTGCCAATAGCTGGTCGCTAATCGACCATCGCCATAGACAGCAATCGGCCAAGGCCAAGGAAGAAGAAGGACAAAAAAAAAGGAAAGGAAAAAAAATTGAAAAATCGATTTAAAAAAAAAATTATTGAAAACAAGTGCATGCAAGAAAAGATTTTCCTTATTGAATGGCGGAAAATCTTTTCTAGTTTATTTTCAAAGTTCAGCCAAACATTGAAAAATATTATTATTTTCCTAGAAAATAGCTTCTTGGAAAACAATTTCTGGAAACGCTATATTTTTTTAGAAATGAACGGAACTAGATTGGGTCCAATTCATTCACTAATTTCAAATGTATGCGTGATATTAAGGAAAAGTAGTCCAAGCATAGATAATTTTCATGGAAAAATTGTCCAAAAAGTCATTAACTTACTGTACAGTGATCAATTTAGTCATAATATTTTAATTGTGCCAATTAATCCTAAACCTTTGACAATTTGCCAATTTAGCCATAAGCTTTTTAATTGTGTCAATTTAATCCTAAATCTTTTGATGATTTGCCAATTTAGTTATTCTGGTTAAATTTGTCAAGAAATCGCTTACGTGACAATCTTATTAGCATAATCAACAATGATGTGGCAATTTTCGCATTTTTTTTTCAATTTTTATGATTTTTTTAATAAAATTTCTTTTTTACGTTTTCTTCCTCCAACTGTTTGCTAGCCTCGCCGATGGCTAGTGACTAGCCACAAGTGAGGGCTAGTAAGGCTCGACCTCAAGCCCTCACTAGCCTCTAGCGAGCTAATGAGGTTGGCCTTGCCAGCCTCGAGTAGGGCTCGCCCTCATTGGTCACTAGCCATTGCAAAGGCTCGACAACCGACCAAAGAAGAAAAGAAAGAAAAAAATTCGAAAAACATAGTAAAATTTAGAAAATATAAAAACATAAAAAATTCGTTTACATAGGATAGTCAGCAGCCATGTCATAATTTCCAATCGAAATTGACTGAAGGGACCAAATGAGTAAATTGTCAAAAAGTTTATGACTAAATTGGTACTATTGAAACGTTTGAGACTAAATTGATCACTATACAATAGTTTGGTACTTTTTAGATAATTTTCACAAATTTGAATTAACATGTACTTCAATATGGATTGGATGAACCCACGAACTTGATTTAGCAGGTAAATGATGGGTAAACGAAGGAAATGGGTTCAATTTTCAATATTATTTTCAGTCCATATATCTAGATTTTGATTTACATCTTACCTCATGCACAAAGTTAACAAGTTTTTAAGATGGACATTCACATAATGAATATATATATATAAACATACTCTACACCACCGTTGTGGGAACTTTGACATTGTCATTTCTCCTTAAGATTAAGATTTTAAAAGTAGTTGTTATACAAAGGAAACGAAATCTCATCCTAAAGGAAGCTTAGCATATTAAATTCACATAAGTTTTGTCATTCTAGGAGGGTTGACATGAGTTAACAATGTTTTGAGATGGGCAGAATAAGATCAAATCAATTTTCCAGGGGACAAAACCAAAATTAGTGGGATATCATCATCATCATAACTGCATAAATTAGAAGTGGAATGGAATGGACCCTATCTTTGTGGGAGACCTCTTGAGAGAACGCCTTTAGAACATACAAATTTTGGACACCCAAGACCTCTCTTTTGCAGAGAGAGAGAGAGAGAGTAATGACAATAACATGCGACCATGTTATTGGCAGGAACGTGGGAGAAAAATTAGTTAGCCACCTGTTTAATCTCATCAAATTGTTCACCAGCCAGAATCGTAAACAGGGGCACTTTCAAGATGTCGAATTTTTAAGTGATGATTGCCACGAAAGTCAACCAGGAATTTTCCCATCTTTGTATAATATTGTAAGCACGTCGCAAGCCCCGGCTGTCATCTTTTCTACAAATGAAATGCCCATTTTGTTTTGCCGTACTTTGACAATTAAGAAGTATGAGACACATAATTTATACATCCACACTCAATGCGATCGCAAGGGGCCTGACTATCTGTATTTGCTAAACACTAAACGCATGGTGTACAGCTGATCTTGTCTTTCTCTGCCAGGCCAGATTTCCACAGGAATTCTTTCACCGCCTTGGTGCGGTCGGTGTTGAGTCGGATGACTACGCCGGCCCCCTCCTTCCTGGTGATGCCTCCGTCGCAGCGCAGCATCTTCTTGAGATCCGCAAGGATGACGTCGTGCTTCAGTTTCTCGTCGAGGCCTTCCACTGTCGTCATGCCACTGGTCGCTTTGATATCCTCGAACCGCACGACGAAGCAATTGCAACAGCTGATCTCTCGGTTGCGATCCCTGAGGAAACACCCGCGGCTAGTCATTTGGACTTCGTCCCCGCCGAAGCTTCCTTGAGTTCGGATGTGCACGATTCCTTTTTGACAAGGAACTGCCGGTTGCCTGGCCTGCATAGCCATTTACTCTGCTGGCAATAACCGGATGCGATTTCGCTATTCCTGGAGGCCGCGAGAACTGAAAGTCAAAGTCACGAGAAAATGCTTTCGACTTACATTTCTACCAAAGTACAAACCGACACTTCGAATTTAAATCGAGAAAAAGAAGGAGAAGAAATGAAGTTGCACAAAATGCCCATCAGGAAATTGAATTGAGGGGAAGCAAATCATGTCCTGAAAATCTTCGACTTTGGATAGAAATTCACTAATGAGCTAGTAGCCACTCATGAGGGTCGTTCTTTAAGAAAAAAGAATCAGCAGCAACAGAACTACCAATTCAGACAGACTATTCCCAGTATATGTTAGCGCGGGAACCGTCCGAAAGAAAGTTGAACATAACAAACAGAAAACGCCAGCACCAGAACACGTATCTGCGACGAACACTAACCAAATCCGACCCGATAAGAAACTTTCATGTAAAAGTTCGAAAATTTCCGATGAAACAGATCTATGTAAGAAACTGGTGCTTGCTTACCGGTTAATAGCCGGAGACTCTGTGAGGATTCTGGATGAGAGGCAGCTGGGTCTTCTTCGAGTTGAAAAATTGGGCGGGAAAGAGCCTATTATATTTGGCAACCTGGAAAAGCAAGATTCGCGTCTAGATCAGTCCGTGTTAGGACAAGAATATGAGGAGAGGCACATGGAGATAATATGCCTGGCCTCGCGTCACTGGTCTCGCGTCACTCTCCAGGGTCTAATGGATGAAGATCACTGAAGCAAAATTCTTGGAATCACGTGATTTCTCCCATTGTTCTGGTCGTCGCACATTTTCGGTGTGGGAGATAGTTGCACAATTTTAAATATGAGAAGCCATATTCTCTTCCTGTCCCACTTTCTTCTTCCCTGGATTTTCCAAGTGAATTACGGGGAATCGAGTGTCATGGAGGGTGGTGAGATCATCATCAGCATCTAGGACAGCAGCACCCTCGAAATCACCAAGCAAGACCCAAGGCAATATTTCAATTAGAGATAGCTCCTTCCGGCTATGATTGAATAGGTTTTCATCAACGTGTAGTAGTGATGCATTCCGATCAGGGTCGTGTTCTATGCTTACATAGGGCAGCCCCTCCGGCCTCTTCAGGCACATCTAGAGGGAGTAAAACTAAGTAGTTCAGAATAAAGGGTAGATGCATCTATGTCTGTGTGCTGTAACAAGGAGGAAGTAACTCATTTAGAAGATCTCTACATGCCTCTTTTCGGCCGTATCCTTTGATATTCGAAACAGCGAAGCACTATACTATTCCTCATGTTCCATTAACCTTTAAAGTTATGCGGCGTGGTGAATGTGACATATGACTCGTGGTGGGCAACAATAACTGTTTTCATTGGCGAAATACTTCCAAAATGGGGGCAAGATGCCTTTCGTGATTGAATTCTTGCAAAGAATCATTGATGGGCTTTGCTAAACTGTATACAATAGATAATTATAGCAAAAATTATCCAAAAAATCCCCAACTTATTTGCAATTTTGCTAGTTCAGTCATAAACTTTTTATTATCCCAATTATGTCCCAACTCTATGCATATTTTGCAAATTGAGTCTATCTGACCAGTTTTAGTTGAAAATCACCGACATAAACGTCGATCATGCTCCTATATGGCATGATCGAATCTAGCCAACTCTAACATGGACAATTTTTCAAATTTTTTGATATTTTTTCAATATATTTATTTATTTTTCTTTTCCTTTCCTTTTTTTTTTTTTTTTTACAACTCTGGCCGACCATCATTGGTAGAGATTGTCATATCCTATAATATTCATTGTTTGGTTTAAATGGCATGTCCGTGTAAAAGAACCTAAAAATTGCATAAACGGAGATGATAATAATTTCTCTCAATACACTTGCCTACTTCATTTTCTTTTACTTGTTTTTATTTTTTCCTTCTGTGTTTTTGTTTCCTTTTACCCCTTCCATCATTTTTTAATAATTTTTTTAAATGGAAAAATATACTAATATACATAAAATACCTAAAATATGTAATAAATATAAATATAGAATATATTTTATATATTGAATATATATTATAAGATAGAAGAAATTTGAATATAAAAATAAAAATGAAATTGTTGTTTATTTTTTTATTTTGAATTTTTTATATTAGAATTCAAATTTTAATTTAATTTGACCCTATTATACTCTATACCTACTCTAACACTTACTCTCAAACTTTTGCTCTATTCTTACAGGGTATGAGAGTCAAAATTTACACTTTAAACTAAATCATCCTTATCTCAACCCCTCAAGAAAGTGGAGATTCGAATCTCTCACCTCCTCCTTCCCATGTGGGCCCACAATAGGCGAACTCTATTCAAGCCTTCCAGAGACTGCCTTTTAGCTATGAATACCCAGAAATTTGAATTAGAGCATAGAGATGGTCAAACCTTAATGGTTATGATAGATATTAGAAATCCTATACACATTTATCCCATCTTCCTATAGAATATTTTTATCCGAATTATATCCCTCTCATATATGACTTTATCCAATCTTAAGTAAGAACCACTTATACCATCCTTAATTTTATTGATAAAAAATTGTCAAAAAAGTCCAAAACCGATTATACTTTTGGTAGTTTAATTCTAAATCTTTCAATTTTATCAATTAAGTTCTAAACACTTTTATATTTTGTCAACTGAGTCCATAAGGCTAATTTTGACTTAAAATCATTGATATAAACCCAACTTTCCTACATGGTACGGCCGACACTGAAATAGATAATTTTTAGTAATATTTTTGAAGTTTTGATTATTTTTAATTTTTTTGATTTTATCTTTCTTTTTTTGTTTTTTTTTTTGTTTTTTTTTTCCGGTATTGGTGAGGGTCAACGACGACCCTTATCGACCACAAAGGTTTTGCCTAGACTAGGTGAGGGCCATCTCGCTTGTAGAAGGCGAGGCTGCAATGACCTACGAAGGTCCTCATTGGATCTAGGTGACCCATTACCTTGATTCACACACTCTTCCTCCACGTTGGCAAAACCCTAGCAAAAGTAAGTGCTTTCTCCAGAACTTCTGCTTTGTGTCGCTTTTTGCCGGCACCGTTGCTGCTGCTGCTACTTCTTCTTCCTTATTGTCACAAGTAAGTACAAGGTCGTCTTCTTCATTATTCCCCCATTTTGATGTGATGTCAAATATATAAACGTGTTTCAATTCAAAGTTTTGGCACTTCGCATAGGCTGTAGGGCTTACTCTCACATGTGTTAGATATGAGTTTCTTCAATATATTTTTATTGTCTCAATATAATGATAGTGTTTAAAAAGCCGAACCCAAGTGCACACTATCAAAAGATAAAGTCATAACTACAAATGAATATCTTGATGTGTGTTTATCCCTGATGATACCATGTGATTCGGTAATCGACTGTACAATCACATATCTGTTCTTGCAAAACAAGTCTGTGATTATCTCTACCAATTATGCTCTAATGATATCTTGATTTCTAGTTTTTGGTTTGTTTTGGAGCTTTATGAGCTTGTCATGTTATTATGACTTTTATGATTTCTAGTCATGTATCATTTTAGAAATAGACGAAAATTTCTTAACAAAAGGCAAATAGCAAATAGCTCCCAATGTCGAATCTCAGGTACCTTCAAGGAATCAAAGTGAGTTCCAAGTTCCAAAAAGGACTCCCTACTCATTCATCTTGGATTCACACGTCCCGCTGAGTTTAACCTAACCTGGGCACTTCCGCAAGAGTTCTTTTACGAGATGATGGTTCACTAATTACGAATGCGATATTAAGGAAAAAAGTAGTCCGGGCAGACATAATTTGCATTAACATGTATTTAATTATGAATTGGGTGGACCCTTGAACTTGATTTAGTTGGTAAATGAAGGACATAGGTTCGATTTTCGCAGCCACTAAGTAATTTTATAGTCGGTCTATTTATCTAGTTTTTGATTCACATTTTATCCATAAAATTAACGAGTTTATGCGATGGGCATTCTCATCATGAGGAAAATAAATACAAGTATAAACAGGAGCTAAACAATGCCTTGAGATGGGAAAAGAAAAGATCAAATCAATTTTCCAGGGGTTAAATTGAAAATTAGTTTGATATCATCATCATCATCACTACTGCATAGATTAGAACTGGAATGGAATGGACCCTATCTTTGGAGGAGGAGACCTCTTGAGAGAATGCCTTAAGAACATATAAATTTTGGACAAGCCTCTTGACTTTCGTTGCAATGTCAGCTCAATTCTTTGTCTCAGGATCGTAGTGGCAAAAGATCTCTCTTTTTTCTAAAAGCGAAAAAGGAAGAGGAGGGAGAAAAGTGACAATAGCATGCGACGATGTTGTTATTGGCAGGAACGCGGGAGAAAAAGTAGTAGGCCATTTGTTTAAGATGTTCGAATTTTTAAGCAATGATTGCCGGAAAAGTCAATCAGAAACTTTCCATATTTTTATTTAAACCGAGAGCACCTCGCGAGCGCCGACTGTCATCTTACTTCGACAACTAAGAAGTACAAGAAACGTATTTTTACACCCACACTTGAAAATCATAAGCGTTCCATCCACATAGAAGGAAAAAACACTAGACGCGCGGAGTACAGATGATCTTGTCTTTTGCTGCCAGGGCATTTTTCCACAGGAAATCCTTCACCTCCTTGGTGCGGTCGGTGTTGAGCCGGATGACTACGCCGGCCTCCTCCGTCTTGTATATGTCCCCACGGCAATGCAACATCTTCTTGAGATCCGAGAGGATGACGTCGTGCTTCAGTTTCTGGTCGAGTCCTTCCACTGTCGTCACGAAACTGTTCGCTTTGATCCCCTTGACCTGCACGGTGAAGCAATTGCCACAGCCGAACCCTTGGTTGCGATCCCTGAGGAAACACCCGCGGCCGGTCATTTGGACTTCGTCCCCGCCGAAGGTTCCTTGAGTTCGGATGTGCACGACTCCTTTTTGACTAGGAACTGCAAGTTGCTCGGCCTGCGGAGCCATGTACTCGACCTGCGATGACCGGATGTGGACTTCTTTATTCCTGGAGATCGCAAGAACTGAAAATGTTTTCGGCGTACAATTTTACTAAAGGACGCACCGACGATTTGAATTTAAATTGAGAAAAGAGGGCCGGGGGAGGGAATTGTAGAAAAGAAAATGCCCATCAGGAAATCGAAAATCACGTATTGAAGATCTTCGACCTTCCATAGAAATTGACTAATGAAATTAGTAACCAGTCTTGAGGGTCGTTCTTAAAAAAAGGGAATCAGCGGCAGCGGAACTACCAATTCAGACAGACTATTCCGAGTACACGTTAAGGCCGGAACCGTTCAAAAAGAAAGTTAAACATAATAAACCGGAAAACGACAGCACCAGAACACTTATCTGCGACGAACGCTAACCAAATTTGACCCGATGAAACAGAGCTATGTAAGAAACTGGTGCTTTCTTACCGGTTGATAGCTTGAGACTCGGTAAGGATGCTGGATGAAAGGCAGTTGGGTTTTCTTCGAGGTGAAAAATTAGGCGGGAAAGAGCCTATTACATACGGCAACCTGGAAGAGCTAGATTCGCGTATAAATCAAGTCCTTGCTAGGACAAGAATATGAGGAGAGGCAGATGAAGATGAATGGCTGGCCTCGCGTCACTGGCCTCGCGTCACTCTCCAAGAACTAATCGATGAAGATCACTGCAGCAAAATTCTGGGAATCGCGCGATTTTTTCCCAATCGTTCTGGGCGTCGTATACTTTCGCTGTGGGACATAAAGTAAGAGGATTTACGCAATTTTAAATCCGACAAACCATATTCCCTTCCTTTCCCAATTTCTTCTTCTTACCCAGATTTTCCATGTGATAAGGGGTATCAAGTGCCACGGAGGGTGGCAACATCATCATCAGCATCTAAGACAGCAGCACCCACGAAATTAGCAAGTAAGATCCGAGGCCATATTTCAATTAGAGAAAATTCCTTCTGGCAACTATTGAATAGGTTTTTCATCAACATAGAGCAGGGATGCGTTCCGATCAGGATCATGTTCTATGCTTACGAGGCGGCTCCTACGGCCTCTTCAGGCACATCGAGAGGAGTAAAACTCAGTAGTTCGGAATAAAGGGTAGATGCATCTAAGTCTGTGGGCAGTAACAAAGAGGAATTAACACGTTTAGAAGATCTATAGATGCCTATTTTGGGCCATAAAAGATCTCTACAAGCACGTGTTTAAGATTTTCCCATATCCTTTGATATGTGAAACAGCGAAGGACCATGCTAATTCCTCATGTTCCATTAACCTTTTTAAGTCATGCGGCACGGTATATGGAATATATGACAATCGTGGCGGGCACAAGTAACTATTCACAAATACTTCCAAAATGGGGGTGAGATGCCATTTGTGATTGAATTATTTTAAAGAATCGTAGATGGGCTTTTACTAAACTGTACACGATAGATAATTATAGGAGAAGTTGTCCAGAAAATCCTCAAACTATTGCACTTTTACCGATTAAATCCTAAATCTTTTAATTATGCTTAAGTTTTGAACATTTTTAAGTATTGTAAATCGAGTCCATCTAGCCAATTTTAATTGGAAATCACTGATGTGGATGTCCACCATCCTACTGCCACAGCCCACACTAAGATAAACAATTTTTTAATAATTTTTTAATATTTTTCAACTTTTTTTTTAATTTTTTAATTTTCTTTTCCTTTTTTTTTTTTTTTACAACTATGGCTGGTGAGGCTACTAGCCATCCATCATCGTCGAATATTTTCATATCATAGCATCTTTATTGTTTGGCACGAATAGCATGTCAATCTAAATAAACTAAAAATCGCACAATCAATATGGTAAGAATTTCTTTCAATATTCTTGCCTACTTCATTTTTGTTTACTTATTTTAATTTTTTCCCTGTCTTTTTTTATTTCTTTTTTCCCCTTCCATCATTCTCGAATGAAATTTTATTAAATGGTAAAGTATACTAATATACTCGAAATGTGTAATAAATATAAGTACAAAAATATATTTATATATTGAATATATATTATAAGAGAGAAAGACAATCAAATAAAAAAAGAAATAAATAAAAACGAAATTGTTGTTATTTTTTCTTATTTTGAATTTTCTATTTTATATAAGAATTCAAATATTATTTTAATTTTATTAATTTAAGAAGTTTGTTGTTTGAGAAAAATAACTTTTCACATTTATAGATATTAAAAATCATATCCACCGTTATCCCATCTACTCATTAGATATTTTTACCCGAGTTATATCCCTCTTATATCCAATTTTAAATTGTCTTGGGTAGGAACCAATTATGCCATCCTAAATTTTATTTGTCCAATACTTATTACATTTTTGTTAATTCAATTCTAGATCTTTTGATTTTGTCAATTGAGTCCATAGGGGCAATTTTGCCTAGAAATCACTGAGGCGGCCCTCCTACATGGCATGACTAATGCTAATGTGACAATTTGTACTAATATTTTCGAATTTTTTAATTTTCTTTTAATTTTCCTTTTTTCTTTACTTTTTTTTTCTTCTGTGCTGGCAAGGGTCATTGACCCTTCCTAGTTGCAAAGGCCTTGCCTTAGACTAGGCAAGAGCGTGGAGTTCCTCACTAGATCTGGGCGACCCATTTCCTCAATTTACACACTCTTCTCCACAGTTGCATAGCCCTAGCAAAAGTAAGTGCTGTCTCTAATACTTCTCCTTCCTATCGCTTTATGCCGGTTTCGTGACTGCTGTTGCTGCATATTCTTCTTTTTTTTTTTTGGAACCCAGGGAACCTCCGTGCGTTGCTTCGCGGCGGAGTAAACCTTGGAGGAGTGGTAGAGTCACCACCACCCTTGCTGCTCCAGGTAAGTCGTGGGTTCCTTTCTCGCAAGGCAGATGACGCAGCGATTCGAACTCAGGACCTCTCTCGAAAGGAACCTGCGCTCAACCACTACGCCGCCACCACGGGTGGTTGCTGCATATTCTTCTTCTTCCTTATTGTCATGAGTACGTACAAGTTTTGTCTTCTTCCTTTTTTCCCTCCATTTTAACGTGACAAAGTGTTTGACGGAGCTCACAGTCTCATGTCGCCCAAATCTAGTGAGGGTCATCTTGGCCCTACTGGCTACGGGTGAGGCAGTGCTCAACCAAATTAGGCGAGGGCCTTTGTGCTGTCGTTGCGGCTAGAGGGTTGTGATGCGCCAATTGTAGGAGATGTGGCCCTTCCATAGTCTAGGCAAGGCCTTGCACTAGGTAGGGTCACCGGTAATCCTTGTCAACACCAAAAAAAAAAAAAAAAAAAAAAGGAAATTCAAAATAAAAAATTCAAAATATTTTTAAAAATATTATTAAAAATTATCCATGTCAACACTAATCCTGTCATGTAAAATGGTTAATATTCACACTAACAATTTCGATCAAATAGACTCAATTAGCAAATCGCGAAAAATTTAGAACTTTATTGGTAAAATTAAAAGATTTATGACTTAACCGGCAAAAACACAATATGTTTAAGAATTTTTGGACAATTTTCTCGAATTCACAAATTATAGTGTGAATGGTCTTACCTTTGACCAGATTCAAGTGGCGGGCTTGATATGATATGCCTAGAAATTAATTCCTGACGCCACCTCATCGATAATTAAAACCCCCAAAATAATTAGTGAGGCAGGAGCCATATGTGACATGAGTAGCATGACTAAGTGGTATGTTGGAAGTGCCTATTCTCTTGAAAAAGTTGGTGAGTCTTTATTATCCAATTCATCAACCTTTTATCACGTTTGACCATCCGGATTTGAATCGGGATAGGATATGATAAGGTGGAATTAAAAATCCTTCAAATATCTTTTGGATTATAGAAAATCTCATCACATATTTAATACAATCCAAGGTTGGGTAAAAATCTTTGAAGATCTTTGAAACTCCCACTTGCCGAGCATAGACTAAAGAAAGTCAGAAGACAAAGTATGAAGCACGAAATCAGCTTTACGTTTAATAGGAGAAGAAATTGACCGGTTTTGTTGCAGTGGAATCCACAGGAAGAGTCGCAGCGGCGAAGGATCCATGCCGGACGTGAGAAGTGAAATCCAAAGAGAGCTTCTTCTTCTTCTTCTTTTCTTTTTTTCTTTTTTCATCTCTCTGCTTCTGACGTTGCCCAAGCGTGACTGATCTTCCCTCTACTCGAGGGAGGAGACGATGCGCTAAACCACTCTGAGCGAGTCGATTACATTCTTGTAGGCCACAGAGGTTCCACTCCTCATCGGACTCACTGAGTTGCTCCGGTCAATCAATCACAGAGCTTTGGCTGAAAGTGAAGAAGAGGATGAACTCCTCCCCGGAGATTCTTCAGAAAAATTCCCCTTGAGGGAGGTCATGGCGGGCTGATGGGGAGAAGAGAGATCGATTGAGAGGTGCAAACCTGGCGTGTACAACGTCTAGCGATGAACAACGAAGCGAGTCCAAGGGATTTTTCTCCTTTTTTTCTATTCTTTTCCTCAAATTTTTCATATTAAATATCCTCTTCAGCCTCTCTCACAATTATCAATACATTATGTTACAATGTTTATGTTTTGGTTGTCATTTATCAGGCTTGAATATGTCAATGCCATAATTTTCACGCATGAGACGAGACTTACACGCCACTGATAACACTGTCAAAGGTTTGTTACGTAAATGGTCTAACATGGGCAGTCAAGATGAGCTACCAAATAGACTAAGTCTAACCGAAAAGGAATCAATCGAGGTCCTGCTTAATTTTTGGAGAGTCTCCCGGTGTAAGTGAGTATAGTCAATCATCAATTGGTTGAATTTCTTATATTAGAGTCATGTAATTTAGTTGCATTTAAATAATGGTAAATCTACACTCAATCATTGAATGATTAGGTGTTGGGTCATAAAGTAATAGGAAGGAAAATTCTAATTTTGAGAATAAGTATAACCTTTTAAAGCCGTTTCTCTAGTTTTTTTTTTTTTTTTAATTCTATGTCTATAAATTCATCCCATCACCCGTGGTGGCGGCATAGTGGTTGAGCTTCAGTTTCTTTCGAGAGAGGTCTGGAGTTCGAATCGCCGCGTCGTCCGCCTTGTTGGAAAGGAACCCATGACTTGCCCGGACGAAAGGGTGGTGGTGACTCTCCCGCTCCTCCAGGGGTTTATTCCGCCGTGAAGCGCATGAAGGTCCCCCGGGTACCAAAAAAAAAAAAAAAATACATCCCACATCGTAGCACAGGAAGTAAAATAGCAATAATGGTTCGTGAACAATCTTCTTTGCTCCTCTCTCTCTCCCACTCTCACCCTCTCTTAACCTTTATCCTCTCTTCCACTTTTGGAGTGGACGAACTTGACCTAAATCTCTCTCTTCCCTCCTAGTTGCTTTTTCTTTTATTTCTTTCTTTAATCTCTTGATCTTTAGATTTGAGAGTTTTTCTTTTGATCTAAAATTTTAGAGTCTTAATAAATAAATATTTCACCTCCAGTTTTAATGACATTCACAGCAGTTTCAATCTCAAATTTGTACTTATTCATCGCATTTTAGTTCAAAGCTTTGATGCTACATTGGCTACATAGCTCGCTCTCACATGTCAAATATGAGTTTCTTCAACACGTTTATATTGTTTCCATGCGATGATTGCATTGAGACGCAAAACCTAGGTGCACACTACTGAAAGGCAAAACCGTAACTATAAATAGAGATCTTGGTGTGTTCATTTATCACTGATGACATTCCTCCTTAAGATTAAGATTTAAGAGTGGTCGTCAAATGCAAAAAAAATCTCATCCTAAATGAAGTTTAGTATATTAAGGCTTCTTTATTTTGCAAAAACAAAATGACCGATTTAAAAAATATTTTATAAAAAACGATCACTTGTATCAATAAAAAAATAAAAAAAAATATTTTCATTGTTCACAAAAATATTTAGACATAAATTGATTTCAATAATAAATAGAAGTGATCATTTAAAAAAAAATTGTTTTCCAAATAATTCATTTTGCATGAAAAAAACAGAGCCTAAAGTTACAGAAGTTTTGTCATTCTAAGAGGGAAAAATTATCATTCTAAACCCTTTGTATGAATATTAATTCAGTCATAAACTCTTGAAATTTACTAATACATTCTAAAATTTTTGTGCAAAATACTACTAATGAAGTCCTTTCAACAAATTTTCACAAATAATTTCTGACGTGGTGGTTCACACAAGACATAATTTCGAGCAAAGTTGCTCACGTTAGCATGCTATATAAGATGGTCAACGGTGACTAGTTGCCGCATCAATAATTGGCTAGAGGGACTACATTGGAACTTTGCTCAAAGGTTTAGGACTACATTAACCAAAAATTAAAAAAAAAAAAAAAAAAAAAAGAAGTTAGAATCATATTGACATATATAATAATAAGTTTATGGCTAATTTGATAACGATCTCTTTTAAGAAGTATAACAACTGGGGGTGTGCATAATCCGGGCGGGCAGTTCCCGACCTAGAACCGGGAACCGCCCACCAAGGACCGGTTTCAAAAAATTGAAACCGGGATCCAACCGTTTGTTGCATAGATCCACTCGGGAACCGGACTCGGGAAACCGGACCGTCAATCCGGTCCGGTTCCCGAGTGGATCCACGGAACTGGTCTGAGGGCGACGGCAATTTTCCAGGGTGCCAAATAGAGAAAGGGATGGATGGATGGATGGCTACTGTAAAGGGCGACCGCAATTTTTCAGAGGGCCAAATAAAGAAACAAAAACAAAAATAAAATCGCGGAGGGGCGGCGACTCAAGAACCGAGCACGGAATTCCACCGAAATTCTACAGACCGTCGGTGAATTCTAATGGCGGCGAGAGATCAAATTCCTCGTGTGACAAACCTCGAACGAGGAGACGAAAGGAAAAAAAAAAACAAGGAAAGATGCGAGATCGGGGGGACACTTACAGATTGGACACTGGAGCACGCCGGTGTGAATCGCCGGACGGGGAGCGAGATCCACCGGGCAGGAGCGCAATGCAGCGAAGCCAATCCCCCACAGAGATCGCTGCAGCTCTGTCGACGGAATCGGAATGGTGATTGGGGAAAGAGAGAGAGAGAGAGAGACAAAACCGGAGAGGCAACAGCTGCTATCGAGGGTTTGTTAATTAGTAATTTTAATTTTTTTAATATTAAAAATTAATTGGTCCGGTCCGAGTGGACGGATGGACGGATCCACCCGTAGAACCGAGAACCAGACCGATACCCACCAATTCCCATGAATTGGAAACGGGAACCGGACCGGTTCTCTCATGAACCACCGGTTCCGGGTGGTTCCGGTCTAGTTTTGGGCGATCCGGGCGGATTTCAGTTCTTTTGCACACCCCTAATAACAAGAGCGAAACAATGTCTTGAGATGCGAAAAATAAGATCAAATCAATTTTTCAAGACGTAAATTGAAAATTCGTGTGATATCATCATCATCACTGCATATATTAGAAGTGGAATGGAATGGACCCTATCTTTTGAAGGAGGAGACCTCTTGAGAGAACGCCTTTGGATCATAAATTTTGGACACCCACCTGAAATGTCAACGCAAGCCCACTGACTTTTGTTGCAACGTCAACTCAACGCTTTGTCTCAGGATCATAGTGGCAAAAGACCTCTCTTTTATTAAAAGGGAAAAAGGAAACGAGAGAGAGAGAGAGAAATAGAGAGTAATGACAATAACATGCGACGATTTTGTTATTGGCAGGAATGTGGGAGAAGTAGTTGGTCACTAGCTTAATTTCATCAAAAGGTTCACCTGCCGGAATCGTTAACTGGGCTGTTCAGATGCCGAATTTTTGAATGATGATTGCCGAAAAAATCAACCAAAAATTTTCTACTTTTTATAAAATCAAGAGCACGTCGCAGGTGTCAGTCAGTCATTATCTTTTCCAAACAAGAATGCCCCATGTGTTTTACTATACTATTATAATTAACAAGTACAAGTTACGTACTTTAACTTCCACGCTCAAAATCATAAGCATCCAATCCACATAGAGCGAGATTGTCCATTTCATTTTGTCGTACTTTGACGATTAAGAAGTATGAGTTACATAACTTTTTACACCCATAGTCGAATCATAAGCGTTCGACCCACATAGAAGGGAAAAACACTAAACGCTTGGGGTACAGTTGATCTTGTCTTTTGCTGCCAGGCCATTTTTCCACAGGAAATCCTTCACCGCCTCGGTGCGGTTGGTATTGAGTCGGATGACATCGCCGGCCTGCTCCGTCCTGTATTTGTCCCCCTTGCAATGCAACTTCTTCTTGAGATCCGAGAGGATGACGTCGTGCTTCAGTTTCTCGTCGAGGCCTTCCACTGTCGTCACGACACCATTCGCTTTGATCCCCTTGGCCTGCACGGTGAAGCAATTGCCCCAGCTCATCCTTCGGACTTCGTCCCTGCCGTAGCTTTCTTGAGTCCGGATGTGCACGGTTCCTTTGCCCTGCGGAGCCATGTACTTTGGCTGGGGATGACCGGATGCGATTTCACTATTCCTAGAGGCCGCAAAGGACTGAAAATCAAAATCACGAGAAAATGCTTTCGACGTACAATTTTACTAAAGGACGCACCGACGATTCGAATTTAAATTGAGCGAAAAAAAAAAAAGTGGGGGAAGAATTGGAGTTGCAGAAAATGCCCATCAGGAAATCGAACTGAGGGGAAGCAAATCACGTACTGAAGATCGTCGACCATCCATAGAAATTCACTAATGAAACTAGTAACCACTCATGAAGGACGTTCTTAAATAAAAAGGGAATCAGCAGCAGCAGGACTACCAATTCAGACAGACTATTCCGAGTACACGTTAAGGCTTGAACCGTTCGAAAGAAGGTTAAACATAATAAACGGAAAACGACAGCACCGCAACAATTATCTGCGACAAACGCTAACCAAATTTGATCCGATGAAACAGAGCTATGTAAGAAACTTGCTTACCGGTTGATAGCTTGAGACTCGGTAAGGATGCTGGAAGTTGGGTCTTCTTCGAGGTGAAAAATTAGGCGGGGAAGAGCCTATTATATACGGCAACCTGGAAGAGCTAGATTCGCCTATAGATCAAGTCCTTGCTAGGACAAGAATATGAGGAGAGGCAGATGGAGACGAATGGCTGGCCTTGCGTCACCGGCCTCTCGTGTCACTGGCCTCGCGTCACTCTCCAAGAACTAATCGATGAAGATCACTGCAGCAAAATTCTGGGAATCGCGCGATTTTTCCCAATCTTTCTGGGCGTCGTATACTTTCGCTGTGGGACATAAAGTAAGAGGATTTACGCAATTTTAAATACGATAAACCATATTCTCTTCCTTTCCCAATTTCTTTTTCCCCAGATTTTCCATGTGATAAGGGGTATCAAGTGCCACGGAGGGTGGCAACATCATCATCGGCATCTAAGACAGCAGCACCCACGAAATTAGCAAGTAAGATCCGAGGCCATATTTCAACTAGAGAAAACTCCTTCTGGCAACTATTGGATAGGTTTTTCATCCACATAGAGCAGGGATGCGTTCAGATCAGAATCGTGTTCTATGCTTACGAGGCGGCTCCTCCGGCCTCTTTCGGCACATCGAGAGGAGTAAAACTTAGTAGCTCGGAATAAAGGGTAGATGCATCTATGTCTGTGGGCAGTAACAAAGAGGAATTAACACGTTTAGAAGATCTATAGATGCGTATTTTGGACCATAAAAGATCTCTATAAGCACGTGTTTAAGATTTTCCCATATCCTTTGATATGTGAAACAGCGAAGAACCGTGCTAATTCCTCGTGCTCCATTAACCTTTTTAAGTTATGCGGCACGGTGTATGGAATATATGACAATCGTGGTGGGCAAGAGTAATTATTCATTGGCAAAATACTTCCAAAATGGGGGTGAGATGCCATTCGTGATTGAATTCTTTCAAAGAATCATAGATGGGCTTTTACTAAACTATACACAATAGATAATTATAGGAAAAATACCGACCAAAAAAAAATTATAGAAAAAATTGTCCAAAAAATCCTCAAACTATTGCACTTTTATGAATTAAGTCTTAAACATTTTAATTGTGAGCAAAGTTGCTCACGTCAATGTACTACATAAGATAGTCAGCGGTGACTAATCGCCGTATCAATAATTGACAAGAGGTATTACATTGGAACTTTGCTTAAAGGTTTAGGATTACATTAACCAAAAATAAAATAAAAATAATAGAATCAAATCGACATATATATAATAGTTTATGGCTAATTTGATAACAATCTCTTGTAAGAAGTATAACAAGAGCTAAACAATGTCTTGAGATGCAAAAAATAAGATCAAATCAATCTTCCAAGACGTAAATTGAAAATTAGCGTGATATATCATCATCATCGTCACTGCATAAATTAGAAATAAGAAGTGGAATGGAATGGACCCTAATCTTTGAAAGAGGAGACCTCTTGAGAGAACCCCTTTACAACATAAATTTTGGACACCCGCCTGAAATGTCAACGCAAAGCCCACTGACTTTTGTTGCAACGTCAACTCAACGCTTGTCTCAGAATCATAGTGGCAAAAGACCTCTTTTTTTATTAAAAGGGATTAAGGAAACAGAGAGAGAGAGAGAGAGAGAGAGTAATGACAATAATATGCGACGATGTTGTTATTGGCAGGAGCGTGGGAGAAGTAGTTGGTCACTTGCTTAATTTCATCAAAAGGTTCACCAGCTGGAATCTTTAACAGGGGCACTTTTAAGTTACCGAATCTTTGAATGATGATTGCCAAAAAAATCAGCCAAAAATTTTCTACTTTTTATAAAATTAAGAGCACGTCGCCAAACGAGAATACCCATTTCGTTTTACTATACTATTATAATTAAGAAGTACGAATTACATACTTTAACTTCCACGCTCAATATCATAAGAGTCCAATCCACATAGAACGAAATTGCCCATTTCGTTTTGCCGTACTTTGATAATTAGAAAGTACGAGTTACGTACTTTTACACCCATGGTCGAATCATAAGCATTCGTCCCACATAGAAGGGTAAATCACTAAACGCTTGGGGTACAGTTGATCTTGTCTTTTGCTGCCAGGCCATTTTTCCACAGGAAATCCTTCACCGCCTCGGGGTGGTTGGTATTGAGTCGGATGACATCGCCGGCCTGCTCCGTCCTGTATTTGTCCCCCTTGCAATGCAACTGCTTCTTGAGATCCGAGAGGATGACGTCGTGCTTCAGTTTCCCGTCGAGGCCTTCCACTGTCGTCACGACACCATTCGCTTTGATCCCCTTGGCCTGCACGGTGAAGCAATTGCCCCAGCTCATCCTTCGGACTTCGTCCCTGCCGTAGCTTCCCTGAGTTCGGATGTGCACGGTTCCTTTGCCCTGCGAAGCCATGTACTTGGCTGGGGATGACCGGATGTGATTTCACTACTCTTGGCGTCCGCAAGAACTGAAAATCTCACAAGAAAATGCTTTCGATGTACAATTTTATCAAAGTACACACCGACGATACGAATTTAAATTGAGAAAAAAAGAGGGGAAGAAATGGAGTTGCAGAAAATGCCCATCGGGAAATCAAACTGAGGGGAAGCAAATCATGTGCCAAAAATCTTCGACTTTGGATAGAAATTCACTGGTGAATTAGTAACCACTCATGAGGGTCCTACTTTAAAAATAGGAGTCAATAGCAGCAGCGCCACCTAGTCAGACGACTATTCCCGGTACATGTTAACGCACCGGAACTGTTCAAAAGAAAGTCAAACATAATAAACAGAAAACGCCAGCACCAGAACATGTATCTGCGACCAACGCTAACCGAATCCAGCCCAGAAAGAAGTACTTTCGTGTAGAAGTTACGAAATTTCTGACGAGAGAGCTATGCAATAAATTGGTGCTGGCTTACCTGTTGATAGCTGGAGAGTGGAGACTCTGTAAGGATGCTGGATGAAAGGCAGCTGGGTCTTCTTCGTGGTGAAAAATTGAGCGGGAAAGAGCCCTATTATATACGGTAACCTGGACGAGCTAAAATTCACCTCAAGATCAAGTCCATGTTAAGACAAGAATATGAAAAGAGGCACATGGAGATGAATGGCTGGCCTCGCGTCACTGGTCTCGCGTCACTCTCCAAGGTCTAATCTATGAAGGTCACTGCAGTAAAATTCTTGGAATCACGTGATTTCTCCCATTGTCATGGGTGTCGCATATTTTCGGTGTGGGGGATAAAGTAAAGGATTTACGCAATTTTAAATACGAGAAACCATATTCCCTTCCTTTCCAAATTTCTTCTTGGGGTATCAAGTGTCATGGAGGGTGGCGAGATCAGCAACTAGGATTACAGCAGCACCCCCGAAATTAGCAAGTAACCACCCGAGGCCATATTTCAGTTAGATAAAACCCCTTCTGGCTACGATTGAATAGGTTTTCATTGACATATAGCAGGAATGTGTTACGATCAAGGTGGTGTTCTATGCTTACGAGGCAGCCCCTCTGGCCTCTTCAGGTACATCAAGAGGGAGTAAAACTAACTAGTTCGGAATAAAGGGTAGATGCATCTAAGCCTGTGAGCAGCAATAAGGAGGAATTAACTCATTTAGAAGATCTCCACATGCCTCTTTTTGGCCATAAAAGATCTCAAGAAGCACTCATGCAAGATTTTTCCGTAACCTTTGATATGCGAAACGGCAAAGCACTGTACATACTCCTCAAGTTCCATTATCCTTTTTAAGTTACGCGGCGTAGTGCATCTAATTTATGACAATCGTGGTGGGCAAGAGTAACTGTTTTCATTGGAGACACTTCCAAAATGGGGGTGAGATGCCTTTCATGATTGGATTCTTTCGAAGACTTGTAGATGGGCTTTGCTATAAACTGTACATGACAGATAATTATAAGTAGACGGACAAGAGGAATCGATCATTGAAGAATCCCGTGATATTGGATGGCATCTTATAAGGAAAGAAATGCGTGGTTGTCAATTCTCGTGTGGCTTCCAACGCTAAGAATCCCGCGATATTGGATGGTAATCGATTTCCATCAACTTCAAAATGATAGGGGAATAAATGCGTGCTCTCTTCGTCTTTTGGTTCAAATTTCCCGAAGACTCAAGACAGCTTAATGCACACAATCCCCAAAAATGGTGGGGCATGTCTAGCTATATTGGTTCGGAAAAATTAACCCAAGATTTTGCTGAAACTAAGACTCCGACATCTAATCGTGCATTGTGCCTAAAAAAGGGATGCCGCATATTGTCCGAGCAAAAACAAAGTGCGTGGGACCGTGTCCAAGTACCTCATTCTCATTATTATCTGGTTACGACTGGATGGTGCACAGCTCCTGGAATTACTCAGTTTCCCAAAAAAGGCAAGTTTCTCCTAGCTTGGTTGGGAATGATCAAATGACTGCTCATTTACTTTCAGTTTTCTTTCTTCAGCTAACTGACCATTCAAATAAAGCATAAGAATATCTAGGGGTAAGCATGGTCCGGGTTGAGCCAATTCACCCCATAACCCTAGAACCAACCCGATTCACCCCATAACCCGAGGACCAACCCGCACAGTACTAGTCCTCAATTTTTGGAACCAATGATCGACCTTATTGAGCTTGGGACCGAAGACCGAACCGACCTAATGAATTCGGTCCAGTTCCAAAATCAACCCAAAACCAACTGATAATTTTTTATTTCATTTTTTGTATTCATTAAAAAAGTGATTGAGGACCATATTGATCCAATAGGTTCGGTTCGGTTTCAAAATCAACATAGGACTAATCGATAATTTTTTATTTCATTTTTTATACTCCTTAAAAGGGTAATCGAGGACCGTACCGATTAAATGAATTCGATAATGAGCAAGGTCAATTAAGAAAAGCAAGCAATAGGGGTCAAGTGGGGTGAGTGTTGAACATAATGAATATCAAATGTCAAGCGAGAAGCAACAAGCCAAGTGAGCATCGAGCGGCGAGCAGCACGAGTGACCCAAAGCAAACGAGGCAAGTTGTTTTTCTCGATTTTAGCAAATTGAAAAATAAGAGGACAAATAAGATAGAAGAGAACGAATACTAGAGGATGATGTCATAAGATGCTTTTTTGGATGCCGTAAAAACTCTTCATAAAAACATTTTCCTCCTTCGTAAATTATGACTATGGATGCCGTAAAAAACATTAAAAATCTAAGTTATTAAAGAACAATGTAAAATTAAACTCTTCACTAAAGAACTGTTTAATGTCGTTGACGCCGTTTATTTTAAGGTTTTCTATATATATATATAATATCAGGATTGATCCGGGTTTGACCGACTCGAAACTCTCAGGACCGAGTATCGACCCGCATAATGCTGGTCCAAAAATTCTAGGACCAAGGATCGACCCAGTCTCCTTGGGAACCAGACCAAGACCAGCAGGGTTAGACCGGTCCAGGGTCGGTCCATGGTCGACCCTAGACCAATGCTCACCCCTAAGAATATCGCAATAAAATAGAACACAAGAAAAAGGAAAAGCTGGTCTCTAGTTCAATGAGAAATCGCATCAACCCTGCATAGAAACACTCTAGACATAGAGCACGTGCTAGACTCATGCAAAATGGAGATCCTTCGAATTTGTAATCTTGTAATGCAATACACTATCACATAGAGATACTATTTACAAATTGCGAAAAATATTTGAACAGTAAAAATAAAACCGTGTCTTCGAGTAATAATTATCAATTTGACTTTAGCTTAAAACGATGACAAGAATCTGAGAAACTGCACCTAAGAATTTGATCAACAATTTCTTTTTCTTTTTTTCCTTTCCCATTCTTTATTTTGGTTGATTTTCTTTTCTGTTAGGTCATGAAGAATCAGCGGGGATCAAGACCAATATATTTTTCACCTTAACATTTGCTATAACACACACAGAGTAAACAGCAATCACTAAGCTTCATCCAATCCTTGGAACATAAGTGCAATCAAGTAATAAACCATGATGCCATACTTGAGGGGGCCCAAAATATTCATACATTTGGGTGATCGGGCATGCGCTTCAGGTCCATTTCCACTTGGTGAATTGTCCATTGCATATTTTCCAATTTCTGTCGCAGGGAAATCAACCATTAGGTTTCACTCTGGAGATATGGCAGAACAGTAAAACCATGGACTTAATTACCTTCACAATATCATGATACTGCCTTGCAATTGTATCAAAGTGAGGATCAACGCCTTGATACTCCCTAAGTCTTGTTACCTGCAAGAACCATTAGAATATGATCATAAGATGAGAAAAAGACAGGCCACTCTGAGGGATTAGGAAATTACGAGGAAAATTTATCTTCATTGTCACTGAACTAGCAAAAGAAAAGGATGAAAATTCATGGCATTATCTGGGAGTAAATACATTTATGGCAAAAACAGCCAAAGATGAAAATACGGAGATTTTTTTTCACAGAAGAAAGAGATCCAACATATGAAAAATATAGTTTTAGCGAACAATAGAGCTAACCGCTTTGTTATAAGCTATTGAAGCTTCCTCTGTGGCCTCAACAAGATACTTCCTGCATATAATACCAGAATTTGTTAATCCTTACCAGCAAGTAAACATGCCATTAAATCATCTGTGATGCCACTAAAAGTCACCTTATTTTGTGGAGAGCTGGAATCGATTCCTGAGTATAAGTTTCGTATAAAAGTATATGCTTTAAAACTCTGCAAAGAGATTGCTTCGTCAAAGCACATCGAACAAGACTAACAGCCATACATGAAGGCACTAAGAAGTACAAGATCTGTCAGCTACACATACATTTCAAATCATTCTAAGAGTTATAAAGTTCGACCAGATGAGGATGTGCACAAGTGTGTGGTTGAGGTGAATGAAGTTCCGCATGAAGCTCACAGCACTAAGTTGAGTTGTTCATTACTCTGATTCCTCAATTCTAAAGAAGGCTTCTTTGGAACAGGAGTGTCAGGCTCTATATTCTGTCATATTCATGTGGACTTCTGCTAATAATCTGCCTCACACCTTTGTCCTTCCTATAGTGCTCAGTTATAGGGGAAAAAGTATATCGGTTTCAACAGTCTTGCATATGATATTGAAGATCTGAAAGAAAACTACGAAGAATCTGCATCAAATTGCAAACGATGCATGTCACTGCAAATAACTAGCGAAGTGTCCTTGCCATTATTTCAATTATCTACTGATGTCAGTGTAGTCAATGTGCATACTTCAAATACAGAGGAGAGTTCCATTGACAAATGCTTGAACAGTCACAAGTTAGAATTGCTCTTTTGAAAAAAAAAACAAAATTTAGGAGGAAATTTCCAACGTATCAAGCTTAACAATCCATCAAAGCAAAAGCCAACAAATTAAAGAATGAATTCAATAAGTAAGAGTATGCAACCAACCTCAGTTTAGCACTCATGGTTTCACACCTTTTGCACAGCCACGTCTTTTGTAGTTCATCCTATGATGAAACAGAAGGTAGATTCAGAAGTTTTACCAAAGGAAGAATGAGAGAAAATACGAAGGTGGGTTAAAAGGTTGCAAGAAGTTCAGAAAAATAGAATCAGTACGTATTTATGCTGATGTTGCAACTTCAAATCCTTGACCAGCTTGATGAGCACTCCAAGAATTTGCTCTAAGACCTAGTTGGGCAAAATGGATCCAAAACCACAGATAACCTCTGAGCTCAGAGATGCATTTCATTGAGTCAACATAATCAAAAATATCTCAAGCACAGAAAAGACCAAGAAGTTTATGCTTATTCACATACATTATAGTATTCTGCAAATTTTCTATCTGCAGAGTAAAGGTCTTCCCGAAGAGCTGCTTCTTCCCTTTCAATCTCCTCAATGATAGATTTCACCCTGACGTACGGAAAATAATTTAACCATTCACTATCATGAGCAGGTTATTTATCCAAGCATATGTGTTAAATCTTGATAAGAGGCCGTCTGATACACTTCAGAGAACCATATACTGAATATCTACACAACCTAATTGCTTGAGTTCTAGTACCAAAGAAGCATAAGATAGACAGATGACTTTGCCACTAAATGTTAACTGACCAAGGACAACACATTCCTAGGGTGCAAGTTCTGTTTAACATTAGCCTTCAAGGATCAATCAAGATCACTTTTCACAGTTCAAAGAAGTTCATGTTCCTCCAAGAGGGCGAAGTGGCGTTTCCAGGAAATAACATATTCTCGGCCCTGTCAGATGAATTTATAGGAATATGTGCTTTCTCATCAAGCTCTCTTGCCCATATTTCATGTTTTCTCCTACTTTATTCCTGCATAAAATTCTCCCAATCAACCCATAGGGCTTCAAACCAACTTTGCAAAATTATAATTCCTCAGGGAGTTCTAGCACAACAAACCATCCAAATAAACAAAGTACAGTTTCTTCTCGAAGACTCCTTAAATGATTAATTGCTAATGCTACCTTTAAATTTAATCATCTACTATAAAACGTACATTGCAACAACTCCTAGTTTAAGGAAAATATTCAGTTTTTATCTTAGTGTCGTCCAGTCCTTCCGGAAGATACTCTAATAGAGTCCAAAACCTTAAAATGAGAAGCTGCTTGATGAACCATTGATCACGCGTCAAATTTTTTGCACGGATATCCTCTTTTAGATGGGATTTCAACAGCAGGTAGCATCTCAGGAAAAAGGAAGATGATATTAGATAATTTTAACTGCTAGTTCAGTCATGCCTTAAACAGAGATATTGAAACTAGACTGCAGATATTTCTCAGGTGAAGAACATGGGTGTATGCCAGTGGATGTAATTTCAGAAAATTCAAGTGGAAAAAGATTAGATTAGAGTACCATCTTCTGTATCGATTTTTGGGGTGGAGATATGTCCATTAACATCTCCAGATAGTTTGACTAGGAATCAGATATATTGTTTAAAAGGGCATAGTAGAGCAAATTCAAATGAAATTTTAGCATCAACATGAACAAGCAATGGCACATATAAAAAGAGAAAATTTCATCACATTCAAAGGAGATATGATGGAAACATAACTCATCAGCTAATTGTATATTCGAACAAGAAACTTATTGAAGACACAAACCTTTCTGGCAAACGGGCACTCAAATTTTGATTTCCTGATGATGAATCTGCATGAGAATGAAAGTATCGAATTTCATGAACACAACAAAATCGTACCAAAATTCCTTGTTTCCCAAAGAGATGTCATGCTTTGTGACGAAGGTATTCCTCCAAATAATATCTTAGACATTTTCCATTGAGAAGTCAACATTCACAGGCATTAGTGGAAATAGAATGTAGTCAAAACGTGCATTAGCTAGAAATAGAGAGCAGATATAAAAGAAAAAGAATTGAGAGTTGAAAACTACCAATGTCATCCGCAAACGCGTCGGCCAGTTTATCACATTTGACTTTCAGACGAGCCTCAATCTCGTGGGACAGAGACATCTGGTACTCTGTCATATCCTACATATCAAAGCAGGAATATATATTCTCCCTTTAACTCTTTCAATTTGTGGCAACAGGTTCCATTAAAGCATAAAAGAAAAGTAATGAAATACAGTAAAAGGGATATAAAAAAATAACACATGATCAGTAACCTATTGGAGCAATATGTATATTAATCATTTCACAAATCAGTACCACAGGTGGTGTCCGCTGAAGCTGAGTTTGCCATAAATAAGCAGGTGTAATCCCAAGAAAACGGTTAGGAACACCACCAACTCCAGGTTCCGCTGCATCAGCATTGCTAATTGATGGAGAATTATTAGCAGTGCCTAGGCTGCTATTTGTAGAGATATTTGTATAATTTGTGGAATTAGCGCTTGAACTGATGGTAATACTAGTACTAGTACTGTCAATGGAGCTTCTTGACATTATACTCCACTTCTCAATTTCGTCCTCGTGGATCTCTCCATCTTTCGATATTAAAGGAAGCCTCAGTCTTTGAGCAGCTTCTGCAACAACCAGACGGTGCTCTAGGGTCTCATATACCTATAATCAGTAAAAAGATGATCAATGCCAAAGGAAAAGTCTCGATATAGAGCAACAGACTCGGGCAACATTTCATTGACTAAGCATCAAATAAGTATGTTCCATGTGAAGGAATTTTTCAATAGCTGAGAAGAAAATTTGGACACAAGTGACAATGCCGAGAGCACCAGCTCTGACACATTTCCACAGCATTCTCAGGCATTGTCATAACTGGACAGAGTGTTCCCTGCAGCTATTCTAGAGCATGGCACCGCAACTCATGAAGACAAATAAATGAGAAGCACGGGAAGCCTGTAGGCTAGTTCATCCGCTCAAGGACACAAGAATCAACAAACTATTTTAGTCATACAACATAGACTACTGTGGTAGAATATCGAAAGACCTGTGGGGCGTTCTTCAACCCAAGCTGTGGATATAAACCCTGAAGATCACGAATCCCACCGAGATTAGCCACCGAAACAGCCTGCTGATACTCTTCCACCATTGCAATTGCCTCACAATAGATCGCCTAAAGTAATTCCAACATGAACGCTTCAAAGTTAGACCTAAGTAATGTACAGAGGGAAAGCATGGAAACTATCAAATTTAGTAAAGACAACAATCTCACCATGGCTTCCAGATAACGCAGCCTCTCTCTGGACATCTCCTCTCTCGCCTGACACATCAACGCACACGAATCAACAAACGCTTTAAGCCGAATATGACTACAATCTCTCTCAATGCCACGACGCATTTCGAAATCGAAACAGATCAACCAAGCCTAATTCAATCAGCCGCAACGCACGATTCCGCGATCTGAGCGATCGCAAGCTCGCTTCCGTCGCTCTCTTCGCCGCCATTTTCTCCGCAGCGAAAAACACGAAAGAGCGAAGAGCCGCGGGAAAAGGAGGCGGAAGCTAGAGAGAGAGAGAGAGAGAGAGTTACGAGTTGGAGGTCGTAGTAGGCGGATTTGGAGACAAGAGAGCCGTCGGGAGCCAAGCAGTGACGCTCCAGCTGATCGACGAGCTGGGAGACGTCGGCCGGCAGGTTCTGGCCGCCTCCGCCACCTAGCAGCCCCTTCGCCATCGGAGGAGGAAGTGCCCCCGCCGGTGGATCTCGGCGACGGTGGCGGTTCCGTACAAGACGGTGAGATCGCTAGGCGTTTCGCTGCTTTTGAAAGCCACGGCCACCAAACACTGGTTAGTTCTCCGGCGGTTCGGTGGGATTTTTAGAGTTCAAATGTTTGCAGAGACGAAGGTGGGAGAAATGGCAACCTCCCAGGAATTTATATCCAAATAATTCGTCAATTAAATAATTTTGTATTTACTAACGAAAATACAATGGCATTTCGAATACTTTCAACTCTATTTCAATTCCCCCTCCAAAAAAAAACCTGTACATAGGTTCACATGTAATTTCTTTATCTTCTTCTTGGTAGCATGGAGGGGGAAAAATCAAGCAAACTCACTATATCAAAGAAAGCAAATTTAAAAAAAAAAAAGTTGACTGTGCCTTCAAGGACGAGATAATTTTAATATGAAATGTGAATTTCACAAAATGGACCTGACCCAATTAGGGTGTGGCGGGGCGCCGGACTCGAATGGCCGGAAACAAACGACACAAATCTCCCCTACCGCCTCCACCTGTGAACTTTTTTATATTTTTGTAAAGAAAAATTATTGGTAAAATTTGACTTCGCAATGATTGATTGGATCGGCAAATCAGTCAATGGATGAATGACGGGATGGAGAACGATCCCCTCAAGGGTCATGCTCGAATTCAAGACCTTAATCGTGAAGAGGGGGATGCCAGAGGCAGGGATAGCGACTGAAGGAAAGTCATAACAAGGAATTGTGAAGTAATATGCATAAAACTGGCCACTGGCCACTCGTCTATTTTTGTGAAGGTCCTAGATGGGTAAACTACTCAGGACATCGCCTTACTAGCTTCCGTGGTGGGTAATCGCATTTTATGGTCAGAGCCGAATTTAAAACTAAGCAGTGGGAACTCGAAATATCTTCCAGGGGCTTCTCCGGCTCCGCCACCAAATACTTGAGATCTTCCTGAATGATGCTACAACTCAAGAAGATTATGCTTCTTATAGTTCTTACATTACATCTTTTTGCAAATCGAAGCCTATGATCATTTCTAATTTTTCCTCATTCTCAAACAAAAGATAAGCAAAGCTATCTAGAAGATGTGCTACACTTTGATCATGGAGCCAAGCGGCAGGACTAGAAAGATAAATGCCCTTTAGCAATCATTGTACAACCTTGAATTTGACTGAAACCGCACAAGCTGAAGCTTGCATATGATTCAACTCGAGTCTTGAGCATTTGACTCAATCTTCGCACATTGTCAAGCAAACATCCGTTCTAGGAGAAAGACAAAATAATTCCAAAAATATCTCGTCGCCTTCGCTTGGCCTCTTTATTTTCCATTGTACTTGTAATGCAGTTGCGCAACACAACATGCATCAATCTCAGTGATCCAAAAGGTGCAACTTCATCTAGATCAATGCCCAAAATTGTGAGAACAACCTACAAAATGTTAATTTTGGCAAAAAAAAAAAAAACACAAAATCAAGACTCAGCATTGGAGTCTTGAAAGTTATCTGTCGAAAAGGAATTGCCGAGTCAGCACATCTTGAGCCATACCCACTATATTCACTAATGAATCTCGCCAAAGAAGCAGGGACAGGACCCGGAGTATTGCAGTATTCAACCTTTTGAACACCAGGAGGAATACTTTCAAGTTGGCGGTTGCCATGTCCCGGGCTTGAATGATGCACCAGATCCTGTGGGCTCTGTTGACCTGAAAGGCAATTTGATTTAGTTATGATCACATACAGGACAAGTCCGATGACATAAAGCATCTCTATCTCCAATGTTCTTTTTTCTGAAAGCTCAAAAGTCTGTTATGAGACAGGCCTCCACTAGTAAAACTTGTCAACATACTAACGCACAGTATAGAAACCGCTAAAACATATTGGAAACCAAACTTTTGGGCTCCAAAACGCTAATTCAATTCCAAAGGAACTTACTCTGGGACCGGCTTCTCTTCTTCTTTTGGTCTTTCTTTAGTTTGTCTGCACAGAAGTCCCGCCAAAGTATGCATTAATCACATTTGAACCATGTCTCTCTCCATTGTAAGTGCAAACGAAAACATATTCTTTCGTTTTTTCTTACTTTATGTTTTGTTTCTTTCCTTATCCTGTCCAATTTTTGGGAGGGTAAGGGGTTGATTGAGAGCAGTAACTTTGCCTATGAAGCAATGTGCCCACAATTCCCTTAACCACAATATCTCAATACAATTGCAAGATTATGGAGAAGATATAGATGCTACACAATGTGAAAAAAAAAAAAAAAAAACAAAACAAAACAAAAAAACAAAAACAAAAAAGGAGGAATTTCTATGGTTCAAGACAAAGCAAGAACAAAGGATTAAAATTATTTCCAAATGACAAGCTCTAACAGCTTGCTTAACAATAGTGTCCTAGCTTGACTTGAATTACTTACACAGGAAATTGCATTGGCAATGAAAGAGTTTTGCAGCACAGCACGAGAAAGAAAAAGGAAAGGAGTTGTAGTGGCATCTTCAATAGTACTATTCAAACGTAGAAAAGTTCTCTCATTCTTCACTTATCAAAAAGAGTATGAGCGACTCACCTCAAGCTATCTGTTTTATCTGATGTCTCCTCAACCTTGTCACCTTCACAAGACAACATCACAGTGTCAACATAATGTGCTACGGTGGAAGCATAAAAATAAGTAAAAACTATAGTTCTGTCCCTAGGGCAAATTCAGAGCCTTTTCTTTACCTATAATTCTGGTTCAGGAAGGTGGTGAGTGTCATGTGGGGGAGCATTTGATACCACAAGCATAATGCAGAATGTAAATTGTCCAAGTGTACTGACAGGGAAAGTGATGATAATTTGGTGTGCTCAAGTCAATAAAAGCATTAAAAATGATCTAATTCTTATTCCATTTGTTGAAGTGTATTTAGTGGTGTTAGTCAGTAGCTAGTGGGTGAGTCTTAATTAAGGTCATTAGGGTTTTTGGGTGTCTCTCATGCTCTATATATAGAGCCATCTTATGAACTCTTTCATCAAGTCATTCAGTAAAGCCGTAGACTTTTGAGTCTTTTCTCTCTCCCTCTACAGCTTTAGAGATGGAAGGCTAGATTTGAAGTTATGAAGATGATGGTTCACAGTGTACTTGTACTCACACCTCTGTCCATCATTTAACAGTAAACTGTAACTGGAAAACAAAAACAGTAACCGATGGTAATGTTTCCTTCAGTTCTAAACAGTCAGGCGACTCCATGCATGTTTTCTGAGACTGTTGGATGATTCATGTAATCCTCCTACTATAAATAAACTGCCTCCATGGTGGCAATTGGTAATTCGATTTATCATATAAAGCTCATTATATGTAATAGTTTTGTGTTTTAACATGCAATATAACTATAAATACACAAATCATCATACCTACTGCAGAGGAGGGAAATTGCCGAATAAAACTTCCCAAGTTTGGACCTCCAACTTTACCTACAAGATGGTGTTATATAATCATGGGTCTGGAAAGGTTGATAAGCAATCACAGAGTAATTATAGAGCAAAGAGCTGACCAGAGCTCATGCTTTTGCGTATACTGCCTTCTTTTAATTTCTTTTCTTCTTCCTCTTTTAACCCTGTGGAAACGAAGGCAGTGAATGAAATGAAAAACTCATAAAAAAGCAGGGAATTTATATAGAAAAAAATCTGAAAATGCCAATGCAGCAATTGTACATATTGGAATTGACTTGAAAATTCTGAAGTGAGAAAACGCAGATGATCATCGATTAAGATCAATCCAGGCATATTCCAGGACTTAGCTGTCGTGGTCCAAAATTCAACAAAATATAAGCTGTGATGACCATTCCATTCAGTTCCACAATATATTTACCAGACCATAAATTTGGTCTGGTTTTTGCAGATTATAGTTGACCACTGCAGTTACAACATCTGATCGCACACCATGCAATATGAAGGTGTTCGAGCATTTTTGTTTCAGGAAACTTCAGAAGATTTCATGTGTTAACAAACATTTTACAATTTGGTATGAATGAGAAGCAGGCCTACAACTTGACCCATTCTACAGATACAGAGACACAGGAAAATTTCACCAAACATTTGGCTGGAGGATAAACAATAAATAGAGACTTTGTGTCAAGACGACAGTCAAGTCCAAAGCACCTAACATGCAGCAAGTCATTTGAATATGCTCCTTAAGAACCATACTGTTTATCATATCAGTCAAATGTCAGTGGAGAGGTCAATAAGAAGCCAGGGACCAGGAGAACCGCATAATGGGAAAAAAAATGACGGGGACAATAAATATATAGAGATAAGTTAGATACACGTACTGGCGACATTAAGTTTAATCCGCTCACGCCTAGCTTCAAGCTCCGCCATTTCCTGAAGAGAGGTGTAGCGTTATCTAACAGTGAAAGAACAAAATATCACTACCCAAGATATTATTGATGATGAATTTAATACACAGCACAATATACCGACCGTCTTTGTCAGACATGACTTCACCAACCCATCTAACGATGCGAAACAGGCAAGGACTACACCACAAAAAAGATATTGTATGCAACTTCCAGCATAAGAGTAAAGGAGTATATGTCAAGAGGAGTTAGCCAGAGTTCACTAGAGTTTAGAAGAATCCATACTTTATGGAAGTGGTGAGAGGGCTTTTCAAGGGGAAGGCGGGATAAGAAAGAAATGTGACTTTGTGTGGACTTACAACGACACCAACATAAAATTCAAAAGCTCCTGTGCAGAGAACTAAGCTAGTCGTATTGAGTTCTCCCACGTCATAAATTTATTCAAAAGCATGAGTTTTCCTCACAAATTTGTTGCAGAACTGAAAAATAACAGAAAAGGAAGCATTTAAACAAATCCAAAGTCCGCCATTACTGCACAGACTACTCTCTTTATGTATTAACACAATATTAAGCAATTCTACATCCAGGGTGCATAGTGATTTTCTTAACTGTAGAAAGGTTAAAGTACCACTTTGTTTTTCCTTGAACTTGACTATATCTCCTTCAGTTCTCTTTTTCTCCAGACCTACCCTTTTCATAATCGAAGTTTCCCTCTTTCCTTCCCCTAGGTGGGACGCTAACAGTTGTGTATATACATATAGAGCTCACTTTACCTCTGGAGTCGGAGCTATCTTACGCTGTCCGTTCAGCCAACAAATCCATTCAACTACCAAAGAAGAAATCGAAAAGGAAACTGTCATCAGCCATTACATCGCAAGTGACGTATTCCTCCTAAAAATTCATAAAACCCACACTATAAACTTATGAGTTGCCAGAACCAAAAAGTCATAGTCCATTGGAAAAATGCTTACCAGGAACGGATGTAGGTTCCTGCTCACCCTTGAATACCACCCACCTTTTCTCCTTCACTAGTAAACACGCCCATAAAGTACGTCGTAAGCAAACAATGTGCTGAATTATTTAGCAGTGCAGTTCATTCTCATAGACAAGCAAAATGCAGATACGGACATCTCTTTTCTATTTCAATAAATCTCATACTACGGCAAGCAGAAGTTCCTGTAGATGATGAGTCCAAATCTAAACACAGCTATCAGTCACATTTTCTTTACATGATTCCTCAGCTGATTAAACACTTCCGTGAGCTTTAGCTCAAATGTGTGCTCACCCTTTCGCAATGTCAAAGTCCTTCAGGAGCAACCAAGACAATTCAAATCCAACATGGCACACAGCCCAAATGGCATCCAAGGTTGCACATAACCAATTAGACTGATAATAACACAGTCGGTATCTTTCAAAGTGCTTGGGTAACTTCATTAGGCATAAAGCTCATTCCTTTTGAGGCATCAAACCCCTCCCATACAGAGGTAGCTGAAACAGAGCCGTCTACAACTCGAAATAACTTAAGCATGAAACTCGAACATTTCTTCGCCGCCACGAGAAACCCATAAAACATGTACATTATATGGGTTAAAAAAAAGGAAGAGAAAATAAAAGGGAAAGACACTGACCGATTCCATCGATCTCTTCTTTTCGAGTGAAATAGCGATTCCCAGCTTTGTCCATACCCACGAGAGTCCGGCTGCTGAAAAATCCAGCAATCCTCGAAAATATCTTCGACATCCCTCCCTCCTTCTCTCTCTCTCTCTCTCTGCAGATTCAGAAAATCTCGATTCCCTTTATTGAGTATAGAGTGGCGGCGAGGCACTAGGCAGGGACGAAGATGATGCCCAAAGCGAGACGAACGTTTGCGGTGATCGAAATTAGGCGTGCTCGAGCGCAGCACACTGTAGCAAGCGGGTCGCGAAGAAGGAGAGGAAGAAGATGCCGACAAAAATCTGGTTTTTTTTTTTTTTCCTTGGAAGAGCGAGGCTGGCACGGAAAGGCCGGTCCGACTTTCTCTGGGACTCGGTTCGCATCGGTCTGTCGACTCGCATAAACCGGACCGGATCCGAGTGGAGAACCGAGGGTTGCTCACGAGTTAAACGTTGATATTTTAATAGGCCGACCATTTCTACTTGAGCTCTAACTTTTTCGAGCTCAAGTCATGCCGACAAACTTTTGAAAGTTTTGAGTTGATTGGGAATGCAAGTACATTATTTTGCCAACCCAGTTACATGATAGAGGGGCTATTTGAGTGGGGATTAGAAATCTGATTTTACGGAAAAGACTTATGATTGGAGCCTTTATAATCCTATCCGTTAAATTATTGACCTCTCTATGATAATGGGCTAACTTTGAATTAAAGAGCTAGGCTACTCGATGATAAGAGCATTGGCATCCCAAGAAGAGAGAGAAGTAATTCATGAGATAACTTCTCAAACTCGAGTAAGTAGTTGAGCTCAAATTATGTGTGATTCAACGTGTTTGGGAGGGTGTGAAGACAAGCTACGGTTTCAACTTGGAGAGCTAAAGATAATCACACTATTCCATTGACCAAATCAAATAAATTAAAAAGCGAGTTGTTGTTTGCTAAGATGAATTAAAATTAAATTGAAATTGCCACAAAATGTAGAAGCAATGGAACAATCAAATTTGATAATGTTTATTGTTTATTGTGACTTGAGTTTTTTATTTTTGTTTTTTTATGATGCCCCGATTTGGATATGATAGATTTTGTTTAATCGATAATCTTTTTAGGAGACTTTCCATTGAACTGGAGGACCCAAATTTTTTTTTATTTTAATGTAAGTAGAATCATATCACTTTGTAATGTTTTTGCTTTGAAGAGAGAGAGAAAAGTCAAGCCGTATCTGTGCTTTATGTGTTGAGAGCTCTTTATCTTTCTAGTATTTATTAATGTATTTTTGCTACCTTGGCCTCTGAACCCCAGCCATTAATCGAATCGCGCAATTATGTTGTCTTTTTACTCTTAATTCTATTCCACGGTTTGCCTAAAATATTGTTCTAATTTTTTTAAAAGGAAAAATATTTTAAAAAAACTCCTAAAATCAGTCGAAGTTCTCAAAAGTCTCTGGAAAGTGTGTTTTCTATTAAAGAAATAGCCCCTGAAATTCGACCCCGGAACCCATTGGCTGCCAAATCATTGGCCATCGATGCCGGAGGTCACCCATCTTCTTCAGGGGTGTTTTCGAAACAAACTCTAATCTTGGGGGGACATTTGGCGAAATCAGGCGCGCTACAGTTTGATTTTTGGAACTTTCCTCAAAACAAAAGAATAATACCAAAAAAAAAAAAAAAAAAAATTAGAGTACGAAGAAGAACACGCTGCTTTTCGGCGGCCGCCGCGAATGCGGAGGGCACAAGCTCGGACAAGAACAGAACCATCGATGGGAACATCTGCGGACGCCCTGCCGAGATTCCCTCCCCTCGTTTTCCAACGCTCTCCCCGACGCTCTGGAAAAACTCGTCAAGTGACCAGAAGCAAACAAGAGCGCTTTTTCTCCGACTCGGCTTATAATAATACCACGCCAGAAAGCACAGCTCCCACGTCTTGTAAAGGAAAGCCCAAATGCATTGTATGACGGCTCTATCGTATTCGCTTGTGGGTCAAACGTTGCCGGATAGCAAAATCTCGCAATAAGAAAAAAAAGATCTCCCTTTCAGATTAGCAAGTATGATCTCAAAGCTCCTTGATTGACCCCCTCCCTGGCTGTTCTAGAAAACGGCGAGTTGAAATGACCGATCTATCCCGCTCCAGGATGTCATCGTGATGCTCGGCCAATTGCGGCTATAGAGAAGTTACGAGACTGCCGCATGACGAGTTCCTATTTTGCACCAGCGGTTGTGTCCGTTTACAAACCGGCCATGGAAAGAATCTACCCATTATGTTTTTTGGTTATCGTTTCCCCATTGCTCAACTAGGAAGATGGTAGAAGAGGTTAATCCGGGGAGATATTCTGGACAGACCCTGTGATGAGATTTTACTGTGCATTATTTCAACAGGGTTCCTAAAGCTGGATCCATTAATTAAGTTGGCCAAGATAGGACTGTTGACAAGGATGTGCACAATCATTTTTTACTGGTATTCCATATTCAGTAGCTCCTTTCCTGCATTGCATTTGCCCTCGGTAGCTTCATACCAATCTTGTATTCTCTCTCTCTCTCTCTCTCTCTCTCTCTCTCTCCATTTCTCTCTCTCTCTCTCTCTCTCTCTCAACAGGACGTAAAACGTCGACCTCTGAATCGCATGAAGGACAAAAATAGTCTCACTCGATCGCTTTCTGACTCCTCTCCCTCTCTCTCTCTCTCTCTCTCTCTCTCTCTCTGTGGATCTCGAGCTTCGATATAAGGCCGCTCCATCACTGATATTCCCCCTTCAGTATTCTTCGGGTGAGATAGCGGTACTCTGATTCTGACGGAGCCAGTAGATTTCGTGGGTCACTTTTCGAGTTGATTGAAGAGAATACACAGCTACTCAAGTTTCTCCTTTTCTGTGACGTCTTCTTTATTGATTACTTTGCAGAGATCTCTATCAATCGGTGCTGACCTGTGGCTCTCCGGAAGATTCTTGATTCAGGGAATCGGTAAAAATTCTTCTTCCAAGTTTCGTTCAACTCAATCCCGTCCTCTCAACCCGAGTTTCATCTCTTGGCAAGATTGAATTTTGGCCTTCATACTATATACAGTTTACCAAATCACCTTCAGTACAATCAGTTTTCGATGTTTTTTTTTTTTTTTTGGTGGGGTGTGCAGTTATTGATGGAGGACAGGAATGGTTACTACCACCAGGGGAGTGGTCTATGGAGATCCTTAAGAGATTGCGACTTTGAAGAATCAGACATGTGGGATGTTCTTGACGACCAAAAAGATCACGGCCCGAAATTTCACTCCACCTCCGAACCCTCCAGATCTTACTCGAGCCAAAACCCAAAATATTCGGCGGCAAAGATGATCCCAAGAGCGAGCAGTGGCAGTAGCAGCGGTTCGACCCCTGAACCCAAGATCACACAACAGTCAGCGCCTGTCAATATCCGAAACTGGTCACAGATTAAAAGGCGAAGTGCCAAATCCGAGAAAGCTTCCAAAAAGCCATCTTGGAGAGGAAATGATGGTGATGGCGATGAGGATGAAGAAACCGACAATGACGACGACGTGCATGATGGAGGAGGGAGTGATGGAGACGAGGATGAAAATGACTATAAGATGCCACCACATGAATTCATAGCATCTAGGCTTGCAAGGAGTCATATATCCTCGTTTTCGGTTTTCGAAGGCGTTGGGAGGACTCTCAAGGGAAGGGATCTCAGCAAAGTGAGGAATGCTGTTCTGACCAAAACTGGGTTTCTCGAATCACCTTAACAGGACTATGGAAATTTCTAGCGAGTTTGAACCGTCATGTCATTGATTGTTTAGGTAAAGTCATCTCCTCAGGGTTGTGGTATGGCCTTCTGAATTGGAGATTGTAGTCATTTTAGAGTGAACATATGAGAGAATCCATTTCCATGTAGTAGTCTGCATTTATGTGAAGTTTGGATATATCCTGTGAAGGGGTTGTGAACTTTTTTCTCTGTCTCCTACGCCACATATTCATTTAGGTGGAGGAGATATAAGAAACCCCATCACAGCAATCAATTGCTCATTTTCTGCTCAGTTCTAATCAGTTATTATCTGTAGCTGAAAACTCATATGGTCAAGCTCACTTCAAGAGCACTCGTCATCATGAATCAGTCACAATGATCAATTTTACCAACACGCAGCACAGATTGTTCTGAGATCATGTATCTCAGTTCTGTGTTTCTGGGATTCTCTGTCAAGACCTAAGAGGCCATAGTGTATCTGCCATACTCAGCTTTGACATTGGTGGAGATCTAGTCACGAAGACTAATTTATCCTGCACATGTCGTAAGGTACACGGTACCTGCGAAAAATTTAATCTTTCCCTCAGGATATCCGGTACAGATATACGGGACTAATTTGATATCCCTCATTCCATCTAATTTCTAATTGTTTTGCTGATGAATGCTTATGACTCTGCCGCCCTGTGGAAAGCGAGGAGGAACTCGCTATCAGATATTTCGAAATAGTTTTAAAACACATTAGCATATCAGACAGGTTTCTCTGTCAATCTATCATGAGCTTTAGAATCCATGTCACTCTCACAAGGTTAGATTTGTCCTGGCTTCATGCGCGTGGCTACTTAAAATGTTTCATTGCATGTCACGTCTCTTCAACACAAGAACCCTTTTTTCCTGAGCACTGCAAGGGGCGGATCAATGAATTCGCACCGCAAGCAGTTTCCATCCTACACTGAAGCTGTACTAATATCTTAAACAAAGATCGATACGGCGACACAAACTGTGTCGGGCAGTCCCGAGAGCCACAAACAGAGAATGCAGAAATCACGACCGTCTGCAGCGTGCAACGGCCGTCGTCAGCAGGCCCGTGGGGTTCCAATTTACCTATAGGATTCAACAGACTCGTCATTTCAAGAAGCAAGCGAGGTCCAACTTTTTTTCTTAGATTTGAGCTGCCCGCGGTGGTCCCCGAATCACGGCCCCACTAATTGATTAAAGGAGAGCCGTCAATTAGCACCATGAACTGAAAGAGAAATGCCAACTGCCTCCTTCATAATTTTCTTATATCAACTTGAGATACCTTTGTGTTGCTCGACGACACAATGTCATTTTCCAGGTTTTCCGCAGCTTTTTCTTTAGAACCCGAGTGTTCTTTTTTTTAATGCCGATCAATGCAAGGGAGGGAAAAGACTGAGTGGAAGATCGATTTTTAAAGAGCGTAGGAATATCCTTAAATGATTATCTGAACAAGTGGGGCATTAGTAAACGCACAACAAATGTTTGCCCTTTCATCTTAACAATCTTGGCCCTCTTGCCCTTTGCTTTCTTTTTAACAAAGGTTAAGTGCTATTTTGAATAAATTTCCGCGCAGTCGAGACTTATATGACCTCCCAGTCCCTAGTCTAGTCGAGTTGAAGAAATTCGTTCCTTGTAACTGGGTCCCAAGAGATTTCATGGAGCAGAAATCGAACGCGAGACTTCGAGCCGATCGACCTGAGTTTACTATCATGACCTCATGCATTTGTCCTGCAATTTCGAGGCTAGTAATGCGTCACGTAGCTGCTGGTCTCCATCCTTTTCGAAAGGTCGTGTACCGAACTTCGACTCATCATCGATGCACACCGTGGCCCACGACTCGAGCCCGCACGCTTTTTTTTCTTTTCTGGACATACAAGAGCACGTGACCCGTTGAGGAGTGAGGACTCCTCTCGCCAAACGCGAGGATGCCGATGGATCAAAGTTGCATTTTCCAATTTAGGCTTCCTTTTGCGTTGATGCGTCGAAAAGCCTAATCGAGGGTTCGCATCTGTTATGGTATTTTCGCTTTATCACTTACCCATATTGATAGTCAAATAAGTCGGCACCAGAGGACCAGAGGTGGCTGCCATCTATCCACTCAATTTGTTGCTTTTACAAAATATGCATGTAGGATTGAGCCAGTGACGAGGGCGTTCTTGTGCTTTCGGGTCAAGAATCATTGACTGCGGATTCGACTCTTGTTCTAGGGAATTCGGATTTTAGTGGGAGATCATGATGGTTATATGAATAGATGATTTATGAATAAGAGAGTATTAACATATTATGAAGAAATTGTACAAATACATATGGAAAACAATGTATTTTAAGATTTGAACTTTTTTCTAAGAAAGTAATATACAAGATAAAAACTTCGAATTTTCGAAATGAGAAAAAATAAAAATGAAAATGAAAATATTAGTTTAAGAACTTGTTTATAAATTAAACTGACATAGGGTATTTTGACCAAAATAAAACGATGATTCCTCAAGAGTTGGAAGTCCTTTTTGTTTTATATATGATTTTATATAATATACATATAAACAAGTGGGTGATTCCGGTAAAAATAGGGTAAAAAGGATTCAAGAGATACAAACATCGACCTAAACATATTCATAGTATGATTTAATTAATATATATTACCATGATAAACCATTCTCAAAAACTAGATAAACATTGTAATAAATAACCCCATATCTCGTTAGTTGCTAAATTATTGACTGGAGAACGATCACGTGATCATTTCATGCCCTTGATCGGGGTGTTTTCGTCTCTAGATGCTTGAAACCAAACATACCATTCAAGCACGTGAAAATTGAAGTTGAGTTCGAGTTGGAGATGAGGAGGATTTGTGTGCAATGGTCATGAAATTCGGATGATCAGGGTTTTAATGGTGAAATTTGGGGCCATTTGGGCATAAGAATGTGCACGCGAGCGACACGCGCGGTTTTAGACATTTTTGATGGAAAATGTGTTCCTCGTCAAAGGAACAAAATCTGGTGATGTCACTTGCGCCTGATCGCCGTCCAACGAATGTATTGGCGCCGTCCATTAGCTGGAGGCCATTTGAAAGAAGGTCGGCAATTCCGAGGGTCTTTTTTAAAACAAAATATTTTTGGAATTTTCCTTAAAATAAAAGAATAATACAAAAATTTAGAGTGAGAAGAACAAATACAAAGCTTGTTGCTTTTCGGCAGCCGCTGCAAATGCGGAGCCCAGAGTCATCGCAGAAGTCATCAGGATGGAACATCTTGAAGTAATGGCCGAAAATAATCACTTATATCACTTAAGATTATTAATTAATAAAAAATATTTTTCGTCATCAACAATAATGTATGTTTGAATATTTTTTTATAATTAATGAAAATATCATTCATTTATTTATTTTTGCACGAGATACGAATAATAATTTTTAGGAAGATATTTTTTCAAATTATTCATTTTTTGCGAAATAAATACATCCTTAAATGCGAATTTGTTGGCACGGGGTTGACTCTTGTTAGAAGGAATGCGAATTCACGGGATTATTTGCATTTACACAAATCATGTTGGACAGACATACAAGCGATCATTTAAAAAAACAAAAAAATCAGATCATCTATTTCGGAGGAAATAAACAAGGCTTTAATTATAATTGTCTTCTCAGCTTAATAGGTAACAAATCTCGTCACAGTTATCCGCGCAAACTACAAAAGCAGGAGACGGTGAAAAGAGGGTAAGAAACCAAAATAAAAACATAGATGAGCCGGCATTATAGTGCAGAGTTATAATGAATACACCAAATAGAAAGTCTAATCAAAGTTGAATTAGAATTTATGCCAGAATACCAGATACATACATAAATCCATGCATTTTCAGATTTTCCCCTACTGGCCAACCAAAAAAAAGGAAGTTTCTGCTTCATATTCTCAAAATTTATATACCAGCATGCCTCAAATAATTAGATATTACCATGACATTTGTTTTCCTTTTTTTTTGTCATAAAAGTTTTCCTTATAAAGGGCATAGATATAAACACACAAAAATCAATCTGATCATTGATCAGTAATGAATTCAATTAACATGCAGAATAGGAAGCAACAATCACGGGAAATACTAAAAAAGTCATAAACTTATTATGTCAGCGCTAATTCAATTATAAACATTTCAACTTAGTTAAGTTCCTAAACATGTAAGCAATTTACCAATTAAGTCTTTTCGATCAATTTTGACTAGAAATCGTCGGTACAAACACTAGTCATCTTAAGTGGTACAACCAGAATTAACGTAGACGACTTTTATAATTTAAAAATGAATATTATAATTATTCTTTTCTTTTCTTTTCTTTTTTTCTTTCATTTTGGCTAGCAATGGCTGCAGTTGGCGAAGCTAGGATGGCCTTGCCTGCGACCTTCACAGTCTCATTGCCAGCAGTTGAGGCCACCCTCACCCAAATCTAAGCAAGACCTTTGCGGCTAGCAAGGGCTTCACTCAAATCTAGCAAGGCCATTGTGGCCTCATCAGCTATAGGTGAGGCCTTTCCAATCGATGAGAGCCCTTGCCCAATCACAATAGAAAGAAAATGAAATTAAAAAAAGAAAAAAATCTAAAAAATTATAAAATTATCCACGTTAGTGCTGATTATATCATGTAGAACAACCTATGTCAACGTCAGCAATTTTTAGTCAAAATTGACTAAAATGACTCAATTAGAAAATTGTCAAGAGGTTTATGACAAAATTTGCCAAATTAAGAGATTTTGGACTAAATTGGCATACATTCAATAGGTATATATGACTTTCTCAATAATTTTCCTAAACAATCGGGGATTGGTCCGAATATGTAATATGATCACATAATTATTCTCAAAAGTTGCATACTCAATCATATGATTCGATGTCAATACTCTTATTTTCATAATTCACTCGTTTCTCTTTTGGTACAAATGAAATCTTGATTTTCATGATTATAAACGCCTAAACTAGATAATTCTTGAAATCCATGCTTGACAAATAAAATGAGAGAAGTTTTAATTAGCATGCACAAGAATGTTAAAGTTTATCCGCTTTTGCGAAAATGAATGATTTGAGAATTGTTTTTCAAACAATAGCTATTTGTATCACTTAAGATAATTAGTCGATTGAAAATATTTCTATTGTCCTTCTTTTTTTTTTTGGTGAAGTAAATATTTCTATTGTCAATAACAATTTACATCTAAATACTAACATCATGTAAATGATACAAGCGATCATATTTTAAAAAAATTAAATTCATTTATAGTGAAATAAATAAGATGATAGTGTTTACCATGCAATATAGCCGTCCTCATTGACGTGGCTAATAGTATTGAATTGGGCTGTCGAGACTGTTGCTTTGCTAGGGAGATCAGGCTTTTCTTATAATAATCTCAAGATGGATTGGGCTGCTACTGAATCCTTGGATAAGATTGGTATGGATAGGTGCCCCCAAGAAAGTGGCGGTCCAGGCTGACCATGATCTGCTCTCTACTCTGCTTACTTGACTTACGCTTCTGCCTAATTTGTTAATTCGAGTGAACACTTCTGTCTACTAGCCCCCCACCTTAGGCTGCCTCGCTTGGGCCTGCTGCCGGCACAATATTTCCCATTCGAATCGCAATTCACAAGCGTCCACACGGCTTCGAGATCTCTCGTGTTGAAATATTAAGACACACCTCATGCATGGGTTTCCTTTATGCAAACAACAAGTGCCAAGTATTTATCCATACCACCAAATGCAAATAATCTCATGTCTCGATTTTTCTTCGCAGGTCGATCTAATGAAGACTGATTAAGTTGGAAGTGGGACCGTCAATAGAGATCATCATTGTGTGTAGATATCTTCGTGTGCAGATCAATCTAATGAAGGCTGATTAAGTTGGAAGTGGGATTGTCAATATAGATCATCATTGCGTAGAAGTCTTCATTCGCAAGTCAATCTAATGAAGGCTGATTAAGTTGGAAGTGGGATTGTCAATAGATATTTTCGTGCGCAAGTCAATCTAATGAAGGCTAATTAAGTTGGAAGTGGGATTGTCAATAGATATATCCGTGCGCAAATCAATCTAATGAAGGCTAATTAAGTTGGAAGTGCGATTGTCAATAAAGATCATCATTGTGTAGATATCTTTGTGCACAGGTCAATCTAATGAAGGCTAATTAAGTTGGAAGTGTGATTGTTAATAAAGATCATCATTGTGTAGATTTTTAATGTGTCATAATGAGGTGGAAGCATTCACACAACACATGCAATTTCCTCACTTTCAATTGCATATATTATAAAACTCGTCCATATCATATATTATAAAGCTTATCCATATCATATGGAGAGCATGATGATTTGCTTTTTGCCAACTGCCATTAACATGCAAGAAAGAACTAAAGCTCTCACCACCACTCCATGTGAATCCTCTCTCCCCGAAAACAGCACCTTTTTGACTTCTCACTCCCCAGACAAGACACATGTAATTGAGATCAGATGAGTTATAATGTGAAGAGTGATAGGTCTAACCTTGTTGGTGCTGTCTTTTTTTCCAGCTTTGAGGTGAACTTTTTTGCTTGGCCTGGATATGATGTACTTTGTCATAATTTGACGTTTGGTGATGGATCGATTATCTTTAGGAAGGACTCTTTTGGGTTGCAAATCCTCCTACCCATTTTTCCTATTTGTAGCAACAATCCCATTGTTTTCAATTATTAGCAAAAGGCACTATCCCACTTTTGTGTCATAATGAATTTATCTCCTTCGTGCGTGTGTATATATATATGTAGCATGTACATAAGATCAAAATACTTCAATCTTCTATTGCATGCGAGTTTGTTTCTTTTTCTTTCTTTCTTTTTTTCTTTTGAAAGTTATCAAATGTTCTATGAACACTTGTTGATTGTAAAAGTATTTTGTTACAATATAATTGTAAAATCTTTAAAACTTCTGAATCATTTTTGTTGATAATGAAACGCGATACAAGTGATATTTTGATGAAGCTTTTTTTTCAAATTCATTAATTTTCTGCATAACAAAGGTATCCTAAATAGAAAAAAAATATATATGCTCTATGTCAGGCTTTCAACTCCTTCACTCCCTTAGGGATTTTATATTTCCTCATATATACTTCTGCGTACTGCATGGAAGTTGATGTAGAGTGTTGCTCCTGTCCTTTGAAGTGCTTTTGCATTTGAAATTGTAAAATATCCTGCTAATTGTATTCCACCAAGAAATAAACACAATGCTTTTGAAAGAGAAAAACTTTGCTGGTATAATTATAACTACACACACATATATGGTATTCTTTCATTAATGAATTTTAAGTATTTGGATTGAACTTTCTAATAATGTACTTTTTTGAGTTTCTGAGCACAAGGAAAGTTGAATAGTTTATTGTACTTGTCAAAGTATTCAAAATGGTCGGGCATGTGGTGAATGATTTCTCCTCATTCTTCTTTGGGAATATGGGAGCAGTCCCTCCACAACATGAAGCATTAAGGAAGAACGCTTAAAAGGAGAAGATAATTAGTTATAATATGACCAAAATTATATATAAGGCTCAGTTTGTTCCTAAAAAAATGGACGATTTGAAAAATATATTCTTAAAAATGACTGTTTGTATTGCTTAAAAAAATTTAACGAAGAATATTTTCGTCGTTAGTGAAAGTATTTAAACATTAATTATTATCGACAATAAGAATATTTTTCTTTAATTAATTATTTCAAATAATACAAACAATTATTTTTTAAATAGTTCTCAGATTATTCATTTATCCCAAAATAAAAGAAGATTTAATTATAATCGTCTTCTCACAGCTACCAGCGCAAACTATAAGAGTTGTAGACGGTGAAAAGAGGGTAAGAAAACAAAAGGAAAATATAGATGGACAGTCATTATATTGCTAGTTATAACTGACACGCGAAATAGAAAGTCAAATCAGATTCGAATTAAGACTTTATGCTAGAATACCAGATACATACACAAATCCATCCGTATTCAGAAATTACCTCGCTGGCCAACCAAAACAAATAAGTTTCTGCTTTATATTCTCCAAATTTCTATATCAGCATGCCTCGAATAATTAGATATTACAGTAAAATTATTCCTTAATGAGGTTTAAATATATACCTGAAAAATCAAACTGGTCACCTGTCAATATAGAATTCAATTAACATGCTGAATAGAAAGCAACAATTGGGGGGAAAATTACAGAAAAATTCCTAAACCCATTACACTTATATCAATTTCGTCCTAAACTTATAAACAATTTGCCAATTGAAACATTTGGCCAATTTTGATCGAAAATCACTAGAATGTGGACACTGATCATCTTATGTGAGATTACCAAAGCATTAACATGAATAATTTTTTTATTTTTTTAAATGAATTTTTATTTTATTTTATTTTATTTTGGCTAGCGAGGGTTGGGAAGTCCTCTTCGGCCGCCTGCAAGGGTTGCAGCCCTTACCGAGTGCGGGCAAGGGTTGCCTCGCCCACAGCCACAATTGGCAAGGTTGGAATGGCTTAGCCTAGGGCCTTTGCAACCAGCGAGAGCCCTCTCCCAATGGGCAACAACCCTTACTAGCCTCATGAGAAAAAAATAAGGAAAAGGAAAAAATAAAATAAAATAATTCAATATTTTTCTAAAAAGCTACAAAAATATTTATGTTAGTATTAATAGTGTCACATTGGATGACTGCTGTTTACATTAGCAATTTTTGATGAAAATTTACCGAAATGACTCAATTCCAAAATTGTGAAAAGTTCAAGACTACATTGGCCAATTTGAGATGTTTGAGATTGAATTAATACAAATGCAATGAGTATAAGACTTTCTTAGTAATTTTCTCAACAATCAAGGACTGTTACATATATTTTGTAGACAACATGAGAAGATTTGATACGAATGTCCAATATGATCATATAATTCGATGTGGATATTCTTATTTTCATAATTTACTCCTTTCACTTTTGGTACAAAATAAATCTTGATTACACGGGCCTAAAATAGATAACTCTAGGAATCCATGCTCGCCAGATAAAATGAGAGAATTTTTAAATAGCATGCATACCAATGTTAAAGCGTATCCTCTCTAACGAATTCTCTTGAAATAATTAGTTAATAGAAAGTATTTTCATTATTGATAATAAGTTATATCTAAATGTTTGCATGAATGATGAAAATATTTTTCATTCATTTATGTAAGTGATACAAATGATCATTTAAAAAAAAAAAAAAGATCAAATTATTCATTTACTATGAAATAAATGGTACTGGTGTTTTTCCAAAAAAAGAAAAAAAAGAAAAAAAACACTCTATAGTGGGCATGCAATTTAGCCATTTTCATTGATGTGGTTAGTGGTCCTGAATTGGGCTGTCGGGACTCTTGCTAGTGAGATGAGGCCCGCTTAATAATCTCAAAATGGTCTGGGCTCTTACTGAATTCTTGGGCTAGAATGGTAATAGATACAACCCCAAGGAAGTGGCAGACCAAGCCGACCTGATCTACTCTCCGCTCCGCCCACTTGACTTACAACTTCTGTCTAATTTGTTAACTTTTTAGTTCGGACTGTCTAATTTTGTTAATTCAAATGGACATTTCTGTGTACTGGCACCCCTACCCTTGGCTGCCTCGTTCGTGCCCGCTGCTGGCACGGTATTTTCCGTTTGAATCGCAATTTGCCCACATCCTTACGGCTTAGAGATCTCTCGTGTCGAAATGTTAGGAGACGTATTATGTATAGGCTTCCCTTATACAAATGACACATGCCGGGTGTTTCTTCATACCACCAAATGCAAATAATCTCACGCCTCGATCATTCTTCGCTCGTCAATCTAACCAAGGTTAATTGAGATGGAAGTGAGACTGTGTCAATAAAGAATATCGTTGTATAGATAACTTTGTGTCGCATGACGAGATGGAAGCATCCACACAGCACATGCAATTTCCTAACTTTCAACTGCATATATTATAACACTCATCCATATCATATGGAGAGGATGATGATTTGCTTTTTGCCAACTGCCATTAACGTGCAAGAAAGAGCTAAAAGCCCCCACCACCACTCCATGTGAATCCAAGTCGGCCTCTCACCCCGAAACAGCACCTTTTTGACTTCTCTCTCCCCAGACAAGACACATGCAATTGAGATCAGATGTGTAATCATGTGAAGAATGATGAGTCTAGCCTTGTTAGTGGTGTAATTTTTAATTCCAGCTCTGAGGTTAACTTTTTTGCTCGAGGAGGATATGATGTACTTTGTCATAATTCGACGTTAGGTGATGGATCATTCATCTTTAGGAAGGATCCTTTTGGGTTGCAAATCCTCCTACCTATTTTTCCTATTAGTGGTAACAATCTCATTGTTTTCAATTGTTAGCAAATGGCAACCATCCAACTTTCGTGTCATAATGGGTTAAAATCCAAATACTTTGATCTTCTACTGCATTCGAATTTGTTTCTTTTTTTCTTTTGAAAATTATCAAAAATTCTATGAATACTTGCCGATTGCAAAAGTAATTCGTTAGAATATAATCATAAAAACTTTAAGATAATTGCATTTATTTTTAATAGCTTCTCATCTCAGTTTCATTAAGATATTCGGCGAAATTATGTATTGTCACAAGTTAAGTTTCCAAAGGACATAAATATGGACGAACCAAGTACTCTGAGAGAGAGAGAGAGAGAGAGAGAGATAGAGTGGTGACACCATAAATTTAAGTACTTCAAGTCCCCGCAAGGTGGGCAGATCTTGTTGCTTTGTAATGATTTCCAGCAAATGATGCTGGCTTGGACCATGATTCACACCTTTTGAGAGCCCGAACAGATCCAAGAGAAGTTGGCTTTTCGGCCTGTAAAATTAACCGAAAAAGACAAGAAAAGCAAAACCCAAATGAACTAGGAGCAGCTAGGGCTTTTGCATAGGCGGCACTTGGAGGGAGGGAGAGAAGTGTTCATGATTCGAGAGACATGTTACCGTGCACGTGCTCCACGTGTGGGCGCCCCATGATTCATGGATGTGCGGGGCATGCATGTGGTTTTGCATAGGGCAGTTGGAACGATGATGATTCGTGTCCTCTTCTTGATGGATCGAAGCGTGGCCGCTGGCTGCCGCACACATCATCGCCATCGTCAACAAAGTTCCAAGGCCCGCCCGTGATTGGAACCCATTAAATGATGTCGCATAAGCTCTCGCTCTTGTACAAAATCTGCCTTGATCACAATATGTTGTCTAATAATTTCAGACATCGAATTAAGAATTCATTATCTGAATTTTTTACGTTAGGGTTTCCAATCCAAAAATTCAAATTCATAAGTGAAAGATAATCGCATAATGTTAGAATTCATAATGAGAACAAAAATCATAAAATGAGTTTATACTTTGATCTCTTATTTGCCAAGTGCTAGGTTCACGCTTTCAATTTTTTTCCCTTCAAATTCAGGTTGCCTGGTTCAAAAGCTGAAGACAAACCGCTCGAAGAAACGAGACGCTATCGCGAAATTAATTAAATACACAATCCACCATTAACGTACGGTCACCTACCAGTCTTTCCCAAAACTTAAAGAAGCTCAAAAACCACAAAATTCCATTCCCTTTTTACCGCATGGGAATGAAACAAAAAACGAAACTCGCCGACACCGCGTTCACGTGGCCAAGGAAGGTTTCCTTCTTCAAATTACCGCGCGGGACTGCACTCCTCCCCGGCAGAAAACGAAGAAGACAAGATTCTTGAAAGTCGTGTAACTGGGGAGCGGGGTTGAGGGTCAGTTAATGAACAGAGTTGTCGTTTTTCTTGAACCGGAAGACGTACAATGAGCAGAGATTTTTCTTCTCTCTTCCGGGTTTGGTTTTGTTTATTTATTTCTGTATGTAATAACTAGGGCTGGGAAGGATGGTTCGTTGTTGTCAGTTTTTTGTTTTGTTTTTTGTTTTTTTTTTTTTTGGTTGGTGTCGGTTGGAAATTAGGATTAGAATATAGTAGACTCCAGCTATTTAATGAACAGTGTCAGTGGAAGTTGTTGTTCTAGTCAAGACTCCATTTTTCCTTTTCCTTTTCTCAAATTATCATCTGCTACCTTCCACTTGCAACTCAGAGAGAGAGAGAGAGAGAGAGAGAGGAAAGCTCAACGCCCACCTTGCTAAGAAGGGACCTTTGCTTGTACCCATTTTTGCGTTGTGGAAACGTTTTCGTCTTTGGGGTGGGATCCGAATCTGGGTCAACCCGGCGAGTTGACTCGGGGATGGAATGGTCATCGCCTGTGTTCTAGCGGTTGATTCGGCGTGAAGGAGGGAGGGACGGAGAGAGAGAGAGAGAGGGAGGAAGGGACGGAGAGAGAGCAATGTCTTGGAAGAGCAGGGGAACAGACTCTTCGAAGAGCTTGGTCTCTAAGAAATGGGCTCTTTTGCTTTGTATTGGTTGCTTTTGGGGTGGGATGCTCTTCTCCAGCAGGTAATTTCCTTTCCTTGGAATTTTCATGATTGAAGTAATCGATTTTGATGTGAAGTTTCTTATTTAACCTGCAGTTCTGGAGAACTCTTCTGGGCTCTTAATTGTGGGTTATGATTTGTGATTTCTATTCGATATTTGTAGAGCATTTTGGGGGGGTCGTTCTGTGCATGAGGAATTGACATGATGCTTGAAATTGTTTCTGGGTTTTGAGTTTATCACTGTTATGTTATTTTCTTAATGGAGTCCGGAATGGTGAGTTATCATGTGGAAATTAGCTGCATTTGCATCCTGTTCATATTTTGTCATTCTCGTCCATTTTTATTTTCGGTGTCCTCAATACTCGATGAAATTATCTAAAGATTTTCCCATTCTTGCAGTATCTTGTGCTCATGGAGGCACATTTTCATGATCTAGCATGGCCAACTTCTTGTTTCGATTGCTATAGCCTTAATTTTCCACCTGTAATTTTGTTATAAATAGGTTAACTCATTGCTTTATTGTGGTATTTACTGAAGGATCGAGACAGAACCGGAAGCTAGAGATATTCCAAGAACAATTAATGAAGATGGAAAGCTAAAGATTGTTTCCGGGGGCTGTACTCCTAAACCCGTAAGTTCCTCATCTCTCTTAAAACTTGCATTTTCTTTTTGAAAGCTCTAGATAGCGCTTCTTCAATCCTGGAAGTAGCTGCTTATCAGTTGCGGTTCAAATCTAGTCAAAGTATTTATCAGTTGATCCATATCTTTTCTGTTAGAAGGATGGAAAGCATGAATCGACAGACATTCTGGGTGAAGTTTCAAGGACGCATCATGCTATCCAGTAAGCTATAATGTCAGCGATCTTTATCTGGACTCAGTGAAGATATCTGATTCTTAACTTCTTTATTTCTTGTCGGATGCAGAACTCTGGATAAAACAATCTCAAACTTGGAAATGGAATTGGCGGCTGCAAGAGCTGCACAGGAGTCAATACTTAATGGTTCTCCCATCTCAGATGACATAAAAATCAGTGAACCAATTACGAAAGAAAATATTTAATGGTCGTGGGGATTAATACTGCTTTTAGCAGCCGAAAGAGAAGAGACTCTGTTCGCAGTACCTGGATGCCTCAGGGTTTGTTTGCTAGCTACCTGTAGTTTCATTAACCCATGCATTTGACTTAAGATTATGCATTGACGATTTGTTATGCTTATATCATCAGGTGACAAGAGAAAGAAGCTTGAAGAAGAGAAGGGCATCATAATCCGCTTTGTGATAGGACACAGGTGATTACCAGCAGTAGTAATCTGGTTTGGTGTTATTCTTCTGAAATTTTTTTATTCTGAGAAGTTCATTAACCATGGAATCTCCGCATTAAGAAGATAATCCATTTTTTCTGTCATAATAGTATCTTAATTGTCACAGAGGTGTAGAGATTACTAATACCCTCAATATCTTCTCTGAATAATATGTAGAAAGGACATAATGTAAACACATTTACTTTCCACGGATTACTTTGAAACAAATTGTCACATCATCGCATGAGAGTTACATGTTTTCATCAGGCAATCATCACATGATAGTTATACGCATTCATCAGTCAATTCTAGGGGGAAATCTTTCTGGTCTAGAACAAGCAAATAACTATATCCGGCATTGTAGTGTGATTGCATTCTTAGAAGCAAAACCAATCGCATTAAGGAGATGGATGTCCACTGAAGGCCAAGGTTTTAAGCATTTTTCGGGCAAAATAAAAGATTTTAATTAACTGAAGTATATAAGTCATTTATGTGCGCCAAAAGACAAAGATAGTGCACTGCCTGCTTGAATCCTTGAAATAATATAGTACTCCATCTTTCTGGAGTAGAATCAATCTCTCTTATTAAACACTAATGTACAATCAAAAGCACCCCGTTTTTTTTAACTCTTTTTTCCCCTCTCTAATAGGCAAACTATTTTTTTTTTTTTTTTTTGGCAAATTCTTTGACGTTTAGAAAACCAAGGAGTGTTTTGATGACAGTCATCTAATTCTTTTCCCTTTGTCTGGCCCTTCTGCTGCTAGTGCTACATCTGGCGGTATTCTCGATAGAGCAATTGAAGCAGAAGATAAGAGGCATGGCGACTTTTTGAGGCTGGTAATGTCTTGGCTATCTCCTGTTTACTGTGCAATGCAAAAAATAACATACTAGCTGTCAGCACGTCATTATTCAAACAGAAGACTCAACTAACTTGTTTTTTCTTGCTCTTGTTGATACTCTGGAAACAGGAGCATGTGGAGGGTTACCTTGAATTGTCTGCCAAAACAAAGACATACTTCGCAACCGCAGTTGCATTGTGGGATGCAGATTTTTATGTCAAAGTGGATGATGATGTGCATGTAAATATAGGTAGAGACCAGATTCTTTCTCAGCTTAATCAAATCTTGGGATCTTTGCTTTTTTTTTCTTGGAAGAAGTGTCAAAAGAGAAGAATATAAAATGTTAGGGTCCATTTGTTTTGCGGAAGCTGAATAATTTGGAAAACATAGTCCTAAATGATGGTATCACTTACAAAAATTAGTCAAACAGAATATTTCTAATCATCAACTACAGTCTATGCCTAAATCATTTTTGTTGCTAATGAAAAGCAATACAAGTGATCATTTTGAGGGAGCTTTTTTTCAAATTCATTGATTTTCTGTGAAACAAATTTACCCCAAATGGGGAAAAAAAAATTTATGCTCAATGTCAGGCTTTCAACTCCTTCAATCCCTTAGAGATTTTATATTTCCATATATATTTATGCGTACTACATGGAAGTTGCTGAAAAGAGTTGCTCCTGTCCTCTGAAGTGCTTTTGCGTTTGAAATTGTAAATTGTCCTGCTAATTGTATTCCACCAAGAAATAAATACAATGCTTTTGAAGGAGAAAAACTTTGCTGGTATAATGTTAGAAGGTGCTACTATTTAGAGATCAATTCTGTCATGGTTTATAGTTGAATTATCTAGGCTCAGTTAAACTTCATTTTGACTAAATTGTCACTCTGCAGCCACACTTGGAGCAACTTTGACGAGGCACAGATCGAAGCCTAGGGTGTATATTGGCTGCATGAAATCTGGTCCAGTCCTTGCTCAGAAGTAAGCAAGTACCCTTTCATTCCGTTTAAAATTTTGTCAGTAAGAATTGCCTTTTCACCCTGCATTTTGATGATTAGGGGTGTGAGGTACCATGAACCGGAGCACTGGAAATTTGGTGAAGAGGGAAACAGATACTTCCGTCATGCTACAGGCCAACTCTATGCTATTTCAAAAGATCTTGCAACCTACATATCAATAAATCAGTATGCTGTTTCCTTTGCATTAGGGAGGATATTTCTTTTTTTCCCAAGTTCATTAGCGTTAACTTGTTGCTTTTCTAATGATAGGCATGTGTTGCACAAGTATGCTAATGAGGATGTGTCACTTGGATCATGGTTTATTGGATTGGATGCGGAGCATATTGATGACCGCCGACTTTGTTGCGGTACTCCGCCTGGTAAATTCTTAAGCATTCGTCTCTCGGACTCCTTTTACATATATGCTAGAGGAGTTATTGCTTGGCATTGAATAATAAATCTCATTCATGTCGTGTTGTCAAATTCTGGAAATTTTTTTTGACTGTCGTCTTATCGGTGCTGATAAAAGAAAACTAATGTCTTGCCAGTGGTGTTTACTCAGTGACTTACGTCATATGAATTGATGTTAATAGCACCTCAATGGTTTATGCATGCATGAATGACTTAGAGAGGCATAGTTCTTGTACGGTGAAGCAAGAAAGATGACTTTGGTGTCACTAGTGACGTATAGAATGTCAGATCATTTTTTGCAACAGAATTTAAATTCTCAAATCGTGTTGCAGATTGTGAATGGAAGGCTCAGGCTGGTAATGTCTGCGTTGCATCGTTCGATTGGAGCTGCAGCGGCATATGCAAGTCAGTCGAGAGAATGAAAGTAGTTCATCGGAGATGCGGGGAAGGCGAGAATGTGTTGTGGAGCACAGCTTTCTAAAGACAAGATGTTTCCCTCCCATCTCAGGAGGAAAACTGGAGCTTTTCCATGAAACTTGGATATAGAGGAATTTGTATGTATGTAAAATATAAATGCAAAAGCCGGAAGTCAGCAAATTATTTTCCACATTGACGAGGATGAAAGCGGCCCGTTGCCCGGGGATATCGGTCTTGCCACGGGGATTCTGCTCCAAAGAAAGGGAGGGAGACCCATTAATCGATGCGAGGCAAGACCCTGTAACCAAGCATTCTTTCATTAGACTATGGTGTTGTTTTGGATGTGATGCCATGGGTAATGAAACTCCACAATAAGCGAAAATGTTAGGCTTAGCAATTTTCTGCTCTGTATATGTAAATTTGGATGTCGAGTTCTGGAAATTCTGGTTGAGTTTTATCTCCTAGATTTGACAATTGTGTCTTTCATCTTGTCTCCGTAGTTTCTCTGCCTGCAGCCACGCTTAGTTCCCACCATTGTGGGATTTCTGTGAGTAATGGTGGGCTTAAGTTTATCATACGTTTCCGGGGACAATGGTGGAGAGTTCTCAAACTGAACTTGCAAAGGCAAATAGGTTCAATCGGGCCTAAGCATCCTGCAATGGTCCTTCACAGCCCCATGGTCCGTTGCAGGTGTATAGACCGATCAATCAACGAGATCGAGCCTCTCTCACGCCAGCTCGAGGGAAACATACTAGATCCGGGAGGCTCGCCCTTCTATTCTATCTGATTGTTAAAGCTTTTGCTCGGCCAGTCTTCATCACCTGAGGTGGAGTATGGTGATACATAAACATCCGCAAAAGCGTGAGAAACGCTGGTATCATATGATGTTGAGTTCTACGCTCAAGCTCGAGTTTTTAGCACGAATTTGAGTTGTGTAGTCAAGATCGAAGCATACCGAAATTGTTCACGAGTCTCCTCCTGAGCCCGGCCCTACAGAAGCCAGAGTCTAAGGCCCGTCCAAATCACCTTTGGGCCGCTCGGGCTATTAAAAGCTGAATGCGGGATTATATGTCTAATCTGACCGCCTTCAAATTTTATGAAATAATGATACCAATGATTCATGAACTTTAACTTAATGTATAATATGATCTCTTTAATTTATTTAATATGGGGTCTGAATTTTAACCAAAATTTTAATTTATTCAACGTGATTTCAAATTTTTTTTTATATATATTCAATATAATTACATGAATAGTATGAAAATATTCAATATAGTCGTTTCATTAATTCAAGATCATCGAAAAAATTAAACATATTTTATATAATTTAGAGATTAAATTAAATCTGTACCAAAAATTTAAAAATTATATTGAATAAATTGAAAGTTTAGAGACTATATTACATATTGAGTTAAAGTTTATGGATTATATTTAACAAATAAGAAATTTTAGGCCACATTATATATTTGACTAAATATGATGGATTATTTTATCGTTTTTCCAAAAAAAAAAAAAAAAAATTGAGAAGAAGACCGAGGGCGATCACAGTGCGTACGAACTGCGTGATGGATTTATTGGGATCTCTCATTGCTTGAATTGCGGGCGACATCTCCTTCTTCGAGTTCAAGCATTTGTTGGTTTTGTGTTTCGCACGAAATCTCAGGCGATCAGTTTCTCTTCTTGATCTGCTCTCCGTGCTCTCTGTTTTCCCCCCGCCCACTTCTGCGAAACCCTAATTTCGTTGCTCCTTCCCCCTTGGTCGTGGACGTTGAATTCTGGAGGATCTGGCCATGTCCAAGAGCTCCTTCAAGCTGGAACACCCTCTCGGTTCTCTCTCTCTCTCTCTCTCTCTCTCTCTCTCTCTCTGTGCTTGTGTGAATGCATTGACATCATGAGGAACTGGACTTTTAGAGTTTGCTTGGCCCTCCAGGCTTTCTTTCTTTTCTTGGGCATGAGATTGTCCTTGTGTGAACGACTGAGAGGGCGGGTAGAGAGTTAAGCTTTTGTGGGTTACTGGGTTTTGCTCATTTAACTCTTTTTTATGCCGTTCTTTGCTTTCTTTGCTGTCCCTGCGCGCCTGATCCTTTGGGATTTCCTTTTTCGTTGAGCTGGTGGTAGGACTGATACTTAGGGTAATGAATTATTGAGGCCTTGTCTATGGTTACTTGTTAGGCTCTGGGTATAGCAGGGTGGAGTAGTCTTGAATGTTTGCTCGTTTCTTTTTGTGGTTATAGATGAGGGAGCTTTTTGGGTAGTCTGACTGCCATAGTTGTTTGTTGGGTCTGTCAAAGTGATGGATTCCGCTGTTCGTTGTGTGTAAAATCGTTTTAGGAACTTGAAAGTTAGGCTTTTAGTGGATATTTTATATGGCCCATTTGTTTAAATACCCATTTGCGGTTTGCTATGATATTAATTTCCAAAATGGTATTATGAATCAATCCTATTATAGTTAGCATTGCTCTCAATTTTCCGTTTAGTTAAAACTAATGGAGTCTACTCTATCTATGAGTAGTGATTGTTCCCTCCACTAGTTTCAGTCTCTATCTGGAAGTATGTTTTCATGGCACTTGACTGTCATGCTTCTTTTCCTTTTGTTTGCCTCAACGTTCAACCATAATTCAGATCACTTGTGTGGAATGTTGTTTACTCATATACCTTAGTGAGTAAAATTCTATTGGCATGGTTACTTGCGTTCTACTTACATTTATTCGATCTTTGGCTTCAGAGAGGAGGCAGGCAGAAGCTGCCCGAATCAGGGAGAAATATCCTGACAGAATACCAGTATGGAATTTTCACTTTGTTATTCTAAGGAACCAATATGTTTGTTAAATTGCTTTGCGGTGATTGTGGTCATGGTTTCAAAAGTTCTGATCAAAACCTGCAGGTCATTGTGGAGAAAGCTGAAAGGAGTGACATTCCAGATATTGACAAAAAGAAGTGAATTCCCTTTTTCTTCTATTAGTTGACTTTGTATCTTAGCCCATTTACTTCTTCTCGTAGGGAAATATCTGCCCTCCAAAATGGTTATATCCATTCATTCATGTCATGATGCAGGTATCTGGTTCCTGCTGATCTTACCGTTGGGCAATTTGTTTACGTTGTCCGAAAGAGGATCAAGCTTAGTGCTGAGAAGGCCATATTCATCTTTGTTAAGAATATCTTGCCACCTACTGGTGAGGAAGCTTAGCCTACAATCACACCGCTTTCATGTTCTTGGCCAGCATGTGTTTGTTAGTTTGCTTATATTATTCACTTTTCCATTGTTGCAGCTGCTATGATGTCTGCAATCTATGAGGAGCACAAAGATGAAGATGGTTTCCTTTACATGACTTATAGCGGCGAGAACACATTTGGATTTTGAGTCGAATTTAAATGCGACTTTATGCTTTATCCTATGTATATAAGATCCTAAGAACACAAAACTTGAGTATATGTAAATCGTTTGGTTATGCCGTACTCTTGAGTGACTTGCGTCCTCACAAACGCATCTGTTTCTTTGTTGACACAAAAAAATTTGGTCGTGTCTTCTGAAAGCAGTAGAATTTATGGCTTTTCATGATTGGACTCTCTCTCTCTCTCTCTCTCTCTCTCTCTCTCTCTATCTCTCTCTCACATGGTTATATATATATCATCTGGGCTGGCCTAGCACGTGCGATGCGCCCAGCATTCATCAACTCCTTGCACATCTCTTGGTGCTTCGGGGAGGTTCCCCTTTAATATTTGCTCCACAGCAAGATTATCTCCCAGTCGAGTCAAAGGTCTTTGCACTCCTTTATGGCCTCGAATGCATGGTATTGATAGCTTCTGGAAAGCGCAAGTGCTATGGAGATGGTCGGGGAAGGCGGTGGTTAGATAACCGCAGAGAAGAGTTGTAACGATTCCGTGGGCATCACATGGAACTCTCTGCATTTGTGAGAAAGATCGATAGGATGCAGAAGCCATCAAACTTGTAGGTTGCAAAATCCTTCATGAATCGGTAATATGAGATGAAGTTGACTGTGACTCACGAAGAATTGAAGATTTTATCAAGATGCAAGTCACTGAAACAGAACAAGGTAGACTTGCGGCTGACTGGAGGTCACTCCAATTGAAATAAAATTGCTTGTCAAGTACATAATTTGCGAAGCTGACTAATGCAAAGGTCTCCTTTAGTGGCAAAGAATCCAAATCTTGTTTCATGTTTGGACAGATTAGGAATGGACATTGGTTTCAATATACAATGGTCATGGCCAAATCGGGAAAAAGCTTGATCTTCCTTTCGGAACTTCCTCTTGAGAATCATTTCGCCCATGTGGCCTCACTCCTGTATCAAGGCTCCACGAACGAAACACCTCTCCTGATTCATTGAACATACATCTATCTGACTTCTACAAATGCAGGGCAGGCTCCTCAGCATATTAAAGTCATAACATTAGATAGAATCATATATATGTATATCATATGGTGTTTAGAAAGTAGGAAAACAGACATACTATGATAACATAATCCAAAAGGATGCAGTTTCTCCAGATATAGCCAATGTCAGTTTCATCAGCTCGATGTACATAGATATTATAGGTAATAAGCCCCTCTAAAGCCCAATCTAGACGATCTTATTAGAAGGTTAATAGTCGAACAGCTTCCTGTCATTCCTGCATGTGCCTCAGCAAATTCCGCGGAAGTTGTTCCAAGAGCTGGGGACGGGAGTTCTTTCCTTGTCAATAGCAGTACTGACTGGAAGTGACAGGTGCCATCTGTTGCTGCATCTTGAGCTCTCCCATGGTAACATCTTCCCCGGCAGATACGTAACTTGATGATTGCCTGCTGCAGAATTCAGTGTTACTGTTGTATCCTGAAGAAAGCTGAATTGCCGGAGGGATGACGTTCAGAAGCTTTGATTCATCTGCTTGCATGGAAGGGATCTGGTCCAAGTTCTCCTTTTCCTGGCGCGCCTCTTGTGCCAAAGGTAAACAAATATTGCCGTGAGTGTTGAGGTCAGGGGTGGAATGCCCTGGATTCCCTTTAAAGGAAACATTTGAAAAGGAACACAGAAGGTTAGAGTGATGTAATAAACAATGTTGATGAACAGTTCAAATGTTCGTTACTTAAGTGTCTTTGCAATTACTAAATATGTTTAACCTGTCTGAAGGGTCGAAGGGATGGCATTAAGTAGCTTCGACAAATCTTCATCTTGCATGGAGTAGATCCGCTGTGGAGAATCTCTCTCGACTTTGATTCCTTCTTGTACCAAAGGCAAATCAAAACCTTTACGAGTGTCGATCTCAGAATGGGAATGGCCCCAGTTCGCTGTAAAGTGGAGGAGATAGTCACTTTGTTAGGCCTATAAAAGAGAGTGCAACATCAGATAGGTAAGAAAAGAGCAAGAGAGCATCTGATGAGCATTTGCCAATAGCATTAACCGTCATAGCATTCGTATAGGTTACAAAGGTCTGACGATGTAACGACTGTGACATTAGAGCAATCACAAACAACAACAATCTTAAAAAAAATGGTATAATTAAATCAGCTAACATCCATGTTATGAGCTGTAGTATAATGAATCCATAGAAGGCAACATAGAGTCTCACCACTTAAGTTGAAGCTTTGAAGGCGAAAATCAGGAAAAGGAGGAAAATATATGCAAGCATGCAGTATGCACATATAAACTAAATCATGAGATGCCAGAAGCTGCGGCACACTACTAACGCTGCAGCTTTTTCTCTGTAATATATATACATATATTATCTTCTTAACTTGATCATTTTAGACCAATATTTGCAACCAGTCACAGCGAATGCTTCTTAATATCAATAAAAGAACAAACCTGCAGAGGTATTCAAAGAGCTTCCAGCATGCCAATCACAACCAGACCTCAAGGAGACATTGAGCTTCTCCTCTCGCAAGTTCATGAAGCTTTGCGTCTGTGGGTTTTGATTAGGTAGTGCTTGAGTGTCATCCAGCAAATCCTCCAATAAACCACTACCACTCCAATGCATACCCCGTCTCTGCTTCTCGTCGGTCTCTGGTTGGATTAGGTACAATTGGCTTGAAGGGAGCTCTGATTTTGAGGGAAAAACTGAAACGGTTGATGAGTATCTGTCTGAATCCAGCTGAGTCTGCACATACTGAGGTGAACTCACATTGCAACTCAGTGGACTGAATTGAAAAGAACCCATGTTAGGCAACTGGGTTGGTGTAGGAACAGATGGAAGCGGAGAAGAACCGAGTGAGATAGGTGGAAAAGAGAGTGAAAACTTGGTGGTGTCCTCATAACTACCCTTCAACCTGAGTAGAGAGGACTCAAGAACTGGAGTGGTGCAGGTATTGGTGAATATGCTTGCAGGACAACCAAGGGAGGGGGAGGGATAAAAGAAACAATTGTTGAAGCTTGGTTTGAGATAATGCTGAGAACACTGAGGTGAGAGAAGCATGCTGCTGGGAGTTTGTGGCAAGTGTTGGCTGGTGGGTATTGGTGGGATTAGGATTTGGATTGGGGTCAGAGTGTGAAGCTGGGTGGTTGTATTCAATCGGGGTTCCATCGCCCGCGGTACTGATGATGACGGCAGATGTTCAGGAGTGATGTCGTGAGGGTATAGAGGGAGGCCTTGACGGATCCGGTGCTTGATTCTCGTATTCCAATAGTTCTTTATTTCGTTGTCTGTCCGCCCAGGTAGCTAGACAGTAATGAGGGAGATTTACAAATTACTTGAGAAGATACGAAAGTGCAGATTGTCCAGAAGCATAAAACCAGGCATAAAATGGGCAACCTCATTAAATTAACCACAATATAGGAGCTAAAACTCAGGCCTTGGAGAAAAGGAGACTAACTATACCTGGTAATTGGCATTAGGCTCTCATCATGAGAAAAATGAGAATTTTTTTTTTAAAATTTTTTTTAAGCGCGGGGGGAACATGCGGTGAACAGGTTTTACTCAAACAACCCAAATCACAACACAAAATGGCATAAATTTATAATGCTGAAGTACCGCCAACACCCAAGTTCTCTGGGAAAGGAATAAAACTTGATCATCCATCAAGCATCACATAATGTATCATTACGAAACCAAATTCAGACCACGAAAAGATGAAACAGCACAGGGGGTATTGAACTCTCCGAGAATCGGTCTAATTACAGAGCCAACTTTACTTTATAACTACATGCCTTAAATGAGGCTCAGTCAGTGTAACAACAACCATCCGTACAAAGCCACAAAAATACTCAATTTTATAGCCAAATCAAGCAGAGGAAAACAGCAGAAGAGCCAGAAAAAGCAGAGGAAAACAACGAAAGAGACATCACCTGGGTAGCCATGCGGGCCCATTTGTTGCCAAGCTGAGCATGCAGCTTAAGGATCAACCTCTCCTCCTGGGGAGTGAAAGAGCCTTTCCTCAAGTTGGGTCGGAGGTGGTTGGTCCACCGGAGCCGGCAACTCTTGCCACACCGGGGTAGACCTGTGTTCTTCTGCACCGAATTCCAGTTCCCCTCTCCATTCTTCTTCACATGCTCGATCAACACCGCATCTTCTGCTGCCGTCCATGGCCCCTTCTTCAGCACCAGCCCACCTCCACCGCTGCCAGCACTGCCAGAACCACTACTACTCGATCCGGTTGATCGTCCATCGTTCTGATGCTGCTGCTGCTGCTCCTGCTGTTGTTGTCGTGTTGATGCAATTCCTTTTGTCATGAACACAACTGGAGGGTGGGATCAGTTGCACGTGCACAGAAAGCCCATTCCGATGGGTTTGTGTGTGTTAAAATGGAATCGTTTTGGTCCTTCTTTTTCGAGCTTTGGTGGGTCAACTCTGGAATTTTTTTTAAAGAATTCCAGGATATATTGGTCATGTGTTTGTGAACTTTTCTGCGATTTCAAGGGAAGATGTTCTTGTTCCTCTCTGGAATGGAGGTGGTTGTGGTGGTGTTGGGGTCAGTGAGATTGTGTCCCTTCCTTTGTCTCTTCTTTTTGCATGAAATGGGAGTTGAAACAGGACAAAAGAAAGTTGCCCAGAATTGCAGGCTAGATGCTCATGGGCGTTAGTAATTGTTGGAGACTAATTCTTCTCGAGCCCATCAATAAACATTCAAAATAGAAAAACTCTTTATCTGAAAAAAGAAACAGAAAGAAGGAAGGCGCAGAATTTGATGGTTGGAGTCAATAAGGGGACATTTTTGCTGATGGGAACAATCAACAGAATCAAGAAATCTGTTTTTCTGTTCGAGCTGCTCTTATGCTAAAATGAACAGAAAATCTCGCCAGGACCATCCCAAAAGAAGGCCCTTAATTTGCTGCTCCCCAGACAAAGCTAATGCTTTCTTGTGAGCGGAGGAGAACAATCCACAGGAAATTCAATTGGGAAACTGTGAGCTGCTGATTCTTGGCAAACTCGGGTTTCACGGAGGAGGAGGAAGGGAGGGGGGGACAGAGCCATAGGAGAGGAGCTAGCATGTCGTTTCAGGTTTCACTGGCTGACCCATTAGTCAGGCTACATGATTTTCTTTGTAGACAAAGGCTAATTTCCTCCTCTGATTCGTGTGTGCAGATACAGGCTTGATGCTTTGATTTGTACACTGTAAAGGAGAGGACAGGACAGGCTGGCGATTGCTCCCTTTAAGGATGCAAAGCATGCAAATGGTACGGTACGGACATTTTCTGACACAGTCAGCAAGTGAAAAACCAATAATTGATGGCGCTAGCAACGATGTGGGAAATGCTCACACCGTTGGAGACCTAAATTAGGAGCACTTTCCTCTTGAGGGTTCATCTTAATTTATCGTATCCAATCTCATTTCACTGCAAATTTTGTACGGATGTCCTCCCACAAACATAACTATTAGTGGAAAATTTGTATAATGCGGCTCTTTTGATCAAATGTAGACAAATATTGGGCACAACGCTTTCCAATGGGGAATTGGCTCCTCGATGATTCATGAACGTCCCTTTATATTTACTGTCTATAGCAAGCTTTTGTTTTCTGATGCAGATTAGCAAGAGATCATTTTTTTTCCCTTGTGAAAGGGTTCTTTGGGGACCAAAGCAAGTAAAAATTAGTAAAAGTGGAGTGACTGCATTTGTCCTGTGTCTATTCGAGCCGTTGATTTTGATAAAATCCCATGCAAAAACCAGTGGAACCCATCTAATTTAATGGTACAAATGAACTTAGGGTGCATGCATAGACATGAAAGAGGGGTTCATGTGGCTGGTGTTGATCCTTTGTATACCGAGCGATCTCAATTGTACAATTTATGGATTTCGTATGACACCTATCATATCTAATAACTCACATAGACTCATATGCACTTCTTTCCATTTCACAAATTTGCCGAGAGATAATATTTTTAACTATTAGAATTCAGGTTAAAGAATAAGGATACACCATGAATTGCTTGACAGTTCAGTTTAACAGCTTCAATATTTCCTTCACGTTTCTGCATTGATTGTCACTCTTCGCAAGAGTTTCACCTATAGGGTTTGCCAAGTAAGCTTGGCTGTACTTCCAAAATAAGGAACTAATACAGGTGTTTGGTTTCCTGATTTCGGCCAGAATTTATTTTTTATTTTTTATTTTAAAAAAGGTACTTGATTTTGTGTTGTCTTGGTGCTATGGGATTCTGGCATTTACCATGAGATATAACAAGCAAACAACAAAGTTATAAATAGCTCATCTTCTAGCCGTGAAATTGATTTTCACTGACGTATTTTACATTTCACTCCCTTTAATATAAATGCAAAAAAGAAAAGGAGCACATGCTAAATCACCTCTCCTCACATCATTATGCCCTCATCTTTTCAATGATTTTTTGCCTTTTTTCACTTGCTTTTGATTTCACTTTTGCATCTGCAAAGAAAGCAGATTCATGGTAGGGTCAGGACCCGCAGATATGCTATAACGTGAAAAAAGGAAAACGAGCAATGAGTATCTATCTACCCATCTTGATTTTCTCGAAGTCCGATCTTGTTTTGGTGGGGGCAAAGCAGATTAATAAAATCGAAGTTCAAGAAGAGGCCTGGAATCAGCTTTTTCAATCACATGTTTGCAAACTCTTATTATAATAAGGGACATGATTGACCATCATTGAAGTACATCGAGCCAAAATCGCTCTGTCAACGAGCGTCGTCCTTCTCTGGCCACAGAAAGCAAAGCAAAACAGAACAGAACAAAACAAAACAAAACAAAACGAATGTTGAAATCTCATCTCGGAGAAGAGCCAGGAACAGCAAGTAGTCAGTACTTTTCAGGAGACAGGACTGAAGAATCTGTCCGAAATTTAAGCATAAAATAGCTTATCCAATTTTGTAATGTTTTCGAAGCAGCAGCTGTCTCATCCCATCGTAAGTTTAATCGTCGATCAAACTAAACAAAACGTGAAGAAAGCAAAAACAGAGTTACAAGACACCCCCATTCGTCGGCCTAGAAGATGAAAGACCAGATTGATTCCCAGGTAAACTTTTTTTTTTTGATTTTGTTGTTTCAGGATAAGTATTCTAAAATTCCTAAAATTTGTTATAAATGTGTAACTAAATCCTAAAATTTACAAAAAAAAAAAAAAATATACAAATCCTAAAATTTGTCAACTTAGTGCAATTGAGCTCTCAAGTTAATTCTATCCAACTCGACTAATGGAAAATATTGACGTAGTTTTTTAGGAATATGTTCGGCGAAGTCCTAAAAACTCATCAGGAAAATGCGCATTAGTCCAAAACTTACAAAAGTTGAATCAAGTCCTAAAACTCGAGTTGGTTGATTAGTCACAAAGTTAACACCGTTAAATTTTTCCATTAAAAATGCTGACGTGTCATTTTAAATTATTTTTTATTTTCCACGTGGATTTTTAAATGATTTTTATTCATTTTTAAAAAGAATTAAAAACTAAAAATTAAATTTATTCATTTTATCTAAAAATTAAAAAGAAAAGTTATAAAAGTTATTTTTAAAATTGTTTTAAAAAAATCAGCCCTCTTCTCCCCGCCGCCCATCGCCGGAGGGGCCGAGCGATAGTCGTCGGCCCCGGGCGGGGGTGGCCGGCGAGGACGAGGGCCGGCGGACCGTCGCCCGCCCCACGGGCGAGGCTCGCCCGATCTGCGAGCCTCGCCGGCCTCGAGCGAGGGCCGACGAGGCCTCGCCCGGGCCGGCGACCCCGCCCGGGGCCGGCGACGGTCGCCGGCCCCTCCGGCAATGGGCGGCGGCGGAAGTCCACCGGTGCTCTTTTTTTTTTTTTTTTTTGAACAATTTTGTTTTTTAAATAAATTTAGATTTTCCTTTTTTAAATAAATTTAGATTTTCCTTTTTAGTTTTTAATCTAATTTTTAAAGATTTTGAATAAAAAATAATTTAAAAAAGCCATTTGAAAAATAAAATAAAATCATTTAAAATATGACGTCGCGCCACGCGTCGAATTTCCGTTAACTTTCTTAACGGTGTTAGGCTTTTTGTGACTAATCAACCAACTCGAGTTTTGGGACTGATTGAACTTTTTGTAAGTTTTGGGACTCAATCGCACTTTCTTCGAATAAAGTTTTAGACTTCTGCCAACATATTTTTTTTTTTTTAATAATTTTTCCCTCTTATGTGGCGACATCATTTGGTCCAAATCTGATTTTTAATATGAATTTTGTTTAAATTATATTAAAAATAAACAAAATTATAAGCCTTTGTCATTGTTGCCCACTGCCCCTCCATCGCCCGGAAGGGTCGGCAATGGTGGGGCACGGCTAGTGACACTCGCTAGCCACGAGCAAAGGTCACCGTCTTAAGGGTTGCCAAGTCTCGGCCAGAGGTCGTACAACCCTTACCAGCCATGCCCCACCATCATTAGCCCTTCTCGGCAAATGGTGGGGTATCGGCAAGGCTTATCATAAAATAATTTTTTAAATAATTTAAATGTAGCTAATTTTTCGACTAAATTTAAATAAGATTTACATTTAAAAGCATATTTAGATCAAAATGACGTCGTTTTAGCCGCGTCATCGCCATGTAGGAAAAAAAATAAAAAAAGTTACATACGCATTTTTCATTAGTCAAATTAGATGATTATATCGATTTAACAAATTTTAAGATTTAATTGCAATTGTTTATAAATTTTAGAAATTAATTATACTTTTATAAAAGGTTTTACAACTTCGTACTTTTTTTTTTTTGGGTTATATACAACTTCCTTCTTTTTTTTTCTTTTTTTTTATGCCGAAGATCCGGCCAAGCCTCGTGTCTATAAATGCCAAGAATTGTCGTCGGTAGATGAATGGCCTCAGATGCAGAAGCGTGTGCATGGCAATGTTTACAGTAAAGTCAAAGCCAACCAACACGGACAATCCTCGGCCTTTTGTAGACTTTTGACAGATGAATCGAACGAAAGGAAGAACAGAGAATCATTAAAGTCGTGCACCCGGACGTCTTCTTCTTCGCTTCTACCTAAACAATCTCCAGATATCACAAATTCTACAGAGGCTTTCTTGGGATCTCACAACCTCATATCTCCATCTCCAGCTCCATGGCTCTGCTCTCTAACATCTTCGGGTGTTTCTCCAAGGCGCCCGAGCCTCGAAGGCATGTGTGCAATGGAGATGTCTGTGTCCTGGCGGATGGGAAGAGCTCCAAGAACGAGAAGAGGCAAAGCTTCGGGTTCTCCATGTCATTTGCCCGCCTTTCGACGAGAAGGAGCTGAAACCAGAAGTTGTTGACGTGATGAGCTGAGAATCGGTGCTCTTTCTGTATCACATTAATGATTTTTTTCCTTGTGAAATCAATGTCTTGTAAGATTCGCAAAGATTTGTGTTCAGTGAAATTGAAAAACAATAGTATAGATATGAAGAGGCAGATCTTTATTTGAGTTCATCGGGTCCTGAAAAATCACTGTTATTGAGGAAGAGAATTGTCTGCGATCCCACTTTTTCTTCTCCTAGCGTCCTGTCAAATTGAGGTTCATCGTTTCTCGTGGCAATTCAGCTTTCCCAGCTTAGAAAATTGATGGAGTCGAAATTTTCTTACTCGAGAATTGACAATATAGCCAGCTCTTGAATTTAAGTTGGTCTTCCTTTTCTTCCAAGGCATTACGATAATTGCTCCTTACAAGCAAAAGCAATCAGTCAGGCTGCCGCTTCTAATGAATATCCAATTATGCGACGTTACGATGAAACTACGCTAATCATCTATTGTCCAAGACAGCCTTCTTTCAGATAAATAATCGGCGAAGTTTTTTAAACCTCCGAAAAACAAATCCTTAGCAAACCACATAATAGTCATTTAGGCGGGGCTCCGAAAAGGTTATAGAAATCCGATGAGAGCGATGGCACCATTCCATTAGTGTCTCTCGTGATGAATCTTCCTTTCCCAAAGGAACAGTCAGGATAATGGAAAGCGATGCCAATCGCTGCGTCCAAGATTGAGAAATTCTAACTCCCCCTTACTTTGCATCATGCATGGCTTCCATAGCTAGCCCGCTGGCTCATAACGTTATAGCGGAAACAACCGTTTAAAAAGAACTGAGGATGGATTGGAAGTGATTGGGACTTTCTTGCGAAAGCCTAATTTCAGTACTGTTGAGATGTACGCTGTAGCAAGATAAATGAAGGGCCAAACAAGGATTGGAATATTACAAAGAAAGGCACTGAGAAAATGTTTACATCCGAAACTATCACCGGCCTGCAAAAATGTACCCCCATCCCTACATTTTCTTTGCGAGTCAAAGGCGCAAATACAGATTCCATACACAAGACCCTTCTCCAACACTATCCTAACTCCGTATCTCCATAAATTGTAACTTAGATATATGCCGCCATAAGTTAGTCGTCATCGTCAGGGAAAAAATAAGACAGAATGCTCCGCTACCTTTACAGAGACCACAACAATGATCCTGTGGCAACCTCTAGGGGCGTCAGTTGTTGGAAGTTCTCTGACTTTGAAGCCAATGTTCATCCTCAATCAGACAAACAACCACCTCAATTCAACAGGGACTTAGCCTCATTTGGTCATCTGGACCATCTAGGCATTAACAAAATGGGCATTCCGAGGGTTCCAATTGACCGAGAACATATTTTCACTTTCACATTCCCCAAGACAGAAGCCACAAATTCTTGTTCTCTTCCTCCGACATCCATATCAACAGTAAGCCATCAGTCTCAAAGTTGCAAGGCCAAATCTGGCTGCTGCGAATCAACCAGAACACCAGAAGACTGCGGTGCAGGGGAACCTGGTGACTGGAAACCGACGTTCAGATCTGGCGGACGCATTTCTTGCTGCTGCCTCTGCTGTGCATGCGGACTAACACCTCTCCAAGGAGACTGTGCTTGAGACCCAGACGAGTCAGCTGCTATGAATTGAGGGAAAACCACTGGCCTATTTTGGTATGGGGCTTCGGTGCCCATGTGAATGGGAGGACGTCCAAACGTCTGGACTGGAAAACTGTTCTTCGAAGGTTGAAATTGCATCATCCCAGAAGCTGGAGTTTCACCACGAACTCGAGCCACATGCAAAAGATACTCATGAGATAAATTGTGTGGAAAAGCTGGATGTACTTGACTTTTCTGCATGCAGGGATTTTCTATAACCTGTTTTAGCCCTCCAGCACCAACGGACATCCAGACCCTAGCAGCAGTTGCTGCGGCATTGCTTTGATCATCTCTTCTTATTGAAGATGAAGGCGTCGTTACCGATGAAGCATCGATTGCAGCATGATTAGAAGAGTTATGTTGCTTTTGAGCCGCTTCAGACATCATTCTCATCAACTGAACAGGGTCGCTGAGACCCTGGTCCTGTCCGTGGGGAAATGATATCATTCTAGGCATTTGATTAGGAATACCAACAGAGGACATAGGAGTGATTCTACTATTCTCGAAACTATTACTTGCAACCTTCCCATTGGGCAATCCCCTAGTAACCAGTCCATTAGCATCTGGCTGCTTAGATGGCATACACTGCAGCTGACTATTGTTTTTTAGAACTTGCTCCCTAGCTGCAGAAGAAGCAGCCCCTGAAATCCCTGAATTTTGATTAATTAAATTTCTTGGAACAGACTCTCGAGACCTGGAAGCCTCTGCTTCTGAATTCTTGGAGAATTTCTTCTCTGCAACATGCTCAGCATTCTGGTGATCTCCCAAAGGCAAAGAGTTCAATTCAAATTGTTCTGTAACTTTTATCTTTGGCTCGCCCGAATTTTTCTGAAATGGGCTCTGCATTTGAAAATTGGCATTGTTTGTAGTACTGGATCTTCTTGCAACAGGAATAGGTTGCTTCCCTTCCAAAGCAAGCTGACTAACTGAATGCTCCTTGGCAGGTTCTTGGATTTTAGAGATCATTATTTCATTCATTTTCAATTCATCTCGGTTATGCAATCTTGTTCCTATAGGAGAATCTTTCATCATTCGGTTCTCAACTAGTAGAACTGGGGTAGGATGGGGCTCATACTCTCCAACCCATCCTCGCCCAAATTTACATCCAGCTGGCAAAGCTCGCTCGATCTTCTGGGAGGCAAGTCTCCAAGCAACAGGACCAAGAGTTGCAGCAAAACGAGCCAGGCTTCTGGCATAAGAATACTCCACAGGAAGCCCCACCTGATTCAAAACAAAAAAGTTATACATCTACATGAGCCAAACTCCAGAAATGGCTTAGAGATTCATGGTTACATACAGCAACCAACTGCCTAACTTCACCCTCAAATGTACTGAATGTGGTCTCAGGTTGAACCACAGGTTCTTCTGTTATGTTATAAGTTGCACGACGATTCTCATCATGCAAATATGGCTTCCGTGCAAATTTCGATGGAAGACCTTTACCTGAAATTGCCAAAACAGTGAGAAGCAAATTTTCTCCCAATCAATCAGAAGATTTCATTCAATTCGACAGTTAAAAAGGAACTTGCCACTTTCCAGCAAAGTATATGATAACTTATCACGTCACATGTCTCTCAAAGAATAGTCAGATCATCAGAAGCCAACAATAAGTTGAACCTTCTCTTCCCACATTAATTCATACTAATTATCAACAAATACATTATTTAAATTACCTACCAATACTAGTTGCCAATGAAGGAATATTTTTGTCATACCTAAAGATAGGTCTTCTGCTTTCTCTACGTTATTCTCCACCTGCATAGCATTACCCTCCACGAGACCATCGCAATTGCTCGGTCTATCATAGCCAGCAGCTTGGTTTGTGGTGGCAATATTTAGGACATCTGGGACGTCTGCACAAGTGACGCCGGCAGGATCAGATTCCTGTACAGGTTGGGAGAAGTGCTTTTTCATTTGTTTCTTTGCCGAAAAATTGGACTTCGTTCTCTGGTCAGATTTAAGTTCCTTTTCTGACTGTTCCAAGTCAATCTTTACTTTGTCTTTCTCGGAGCGTTCAAAGTCAATCCTCAACTTCATAAATTTCTTCCTGCCCAACTCTTGAATACAACGAGCCTTTTCAAAGAAACAGAAAGACAACTTTAGGACATTCTAGAGTTCAAACTTACTATTAAAATCTCTCATTAAAAATTTGTTTTTTTAAAAAGAAAAAAAGAAAAGGGATAAGGACAGAATTTATACCTGTTTGTGGTATATGGTATCTGGCGTATTATATTGCATAGCATTAGAGCAAATAAGGAAGACATCACCCTGCGTAGAACAAAGGCCACAGAATCAAATATTGTGAAAGTAGTTGCAACTTGCTAAGCATGAATAACAAAAGCAAAATCACAATCTTTCACAGCTGAAAGGTCCCATCAAAAGGAATAATCTAATCTAACCAATCAAAAACCCGTCTAAATTTAGAGATAAAGCAGTGAATCACATTTTAACCTGCACCTTTCCCTATGGAGATGATAGGAATGGTAAGAAACAAATACAAAGTGGCTATGTCATTTATGGAAAGTCATCGATGAAAACCAAGAATATTTTTTAGCATGTATGTTTCACACTGATGATGATTAAATATGCCAAGAAAGAGATATTGGTCCACGCCCGCAAAACAAAAACGCAGAAACCAAATCAAAACCTTCCATTAAAGACTCCGATGGATACGGACTCTAAATAAAGAAGCTGAACTATACGAGTTAACCAGTGATAAAAAAAATTAACTTAGAATATTCTGGCATCCTTTTAGACTTCATTAAATACACTAACAATATCCAACAGACTTATAATTAGAATTTGACAATCAAAATGCTATGGGATAATTAACTATAGGAGCACAATCTCATTCAAGAAAATGTACTTGCATTCCACTTTGTACTTCATGCAGGAATACAGTTTCTCGATCATAAAATCAGTCCAATAGACATCAAAGCCATCGCGTGAAGATTAGGCTCAAGGACGAAAGAGCCAATACTTTAGTTAGCCTCAAAATGAAGTAAATCTATCACTCACCTATCACCACAGTAACTGGCATCAATTTTTCATTTTTCTTATTTTGAACCTTCAGCGTTTTTTAACTCGTCAATAACATCAAAAGTATTCCAAAATGCCCGTCAATAAAAAGAAGTGGGAAAGTGGAGAAATCACTGTATAAAATTTAGGATTCAGTAAACGCTTGAACCCAAAGAAAGCTATCATCATATTGACACACAGGAATCTCAGGCTTCAATAAAATATAAATGCACAAACAAGCGAGGAGGCCCACCTCGAACTGCTCCAAAGTAGAGTATGATCCATTGGCAAGCTTCTTCCTCACAGTGGAAAAATCCATTGGATGCTTGATAATATCATGGTAATCTGGAAGCTACAAAACCAGAAACTAATCCGCTCATTAAAATCACATCAAATTGTACGGTATCCACTCAGTACTCTAAAAAGGAAGAAATTGCAAATACCTCCTCGGGATCAACAGGCTCAGCATAAACACCGTAAATATCTTTCCTGCCACAATCACAGCACAGACCATCGAGCCGTTTACAAAGGGGAAAAAAAGGCCACAACATACTCATTTGAAAAGGGAAACAAAACACTTATGCAAACCGCACTTCTGGAGTTTGTCGAGTATCAACTCGAGCTTCCTCTTATCGGGTAGCGGAATCCCGGACGAAGGAACCGGAGACCTCGATCTCCCTAATCAAAACCGAATCAAAAAATTCCAAATGCATTCCGCGTTAAAATCGGAACACGAGCACTGAATTCCAAAAGCTCAAACCAGAAATCAGAAACCCGGGGAACGAGACCGAACCTCGGGGAGAGCTGAGCCCCGCCGATTTTTCTCCGAGTCCTCTTTCCTGGAAAAGTCCATTAGAACCAAAATCTCAGCCACCCACTCACGCACAAAAACTCATAAACCCGACACAATATTCTCACTAGTAGAAGAATAAGAAGCCAAAAAAAGACCGATCATGTATGAAAACGAGAGCGCTCGACAGGGACAGAGGCAGACAAGGAAGAGACAACACGCGAGTACAAGCAAAGTTGCGGTTTTAAATACAAGAGGCAGAGAGAGAGAGAGGAAGAGAGAGAGAGAAAGGTGGGACTAGCGGGCGTGATTAGATTCTGTCTGCGTTAGTTATCGACAGTTGACCGTTATCTCTCACTCTCTCTCTCTATATATCTCTGTGTCTGCGCGAGGATGGACCTGGAGAGAAAGTTGGGGAGAGTGTAGTTTTACAAGTCCCGACCGATTAGAAAAATCTCTCAGTGTTTTCGTCCGAGCTGGACACGATCGCAATCTCAGCGCATTTTCTATGTCCATCCCGCACAAATCTCTCCCATTTCGCACACCCTCTCCAGCTTAAACCCTATCGCCGCACGGGCCCCCCCTTTCCCGTTCGAATTTCAATACCTCCTCGTCGTCATCGCCGCCGATCTCCCCCGCGTCCTCTTCCCCCCCGCCGCCCCTCGCCGCCGCCGGCCGCTTCCTCGACTCCCCGCGCTCCTCCTCCGAGCTGGACGCGCCGCTGTCGAGCGCGTGCTCGCCACGCGCCCCCTGGTCGAGCTTCACCACGAGCTTCAGCTTCTTCGCCCGCCTCCGCTCGTCCTCCTCCTCGTCCTCCTCGTCGAGCTCGTACTCGTCGTCGATGTAGTCGTCGTAGTCGATGAAGTTGTACCTGACGCTCCGCCGGCGGAGGCTCCGGCGGACGTCCGGCTCCGGCGCCGGCGGGGGCCTCGGCGAGCGCTTGGCCAGATCCGACTTCGGCGGCCGCCCTTTCTTCTTCCGCTTCACGATCTGGCCCATCATCGCGCCCCCCCCCGGGTGCACAGTGGGCGCGCGCGCAGACACACTCCCCCGCACACACGCTTTCTCTCTCTAGAGCCTCTCGCACTGCCTTTCTCTCTCCTCCCTCGCTTCCATTAATATTTTCGATGTTGCCTTCCTCCCCCCAGTCCCAGTCCTCCCCGCTCCCGAGGGGACTTTATCAGCCGAACCTGAGTCCGAGCCTGGAATTTGAGTCGGCCGAGGCTGAGGCTTGGGTGACGTGGGGCCGGGGCCGTGGAAATGATTGATTGGTGCGGGGGACAGAAAACGGCGTCAATAGAGAGAGAGAGAGAGAGATGGGGGGGTGGCGGAGGAACGGGGAGGGCGAGTTGGCGCTGCCCGTTGCCCGGCCTGCCCGTTGCCTCCTGTCTCGATTTGCTATTTTCTACAGCTTCGGTGGCGTCGGCGATGGTTCGCACGCGCGGTGTTAGGCGCGTGCACTCCACTTCATTCCTCCTCTCCTCGTTTTAGGTCCATGGCCTCACACGCTAGAGTCCAAAAAGTGCCCATATTAGTTAAGTCATTCATTTTTCAGTCGTCATTACAAGGAGAGCCTGGGGAAGTTGACTTTTGTCACTGCGAAGGATCCGGAAAAAATCAGAGAGTAATCAGGCTAAAGGTGGTATTGGTAATTATTTTATTCCAATAATAATTTCCATTTAAAAATGTTGGAACCGATAATGGATGTGGTTCGAAGAGAGGAAGGACAGTGACATTAGTGACATGGTTGGTGGATGAGTGGAGGTGACTGATTAGGAAATGATTCGGGCACAATTAATGCAATAAAACTTCATATGATGTGTTTTTCCAGTGGAATTCATCTTCAAACCAAGGATGATCTACTAATGCAATAAAACTTTATGGTCAATTTTTTGATAAACCAAAATCGACCAACGTGTCTTTTTTTATTTTTTTTATCAACAAAAATGTTGAAAAGGAATAATCAATGTCGAGATAAGAAATCTTTTGTTTGAGCCATAACCTCTATTACTCTAGATGAAGTAGAGATTGGGGGGAAATTATTGAGGGTTAATAATATGAAAAATCATAAATTGACACGTCTGTAACAATTTACTCGAAACTAACTTTTGAATTATCAAAAACTCCGATATGATACATTTGTAATAATTTTCATTTGAATTTATCATGTTAATTAAGTTATTGCCAAGCTCAATAATTTTACGGTAAAATTTAATGGAAGTAAACGGAATATAAATATGTCTAGCTTTTGGTAACTTAAAAAATTAGTTTATAGTAAATTTATTATGAACCTACCCGTTTATGGGATTTAGATAAATTAAAAAATAGTTGTAGTTAATTTATTATATGAGTAATAGTTTGGAGTTTTTCGTAATATTAATTTAATTATTAATGTGTCCTCTCCCGAGGATAAATTGTTTGTTGCCGAACGTTATCACCACGCGCTAGGGGAGAAGCTGATGAAAAAGAAGAGTTCTGGTTCTTCGAACGGAGACGCCTCGTGTCCGGACATGGCAGTCTTGTCATTAAACTTGGTTTTCTGTCAGCATTATTATTTTGGCTCAATAAAAAAAGGAAGTCAATTTTTGTAAAAGATTATTATTTCCTACGTCATAAAGAATAAATATAGGGAAGCTTGGACCTTTTTCTTATAAATTGTGACGCTTGGATTGCCACTTAGAGCGAAATTGGCATGCATCGACAAATGTCGAAGTGACGCGTCGCCTGTGAATTAATCCAATTATTATAAGTCACGCATGATAGTATTCTATCTCAAAAAATAAATTGACTAATATAAAAAAATCAAAATACATAATATGAGTAATTTCATTTAGCTAAACAAAGGCAACAAAGATTATTGTAATTTTAATATATTAATACCGAGGATTCGATATTCAAAGCGTCCGGATTAAGCTACAAGCCATCTTAAAAATTGAATTTCATCGATCAATTATGATACTAAATTTTGAGAAAGTATCATAATTTCTAATTCATGATGTTATGGAGAAAATATGAATTAAATATATAATAATTTAGCAACACAAAAATGTTGCTTCTAGTGACAACCAAAATGACTGAATTAATAGATGCCAGCCAAATTAGATCGGTTGACAAGTCCCAAAATAAAAAAAGATTGAGCTGTCAAAGTTCACATAAGTCATGCTAATTTTGTACCAAAAGGGAAATATTTTGTTCCAAAGGTATAATGCACTAGAGAGATTCTATTTATGACTTCTTCGAGAAATGCGATATTTATAGTTATGTTTAAAGAGTTGCGTCTCTTCAAAATTAATGTGCTCATTTACTTTATTGAGTCTTAGACCCGAGGAATATTGAAAAAAAAAAAATGACCAATCCATGTTCGTGACTTTCTTCTTCTCCTCCGCCGCAATAAATGTCTATTGAATTCACGGGCTTCATTCCATGGTTGAAAATCACTTTGAAGTGCATCGATATTGTGTTTTTATAGAGGGGTAGGATAATTATTTAAAAAGCCATATATTTATTGTAAAAAAATCAATTTAATCATAATTTTTTAAATTTAACTTAATTAATCATAAATATTTTGACAATTTGTCAATGTAATCATTTCAGTAAATTTTGATTGGAAAAAATCATTAACATATGGACGATGATTATCTTACGTGGCACAATGAGCCCTAACATTGATAAGTTTTGCAAAGTTGACGGCACTTTAGAGTGGTTTTCATGAAACTTCATGCTAGCGCCTTTTCCTCATTGAGTTTTTTTTTTTTTTTTTTTTGGCAGTCTGATTTTCTCTATTTTCAATTTCTGATTTCTTTTACCTTTTTAACCTGTGGCTTTTACTCCACGCCAGATTATAGCAATATGAATTTTTCTTTTTGGAGGCCAATTATGTTTATTCCCCACTTAATGATGAAAAGCCGAAAAACACATGATCATCGACAAGAATATGAATTGGAATATAATCATGCTAGAGGGGCCATGATTGTGTGACAGCACACTGCACAAATACACCAAACATACCAAAATGCCTCTGCAAAACAGATCACCATTTCAAAATGGATAGAATATCAGACATTCACAAGATTTAGATCACATAATTTGATTTCATTCCATTATATTTTAAGACGGATCTCATAAGTAATTCGAATGTATATATATATATCCAATTTGATCCACCATTCCACAATTACATATCATGTTTGGTAATTTTGTTTACTTTTTTTTTTACCTATTATTTGAACTTCAATCTTACTCACAGATTCACTTTGATTTTTTTCATCCTAAACACCCGTAATATTTACAATACACCAATATCAAAATTTAAATTCGCATATCCTATCATCATATTTTTAAAAATCTGAATAATTTTTTAAATTACTCTGAAAATTTGAATAATGTTTATAATTGGACGAGAAAATGAAGGAATATTTTCTAATCAAATTTATTCTCATAATTGACAATGAAATTTTACAGCACGGATTCATTATTGTAATTAGAAAAAGGTTAATACTATGAATTACCCAAAATTGATATATTTGTGATAAATTTATCTAAAACTAATTTTTTGATTATAAAAACACAAAATAAATTTATTCCCCGTTAGTTTTCATTAAAGTTTACTTTCAAATTGCTAAGTTTTAATGATGTTGATGGGTATATCAATTTGAAATTTTACCTTCCGTTTGTCATAAATGTATCGTTTATGATTTTTCATGATATTAATTTAATTTAGTGAAAAACTAACGGATGATAAAATTGTCACAAATGTATCCGTTGAGGGTTTTTGGTGGAATTTATTACAAGTCTATTATTTTTAAAATTTTGATGGTATTAACCATTTAAAATAGGGGCGTGCAACGAGAACCGTTCGAATCAGGAATCATTCGGACCGGATAGTTGGTATAAAAAAAAAGCTAAAAAAAATAACTTTGCTCCTTTGATCACTTCACCAAACTTAGAATTCGGTCCAATCGTTAGCTCATATGGAGGAATGTCTTGCATTTTGGTCGGATCGACCGATGATGACTGTGTAGATATTGAGCTTGTTCACCTTTTTTCCTTTTGCTTTTAATTTATTAGGATTTAACAAGAATTGCATCTTTTGCTTTAATTTAGGTTATGTTTGCCTTAGAAGCTTTTTTGTCAAGGGTCAGTCCATGAAATAAGAAGCAATAATATTTTTTAATTTATCTCTACCTGGTTCTATTGGATTGGACTGGATCGGTCGATCGGTCTGATTCCTGATTTCAAGATCGATTAGTTTGATTCCCAGTCCTAGAATTTGGAAACCGGTCCTCTCAATCCAATTTCTGATCCCATCTTAAAATCGGATCGGAAATCGATCAACCCTACCTTAAAAGATAATTATATTAAGCAAAGCATTTTCATAATCGGGACCATGGGGGGCAGAGAAAACGGCACCGCGCCGTACCTTTGGCTCTCCGACGAAAAACCAGCTCCTTCCTCACGGGACCCGGTTCTGCTTCTTCTGCAAGTGCACGCTCGCACGCTGATCGAGCGTTGGGCATCGACAATGGAGAAGCTGAGGAGAGCAGTGAGCGAAATCGCGTACTCGCGAGATCGCTCGAAGCTCTCCTCGCTGCACCGCTCTCTCTTGCCTCTTCTGTCCCTCGCCTCCTCCGTGTACGGCCTCGCTCTCTCTCTCCGCCACCATCTCTACCGCTCCCGCCTCTTTTCCAAGCGCCGGTAACACCTCTCTCTCTCTCTCTCTCTCGCGCGCGCGAGTTTCGGTGCTCGAATCGAAGTTGAACTTGAGAACTTCGCAAGCTCGCATGAGTTCATGCCAGTGAAGTGACAGCGTCTCGATCAATCGAGTCGCGTGCCCTGTTAACGGCAAGAATTTGTTGCTCTGGCTGGATAGTTGTAGACTGTCGATTTTTCTTCTGCAATTTAAGTTTTTTACTTTTTTTTAGCCGACGAGCTTATGAAATGGATCAATGTGGCAATGTCGGTTTTTTTTTTTTTCAATTATTGGCCAATGATGCAGTAATGCTGTTTGTTCTAATGATTCTCTCGCGGTGCTTCGCTTGTGGAGGTTGCCGGTGCCGGTGATAAGCGTAGGGAATTTGACTTGGGGAGGCAATGGGAAGACGCCGATGGTCGAGTTCATTGCAGCTCTACTAGCTGATTCTGGCATTTCGCCTCTTATTCTCACCCGGGTAAATTTTTCCTTCTCTCTCTGCTGGCTCTACTTGGAGTTCCTAATGTCTCAATCTTTGAATGTTTGGCATTTCTTCTAAATGTTCGGTTTGGATGAACTTTCTTAGAAACTTACGGTTTCGGTATGAACCATAAAGAAACGTTAAAAACATACTGCCTTGTCTCATTTGAAGGGCTAAACAGAGGAGTTCTACAGTGTTCTTTTGGTGGCCCCAACATTTTATTAGATACCGGTAGAGTAAATAACCAGATAGGACCTGCAACTTTATTGGCAAATGGTTTATACTATTAGGGAGTGATTTTTTGCTTGGTATGTCTTTCTGGACAGGGTTATGCCAGTGGGGATGAAGCTAGAATGCTTCAAAGGCATCTCCTTGGGAAGCCAGCAAAAGTTGGTGTCGGCGCTAATCGAGCAGTAACTGCTGCTGCTTTCATTGAAAAGTATGGTTACCGTGACCTGCGTAACCGTGGATGTCTCAAAGGAGGCTCTACTGACCAGAAAATGGGAGAAAAAGTGGGGAGCAATGATAAAATTTGTTTAATCACTGCTCTGAGGAAATTGGTGCTGCAATTCTAGATGATGGAATGCAGGTACACCACTAAATATTGCGTCTTCAGTTGTTGTGATACAGCAGTCATCATGTGTGGAAAGCTTTCTCCTGGCTACTTGTGGTCTCAGCTCAGTTTTTGCTGTAATTTTCTCTGTGGCAGCACTGGCAATTGTCACGTAATCTGGATATAGTGATGGTTAATGGGTTATGCCCATGGGGAAATCATCAGTTACTTCCACTTGGACCTCTGCGAGAACCTTTAACAGCACTTGGGAGAGCAAATATTGCTGTTATACATAACGCAGATCTGGTAAGTGTCCACTGATTCTCATTTTTATGCAGTTTTGTTTACTTCATAGCATTGTATAGTACGATGCATGTTTCCATCTCATACTCATGAGTTCTGATGCTCGTGAGTTTGCATTAGGAGACAGATACAGTGAGCTACAATTTTATGTCTTGGTGCTTCACAGGTGTCTGAGCAAACTCTTGCAAGCATTGAGTCTGCTATTCGAGAATTCAACAAATCTATAAAAGTTTTCTTCACTAAAATGGCTCCATCATACTTCTTTGAAGTGGTGAACATGAATTCCATTATACCTCTAGAGGCAGTGTCCAACAATGTTGTATTATGTGTCTCTGCGATTGGTTCTGCTGATGCTTTTGTCAAGAGTGTGGAAAAGGTATTTGCTTTAATTAGATTTTATCAGCGTATAAGGCAGTACTTCTTGGTACTGGGTGAAAGGCTTCTTAATTCATGCTTAGTTTGATTTTGACGGAAAAAATCTTGCAGCTTGGAGCTATTCACGTTGAACGGTTGGACTTCAGCGACCATCACTTATTTCAGACAATGGTAGAATCATCTCGTTTTTTTCTTCTCCGTTTTTGTTTCATCACACAAAAGTTGGATGTCTGTTGCATTGTTACACTCAGTTAGTCCCATAATTATGCCACAAGTGAGATCCTTGATGTGCTGATCTCATGATAACAATGGCTACGTTATTAGGAACTTTCCCTGATTAGTACACGCTCCCTTTCAAGCGAGTTACTTGCTGTCTCAACTGCTTCAGAACTTTTACTTTTTGCTATCACAATATGTTATTGATTTACCTGAGGTTTGTAGGAAATTGAGATGATTAAGAAGCAGCTTGAGGACTTGGAGAGCAAATTTAGTTCCAGGCCAACCGTCATTGTTACAGAAAAGGTGAGGTGATCATATTGCCAGGAGTCCTATTTTTGCAGTTCTTATGAACTAGATGGGTTGGGTTTCCAAATAATTTATCATATGGGTGCCTTTTACATTAGGCATATCCAATTGCTAATTTTAAATCCTAGATACCATGCATTTTAAAGTGCACTGTGGGGGCATGCTACTGTAATCAATATTTTCCCATGAATTATCAAATTATACTCAACTGAGGTGCCTTGAGTTTTCCGCTATTCCAACAGTCTTTCTGAGTAAAACACCGATAAGGCAGCTACAAGAAACTCAACTTTCTCTGGCTGTCGAAATAGCCTGTATCAATTATTGGGAATGAATTTCTAATGTCACATTCTTGCAATACTTGACAGGATTATGATCGAGATCCAGAGATTCTGAAGCATCTGAGTCCTTACAAAGCTTGGGCGCTCTCTGCTAGGTTGCAGTTTATTCCTCACAAAGGATGCAGTGGAATTTGCTTCAAGAATTTGTTGGAGGAACTACTGCAAGTAAAAGTGACAGGTGTACCCTACATTTAAAGCTAGTGCCATGTATAATATGGCAAGCGTATATGTCCACCAGCCCTGCTGCGTTCAGGTTTCTAGTGGTTTGGAGGAGCAATGCTGCTAGTTCACATGATCGATTCTGAACATCCTCAGGCTATGCAAAAAGACCATCAACCATCGATCTTCCTGTTCCTAGATCCTTCACCTAAGTCCATCTCAACTCATTTATCTACATATAAGGTATTGCTATCTGGAACTTGCCATCTGCAATCTCAAATGTGTCAAAAGTTTACCATTCTAATTTCTTGAACTTTAGTACCTAAGGACAGCGGCAGGCTTTTGGATCCTTCTTTCATCCTAAGTATCCGTTTGATGTTCAAGTTGAGAAATCATCCCCACTTGAATTTAAAATGTTTACAGGGTTTGCGGGAAGAAGTGCTTCTTCAACAAATGAACCAGAGAAACATCAGACCCCGGAAGTCAGCCTACAGGAATATGAAGCACGTTTATCTTAGCTGCATAGATGTGAAAAAGCCCGAGTGGGTAGACAATACATCTAACAGACAATAATTCCACCTCTGTTCTTGTATTATCCTTTCACCTTTTTGTGCCAATCCAGTGCTATTTTCTATTTGCGGATGTTGTTTGCAGAAATTTTATGCATTCATAGGAATTAGTGAAACTCAATCATCATGCGCAGTATAGGATGGTGAATTTTCTTTCCTTATTATCGTCAAAATTACAGGAATCAAGCCCAACGGAATATCTTCATTTTGAAGATGGTGGCATTTAGAGAACAGAAACAGACGATAGAAATGCGAACCCTGAAGCCGACCCAATGTAAAGGTCAGCTTCGGGTGCTGTTGAAACCCCGTTTCTTACTCATCCTCGAATTCGCTTGAGCTCCTCTATCTCTCTCTTCTCCTCCTCCTTCCGAGGATTTATTTTTATCATCGTCCTCAGAATTCTCGCCTTCCTTTATCTTGTCGAATCCCAAGTACTTGGATAGCAAGTCGGGGACGACGAAGTTCGCTATCCAGTACGCAAACAGTAGCACTGATCTGCAATCAACCCCGAGTCATCAAATCAATAGGCGACACTTGCAGAAGGGAGCTCTGTCCGAGTAGTAGCATCGAGCCGACTTACCCTGTTATCAGGAACACCGATATGTCGCCCGTCTTCATCGGAGCAGCAGCAGTGAGAGCAGAGCCGTATTGATCGGCGACTGCACTGGTTCCCAAAGGGAGCTCTCGTCGCGGCGGCGACGCCACCCTCACTTGCCTACCGAGGGGAAAGCTGGGGCAGCGGTTCGTTTTCATGGAGGAGCGGGCGATGTGAGGGAGGTGGGTAGGAGGAGAGAGGAGAAGCTTTGAGTGGCAATGGCATGACGACGCCAACTTCATTGAGGATTTTTCGTTCTCGGTTTTCAGTAGAAGAAGAAGCAGCGGCAGCGAGCTGAAACGAGAACTGAGCCTGAGGCTTTAGATAAGGAGATATTTTCAGGTACAGGACAGGAAAGTTGTGCATGCAGGCGGGTTCGACCTCCTTGTCCAGGTCCGCTCCTGATGGATAAAATACAAGAAGTGGTCGGGTACGGGTCGGCCAATGTAAAGCGAGGGCCATGCCCGAAACCGAAACCGCTAACTGGGCCTGTCCATTTCGGTCGTCATGGTAATCGAACGAAACTCCTTTGGTAGATAAACGGAGTTGCAGAGATTTGTAGTTTGTATGTGGTAGAAGACATCGATTGTGGTTTTTTTGTTCTCGCTGGACCTTCTCGAGAAAGCTCCAGATTGAGCTTGGCTTGAGCATAGGAGATGACTACCTTTCTCATTCAAATCGAAATCGCTTCAAGAAACTCCGGTTCATGAAGGCTTGTCTCAATCTTGTTGAGTTTTGCTTCGTGCCGAATCCTGAATGTTCCAGTCGACTTTGGCTAATTTGTACTGCATATCTCATGTCTAAATGAATGGTCACGGTCGATTTCCATAATCAACGTATCCTTATGTTTACACAAAAAATGAACCAAATCACTATAATCGGCCTGGGATCAATTTGAGTACACATAGGACCCGGGGCCAGGTGAGGCGCCTGCTGGCGAGATACCAACTAAAGGTGGTCGCGGGAGTTCCTATTGATGGTAATACTTACTAATGACCATGCTTAGCTATCGATATGCGATAGCAGTTGGTTGACAATTGTCGTAGTAAAATTGACCTAGTGCAAGCAAAGGCGAACATCTGAGAACAGACTGTTTCGTGAGCAAAATGGACGTGAGGATCAAGTATAGTGGAATTCAAAGTTGAAATTGCTTGTGGATAAAGCAATGGAGTACAACGGGTCATGATTAAAGGATGAATTTGGAGTAATGAATTGGACGAGAGTCAAGGGGGTGGCAATTAAACAGTTAAGAAGCAGTACTTGGAGATAATGACGTAACGGCAACGCGAAGGTGTGAAGCCGAACGCTTTGGAGATGTGATGGCATGGTTGAAACTGTTGAGAACTGCTTGGGGACAGTCATGTAATAAGACATTATAGATACCAATACTTGTGCATTGTAGGACCCAGGTCTCCAAATATTTCGTCACCGATTCAATTCCACTGTTATTTTAGTTGTAACTTTCTAGTTTTTACTGTCGTCAATTCAATTCTAGCATTGTATTTCTTAACCATCTTGTTTTGTCGTTGATTAAATTCCGACAATATGTTATATACTTTGACATTGATGAAATTCCATTAAAGTACATATATTGCTTTTCTGTACTCATGATATATCCTGTTCGGAATTGCTGAATGATCTATCTTCTTTTATTAAAAAACAAAGAACTATCTTCAATGAAAAATGTTGCATTTTCAAATCCAATTTCAGCGAAACACGTCGTAATTTCATTTCAACCATCCAACTTTTGGTGGGCGACACCACGTTAGATGATCCAAATGAGGATCAGGGCAGCACCTGCGTCCTTTGTAATCGACAATCTCGACGGATGCTGAATTTTTTTCATGACATTTAATCTCGACGGATGCTGATCGGTGCAGTACGCAGGGGATGCCGTGTATTCCCCCTCGTTCTGTCTGACCTCTGGGGTTTATATTCTTCACGGGACCAGAGTTCTTCGCGGGACAATTCTAACTGTTCCAGAGAGAGAGAGAGAGAGAGAGAGTGAGATCACATGGAATGGGACCGTCACGTTAAAGAAGCGGCTTCAATCCCAGTTGCGGAGACGGGCCGATGCACCTAAGCTGGACGATTTAATTTCACGACTCAAAAAAATCTGCATGCCAGATTGCACGAAAACAGAGAGAGAGAGAGAGAGAGAGAGAGAGAGAGAGGGTGGTCGAACCTCTATCCTGGAGATCGAACTGCGAGTAGGGGCGACGTCGAAGCAGTTCACTTTGACATCATGCATGCATTAAACTGCAACACGTGTTTGTAGCTGAGGAGATGAGCTGAATTCATTCAAGAACCCTCCCTCCTCTCTCGCTTTCTCTCAACCGCACGTCGTCTTCCATTAATTCTCTTTAGCTTCACTTCTTCTGTATAAATCCCTCTCCCCGCCCTTCAGTTCTCGCCAACAATACTACCATTGCTCTGATATTGGGTGCTGAGCACTGAGAGTAATGACGGTCTCCAAGTTGGTTCTTGCTGGTGTGCTCTTGAGTGCTCTTGTTTGCTCCATCAGCGCTAGGAAGCTTGCGGGCGCGAGGCCTGATCCATTTCAGGACGAGAAGACATTCTTTCGCGGCCCTGGGTATGGCGTCGGCGTCGGCCTTGGCAGTGGAGGTGGCGGTGGCGGTTTCGGAGGCGGAGGTGGCTTGGGCAGTGGCGCTGGTTTAGGTGGCGGTGCTGGCTTGGGAGGAGGCGCTGGCACTGGTGGCGGTCTTGGTGGAGGCGGTGGAGGAGGTTTCGGGGGAGGAGGTGGAGGAGCAGTAGGTGGCGGGTTCGGCGGTGGAGCTGGCGGAGGGTTCGGAGGAGGGGCAGGGGCAGGGGTGGGGGTAGGCGGGGGTGGTGGTGGAGGATTCGGAGGCGGCGGCGGGCTTGGCGGCGGAGCTGGAGGAGGGTTTGGCGGAGGTGCCGGTGGCGGCTTTGGAGGTGGATTTCCCTGAAGATTTGCCGAAACTAGACCTGCACTATTAATCTATCTATGCACTTTCTTGCTAAATAAATAACGCACTCCGTGCATAATTGTTTCCATGTATTCATTATTCGCCTGTACGTTTGATTTGATCATGATGAGAAAAATAAGTTCCATTCCAATCAATAAACACCGAATACTAATCGCTATAACTGCACATTGAATTGTTCAAACTGAAATTACTCAAAAAAATCAAGATAGTATCTATGTTCATTTCAAACACTCTATTATATTGATTTTGTGTCGTGCAGATACTAATATCAGATTAAGTCGAGCACGGAACGTGGATATGTATTGTAGTTTTGTAGATCAACAGAGAATTTTGGTTGCTTGGCCTCCGAAAGGTTCTTTGTTAAGAAGTTCACTTCAAAGCGCACGAACTTACCTGATAATCAAGTACCAAAACGTCTGTACGCAGTAATTTCCCCAGGGGGGGAAGGTATGCCGTGCTCCCATTTCAATGGAGAAGTACATATTCTTTAGCTCCCAGCCTAAGCCGAACCTCATCAGCAAAAGCCTTCTTGCTATTTTAAGGGGCAGCGACCGCAAAAACCAACACATCAATTTGGTTTTGTAAGGGCCAATTGATATCTCAAAATCCGTTGACTCTCTTTGTCTCGGAGAAGATGACTCAATTCTTATTTGGCCTTGTATTCATGGAGATGACTTTGACAGTCGTCCTTCTCTTTGGAAGTCCTCTGAGGACGTTATTGATGCTGGGGCTAGACCGGTTGAAGCGGGGACAAGGGCAGCTCGTCGCCGGGACCGTGGCGACGACCATGGTGGTCGTGTTCAGTGCGACGGTCTACAACCTCCTGGGCGTTCAAAGACGCCTTACAGACGCGACCATGGTTAATCCGACCGACCAAATCCTCTTAGCGAATAGCCTTCTAGAAGCGTCTCTCATGGGTAAATCACAAAATCATACTCTTGTTCATATGTTGCGAATCCCTAACTCTTTCATGTAGTACATTGTCAAAGGATAATCTCATTTACCTAACGGCTGTTTCATTGATATATACGATTTCTCTTAGAAGCAAAAGAAAATTGTGGGTATTTCAGGGAGGAGAGAATAATTTTTCTAGACATCAATTTTTCAATGTGGACTACAGTATAGGCCAAGGCTTCAATGAGCTTCATAGGCCCAGCCAGCACTAAGTCAAGCCTGGACAAAACTCTTGGCCCATCGTCCTCAATTCCATGTTTTCTGCTTTCGACATAGACAAGCTCGTGCAAGTGGCTTCCGTCCTACCTATTCAAACGGTCTGAATCAAACCCAAGACTGTCACGAACTTTCTTTCCAATCTTTAGACCGGATCAAGTCGTTATTTTTGTACGTTTCGATGCGATCCCGGTCTGGTCCAAGTCCACCCATTGATATGATCTAGTAGAGATGAGATGCCTCTCTCTTCTCTCCTTTTTCTTCTTCATCCTTTTGTTAATTGTAATCGTGGTCGGTTGGCTTCTTCGAGCAAGATGAGTCGAGCCTGAAGCTAACTCGGTTCGAAGTGTCGGTGCAGGCTTCTCTCTATTCCTTGGCATATTGATAGACAGGTTGCATTATTACGTGTCGGAGCTCTACCGTTTGAGGAACCATCTCGAAGTAACCAAGAGCAAGCCAAGAGATTATTTGGAGATGCAGGGCATTGGATCATCGGAGACTCCACATCGGTCGACGAAAGAGCTAACTCTGAAGAAGACTTAGTACGTAATTCGGGTGAAGAGAGACCGTGTATTAATTAATCGTATCTCGGCGCACTGTATATTCATTAACGACGCGTCTAAATCCGAAGAGGATTATCGCTCCAATGGGTCTCCGAAGACCAAATTTACCATCGTTTCAATTGTACATATAATGTACCGCTTTATCTGTTGCTAAAATCGTCCAGCAAGTGTTGCTTTTCAACCCTTTTCATCTTTCATTGATTAGATACCGATTGGACTTGACTTATTTAATTAATTGATGGGGATAGAAATTTGACATTTGTTAACAAGCCCGTTGGCCTCCTCCAGGTCAAAGTCTTCTCTTATCCCCCACACCAAAATATGCGTATGCTACGAGCTTGACTTGCCTATCTAAAAACCGTCTTGAATTCCAAATATGCAATACTATTCCTAAATTATTGGTAAATATTCAGTGCAATCTCTAATTACATGAAAATGTTTAAATTCAAGGATTATACTTAAAGTCCAAAAATAACATTACACAGTGGATTAAAATTCAGAAACTACCTGTATCATCTTTCCTTTTAGTTAAATCAAAATAAGATTATGGCTTTTCTTATCTGAAAAGGAACAGTTCCATCGAGGAATAGAAACCCGAACAAGATTGGATTTGGAGGTGTACAAATAAAAGAAACGCTAAATTAATAAGATCAAGATTAGGGCAAAAGAGCCAACCACGATGTGTAAATCTAATTCCCACTTCGTTCTTGTTCTCCCGCATTCAATATCCCACAAAAAGCCAAAAACGCAAAGAAGCTGACCCTGTTCTTCCAATTGTAGAGTTCAAAACGGGCATAATCTGTCATGGCCATTAACATCAGCAAGCACACCCCTGGCTTAGGCCTTTTCTCTTTTCATTACCTTTTTTTTTTATATTTAAAATAAAGGGTGACTTCGTAAGAGTTGGTGCTTAAATGAAGGGCTACTACGACTTGCTAGACTTTTGACAAGATGGGCGGTTGTTGCTACGGTGATGGCGTCCCTTCAAACCATCGAGCACCGCAGAAATTGGTGGAGTGGTGAACCCCCGTGCGCCATTGCGCACTAATGACACGGTCAAAGAGGAATGTTCCATGTACTGAATCGAGCACGATTCCCAACTACCATCTCGCTCTTTCATCTTTTTCCCACGTTTAGATTGGTTTTTTAGCACAGCCATTTCACTTAATTTGGATGTTGGAGGGAGTCCTGCGACCGTAGAATAGCAACGGCGTCTATGTATTGAAGGCCCGTCTTGACACCTCCAGAGATAACAGAGTTGCAGAGATGTGTAATTATATCCCAAAGAAGACATTGATACAACTTTTGTTTTCACTGGACCTTGAAAGGTTCGAGATTGAACTTTTACTTCACCATGGGAGATATCTAGCTTTTTAACCTAAAATGTCATTGAGAAGAGTTGAACTCAGGCAGATGAATCCTTATATTGATCATGTTAATTTTTAGGTTTGACTAGTTAGTATTAGATATATGTTAACACCAAGATTTGTTCAAGTGTTTGGTCGGCAGCCTGATCGGCAAAAGCCTATTAAGATGGCAACAAGAGCTGAAAATTGTAAGTGCCGGGAACAATTAGTCGATAGTGTACAGTCGATCAAGAAAAAGACCCGATTTTAGTCAAACGAAATGTCATGGAAAATGATCAAGTGCAAAAGTGAAGAGTTGGTAAATGAGACAGATCAACTCAATAAGAAAATTCATAAGATATAACTGTCAAGTAGTGAAGTTGACGATCTTAGGAATTATATTCGTTTGTACATGATTGTTGCTAAATAATAGGAAATATGTAGGGCAGTTTTTCCATTTTTTTTTTGGGGTGAAATTTTGATAACCTTTTATATCAGTCGATCATAGATTATAAGAAGTTAAAGTGCTTTATGGAGGACCGCTAATCTATCCAAAAATATGTGCTGTTCATCTTTATTTTCTACATATTTTATATTTACAATACTATTTACACCACTAGTAATGATTGTTCCCATTATTTATCCCTTTCAATTTATTGCCATTTACATTTCTGGACTCTTCAAATTTTTGTTGATCAGACTAGTTAGTTCAATTCCAAAGGTATTTCGCCCTTTTGGTGGAACGATATATCGTTGAAATGAATGCCTACGGTCAATTCGGAAATCAAAACATCCTTTACGTAATTTCTTTTCAACCATCCCAATTTTCTGGTGGGTCCAAATAGGGACCGGGGCAGTATCACACCCTTTAAATTTGATAATTTTGATTGATGCTTTAATCTCTTACAACATTTACAAATTGCACAGGGAGAGAAAGAGAGACTTTTGTGCACGGTGGTCGTATTCAGTTCGGCGATCACTAGGGCGGTGGGACAGGCGGGGGTGGTGATGGAGGATTCAGGGGAAAAGTGCCAAAAAAGTCCTAAACCTTTTGGCTTTGTCTTGCCGATTCATAACTTTTTTTGGTGCCGATTTAGTCCTAAACCTTTTACGTTGTCGCCAATTCAGTCCTTTCCGGCCAATTTTGACCGGATTTTGCTGACTGGGCCGACCGGCGACGTGGCTGATCGGCGGCGACGTGTGTAATTTTTAATAATATTTTAATATTTTTGAATATTTTTTATTTTTCTCTTTTTTTTTTTTTCTTTTCTTTTTTTCTCATCTTCTTCCTCCAGCCGATCGTCGGAGCTCGGCTACCGGCTAGAGGCGACGGCCGGCGAGGTCGACCTCGCCGGCCACCTCGCGGCCTAGGTGGCGAGGCTCGTCCTCGCCGGCCATGGGCGAGGCTCAACCCTCGCCGGATCCGGCGAGGGAGAGCCTCGCCACCCGGGTCGCGAGGCGGCCTCGCGCCGGGCGGGCGAGGCTCGCCCTCGCCGGATCCGGCGAGGTCGATCCTCGCTAGATTCGGCGAGGGGAGCCTCGCCCGCCCGGCGCGAGGCCGCCCTCGCGGCCCGGGTGGCGAGGTGGCCGGCGAGGTCGACCTCGCCGGCCGTCGCCTCGGGGCTGGTCGCCGAGCTCCGGCGACCGGCTGGAGGAAGAAGATGAGAAGAAAAAGAAAAGAATAAAAATAAAAATAAAAATAGAAAAAATAAAATAACAAATAAAAAAATATTCAAAAATATTAAAATATTATTAAAAATTGTACACGTCGGCCCGACCAGGCGTCCAAGCAAAATCCGGTCAAAATTGGCCGGAAAGGACTGAATTGGCATAACGTAAAAAGGTTTATGACTAAATCGGCACCAAAAAAAGGTTTAGGACTAAATCGGCACAAAGCCAAAAGGTTTAGGACTTTTTTGGCACTTTTCCCGAGGATTCAGAGGTGGCAGTGGGCTTGCCGGAGGAGCTAGAGGAGGATTCGCCGGAGGCGCCCATGGCGGCTTTGGAGGTGGGTTTCCTTAAAGAGTCGCCGAAACTAGACTTGCACTACTAATCTGTGCACGCTCTACTAAATAATGCATGTCCATAGATTCATCATTCACCTATATGTTTGATTTGATCATCATGAAAGAAATAAGTTTTATTCTAATTAATAAATAACGAATACTAACCGATCGAAATCACTCAAAGAAAAAACCAATAACGCATCTATGCTCATCTCAAACACTCTAGTACATTAATATCGCGTCATATAGATACTGTTATCAAATTGAGTACAAGACATGGATATGGATTGTAGTTATATAGAACTACAGAGAATCATGGTTGCTTGGCCTCCAAAAGGTTCTTTGGCAAGAAGCTCACTGCAAGGCACGAGCTTGCTTTAATATTCTCCAGCGGGGAAGGGATCCCCTGCTCCCATTTCAATGGAAAAGTACATATTCTTTAACTCAAAACCTAAGCCGAATCTCGTCGGCAAAGGCCTTCTTGCTAGCCTATATTAAGGGACCGAGACCGAAAGAATGAACACTTCATTTTTGATTTTCTAAGGCCAATTGATTCCTCCAAAATCCGTCGACTCTCTCTCTCTCTCTCCCCCCGAGAAGATGGGTCAAATCTTGCTTGGCCTTGTACTATTGGAGATGGCTTTGATAGTTGTCCTTCGCTTTGAAGGGTTTCTGGGGGAGCTGTTGATGCTGGGCGTGCTGTTGCTGGAGGGAAGAGGGCGACTTGTCACCCGGACCGTGGCCGCGACCATGGTGATCATATTCAGTTCGGCAATTTATAAAATCTTGTGCGATGTAAGACACTTTACCCATGCAAATAACCTTGTGGAAGCGTCTCTCATAGGTAAATCACAAATCATTCCCTCTGTTATATGTTTGATGCGATTGTCATAAGATATATACAATAGTTGCGAGTCTCAACAATATTACGTAGTCCATTGTCAAAGGATAATTTCGTTCACCTAAGATGCACATAATAACCATTCTATTTTTAGTCAGATCTACTTTTCTGTTTCCTGGAACATGTTTGGAACAAAAATTCGTTTGGTAACGTAATTTTATTTTTCTATTTTTGAAATAAATTTTCAGTTCATAAATGGATCTTGAACATAAATGAGAAGTACAAATTTTCTGTTTTTCTATTTTTGGAACAAAAAGAGAAATAAAAACTTTTATCATTTGTTGCCCTCACCTCTTGTCACCGGCTACATCCTACTGTTGGGCACCCATTGACGAATGGAAAGGAGCATAAGAGAGATAAATTTTGTATCGTTATCAAATAAATTTCTATTTCAGGATGATAAATTTTATATGGTTATTAAATGCGTAGATAAACTCGTTCATGGAATAGAAACAAAAAAACTTATTTGTAACCATAAATTGATTTCAAGAAAAGATTGGTTATTATCCACGCTCCTAATGGTTATTTGTTGATATGTATGATTTCTCTTAGGAGCTAATTATGGATATTTCGCCTGGTAAATGAAAATTGTGGGTATTTCAGGAAGGAAAGGTTGGGAGTTTTTTCTTAAAATTAATTTTTCTTGACATGTCAGTAATCTTTTGTCCTCAATTACATAGATAGACAAGCTCGTGTAACTGGCTTCCGTCCTACCTAGTCAAACGGTTTGAATCAAACCGTTGACTGTTACAAACTTTCCATCTATCTTTAGACCAGATCAAGTCATTACTTTTTGTACATTTAAATGAGATTCTGGTCCGATCTGCCGATTGATTTGATGTATTAGAGATGAGATGCCCCTCTTTTCTTTCTTTTTATGTTCCCTCTTTTGTTACTTATAAAAATAGTGGTCGGCTTTCTCGAGCGCGACCAGTCGAGCTCGAAACTAACTAGGTTCGAAGTGTGGGTGCAGGCTTCTCTCTACTCCTTGGCATATTGATATGCGGGTTGCACCATTCCGTTGCGAGGCACTACATGTTGAGAATTCTCAGAGGGGCATTGCTCCAGGAATTAGCTAATACGTGATACGGGTGAAGAGAGACCATGTGTTAATTGATTGTATCTTGGCGCTCAATATATTCATCAGCGACGCATTGAAATCCAGGGATGATTATTGCTGGAAGGGTTAGCGAAGACCAAATTTATCATCATCCCAACTGTACATGTAAACGCCGCATTGACCATTGCTTGAATCGTCCGGCAAAAGTGGCTTTTCAGCCCTTTCCTTTTCTCATTAATTAGATACCGATTCAACTCGACTTCTTTACTTGATGAAAAAAAGAAATACGAAGAGACCCAACATCGGTACATAAGCAATGGCTGAACAACAAAACTTTGATGTGAGATTGATCCTCATGATAAATGAAGGCTTCGGATCTCATAAACTATCTGCATCGGAAATATTGTCCAAAAAGTCTTGAATTTATTGTACTTTTACTAATTCAGCTCAAAATTTTTCACTTTTACTAATTGAGTTCGAAACCTTTTCACAATTTGTCAATTGAGTCAATTAGGCCAATTTTAGCCAAAAATCGTTGACTTCGATGCTAGTTATCATATGTGATATATTCGATACTGACGTGGATATTTTTAAAATAATATTTTAAATATTTTTTAATATTTATTATTATTTATTTTATTTACCTTTTTTTAAAAAAAAATTAGGGTTTTAACTTAGAGTGAGGGTGTGCGGCCCCTTGCCTAGATTTGGCAAGGGCCATGACGCCCTCGGTGGTCCTAAGTTCAAAAAAGAAATAAAGAAAATAAAATAATAACAAAAAATAAAAATTCAAAAATATTATTAAAAAAAGTCATATCAATATCGATTGTGTCATGTAAAGATAATTAATATCCACGTAAGTGATTTTTGATAAAAATTGATCAGATGAAATCAATTGGCAAAACATAAAAATGTTTATGATTCAATTGGTAAAATTGAAACACTTACTGAATTGGTAAAGGTATAGATTTAAAATTTTGTAGGCAATTTCCCTTTAGCTAACGTAGTGTATGAACTTATCGGGAAAGGAAAAAGAAAAAGAGAGACTGAAAATTTTCCAGAAAAAGAAAATTAATTGAAAATGCCGGGCAACCTAATCATTTGACATTCGTTAACAAACTCCGGTTGACCTCCTCCAAAGTCAATGTCTCGTCTTATTCCCAGACCAAATTATTCGCATGCGAGGCTGACCTGCTTATCTAAAAACCAACTTCACCAACTCCATTTACGGGAAGATGCTTGCCTGGAAAGACCGCCTTAACTCAAACAAAAACTAAAAAATTAAATTAAAAATCGAGTCACGCCTTTTCGACCAGTCAAAGGTTGAGCGAAGTGCACATAATGGATGATATTGTCCAGTCAAACTTGAATCCTGGATGAGAATGAAGTTGCAGAGAGAGATTCTTAAACCTCGATTGGAACATGAATCCGAATCGACATGTTCTCGACATTAGCAAATCAATCTAATCATCAATTGGATTGGATAGTACATTTTTCACCACCGCTAGTCCACGTACTAATTCGTCATTGGGATTAGTAAATTTCGAAGATCTTATATTTTTGCGCAAAATGTAAATACGAGAATATGACTTTTCCCATTTTAATAATTCCAATGAAGAATCAGAACACAAAGAAGATTGATAGCGTACAAATACAAGAGGCTAAATTAATAAGATCAAGATTAGGGCAAAAGAGCCAACCAAAACCTCCAAGAACTGATTCCCACTTCGTTCTTGTTCTCCTCCACTCGACATCCCACAAGAAGCCAAAAGCGCAAAGAACCTGACTCTGTTCTTTCAATCGTCGTAGCCCTTCACATCAGCAAGCATCTCCCTAGCTTCGGCCTTTCCTCTTTTTATTTATTGATTTATCTTTTTTTTTAAAGGGTTTCTTTTTTTGGTCGATATTTTTAATATTTTTTAAAGGGTTGACTTTGTAAGAGTTGGTGCTTAAATCAAGGGCTACTACGACTCGCTCGAGTTTTGACAACATCGGCCGGTGGTGAATAAGTTCGTTGACCTTTCTCGAGTCCCCTTTTTGAGTTTCCCAAGTTGCGACGGTGATGTCGGTGGCGGACGCTTGCAAAAGCCCGTCCTTTCTCAAATCATCGAGCACCGGAGCTGCCGGCGGTCCAGCAGAGTCAACGGTGGCGCAGCAGCGAAACGCGTGCGCCACCGTGCAGTAACGACACGGTCAAAGAGAGGAGTATTCCTTGTGCGCCGAATCGAGTACGATTCCCAATCACCACCTCGCTCTTTCGTCCTTCCCCTTGTTCAGATTGGTTTTAGCATGCCCCTTTCACTTAATTTCAAAGTCGGAATGAGTTCTGCGGACGCAGCTAGCAATTTAAGATGTCCATCAATCGAAGGCCCCATCGAACATATGTATTCCGTTTCTTCATCTTAGCTTTACAAAAGGGTGCGATTGTCTCGATGAAGAAGTATTTCGCTGGAAAAAAAAAAGACTGTACAAAACGTAATTTAAAATACTTGCATGTAGACAAGAGACTGTATTGAGAGGTTGTCAGTATGTGTTTTATATTCACGAAAATGAATACAAACCCATTTCATCCATTACCAAATCTGACCATCCCAATGTAGTTTTGGAGCATTGATCCGATGATCGTATAAATTCCCCTTTTTCTGTGATTTCTAACCATCCTTTAAACAAGCACTGGAAATTCTACTCCCGTATTCTTTTGGATGGAGACGGTCGTCCGAATGTAGTTTTGTTCGTCGCTAGTCAGATTAGTGATCGGAGCATTGTTGACCAGTCGTGAAACGCGATCCGTCTTCCCTCTTCGCGAGGGGTCACTTCTCACTGAGATCCACCTCTTTTTTTAATGCCCAAATCAAGTAAACTCCGATTAGCCGATGAAGACTCGCACCCCTCGATTAGCCTCTTCATCCACTCCATCGCAGGACTCCGACAATACAAACACGAATCGACAGTACCAGAACCATTTCGGTTTTCTAGGACTCTCCCAACATCTGACGAATCCGATCCCACTTGGTGAATTCCTAGTGACATCCTTAACCACGAGTTACGATCGATACTTTCTCGACCCTGGTGGATAGATCTAACTCTCGATTCCATTAGGTTGGATAACTAAATTTTACAAATTTAATCGATATAACAATTTACCTGCCTAAACACAAGATGATGGCATCAGAGTACAGCCTATTTGCCCAAAAAGAAGAGATCCAACGAGGAATCGGAACAAGAGCACGATTAGCGGTGTACAAATATGAGACGATAAATTAAGATACGTCCAAAGTCTAATACCCACTCCGCTCTTGTTCTCCTTATCCTCCATCCATTCGATATCAACAAAAGCCAAAAGCACGCGGAAGGCTTGACTCTGTTCTTCCGATTGGAGCGGTCGAAACGGGCGCAACTGGTCCCTTTGATTCCACGCCGTGTCGACCCCAGCAAGCACTCGAAAACTAAAAAAGGGGGTTGACTTGTGCGAGAGCGGGTGCTTAAATCAAGGGCTAGGACTCGCTTTGACTTTCGACAAGATCGGCCGTCGTGAAGAGAGGCGTTGACCTTTCTCGAGTCGCCCCTTTTCTTAAGTTTCTCCAAGCTGCGAGGGGGGACCGACAGCAACGGCCGGCGCTTGCGAGAGGCCGTTCGTTCTCGAATCATTGAAGGCGCCGGGGAAAAGAAACTCGACGGTTCAACGAAGTCAACGGTGGATAAGCCAAGCAAACCTCGCACGCCGTTGCGCACTAATGACACGGTCAAAGAGGGATTTCCATCTTAATTAAACCCAAATAGCAACATTGAAAGTCTATCCGTCGAAGAGCGCTCGGTCGAACGCATAGTGTCTCGTTTCTGCATCAAGAAAAGATATATAAAAAAAAAAAAAAAAGCTTTTGTTCGGTAAAAACTCTCGCTAAACGTAATTTGAAATACAAATAGGTTCATGACTGTGGACATCGAGAAATAAAGGTATTAAGAGAATTTCGGCGAGCGTGTTATATTCATGAAAACGCAGCTGGGCATTGGAAAAGAACCACTCAGTGAAGTGAGCAAATCAACCGGAAACAGAGCTTTCGAATTTAGATGAAGAACTTGCAATTCAATCGAATCAGTAATTTCATTCTCTGCCTCATAAGTGAGGTCTCTTAGTACATTGTTGTTGTCCCTGAAATCATCTTCAGAGTCTGCAAATGAATCTACTTTATAAATTACACCGCCCATGATGATGCAATCATCAAGGGTATCATTAGAATAATGAGAATTGTCGTCGCGCGGAGAGCTCTGCAACTGTTCCTCGTCGCTAGTCGAATCGGCGAAGGGAGGAGCGTCGTCGATCGGTCGCGGGATTTCTTCGACTTCCTCTTTGTGATGTTCACTTCTCACTGTGATCCACTCTTCGTCCGATGCCCCGTCAGGTGAACTCCAGTTAGCTGATGAAGACTCGCACTCCTCAATCAGCTTCTTCATCCTCTCCGTCGCGGGACTTCTAGAACAAGAACACGAATCGACCGCGTCGGAAACAGTTCGGTTTCTCGGACTCTCCCACACATCCATCGAATCCCAGAACCCCGAATCCAACACCCCACTTGGCGAATTCCTGGTGAACTCCTCAGACGTCTTCGATTCATCGAGAAACGGATGCTTGAGCAACTCTGTCACTGCCCACCTGTGTCTTGGGTCTCTCGCCAAGCACTTGGCCAGAAAGTCCCTCCCGCTGTCCGACAGCCGCCGTGGGATCTCCGGCGCGTCGCCCGAGAACCCGATCCGGTAAAGAACCGACACCGGGTCCGACTCGGCCCACGGGCCTTTCCCAGTGGCCATCTCGATGACCGTACAACCGACGCTCCACACGTCCGACGGGAAGCTCTGCTCTTCGTTGCGAGCCACTTCCGGCGCCATGAACATCGGCGTACCTGAGAAGACGTCGGAGGAAGTCATCGCGCGCTCCTCCGGCGGCACGCCATCTTCTCCACGCGCGTCGTGGGCCTCTCGCGAGTCGACTCCGGAGAACGCGTCAGGTGGAGAGAGTACGCGGCTGGATCGTCGCGGTTGGACGAACCTAGCGCAACCCAAGTCCGCAACCTTCACTCCATCGCTACCCATCAACAGATTCTGGCTCTTGACATCGCCGTGAACCAACCCGTTCTCGTGAAGATACTCCAAGCCCCGCAAGACCTTCCTCGTGTGCGACCGAATCTCGGGCTCGTCCAGGCGCCCCCCGCGGCGCCGGATCTCGTCGAACAGCGTGCCCTTGGGCAAGTACTCCGTCCACAGGTTGTAGTAAAGCTCGCCGCTTTCTCGAGTGACGTCGTGGCCCAGGTACTTGACGACGTGAGGAGAAGCGAGCTCGGACAGGAGGAGCCGCTCCCTCTGCAGGGGCGCCGACCGAGAGAGCTCGGCGGACTTGACGGCGAAGAGCTCGCCCGAGGGGACGGCGGTGGCGAGGGAGACGGCGGAGGTGGAGCCGCGGCCGATGGCCGGTCCCCGGATCCACTCCATCGTGGGAAAAAGGGTCGAGACTTGGAAGTTGGAGGAGAAGGTATGCGGAAGGTTTCTTTACGTGACGGTTGGTTCTGGTGCTTATGCTTGAGGGGCGTGGTCGATTGTCGGGTATTTATATGGAGACTTGGGAGGAGTTTTGGCGCGTCTGGTGTGGAAGAAGTACTAAATACAGAGTACCCAACGACGACGGCGACGACGAAGACCACGAAGATTCTTTCGAAGTTGGACGCCAACTGTCGCTCGCCCCTTTTTCGTCCGCTTCCTCCGCGTCGTTCATACATCATCTAAAAAAGTTCCGAACGGAGTTGACGATTTCCCTTGTGCGCGGGCGCGCGTTACGGGGGGACACGTGGCGAGAAGAGGGGCGAGGCGTGGTCAGGGTGGTGGGGGGTGGCTTTTGGCCGCTAGCGGGCGGCGCGTGGGGAGCCGTCCGCGTGGGGAGGGCACGTGAGCACGTGCCGTGATTTCTGGGGGGGGGTGGGGTTTGGGGGGAGGAGGATATTTACAGGGGAATGATTCTGCGCACCACCCCGCCCCATAATTAGCTCGGCAGATTTGCGGCGGCAGCGGGAAGCTGGTGTGTGAAAATGCAATGCATGTAGAGAGAAAGAGAGAGTTGCTTTAGCTGGGGAATCAAGAAATTAGCGCGTACCTTTTTGCCTTTGATCTGACAAAGCAAATAGAAATTGATTTCCATTTAACGCCGTCCAAAGAGGGTCTTTGATTTTTGGGTAAGCTTTGGATTTTAATTCGTCTATTGATGGCCACCCGTCATGTACGGATCGCGGGGTATGCATTCTGGAACTCCTGAGATGGTCGTTTTGATTGGGTCCTCGCTAGTAAAAGAGAAGGCAACGGATCGTGCACGCGGCGTTACGTGCGCTGTCGTTGCGGTTGAATCATCATTCGCTCGCGACTGATGTGCTTATGATTCTCATCTCGATGGCCTCATAATGTCGGGATGGACTGTATAGAATTTAGTCTCCAGTTGTTAATCGTGTTTCTTCTAATAGTAGGCAAATGATGTTTTTGGGAAGTATAATATCTAGTTCAAATCCTCGGATGATAATTGTTATAAACTTTCTTTTTTCCATGCAAACAGATTCTTTAAAATGATGCGAGAGAGAACAAAAATCGTATGATTTCTAGCAAAAGAAAGAATTTCATATCACGATCATATCGCATGACAGCGACACGTGAAAAAACGCATCAAAAGAACTGGAGTTATAAAATTTAAATTAAAAAATTATTGGGGATACATATCACAATCTACTTTACCCGAGTCAATCATGCAACCGATGCATGCAATGCCTTTCCTTAAGAACGTCCATCTCTGATCGTGCCACTAATAAAAAGGTCAATGGCCTTCACCTACTTTGAAGCTTAGATCCATCTTCTACCTAATTTATCGGCTCCTTTCCCTGGGTTTTCTTTTTTCAACGGAGAAAAGGAAACCATTCCGACGAAGTAACACCATCGAGTGAAATTAAGTTGAGTAAAGGCGTTGGAAGAGTTGACTATCTCGTTAAAGTAGACAAACAGATAAAAGAAAAGAGTCAATGGCGACGTGGGATGTTAGCCAAACCTCGATCATCGCGGAACTGAAGTTCCTGCGAACTCCATTGAAATTCGGACAAAAAGAAAGCGTTATTTTCATACCTCGGAATATAAAACTGACGATGATGACCATATGGACAGCACCAATGATTTGGATCTCTAAACAATCAAAGACATAATGAAGAAGAAGGCAGTCGGAAGTTGCGGACGGAGAGGATAAGGCAGCGCTCACGTTGCCCATGATCCGTCTATGGAATACTATATTAGATTACTCGAAGAAGTACTCCAGTCTAGATTCAATTTACCCGGGTCTAGATCCAATCAATTTCGTGTAATAAGAGAAAACCATCATTGCCTGTACGAATTCCAGCTCACAAAGACAATTAAAAAGGAAAATTTAAGGTTATGTGGTGCCAAGTGCAGATCTACGTGTTGAGTTTTGCTCGATCGGATTCAAATCGTCACTTTTTACTTCTCCATCTTTCTTATTCTTTTGGACATCGATCCTGAACTTATTTTATTCGCTCTTTTTCTGACTGAATAAAGAAGCATGCGATGGTTGCACATGCATTCGGTGCGTGTCCGATCTGTCACTTTTGGAGGCTGGGCATTTGTGTAAATTCCAATGCCGTAGAGAAGTGCTAAGAAAGTGAGAATATAGCACCTATGACCAACGTCATGATGAGCAGCAAATCGGTTCGGCGCGTCAGTCAGCTTCGCTGTATAGAGTACATAAACATGCAACGGAAAAGATTTGGACATTAATGGCATGAAGTAAATATTCTTATTTTCTCAAATAATGGCATGAAGTAAATTTTGTGTCAAATAAGATAGTTATTTCATATAAGGGGTTAAAGTGGCTATAATTTTTTTTTTCATAAGGGCATGACATTGCCAATTGCCAGTCGACTAAATATTCCGACTAATCAATGACGTTTTCGTCCCATTACAATTTTAATTTTAAATTATTTTTTGTTCTTCTCTTTTTTCACTTTTTATTTTTTCTAAGCAAGGGCCAATGGGTGTCGACGAGGGCTCAAGTTAGCCACTAGCGAGGCGACCCTCGACCAAATCTGGCTAGGGCCAACCTTGCCAATAGCCACGGGGCAGCCTCCCCTAGGTCAAGGGTTGGCAGGCCCTTACCAACGGCTGATGAGGGTGGCCCTCTTTAGATTTGGTGAGGGTGATCCTTGCCCAACCCTTACCCGCCTCATCGGTGGTCGGTTGGCCACTAGCAAAGAAGAAAGCAAAACCAATAAAAGGAAAAAAAGAAAGAAAAAAGAAACAAATCTTTTTTAAAAGGGCAAATGACTAAAATGCCCTTGACCAACCGAATAGTCAAGTTCTTATTTGAAACAGATAAAGTGATTTTAGGATTTATTTGAAACAAAACCATTTCAGCTTTTATTTGAAAAAATAATGGCATTTCAGAAATTTATTTAAAATAAGGTTCACTTTAGATTCTCAATTGAAATTTTGCCAATTTTAAATATTCGTTTACTTCACAAAAAATAAATAATTTATAAAATATTCTAAAAATAATCACTTCTATTGCTTAAAAATAAGTTAATTGAAAATATCTTCATTGTTCACGAAAATATCAAAACATAAATTGTTATCAAATAAAAATATTTTTCATTTGAAAAATTATTTCAAGCAATATAAGCAATTATTTTAAAGGGTTTTTCAAATCATCATTTTTTGCAAAATAATGGAGCTTTAAACTTTAGACTCGAGCAATTCTGTTACTTGTGATCATTCAGAGTAAAATATGACTGCACAAAATGGAGCACATGGATGCATATCTGGCCTTCTAACATCGTCTAACTTTTCTTTGAAGAGAAGCGTCGAAACCCTTGCCTCCAGAAAGGACTGAAAACAAGATTTGCTATGAATACTCATCCAACATTGTTATGAATTATGTGAAGGCATGTGCATTAATAAATTAATTGTCAAACAAGTGGCAAGAGTACGTTCCAAAAATAGCAAAAAATGACTAGCTAAATCAGGAATTTAACAAAATCGACCAGCATAACAGAATCTGCTGGTGGAATACGTACAGATGATATGGTCAGCATAGAACAAACGACGACCAGAAAATAGTCCTGTACAAAGTCTTGTTATGCTTCTGCGCCAAAGTATCCAAAACGGTACAGGTCATAGAACGGGATATTTATACACTTCTCAGTGTAATGCTTTTGAATTGGTAGTAGAACCTGCTGATACCATGACAGGTCAAGACACACCAAATCTCTTAATACAGCTCACTTGGTACTAATATATTACATGGTTAGAAAAAAAAAAACCAGGAGCACACTTTTTCTGTTTTTCTGCCAATTTTACATCTTTCCACTTCTCTTCTTTCTTTTTAACTTTTACTATACCATTAAGTAATGGGTTGTCTGGTTTACCTTCGTTCAACCAGTTTCCCTTTTGATCTGTTTCTCAGTTTTTTGCCAAGTCCAGGTCAGAGCGTCCAACAGCACCTGATGGCCAACCATTACGCAGATAAATCAGTCAAGCCTGCCTGTTCTACTTGATTCTATAAAACATTGTCTATGGATCTCAATGAAAGTTCTCATGCAATTTCTCCTCACAAAGTTCTCCAGAAGTTCCCATTCAAGATCATTATGGCATAAAATATCACAGCTTCTCATATATCCAGAGAAACAAAGTTCCAGCACTCTCTAATCACTACTCAAAGGCTCTCCAATGTCATTCAGATTGAAAACATAGAATGCTAATATGAAGCAGCATCTGAATAGATAATAAAGAATGGATCGGAGCATGGATCCTAACAGTCACCTTTTCAATTGCTTAAACACTTTATACGGATGATCTCATGTTAGATGTAAGGCTAATGGCAACTAGCATAAAAAATTGCGAACAAGTCTTTTGTATCCACTCTAGCAAGTATCTATACTAAACATAGCACGTTAAATCTCCGACTTTTATACGGATGATCTCATGTTAGATGTAAGGCTAATGTGCATTGCCTAAGTTTTTTTGGTCAAACTTTCTCAATGTATATTGACAAGTCTGAAGGGATGATTCATACAGGAGCTCAGGTTATGTTCTCTTGCAATATCTTTTAGCAATTATTCTCTATAACAGCAACTCCATTGTGGCATTATTTTCACAATGTATGAAGAGAAGTTCACAATTCAAAATCAGTCATTCATAATTTCCCTAAGAATGAACCAGCACATATTTTACGTCTCATTGCATGAAAAGATTGCAGAAATTGATTCACATGAACATTCAGGAGTTACCGGCCAAGGTACAATCTTAGATGATGCATAGCTTTTCATCAAATGCCTTCTTGTGCCACATCTGAAGAAGTCAGAGAGCATGTTTCCAAGAACTTAGTTGTGGACTTGACGTAATTGTCCTGGGCACCTAAACATAACTTAGCTATCCCAAGAAGCTTGAAGCAAATGTTGGATGTTTCAGGACTCATCTGCTAGTCACACACATAAGATGAACCTGGTCATCGATATGTTCACGCTTCTGCTTGTAGATATGCATTTATTTCATTTACTATTTTGTCAGACTTATAGAAATAATGTAAGCAGAAAAAGGCAAAGGATCTGTGAGACGGGATAGTCAGTAGAATAAAATGCGCACAACTTACTCTGAAGGAAGATGCAATGCAGTTGCAAGCTTCAAGGGCCATGATTCCACGAGCAACCTTAGGGTAGTCATACAAGTCAGCAAGAAAGCAACTGACAAGGCCATTAATCTCTAAGACCATCAGTGATCATACTTACTGAAGAAGGCTCCTGTTGAATGGCATCAACCAACTTCTGAGCAGCTAGATTAGATATAGATACAAGTTCTTGTGAATAGGATGAATCGCCATAAAATAATTGGTCGTTACCAGGAATCTGGAACAAAACATAAAGCATATAGTCAATCAGCCAAAACTCTCTGGACTCAGGAAGGATCGGCAAAACTTGAAATGAATGCATAAAAATCAATGAGATATAAATGTTGAAAGGAGTTACTGTTCCAGTCATCTCAATTGTTTGGAAACAAAAGCGAGCTGATTTGAGGGTTCAAATCACTAAATAATGAAACAATGAGCTGAGACCCAAGTAAAAATGTTCCAAAAACTAACTAATGTATTCAACTCTATGACAATTCTGTGCTAAGAAAGACAGGGCATGCTCTCAGTTCTTCAAGCCATCAGTGATGTGCAATCAAGACGTTCTTTAGACATCCATTAAAAAATTTAACCAGTACCAGCCTGACATTACCCCAAAATTATCAGCATGATATGGGAGAGTCTCCTGGGAAAGTGCTGCTGACAATAAAATAATTGCCGAGAATAGCCTCGTTGTTGTTCGTGGAATCATCCTGTGATATGAGTAGATAAACATTGGTCAAAAGAGCTAAATAAGCACAGGGGATTCCTCAAAATAGATAAATGGGAGACTTACTTTGATTGAGAATCTGTAAACACAAACAAGCTTTTTGGAGCATAGTTAAGGCTGGGCCCAGTATTAGCTTCAACAAAGAAAAGAATACATATCAAGTGGCACTTTCAAACAGATGTGGGGAAAGAATATACATCGACTAGAACCTTAATACATTGAACGAGTCAAGGGAAATTCAGCACACCATGCTACAGACAAATGCTTGTTAAAACTAAAAACTCACGATTTCTACCTGGTACCATAACTAGTAAACTGCACAGTTTCTGGAAAGAGGAGAGAATTCCTTCTACATCAGCAATTCCAGGTGAGCCTGCACCAACCACAAATTCACAATGAAAAAGTGCAGCATCCATGTTAAAATCATGGGAAACTCTTGAACTTTGAAGGATTAGTACATGGTCAAATCTGACAACAATGCCAGGAAATGTATGGAAGAGATTACTCATTAGTGAAAAGAAAAGCCGATTGGTGAGTGAAAAATTAAGCCCAGAAACCACTAGGGTTTGCAATTTCATGATCATTGATCAATTGTATGGTTGTTTTGTACTAAAAGCTCTTTCCACTGACATCATCCCAGTAATATTGACAGAAATAGACATATAATGACACCATCCAAAGATCCACTAAATCTGAATGATTAGAGGAAGAATAAGATCACGCGCACTATCCCTCTTTCTGTATGAGTGCACAAACCCACATACACAGAAGCATTCATCATAAATCACCACTATTGACTTATCATCCGTGATCTTAACTTACTGGGCATGCAATCTGTCGGTCAAATCTAGTAGCAGCATCAGAGACAAGTCCCTTCAGAAGCATCCAAGGCCGCTTGAATTTCGCAAAAATGCTTTAGGACTATTATTTTATCTCTAGACAAAGTTTGCCAACTTATGCATTCCCAAGACATATCATGTTTTGCATTATAGCAACATTTGCTCTAAATGATAATTAAGCATCAAAGATAATCCTTAGGTACCATTCAATACTAAGCTCTGCAAACAGCTGACTGCAGATTCTGCAAGTCCTTCTGCATGTGAGACTAAACCACCTAGCAACGCAACCTGTTTAATTCAAACTCAAAATCACTATAATCATTTGTTGAATTAGACAAATTGAAAAGCAACAGAAGAGCAAGATGATTAGACCTCTGCGGTCTCGATGTATAAGTTTGACTGCTTCATAGGAGATGAAATAGAAGGTATTGTAACTTCACTATAAGCTATGCAAGACATGATGAAGCTAAAGTGCTTATTTGAATGTTTCAAGCCCTGAATTGCCAATGAATTGCTTGAATGAACAAGAGCTTCCTGCAAGAGCATCATGCAAAACAGAAGTGTGTGAAGATGTTTAGATCGCACTGAAAACATCATTGATAATTTCACTAAGTTATTGTTTACTAAGGTTGTCCTTCCCACTACCCTGATGCCAAAGAGAGTACCATCTACACGATTTTCTCCATACATGCATGTAAACAATCTGCATATATGCAACGTGAAAATTCCAAGAAAATAAACTCGGAAAAGAAGTTTTGCTTGGGGCAACAAGCGTCCAACCAATATTTTACATCACATGTCACTTTGTCCCACTAGTAATAATCAAATAGAACCCGGATCCTTGATCCTTAACCAGTGACACAATGCAAGTACCCAAAACTCATGAAGTTAGTGTACCTAAAGAGTCTACTTGAACATGTGCAATGAGTTATAATTGAAGAGACCTTAAGTTCATTAATGCTGCCAAAAGCCCCACGACATTCAGCTAAGAATGCCAAATGCCGCTCCACGTCTGAACCATAGTCAACCTAACATCGTCAAAGCATATAATCAGAACACGACTTCCATGAAAAAATTCTTTGAACTGGCTGTAGTATTCATACATGAGTCAATATTCCTCACCATGCTGACAAATCGAGATATCAGGCGTGCTGGCTGTTGATAATCATTATCTATCATGCTTGTTTGATCTATTTCATCCATCAGGGACTTAGAAATTCCAAAAAGCAACTGTATGATGTGGTGATCTTGCCAAAGTCCTTTCCTGCACAGTGAAATAAGGAAAATGTAGAGTTCCACCATGAAAGAAATAAAATAATGTAATGAACTCAATGTCACAAAACCAATAGGTGTCAAGTTCATTTATGCAATTGAAAAATTTCCTATTCCAAAGCTTTTGAGCTTAAAAAAAATTGTAGATCGAGTTCCACTAAAAGTGTTAAGTGGACTTTCAGGTACAGCCAGCAGAATGCCCAACCATTGTCGTGCTGCCAGATTGTTTCCTAGAATGAAGACCTCCAGATATCTAATTCCATGTACTCCTGGTGGCTATGAATAATCAATCAAGTGGGTGGCAGGTGAAGGTCACCCAAGAAAAAGGACTCTCCAGCAAAGAAAAGATACATGAAAAACAATGCGAAAATAGTAACTGCTTAACAGAGACAGTGTTTCTATGGTCCCATGCCACTTTTCTACCCTCTTGAAAGGTTACAACCTCAATAGGGACAATGATTTTCACAAAATTACTAGGCATTTTTAGAAAACTACTACCACATGAAGAAAATACTATCATGAGACAGGATTCTAGATGGACCCATGCAAATAAAGTAGCAAGGAATAAGAATGTACCTTATTGCTCTGTCAAGTATATGCACATTGACAATGCTCCGAGGTCTCCCATACATCATATCTAGGATTTCGAGATAGTGATTCTACAGGATATGTTTTCTTAGATAAGATCTCAAGAAATAAATATTTCAAGGAATAGATTTACGGTAGCATGATGAATTCTTGTTGAACACATGAAATGCACAATAATGAAATTGAATATAGCTACAAGTAGTTCATGAGGGGCATACCAGGCCAAATAAATCTTCTAGATCCTCAAAATGAGAAACAAGCTTCACCAAGATGGACTGCAAACTTCCGAGTTCTTCTTCAGTAAATGCTTTATCGCGTGCTAGCATTGCAACGCCTTCTAAAACGTTCAAGATATGGTTGTCCTGATGTTGATGTGAGAGAGAGAGAGAGAGAGAGAGTAGCAGATAGCACATAAGTAATAGCATGCCTAAAGCTGAAGAATTTATACAACAAAGACTCAACCCAACATAACAAAACAAAGTCATGCACCCAACAAGTCTATTGCAACTTTTCATTCCATTTAAAGCCATTTATCATTTGCATTTCACATGGGACCACACGAGTCCATTGCAACTTTATGATCGACCAGGTTGCACCAGAGTCAACTCAACATAACAAAACGAAGTCATGCACCCAGCCAGTCTATTACAACTTTTCATTCCATTCGGTGCCTTGTGATTGTCATTTAGATTGGGCTAACTGAGTCCATGGCAAGTTTATGATCAACCAGATTGCATCAAGCTCAAACCAAAGATAACAAACATTTAATAAAGCTTTTACTTATTCCCAACACAAAGTCATAGAAAACATGTATGGAAGAAAAAGGAACCAACTAAGGCAAAGGCTCCTTGTCTCAACCTCCTGTCCAGGAATTCAGCACCCAGATTTATGTCACACATTATTAAAATTCACCCTAAAATTTAAGGCATTGAAGAACAATATAGAAAGCAAAAGTAAGTCTCTTCTGGAAAGGGTCACCAACTTTGACACAAGTTACTGGCCAGACATTGACATACAATGCAAAACCTAACATATTCTCTCCCATCATAATTAACTGCTTTTGCCATAACTAAAAACTTTTTGATGATCTTTATTCATCAGCTTACAAGAAGTTAATGCACTAAGAGTTGTATGAGTGAAGTCCACACCACAAAAGGCACATTACCATAAAGCTTAACACCCATAACTTACCATTTGATTTTGTAAGACAAGATCCAGAAATGCATCCATGACCTTCAGAAACTCATCAAGTTTACCCCATAGGAGAACAACCTGACATGCGGATGGCAATTAGAATATGTAAGCCCAATGGAAAATAAGTCCACCGATAAGTCCTTGAAGTAGAGCCCACCCAACAGTATTGACTTGTTTAGTGCAACGAGTGGAAGACTTAAGCCAATCTTCCAAAAGAACGCATCGATTAGTAGGAAAATAGATATAAAAAGAACAATGCAGTCGTTACTTTCAGACTAGACTTAAGAATGTTCCATATTGCAGCTACCAGGAATGTTGTATAGTCACAAATCATGTCAAACAATATATAAGCAGAGACAAATAATTCCATCATATGAGCATTAAAATCACCGATGCAGAGACTCCATTTTTTCAATTCCCACTTAACAAAGAATCAAACGGACTGAGTTTGTAAGATGTTGACTTGACAGTGCTAGTGGAACATTTATTTTATCTTTCTACAGTTACCGACGCTGTGTTCCGTTAATTATTGGAAATATGAGAGCTTCCCTTATCTATCTAGTTAACAATCGGTAGCTGCTGCACTCTTTATCCATGCAGAGAGTACACGCTCAGCAGAGAATTGCATCACTCTAGATTAGATCTAACATGTACTAGCCAAGAAATATCCCACTTCCAACAGATGATAAGAAATTGGGAACAATTACCATATCAGAAAATTTCCATCAGTTTATTGTATTACATATGTGTAACTAGATAGCAATTTCCATCAGTCTATTGTATTACATATATGTGTAACTAGATACCTTTTCAAAGAAATGGAATAGGATCTTGCAGATCCAATGGCATCACAAGTACAGTTATTTTGTTTCCCAAATTCAGTAGGGTCATTATTGTACCGCCGTGAGTAATGTTAACTCTGCATTTTTCCTTTCTATCCTCCTTGCACATGATATTTGTTTAAGTTCAGCATTATTTATTCACAGGGTTTATGTATATGCAACCTCCTCCACTTAATAGCTCAAATTTTGGGGTTTGAATCTTTAATATGGTATTGCTATTAGAGCCGAGTTTTGATTATTCATGCCCCTTCCATTTTTCATTTCGCTCGTGCATTCTCGTTCATAGTATTCCCCATTCTTCAAATCCATGTGTGTTACTTTATATGGTTTCACCTAGATTTGCACATGAGAAAGGTTAAAGTTATCCCACAATGCATGTTCACGGGTTTTAACCTGACGTCTATGTACACAGCTTCCTCTACAAAATTGCCTAAAACTTTTTGGGTTTGAATCTTCAATAACATTCAATATTAAGGACATTGGAAGATTTTGTAGGACCACCACCAAGTGTTTTACAAGCTTAGGCTATTAGATGAAGAAAGAGTTTATTATTTAAATATTCTAATACTTCCCCTCACGTTTAATCTGGTCTTTTGCCTAATACTAAACATAGAAATTTAATTGGGGAGGCAAATAGAGCCTAGTAAGATTTGAACTCAGGACCTCCAGCTCTGATACCATGTGAGAATTTGTGGGACCACTGCCAACTGTTCTAAAAGCTTAAGCTATTAGATGAATGCGTGGTTTAATATTTCAATATTGTAATGCTCCCCCTCATGCTTAATCTGGTCTTTTTGCTTAATACTAAGCGTGGACATATTTGATTGGGAAGGCAAATGGGGCTTGTAAAGATTTGAACTCAAGATCTCCTATTTTGATACCATGTAAGATTTTATGGGACCACCATCAACTATTCTAAAAACTTAAGTTATCAGATGAAGGTAGAGTTTATTATTTAAATATTCTAACAGACATCTTTTGGCTTTGTCTCCGCCATCAAGATGAAGAACAGGCTAGCACTGTCTACTTCCTACATGTCACCGTATTTTTCAGCTCATTCGAAGAAAGCCATATCCTTTTTAAAAAGACATGTTATGGGGTCCTTAACATCTAAGGCATCATAGGAACAGAAAACAAGTAGTTAAGTACCTGGATGACATGATCCACCACGTCAACCATGTCCTGCAGAGAAGATGTCTCCGACAGCCTGAATCCAAGTAACCTGTAATTTAAGCACTGCACATACCAAGTTGAAAAGGAAATAAGTTCAAACAATCAAAGCATCTACTGAAGAAGCAACATTGCCTTCCTAAATAGGTTGTTTGTATTATCAAAGCAATACCTTATCTAAGCTACAATCATTGCAACATTCAATAAGATTGATGATCTCCTTTGACTTAGACCTCACCATGTCAGCTGGAAGCTCCTTAATATAACAATGGACAACAATTGACACGCAGGAGACGACTTTATTATCCCCTTTCCCTCCAAGTCCAAGATCCACAAGTGCATTGGCTAGTTGCTCCTTCAAACAAAATCGAAAGTTGTATGCAATCAGTTGTAGAGAAATTTGTTCCCTAAATTCTCATGCAAATCTTGGCTTTACTTCACAGTCTTAACCTAAAAAAAGAAAAGAAAAAAAGAAAGCATTTTGTGTGAGCTAATTTGCTAGGATTACTGGAGCAGTTAAAACAAAAAATTAGAATTGATCAATATTTAAAGCAAATGCACCCTTATAGTGGATAGTCCAATCTCCTCTGTTCTTTCAATAAGTAGTAGCTGATGCTTTATAATTAAGTCCTGATTGAGCACAACCTTTTCTGAATTACGGAATTTATACTATTCCTAGAATTAACATCACTATTTTGGGAATTTGCGGAAAAATTGACATCAAAGATTGTTAATGATAGAGAAGTGACGTGACAACAGCACAGCTAACCTTTGGTGTATCCTCAAAAATGTGGTGCACAATATATTCAATAGTTGGCTCAATCAAATTGATGAGCAATCTTTTCTTCTCCTCACTAGTTTTTGAAACGTCCCTCTTTAATGACATGGCATCCATAAGTAGAATATTCATGTCATTCATGCAGGTGATCATATATGCTGCAAAAACCACATCTTAAGCTTCAGACCAGAAATGTTACAGCAACTGCTATATTACTAAGAAGGAAGTGACAATTAGACAACTTGCAAGTTTATATTAGTAAAGGAATATGTTTGAGACATATTTTCAGTGTGTACTGTGGCTTTTTAAAGATGGTCATCTAACTTAAAATTAGAGGTCAACCCACAATTTCAAATCCTGGCACACTCTCTCAGGTTATTCCAGTCCTATTTTCCTTGTTTTCAGGTGGTCCATTCAATAGAATTACACTTACATCATTTTGTTTCAAATGTATCCCACAGCCAATCCTCATGGAGCAACGCTAATGAGTGTATTTGAATGCATTGAAGGCAATTGTTTGAAGCTTAAGTTTTCTGGACAGACAGTGGTCCAAGAATATGTATTAAAGTGAGGTCAAAGAAAAATGAAAGGTCAAAACATGACAAAGGCTTTGCTCAGATGCACATTATTTTTCATAATTGAGAATGGTCAATTTTTAAACGTTACAAGGCAGCAAAAAATTGAGTCAACTATTACTTGGGTACAAAAGTATAAAGTAGAAAAAAAATCTTAAGCACTTCAAAATTAGAGAGAAGAATATGCAGTACAGCTATATGATCATAAGAATTCCCAAGGTTCATTCTAAATATTTAATCTCTGTTTTAATCTACTAGCTTTTCCTAACAGTATTCTTTAACTAGAGGAAGAACCCATGTCCAGCCTCTATCATCGTTCAATGCCTTATGCTTTACTTTACCATTTATATTAGCACAAGAGAAATAATGCATGCCTGTGTCTCGTGATAGTAGCTTTCTTGCACGATGGACCATGTAGAGACGGCAATAAGCAGATGAGAGTGGATCTGCTAACCCTCTTATCATCTTGACTAGCCGGTGAAGACAGTCAGCAGGTTGAACGAGAAGAAAGCGCCAACAAGGCAATATTGCCAGTTCCAAATAACTGAAAAATCATCATGATTAGTTCACAAATCATAATAACACTGACAACAATGACACTTGTTCCCACTTAAAAGTTTCAGTGACACAATTTGAGTTGCCTAACTCCAAGCTGGAAAAACAAAATCCTGTTCTGTGGATGCACTTGAAAGATTAACCCAAATTATTCACAATTCCTTGCCACGTCTGCAGTGGTTCAGAGAACCGGCATACCCAATTGAAGCATGAAGATAATAACATACATAGCACACAAATGTTTATCTAGTTTCAAGTGATGGAGACTTGGCACAGAGAGAACTGCTGAGTAACAATGGTACCGTGACACAATCAAACATGTGTACTGTGATGCAAATGGTCATCCTACCGCGAACACAGCTGCATGAATCAATAGCTTACAGAAGTTCCCATACTACTTTTACTGGATAGCATTACCATAAAAATAGCCAATGCAGTGACTAATCTGCTAAAACTGCTCCAAAAAATTAATTGGTACAAGAGATATTGAATTTCAGCCAAGTCTTAAGCTTAATGAGGATGACGGAAGATGAAAACTTGCGGTAGGATAGTTTCTAGCATGATACTGGATGATTTATAAGCCAAAGAATCCAGACTATACATTCGTGGAAGCAGCTCCGTTATGGCACCAACTTTGTAAAACCAGTTGTTGCAAGTTTCTTTGGCATCCTCACACACCCCAGTCGCATCAAAATTTTCTGCAAATAATACCACAAAGTTTCACAAAAGAAGAACAAAAGTTTCATATGTTATCAAAAAGATTTGGAAAGAAGTGAAATAGACCTGCTAAGGAGCAAAGTTTGCTCCCATCTACTGTAAATTCAGCCTTTTGCTTTATGCGCTCCCATACCATATCTCCAAGCATGTCCATCACGTCTGTAGCAATAACAAATAACGTAGGATAAAATTGTCTTACTGATGTATCCATCAGAAGCCTAGCAACCTGCATAAGAATGGAAATTCAACCTTATAAGCTGTAAGTTTTTCCATGAAGATCCTTTGCTCGCAAAGCTAATTGTTTTCTCAGGAGTCCTATAATCCAAGAAAAAGAATAAACAAATCCAATGATCATATTTGCTGAAATTTCAAACTAACCAAAAAAAATAAAAAAATCCATGTTTCATATAAAAGATATCCAATCCATCGAATAATGATCATGGTAGCTTACAGAAATTTCTTAAAGTACAGAAGTACAGAAGTACTGATATAGAAAAGAAATATATAAAACAAGGACGAGAATCAAAATTGACACCATCTACCTTTATTGTGAGCTTCAAAGCAGTCACCCGGTCCTCCGAACGCCAAGCTTGGACAATCTTTTCCTTAAAATCAGTTAATCGGAAGACATACTCCTGGCGAGTGATTGATGTGTTTCCCTCTTTAGCAAATTTTTGTGGATCATCCAGTTCTTCCAGACGTGAACTTGTGGAAGATATCTCGTCAACTATAATTGCTCAGCAAAAGTAAGTATACTGAAATTCTCTTTGTTTGTTTATAAGCAACAGAAAATAACCATAAGTTGTTGTGACAACTTCAATTTATTCAAGAAAGGAGAAGGAAGAAAGGGGATTATGAAAATGGTTAACATACCCTTATTACTTTTCATTATTCCATCTGATATCTGCAACAAAGGGCTCGATTACAACAAAGTGGTAACAGGCAGCAAGAAAAGTGGCTTCTTGTAACGAAGAATGCCATTTGAAAGATGAGATGGCAAGATTTACATGAGCCGCTTCCAATGGCAACTTATTTTTATTATTACAAAGGTTTTCAAAGACACACGTCATACAATTGAATCAACAGCTTCAACTTGCATGCATGACAGAATAATCAGAAAGACACTGATCATGATGTTTTCAACAAATGTCAATATTAGACCATTGTTCCTTAACAACACAAAAGAAAAACACCAGGATTTCAGACTATCAAAATCTGTCAATGGTCCATTGAATATCGAGTACATAATTTCACCATATAGATATGAATGACGTACGTGGAACCTCCTTAGAAGGAAACCAACAACTTCCTAAATTTCTGGATAGTGCTCACCATATAGATAGGATTGACATACGTAGAACCTCCTTAGAAAGAAATCAAAATCCTCCTAAGTTTCTGAATAGTGCTAGTAAATTGCAATGTAATGCCTCACAAATTCAAAACAGAATTATTTGGCAACCATAGAAAAAACTTCTGAAGCACGTTACTCTTAAACCAAGGTCAGTGACCCCAACATTACCATGCACTCAAAGAGGTAATATAGAGCTCTAGACGCCGCTGCAGTCTCACCCAACAACACTCAACAGGAGATTCATTATTTCCTAGATATATTAGAGATCCAAAAACAGTCAGGTGAATATATGTACAGGAGGTCAGAATCCAAACTGCCCTTGTTGAAAATAACCCAAACACACAATAACCCAAACATACAATTACATACTTGACATCATTAATTTCGGAAGCTGTCGCCTGATCCAGGCTTTTTCAAACAGTCCACAGTTAAGCAATAAATGATGCGGCGAAAGGCATACTTACTGATGAGATAGATATCATTTTGGAGATAGGAAACCTCTGCATCAGCAATCTCTTGAATGAATTCCAGTCCCCTGCATGCGGATCATTACGTTCAGCAGAGAAACCTCCAGAAGTACGCTCCTTGTCCGGTAAACTTCGAGGAGCGTCTTCAACGTCAGTGTTTGGCCCTCTTAGAGGATCGAAGAAGTCCTCAATGCAATTGTCCCTGACGGCCTATGGCACAATGCAGATTCTCATATAGCAGAAAACCTCTTTGCGGAAACAATGCGCCGCAAAAACAAATTGAACCCAACCTAAACTCAATTTCCAACTCCTAAAACTCCAAGGAAAAATCTGTGATGGTCCAGTCGAGTTCGATCAACTGAATTCTATCAGCATCGATGTCATCTGAAGAGCTCTAAGATGCGATCGAAAGAGGTTGATGAGTCAGTCGAGAGTTCCACGGACCTGAGGTCTCGAGGTCGCCGGAGTGCACAGAGGATGATCGTCGGCGCGCGCGCGAGGAAGCGCGCGCGATTCCTTCTCTCGCTTGTAGTTCCGAGGTCGGAACTCCATTGGAGCGAACTGTTGCAGCTCCTTCGATCTCCTTCCCGCCCTCGTTTTCCCTGCGCTCGTCTCCTTTGGCGAGGGAGCGGACGCGGTGACTGAGTCGTGACTCGGGTCTGAGTTTGCAAGGCCCGGGTTTTTACAGTTGAGTTTGACTTTACCGTGGTTTGACCATGGTGAAAAAAAAATGCGAATTTTTATTTAACGGAAAAGGGAAATTTCTATGGATTTATTTCAAAAGATTGCCCAATAAAGTGTTTTATTCACGCGATTTTACTTGAAATTTTTTATTTATTTTGAATAAAGCTAGCAGATTTGAAATTCTCAATTAGCATGTTTATTGAAAATTGAGCATGGTTCACTTAATCATGGCCGTTCAATGTGGTTTACCTACCGGCCAAAAAAAAAAAAAAAAAATTATGGTTTACCTAAGAATAAATTTTTAATCTATAAATTAGGGCAAACTATTTTATAGGCTTGACTTTCATCAGTTGGAATACTTCATCATTTGAATCCCATTGTAAACTCGTGAAGTTAGACTTGAGACTAATAATCAATTGATGGGCTACCTAAAATATTAAATTATCTTATATAGTGCTATTGTTGCATCACTAGTAATCATTTAATCTATATATTGTTTTTACCATAATGATTGTATATATAGAGAGAGACAAGAGAAATTGATCTTATAGGGATTCACCTTTATCAAGATCTAATGTTTGTCATATACTTTTAACTCATAATATATATGAAGGATAATGTAAATAGACAAGCTTGAGATAAAAATTCGGGCATGGCTAAATCAATATTTAATATAATATTTTTACTTAAAAAGTACATTAATCTTGTTTTAACTCGAAGCTTCTAAATCTTTCACAACCTATAAATATCAACATGTAGAATCACATTCTTAATTTTGAAATCGAACAATATATGGAATTTTGGTAGGAAATAAAAAAAAAATTGCTTTTTTCGGCTTTTTTTCAAAAGTAAAATCAAACCCGTTACGCTGGAAAGGCCCGATCCGCTCATCCCCGATCGGGCCCGCCCATTTGTAAATCGGGCGACGCGACCGTGCCGAGAAAAACCCGCCCGAGCCGACTCAACTCAGCTCGACTAGACTCGACTCGACTCATAAACCCCGGCGTCCCGACTCAGCGCAAAGCGGAAAGAGAGCAGCGATCCTTCCTCTTCTTATCTAAAACCCTCCCGCGTCGGGGGAGCTCCATCATCCAAAACCATGTCTTCTTCGCTCTCTTCTCTCCAATTCAAATTCCTGCATCTCACCCCCAACCTCGCCTCTCCTCACTTCCAACCTCCGCTCCCGCCTCACCAGCCCATCGACTTCGGCCGCCGAACCAAGCTCGAGCTCAGAGCGTCGTCGTCCTCCTCGTCCTCCTCCTCCGCCTCGAAGCCGCCGCCGCAGCGGCCGAAGAAGAGGCGGAGCGCGGCGACGCGGAGCGAGGGATCGATCCGACGGGATTCCTCACCAAGCTGGGCGTCTCCCACAAAGGCTTCGCTCAGTTCCTTCGCGAGAGGTATGTGAGTAGTTAGTTCGAGTAGAAGCAGGAGTGCGATCGGTTTCGGTCTGCTACGTTACCGAGCAAGTCTATTTTTCAACAATGTGGTGTCGCTAGGCTACTGATCATGTTTTTTGTCGAGCTTCGAAACTCGAAGGAGAGTTAGTTACGGGCTGAAGCTATATCGCGAGCACAATGCTTATGAATATGGCCCGGGACATTACGTCATCTGTGAAATTCAATCTTACTGTTGCATAAGATAGTAGCTCGAGGTTTTGCGGCCTTCTTACTTAAGCAGTTAGTGCAGTGCCTTTTTGTGTGTGTGCGCGCACATGCGCTGAAGTGTGAAATGAAGGTGGAGAATGGATTCTCCAGAGAATATATTGCTGGCCCTTTCCTTTGATCAGTTGGAAATTGTTCTTCATTTTGTCTATTGTTGCCATACTTTTTCAGGCATAAAGCACTGAAGGACCTCAAAGATGAGATATTCAATCGTCACCTCAATCTCAAGGAAATGGCCTCTGGGTTAGTCTTACCTTGTGATATTTAAGTTCACTTACTTTCTTGCTTCTTATACTGAACTGTACCTCTGATACGTATAAAGGAAAGATCTTTTCGACTAGCTATCGCAACTGTTGTCAATCTTCTTCCGTTATCATGTTCTTTCACCCATTCTGGTCTCTGGCACCATCTCAGTCCGATGAGAGACACGAGATCCTTTCTCTCGAGACTGTTCAATGAATCCACCCTTGGAGGGCACACAATTCATAGTGTTTTGCTAGTCACTATGCAGTTTCACCAAACCACAAGGGTGCCATAGTATGCATTTATATGAATAGGGCTTTCTGTTTTCCTTTTCTAGCAAAGGAAAACGACTCACCTGTTTCTCAGAGTATATATTCCTATGTTTTTTCACTCTCATATGGCAGTTTAATGTTTTCCTCTTCTTGATTGGCTGGTATATATATTTGGTGGCTGAACCTGAGTGAGATTTCATTTGTCTAGATCTTAATAATTATTTTCCCTTCAGATTTGAGATATTGGGTATGCATCGTCATGTGGAACATCGGGTAGATTATATGGAATGGGCTCCAGGTTTGACATAATACTCAACTCTGATTATAGTCTCAATCTGTTTGATGAACTGGACTTTGTTTTATTGAAAAATTTGTCAACCTGCTCTGTATCTCAATTTGCCTATTCAAAGTTTTATGAGTCCCTCAGACATTTTGTCTACTTTTTGGTGCACAGACTTGTCCATCACTTTTTCCCCCTCTTGCTCTAAGAATTATCTTTTATCTTTGCGTCACCTTTCACTTGTGGCATGTTAATTCTAGGTGCTCGCTATTGTGCCCTTGTTGGTCACTTCAATGGCTGGTCACCAACTGAAAATTGTGCTAGAGAGGGTCACGTTGGCCATGACGACTATGGTTATTGGTTTATCATTCTCGAAGATAAGCTAAGGGAAGGAGAAAAGCCTGATGAGCTTTACTTTCAGCAGTATAACTATATAGACGATTATGACAAAGGTGACAGTGGTCTTACCATAGAAGAGATCTTCAGAAAAGCAAATGATGAATACTGGGAACCTGGAGAGGATCGTTTTGTGAAAAATCGATATGAATTACCAGCAAAGTTATATGAGCAGTTATTTGGGCCAAATGGGCCTCAGTCAATAGAGGAATTGGGAGAAATACCGGATGCTGAGACGAGATATAGAGCTTTCAAAGAAGAGCATAAGGATGATCCGCCTGGCAGCCGACCTCCATTTGATGTTATTGACAATGGTAAAAACTATGACATTTATAACATAGCAGGTGATCCTGTTACCTATGAAAAGTTTAAAGCTAAGAAGCCACCAATAGCATATTGGTTAGAGACGCGTAAAGGGAGGAAAGCATGGCTAAAAAAGTATGCTCCTGGTATTCCTCACGGAAGCAAATATAGGGTATACTTTAATACTCCCAGCGGACCATTGGAACGAGTTCCTGCTTGGGCTACTTATGTACAGCCAGGTATCCTTGCTTTTCAACTATCAGCATTAATTAATTGGTTTCCATCTTCCTTCCAAACGATAGATTTTGTGCGTTGTTATTTTGATGTGAACTACAGTGTCAAGTATTTTGTTTCAACAACCACCACCAACTCCACCACCAAGCCTTTTAACACTAAGTGGAGTCGTCTAAACAGATCTTTTGACACATTGTGCTCTACAATTCTAATAGGTGTCCGCTACTTTAGGAGAATCCTCTTAGTGGTTATTGTAGTTAAATGTCAAAACAATCTGTCTAAGAGGTTGCCTGTCAGATCAAATGAACTACTATAAGCTCTTGTAATGATTTTTAGTGGGAACCAAATGTCTAAAAGTCCAATTAACTAGAAGTATGCCATAGGAATGAAAATTTTATTGCAAGTATAGAAGCTCTCCTCTATCTCCAAAACATTATACATGCCTAAGTCAGTACTGTTTTGGGTGCATATTTTCCTGGTTCATTACAATGGTGTACTTCTGATCATTTCTTATTTAATTCTATTTGTGTGGGTATGCAAATTATTCCATGAAACTCTTGCCTGCAGTTTATAGATACACTGATATGGCATCACATAGATTCTGTATGATGTTAAATAGTCAATGACAGATGCAGAAGGAAAGCAAGCTTTTGCTATTCATTGGGAACCACCACCTGAATGTGCCTACAAATGGAAAAACCCTGGCCCGAAGGTGCCAGTGTCTCTGCGTATATATGAATGCCACGTTGGAATTAGTGGATCTGAGGCAAAAGTATCTTCCTTTAATGAATTCACTGAGAAGGTTGCGTCCTAAATGTACCTTTTATTCTGATTTAAGATGTTGTAACATCCTGACAATTACTTTCTTACACTGTAGGTTCTTCCTCACATCAAGGATGCTGGTTATAATGCAATACAATTGATTGGGGTAGTTGAGCACAAGGATTATTATACTGTTGGCTATAGAGTGAGTTACAAAAGATAATCCTCTCTTCTAACATAAAACGTCATTTTTAGATGGGGCCGAGTTTTTAGTTTCTCAGCTGAATTCAAATGACCCTTTGCATGCCTTATAGGTAAAAATTCTGTTGATTGTTTGAAACTTAAGTACAATTGCTGCATTGGGTGCAATAAATATGTGATGTTGTCAAGCATCATTTGGCAATGCAGGTGACGAATTTTTATGCCGTGAGCAGCCGATTTGGTACTCCTGATGACTTCAAGCATTTGGTTGATGAAGCACATGGTATTTTCTCCAGGACTTACAAATTACTTATTACAAGTTAATATCTTAATCAGGAGAAGCTAGTAAAACATTTTGTGACTTTTGGGACCTACAAGCTAGCCACTTTAACATGTGGCTTGATTTTGTAAATTTCTAATGCCCTATAGAATTCAATATGTTACTCATTAAAGAAATAGCTAGCATTTACTGTTCTGACGCTCTGATTTCAGTATTTTGGTGAAATAAGTGTTACTCTTTCCAGGCACATGGCGAGCCCAATAGCAAAATCTTTTAGTAGTGAGAAAGTGCATTACCTAGGTTTTTACCAGTTTGTAAAGAATTAGGTAAATGTTAAAAAGAATTTTCTGAATTAGTCACACCCAGTTCTTTCTCATTCAAGTTTTCTGTGAGACATTCTTAGAAAATTGTATCAAGTGTCTACTACCAATTTTTTCCTCACGTGAAGAAAGGAAGTATGTAGTGAATGTACCTTGTATTGCAATTCATGTTGTGCTCTAGATATTTTCTTGTTGAGCAGTTTGGTTGGGCATCACAGTCCATTTACATCCTAAAGCCATCTCTCTCTGTTCCATTCCTATAACCTTAAATGAGGTTATGCTTGTCATTTAGTGTTTCTTATTCTCTATTTCTCATTACAGGTCTTGGATTGTTGGTCTTTTTGGATATTGTCCATTCCTATTCAGCTGCAGATGAGATGGTTGGTCTCTCACTATTTGACGGTTCAAACGACTGTTACTTTCATACAGGTAGAAGCATGTTGGAGGCTTTTGTCACCATTTTGCAAGAGGAATTTGTTTACGTATATCCTTATTTTTCTTTCATCATGATAAATGACCTTGTTTTCTGCATTAAATTTGCTAGGGATCGTGATACTTTAGTTCCAGTCTTTGATTATTTTTTACCACCATTTTTGCACTAGAAATGATGATGGAGTAATGCCTCTGAATGTATGATGAACCTCTGCTTGAAAATATAATGTTGTTTTTGTAAAGATGGAATGTCATGATATGCTCAAGCTATTGATCTTCTAGACTTGGTTCACATTTTATCTGGTTCACACACAGCACACACACATATATTGCTCAACATGATAACTTTATGAACTTATTTTCGCTTTTCATTCTGTTATTCTTGTCTTATTCCAGTCACCTTTCTCTATTGAATGCTGTGGCTTGGCCGAAATTATTTCCTATGCTGTATTCGAGTGTAATGGCTAACATCTAAATAATCCCTTTCAAACTTTCCCAAACTGTCCTTAACCTGGCACTTACTAATTTAGTGCATTCAGGAGCTGTAACTGTATGTGGGTTTTAATTAAGTTTTGCCATTGGCTTTTATGCTGTTGTGTCATGGCTTCTGTATTCCATCTGGTATCTGGAAAATCATCCGATGGTTGCATGAAGATTGTGGATTACCAATCTGATCAAGTAACTATGTCTGCTATATGAAAAACTGCTTGCTTGTGTAGGTAAGCGAGGACAACACAAATATTGGGGTACCCGAATGTTCAGATATGGAGACCCCGATGTTCTGCATTTTCTTCTATCTAATCTAAATTGGTAAATGTACAATGCAACTGATATTTTTTGTTCTAATCTCTGGTATCAATGGACTTATGACCTGCAGATTTCCTGTCTACTTAAAGGGGGGCAGCTGTGTTTTTTTTTTGGGCGTTCAAAGTTTGGTGACCTGTTATATGGTGTTTCTTTGGGCATGTACTCAAGTTAATAATGCTGCCTTGCTCATAGATGCTGCTTTGGCAGGTGGGTTGTTGAGTATCATGTTGATGGTTTCCACTTCCATTCTCTCTCATCAATGATGTACACGCACAACGGTTTTGCCTCTTTTACTGGAGACTTTGAAGAGTAAGGTCACCTTGGCTAAAGTTTTTCCATTATCCACCCATGTGGTCTTGAATACACTGTAGATCCCTGTGAAAGGATTCTCTGTTTGGTTTGCTCTCATGATATATCAGGAACTTAGTTGGCAATTCATCCGTTGCAGGTACTGCAATCAATACGTTGACAGGGATGCATTGATGTACCTCATTTTGGCAAATGAAATACTCCATGCTCTTCATCCAAATATAGTGACAATTGCTGAAGATGTGAGTTTTGATTCAGAAGTTCTCCTCGTCAAGTGGACAATTAGAGTTTCAATATAAGTATTGAATCTAAATTTGTCTGTTTCTTTCCCTTTAAAATGGAAGTTAAGAATATTTGATGACTTAAAAGTGATAAATAAGGGAAAGAAATTCATCCCCTGACAGTTCTTTTAGCATGATGTCCTTGCAGTCATAAATGATTAAAAGCATATTGCAGATAGAATTGTTATCAAGTAAATTTTTCAATCGTCAACTAATGTCTTTAGACCAAAAAAATTTAATGCCTTTAGGCCCTATATACAGGCAACATCTTATCCAGGTCTGTGTGAGCCAACTTCTCAGGGTGGATTGGGATTTGATTATCATGTCAATTTAGCTGTATCAGAGATGTGGCTGTCTTTACTTGAAAAAAATCCAGATCACGAGTGGAGCATGAGTAAGGTCATCTTCTGTGATATTTGAGATCATAATATTACTCAGCGATAGAACAATATCCTTCCTAATTATACTTAAAAATCTTCAACAGCTTTGCAGTATTCAAGCTGACTTTAATTATCACTGCAGATTGTCAGCACATTAATTGGTAACCGACACTATGCTGATAAGATGCTAATTTATGCGGAAAACCACAATCAAGTAATTATTTTTTTTATTGCATAAAAGCTTCTGTTTTATTCCTAGATCATCATCGTCATTATCCTCATTAATTATTTCATTTCTTGCTTGTTTAATGCCATCATTGTGACCTTCCAGTCCATATCTGGAGGACAGTCATTTGCTGAGATACTTTTTGGTAAAATCAGTGAGCATTCTTCTGGCTCAAGAGATCTACTACTTCGAGGCTGTTCATTGCACAAGGTAGGTGAAGTTCTCCCTCAAGATCTAGTTAGTGTTTCACTCTTCTTTTTACCACCTGTGTTATTTTTCTTTATGATATCTCATTAAGGTAGCAATTGCAAAGAAATTGTAACTTTCTTTTCTTTATCTGCGCTGCATTGGAATTCATTCCACATCCTGATGATTTTGTAGTAAATATAATGAGATACTATTTGCAATGCCTCACAAAGTGTAGGATTTTGGTTTGATGAACAAAGTTAAGATAGGTACTTTCAATCTTTTGTTGTATTTTTGGCTGCTAAGACATGATATGTGCTACTTTTAGCTACTGGATTTTCTGTAGATAGCAAGTTATCTATTGACCTTGACTGTTGCTATTCCTAGTACTTGGTGTGCTTTGCCGTGGTGTCAAGTTAAAATTGTGCATGCTTCTCTAATAATCTTTTAGCCTCATATTTGGCATGTTTATGTTGAAGTTTACTGTGCAAGATGGTGCCACAGATAGGTACTAGATGTTGGGACTGTATCTCTGATGCGTTGAGAAGGATTGAAGACTTTGCAAGCCTTAAAAGTCAAAATTACATATATTTTTGGCTATGAGATCACTAAGGCAATTGATCATTGTTATTGTTGTTGACATCACCGTGAAAGATTTCAATTTCTTTATTGTTGTTGCTAACCAGCAATTACCTTTAAACTCACATTTTTGGTTTTTGAAACTAGTGTAGTTGATTCTGAATTCTATCATCTTTTCTTGAGTCAGATGATCCGACTAATAACATTCACATTATGTGGACATGCTTTCCTCAACTTCATGGGTAACGAATTTGGACATCCGGAGGTAACAAGTGCTTCCCTCGAGCTGTTTGTAGGACTTCGTATCATATGAATAATAAATTTTTATGCTGTTAGAGGGTTGAATTTCCGATGCCAAGCAACAACTTCTCCTATTCCCTGGCCAAACGGCGCTGGGATCTGTTGGGAAATGGAGTGTATCAAAATTTGTTTTCCTTTGACAAGGTATGGGTGCTGACATTAACTTACTTATGAACCAGAGATGAAAAGAATTTCAATGACATTTTATCCCTAGTACAGAAAGATTTAACTTTCTGCCTTTAGTCTGCATCCATGAACTGATCCTTCCTCTTGAAGGATTCCTCACTTCTTTCTCTCATTCAAAACCTTTAAAAGTCTGATGTTCTGAGCAAGTTCCACTTGACCTTTTACCTCTCTCTGTCACATATAATTTTTGTATTTAGGTAAGCACCCTTTGGTTCTTTGATGCTACCTCCATTTATTCTGCTCTTGAAATAGAAGAATATTGTTTCCATGTTGTTATCATTAATGTGCAAACTGTTGCAATTAAACTTTGTGTAATATTCTTTAAGGGCGAAATTTTGCAATTTTTTTTTCTAGGACATGATGAAGTTGGACGAGAATGAGAGGGTGCTTTCTAGAGGTTTTCCAAATATCCATCATGTGAATGACTCCAGCATGGTATGAAGATTATCAGTTGTTATTTGTTGTGTTAGCATTTACATTTCTTTGTGATGGGAGCATGGCAATTGGTCTGTGGATCTTCAGGCTTATGTACCTTTGTGTTTGCGCGCTATTGGCAGCATGCTTTGTTGAAACCAGTTCCTGATTTCTGGATTTATGATCAGCCTTTTTCTTTGGGCGGCTTGCTGTTTGTCTGTATTTTTGCATTTTTTAAGCATGCATAACCACTTGAACTTCAAGGTTGAGCAAGTAAATATGGGGGTTTAGCTGAAAAGTTGGTGTGACAGGTCAACAGATGAATACAGAAACCTAAATGAATTTTAAATATGCTAGTTATTCATCTTCTTTGATGTCAATGGACAATCAACTCTTTATTGGTCCACTATGAAGGGTCCTCTCTCTCTCTCTCTCTCTCTCTCTCTCACGTGTGCACGCACACACTCTCACACACTCACGCAGGCATGCACATGGATTTGTGGGTTCCTAGTGGTATGTGACTGAGTATGTAAGCTCCCATTTGGACATAAGTACATGCACTGCTGAAAGCCATCTTCAAGGAGCTATCACCGAACCTTATAAGCATCATATGATATTAAGGTTACAGTTTGTGCAACAAGCAACAAGATTGATCTCCCTTCTGAAAGTACTCTGAAACCATGTGACGCGCTTATTGTTTATGCGTGGTTTGTGATTTGCAGGTGATTTCTTTTATACGAGGTCCTCTTCTCTTTGTATTTAACTTTCATCCAACTGCTTCCTATGAAAGATATGTGATAGGCGTGGAAGAGGCTGGAGAGTATCAAGTAAGTGAATGCTTCATATCCAGAAGATTTTTCCATAGCATGTAGTTTCGGTACAGCTTGGAAGTGCTTAGCATGAGGATATGAGGCCTGTGTGCAGACCTCACAAATGTTATCTTTGAATTTGTTAGTGCACTGAATGGGTTAGCTTATCTGTTTTGAGTGGTGTTTACATGATGGCCAGGCAATACTAAATACAGATGAAAAGGACTATGGAGGACAAGGGCTTATAGAGGAAAGCCAGTATCTCCGGAGAACCATTAGCCAACGGTAATATTTTCTTTTCCAGTGCATTGCCTACTTATCGAGTTCTGCAACATCCTTCTCCTCCAACTTATGATCCTTAACTCTGTAGAGCTGATGGCTTGCGGAATTGCTTGGAAGTGCCTGTACCAAGTAGGACTGCCCAGGTTTGTGAATGGACTGGACTGTCATTGGCATCTCTCTCTCTCTCTCTCTCTCTCTCTCTCTCTCTCTCTGTGCCTGTGCGCACGTGTGTGCTTGTGTGTGGTAATGATACAGAATCTTTTCAGATGTTGGCGCAAACAACATTATACTGTTAGGCCAATCTTTCTTAGGATCCAGATAAACAGCAAAAAGTTGATGCTAGAAAATGAGCTTGGCAATGGTTGACAAAAAATGCTGCTCTCCTGAGAGAAGCTGACTTTTCAGTATCTGACTTGCTCAGTTCATGGTTATAGATTTTAAGTAGATGGAACTTATTTCCTATTAAACATTAAGTAGAACCAGTTTTATATGCGTTCTCATAGTTGAAATTGTTACAATCTTAGAACTGCATATGGCTCAGCCATTCTAATAGAATGGATGATTTTCCTGTGTCTAAAGTCTTTAAGTTATCAAATCAAGCATTAAGGATTCATCCAAAAATGCCGTTTTCCTTTTTCACAAGTCTCATTTATACTTTCCACTGGCAAGGTTGTTAGTCCCATTTGATACTGAGAAAGTTCAGAAGTGATGCCTATGTTCCATCTTTTACCCTGCTGACCTGCTTGAGGATACAGGAGGCTAGAATTATCACAATTTTCCTTTGTCAAGCAAAGAAAAGTTCACAGTTTCATTTAAGATATGTACTGAGAAGCTTTGCATTTCTGCAGGTGTACAAATTGAAACGGATCTTGAGGATATAAATATTATATAACTTTCTCAACAAGAGTTCATTTGGAGGTTGGAAAGGACAAAGAAATGCAATTTTGCAAAGCTAATTTTGAAACACAAGAAGCAGGCGAGATAAACACTGCGTGGCACAGCAGCTCTGAAAGATTACTTGCCCTTTTGACTTGCGTCAATGCTAGTTGCTGGAACATAAAACTGTGATAATTCCAATTGAGGTATAAGGTGGAATTTTAGTCTGTTCACCTTAGAAATTTTTGCCGTCCTCTTTCAAGGAAACAGATCAAACTTTTTCTGGCATGGGCAGCCTGGAGTAGTGAAAGTTTCAGCTCTCACAACATGTGGAATCACTAAGAATCGGAATGGCATCAGGCAGACCATTCAGAATTTAAGGCCCTCACTCCGTTTTTTTTTTTTTTTGGAGATCGAGACCCTTACCCCGTTTGGTGTCTTGCAGAGGAACGTATGCGGTTGGTCTAGATCTCTCTGACAGAAGACCGTTGTCTTCTTTTTGACTCCTTCATTTGATCATGTATATCCATTACCTTTTACATGACTGTTTTTTTAAAGACAAAATTTGACACAAGAGGGAGTTTGTATAGTAATTAGCGAACCATTTAAAAGGAGCATGAGATTATTGTATTAGGTCGTCCTCAGTGCTGTAAGAGATCGCGTCTATATGTGAGCAACAGGGGCATGGCAATTGGATTGAGCTGGTGAAATGCATCGTCCTGTGAATCCTCCTGATCTAATGATGGCCGCTCGAACATTGCAATCGGTAACTCGCTAACTTGTCCATGAAATTTCTGCGCTGGAGCGACATGGGTGGCTGCATCATAGCTCCTTGTATATGGCTTGATTGAGTGGGTGATTCAAAATTTGTCGGATGGCATGTGAAAGGTCAGCCACACAATCTGCCATTTGAGATCCATACAGGAATAAGGGGGGAGACAATATCAGAGTTCTGGTCCGAGTGGCGTTAAATTTGGAAGCCTTTTAGGAAGATTTGTCAAATCTATGCCATCAATCTTTCTGCCATTCGTCCTGTGCCTCCAATTTGGTAGTGGATTTGTCCCTTCAAATGTTGAAATTCAAATTATCAAAGTTGTCTAATAGAAATAAAAAAATTCGTGTTGGAGATACTCGTCAAATAAGACTAGAAATGGATTTTTATGACGAGAAAACAGTGGTCGAGCTTTCACGAAGCGGGACTGTTTTGGTTTCTTGTTCCCTGTTGATTCAATTAGCCAGGCTAAACACTGAACTCACAAAAATGCAGAGAAAAGGATGCTATCTTGTCTCAATCTTTTTTAAAATCCCCGGCATTTATCTGTCATCTAGCCTGTTTTTATCTTCTTATTCAATTAAAGAATTTGACGACGCTTTCTAGAGTTTTGTTGGGAAGTTTTAGCTGGATTAATGGCATTTTATTTACAAGGAGTATTTACAGATGTAAAATACATCTTCTGTCAGTTAGACTAATGGCATTTTAATTAGGAAAAAAAAAAAGGTCGATAAACAAAATATCGGTAACTGGTGAGAATGAAGTTGGTAACTTAGAACAGTGGGTGACGAATGCAAATGAAAGTTGGTAATTTATGAGAATGAGGGGCGATTTTCAAACCGACCAACTAACTAATTATTGATAAATTCAAAATAAGTATTTTCAACTTATCGAGAAATTACCGGACGAACAGTTAGCCGGTCAAATTCTACTTACCAACAATATTTGTAATAAACCAATACGGAAAATGGTTCCGTTTTAAACAATAGAATTTTGCTGCAATGTAGAAGTTCATGTGCATATCCAGGAACAGGTGACAGAAAGCCAACAATGTTGCAGTCTGCTATGTAATGACGGTGAACTCAGCCCTAAGTCGTGGAATGTCCAACCAGTCTCATTGCTTCCACCAGTGTGCCCTTAAATCTATCCAAGTTGATCGTCACATTCTGGCCATCAATATACACAGCCCTAACTGCTGGGTACCCCTTGGCAAAGACCGATAAAGGGTCAACAATCACCGGATGATCGAGCCCGTATTCTTCAGCGAGAGAGCTCTCCTGGGGCTCTATCTTATACTCCAGATATTGCAGATCCATTGCGGCAGCCGGAATTTCGAAGTAGTTGGTTGAAGCCCACTCTAGTCCTAGTAGAACCACCTGAACTACCACTGCGCCATCCGGCAAAAAGATCTCGTTGGCAAGACCGGCACCGTGGACTCCAATGAGAACGCTGCACGAACCAACCATCTTCGCAAACTGCTCTAGATTCGAAATCGTACTAGGCCCTGCCATCACTACTTGGAAGCCCAACTCCTGCGCCAGTTCCATGATGGCGTCCTCATTCAGGAATTTTCTCGAGTTGCTCCTGGAAATGAGGATCAGGACCGGCTTTCCTAGCTTTTCGATCTCATGCACGTTCTTGGTCTTCAAATTGTAGGATTTTCTGAGGAATTGCCTGAACTCACGCATGGAGTGTCCTCCGGGGACGTCGCTGGTGTTCAGGGCTAAATTGCCGTGGTACCTAAGTCCCACAACTGCCCCCGGAAAGCAGTGAACTCTCCCATCGGCTAAATTGAGAGCGTCGTAATCAGACAAGCGGTTCAAAATACTTGAATATTTCTGAATCCACCTATGGTTGTAATCGGTGGCGACGAACTTCAGCTGCGAGCGGAAGTGCCGGCAGGTGAGGAACAAGGGAATGATGATTTCGCTGAACTCATGGAAGGTGTTTCCCGTAACACCCGTCGAGAAGATCACTGCTGGGGTGCTGTGCATGAAATTGCAGGCCGGTAAATTAGCTGCGTCCATGTGAAGTATCTGGACCTGAGTGATTAGTTTCATTGCCCCCCTGTCTTCTCTTCTCGCATAGGGTCGAACCAAGCGCCTGAACTGAGATCCCTCCGACCGTACGTGAACAGTCAAACCGCCTTTGGAGATCCTAACGGGTTTAGCTGAGAGACACATTTCGGTGTGTAGGTCAAAGTGGCATGTGAACCCTTCAACCTGAAGTTGGTTTCTCTCTTCCCCTGCCATAAGGGTATGAGCTCAACTTACTGTACGCGAAACAAGGACAAATTGAAAAGCAAGCAGAGGTCGAATATGCTGTCTTTTTGCTTCTGAAAATGCTCTTTCACTCAATTAAGTTCGAGTGTGCACGATTCTTGTAGAAATAATGAGGCAAACTTATGTTAACGTGTTGGCTACAATTGAAGTAAGCAAAGAAATGCAGAAGCCGAAAAGGTAACCTCTTACTAGTCTTCTTAGCAGATCCTTGAGAGCGTCTCTCTCTCCAGTGACCTCGCCTAGCTCTCCGGCATCACCATTGCCCCTCCAATTTGGAATCTGATTCCTCCCTAACATTTGTGCTCTGGGTTAGGAGTTACCTCAACATGACATACGACGGGAAAAGAGAAGTGAGGTCGAACTGGGAACTGTAGCTACATGATAGAAATGGCTCGTCCTTCAATACGAGAAGGGCTATACAGAGTGAAACCGCGATGAGCAAACAACCAGTCGACGCTGCTCCGAGCACTGGGCGCTTCGACTCCTTCCCCATACTCTGTCGAGCTAAAGCGCATGGCCGAGTCTGCAAATTTTAATAGACTAAAAACCCTGAATTGAGGAATTCATTGTGGTTGAGGGGTCTCATTCTTTCTTAAAGATTCTTGCATACGTCTGCCTCTGCCACTAGGGCAGTTCGATCTAATCGGCAGATTCAATTTCGTAAGACTTCCTGGAGATGATAGAGACACGTTAGCTGGAGTATCGTATTTTATTCATCAAGTCTCCCGAGGAGAATAGTAATGATTAATTTAATGCTTTGTATAATGGATAGCCTGATCACTTTGATTCGTTGCTCAGCGCAATTTTAGCTGAACAGTCTTAAAAATCTTAATTTACGGTGCCGAGCAAGCCCTTGTTTGACTATTATGTGCTCAATCAGTGGACTTTCCCCACTCTACATTTAAGAGCCTATTTCGGGAAACAATATTTGATGAGGATTGTTTTTTCTTTTTTTTTTTTTCACCTGAGAATAATTTTTTAGTATAAAAACTCGTTTAGTAATTGCAAAAAAAATTTATTCCCGAGATAGAAATGTGTTTGATAAAATTGTATATTTTATTTCTGAGAACAAGAAGTTACTTTTTTCTACTTCTTATTTCTGTTCCAAATATATTCCTAGAAATAGAAAAATAGATTTTTTGTTCCTGGAAACAAAAGTTTTACCAAACACGTTTCTATTCTTTTTTCGTTCCCTGAAACAAAAGAATAGAAGTTTTTGTTCTGGGGAATAGAATTTTTTTTTAACAAACGGGAGTGTCTACTCCATCTTGTAGAAAAGGCTCGAGTCATATGCAACCAAAACCTCGTGACTTTTTATACAACCGGTCAAATCACTAATTTACAGAGAAAAACCTGTAAAATTATGTTGATACATGTTGTGTCGCATTCGAATTTAGCTCTAGATGTTTGGTGCTTTGTCCCGTGTTACAAAACGGATCATATCTTGAAGATAATTAGCCACCTCTTCTCCATAAGTTTCATCTCCGCCACGTCCTGTGGGATCTGGAGTGATCTTGCATCGGATCCTAGTAAAGTGAAATTATGCTCCAGACGTTGGCTCTCACAACGACATCTAGATGACAACAAAACATGACACGCCCTGTTTGTTAATGAAAAAAGAAGGATCAACAGGAGACCGAGGAGAAGACCGCGGGATCAAAGCCCCATCCTCTCTGAAGCCGCTTGTTCCTCGGAAATCGACATTCTTGAAGGTATTAACCTTGTCCTTAACCACCTTAATTAGGTGGTTTTGAGCACGAAAGGGACCCTGACAAAGGGCCCCGAAGGAGAGCCGGACAATTCTATGATAGAAATCATTTCCAGTTAGGAACTTTCGAGAAGCCTCATCCAGACTTTCTCCAAGGAGAGCTGTACTGATAGATTAAACCAAGAAGAGAAGGATCGTGTGGAACCTGCAAATTATGCGCATCCGTATTGTCTACGGAGCCGAGGTGAATCCAGAAAATCTCACAGATAACAACGTTGCCTTCTGTTATCATTCTACAAACGTCTTCTTCAGTTCAGCTTATCTACAATATCGTATCTTAACAAGTCGATTCACAATTTCCACCTTTTAAAGATTATCTACAATATCGTATTTCAAGATACTGTAGTAGTTATATGTTTCATTATATAGTGTAACGTGCAGAGCTGGTTTCGTTTCACACATGAAATGGCGTTGTTTGATACTATATATAAAATCTGCAAAACGTACTAATATATTTTATATTGACATGTCTCAAATTTGAGCTCGAAAAGGAAATTCGCTTAATGCAAATGGGTTTCCTTCATTTTAGTAGATTTTCTATTTGGGTGATTACCTTTCCTATTTTGGATCCAACTCTTGCTATGTCTGCTTTGTGAAGATCCTCTTCGTGAGTTACAAGCCAACTAAATCTTGTGCACAAGAATATTGTAATTCTTTTGTGAGATTATTTCATGAGTAATTGTGAGGGTACTGATTATGTGACTTGAGTGTGATTGTAACCTCTATTTTATCGCTTGATCTCATGTGCTATTCTGTTTGGAGAACCAATCAAACCACATAAACCTATTATTCAATTTATTTTCTTGTTCCATTCATTTTATTGTTACTCGCTTGTTTTCCACAACAGATTCAAAAACAAATCCCAGGTATATTCCAAGAAAAAAGACAGAAATCCAACAGTGTTGCCTTCCTGTTTTGCAATGACAATTAATTCAACCTGAAGTTGTCAACAAGTCTCATTGCTTCCACAAATGTCTCGTTGAATCTAGCCAAGTTGATCTTCGCATCCTGACAATCCACATACACTGCCCTGACCTTCTTGTATCCTCCCCTAACATAGATCGACCCAGGATTGCGATCACCTGGTGATTGAAGCTGTAAATTTCCAACAGAGAGCTCCCATTCAGCTCTATCTTGTACTCCAGATATTGTGCATCCATGCCGGCTGTGGGGACTCCGTAATGAGTTTGCTGATGTCCAGTCCTGTCCCAGCCACACCACCTGCACCACTACTGCGCCATCTGGTAAAAGGAGTATCCTGCGGGGACGTCAAAGGTGTTGAGGGCTACATTGTCATGGTACCTGGGTCCCACAACTGCCCCTGGAAAGCAGTGAACACTCCCCACCGTCTAAATTGAGAAGCCTCGTAACCAGACAAGTGGTTCTGAATCCACAAGGCATCGTGATCGGTGGTAACGAACTTCATCTGTGATCGCAAGTGCTGGCATGTGAGGAACAAGGGAATGATGATTTCGCTGAACTCGTGGAAGGCGTTTCTCTAATGGCCATTGAGAAGATCACCGCCGGGACACTGCGTGAAATTGCAGGCAGTAAATTAGCCGCATCCCTGTGAAGTATCTGCACCGGAGTGACTGGTTTCATCACTCTTTCGTCATCTCTCCTCGCATAGGGTGGAACTGAGCGCTCGAACTGAGATCCTTTGGACAGTACGTGAACAGTAAACCCACCACTGGAGATCCTCACTGGTTTAGCTGAGAGACACATTTCAGTGCGAAGGTCGAAGTGGCATGTGAACCCTTCAATCTCAAACTGGTTTCTCTCTTCTCTCGCACACAGATGTGAGCTCAATTTACCGTAAGCAAAACAAGTACAAATCGAAGAGCGGGCAGAGGTCAAAGATGGAGTCCTTCGATTCGGAGACTGTCATTTAATTCCATCAAGTTTGATTGTAGAAATATAGAGGCACGCTTCGTGTTAGCATGTTGACTTCATATTGAGGTGAGCATAGAAATGCAGAAGCGGAAAATGTAACCTCTTACTAGTCTTCTGAGAAGATTCTTGAGAGCGTCTCCCTCTTCATTGACTTCATCTACCTCTGTCGCATCATTATTGCCCCTCCAATTTGGAATCTGAATCCTCCCTGAAATTTACAATCCTGGTTCGGAGTCATCTTTCAATGGTCAACTGCGCAACTTGATATACGACTGCAAAAAGAGAGTAGAATTGAAATCAAGCTGAGAACCGAGATTGCATGAGAGAAATGGCAAGTCCTTTGACACGAGAAGGCTGACATAGAGCAAAACTACAACAAGCAAACAAACGATTGATGCTGCTCCGAGCACCGGGCGCTTCGACTCCTTCCCCATAATCCGTCAAACTAAAACACACAGCCAAGTCTGCAAATTTTTACAGATGAAACCCTGAAATGAGCAATGCATTGGGGGTCAAGGGGTCTCATATTTTCTTAAAGATTCTTGCATGTCTTCCTGTGCAGCCAGAGAGTCCTGTAAGACTTCCTAGGGATACGACAGAGAAACGTTAATTGAGAGAAACATTTAGGGCTTGTTTGGCAACGTGCCAAATAGGCCCTGATTCTGATTTTTTGTTCCCAGAATCAGTTTGGGACGAGAATCGCGTTTGATAAAATTTTTGTTCCCGGGAATAGATTGGAAAGAGAATTGAGAATAAAAAAAAATATGATTCTTCATCCGAGAATCAAAAAAAGAATCAAAATGGTGAAACTCTCATTCTTCCCTTCCGTCATACCGATTGCCGTCCGTCACCGCTCAAGGCCCAACCTCGCGGCCTCACCCGCCGGCGAGCCGGCCCGCCACCGGCGGGGCCGGGCGAGCCTCGTCGGTGGCCGGGCGAGCCTCGCCGGCAGGCGGGCGAGGCTCGGCCTCGCGGGCGAGGTCAAGCCTCGCCGGTGGGCGGGCGAGCCTCGCCCGCCCACGCGAGGCTCGACCTCGCCGGATCCGGCGAGGCCGAGCCTTGCCTTGCCCGCGGGCTCGCCGACGAAAGCCGACCTCATCGAGGGCCAACGACGCTCACCAGCCCCTCGTCTGGCGGCCGGCGACCGGCCACATGAAGAAGAAGAAGAAGAAGAAGAAGAAGAATAGGAAAAAAGAAAAAAAAAGTAAAAAAATTATTTAAAAATCAAAAGAAATTAATTTGAAACATAATCAATTAGCACGATATCAAACGTAATTCTATTCCAGAATCAAAAATTTTGGACAGTTACCAAACGCGCTTTTTACTTAGAATCGGTTCTAAACGTAATAAAAATAATCATTTCTAGTCGAATCGCCCAAGAATGTAATCGTTACCAAACGCGTCTTTAGTTGGAGTATCGTATTTTATTCATCGAGTAAGTCTCACGAGCAGAAAAGAGGGGATTAAGTTAAGGTGGTTAGCCTGGTTATTTTTAACAATTTTAATTAAACAGTGCCGAGCAAGCTTTTGTTTGCTTTCACGTGCTCAATTACTGGAATTTCTACCGAGCTACGTTTAAGCCTGCTACTGTATCTCTATACCGTAGATGAGGCTTGAGTAGATATGCATTAACACCAAATCGTCGTGACCTTTTTTTTAACTGGTCAAATCATTATTTTAGCTAGACAACTTAGTAATTCATACCATCTATGAGTTTGAACGTACTACATTGTGTCGTGTTTGAATTTGCTCTAGATGTTTCGTGTTTTGTCCCATGTGTCATGGAACACGTCGTTTTCAAATATTGTCGACTCTAGATGATTGGTCGCCTCTTTTCTCCATCTTTTTCGTCTTAACCTCATCATATGGGGTCTGGAACAACTATGAATCCAAATTTGTGAAGTGAAACTATGCTGCAAACATTTCGCTCTTGCAACGAGATCTAGATGGCAACGAAAGGTGAAGTTGGCTCTCTTTGTTTATAGCTATAACCAATTAAAAAGGAGAGTACGTCAAAGAAGGATTAGACCTTGGAGAACGTGATAAAAAAAAAAATGAAGTACCAAAAGAAAACAACGGAGACCAGATCCACGATCATAGTAACTTTGGGCCAAGTGGAAAAGTTTTTGGTTATTTCGAAAGTATAAAAAAAAAAAAAATGATTGCTGTTGTACTGGCAGATTAAACCAATATGAGGAGTTTGAAGAAAATTCAAAAATTTATGAAAAAAAAAAAAAAAAAAAAAAAAAAGGGAAGGTCCCAAGAAAAAACCACACAAATCCAACAATGTTTCCCTCCATAATGACAATTAAAAATGTATTTTATAACCACTCTGTTCGTAGGTACAATTATGGTCAGAAATAGTTTTTCCAAATTCCATTCCTTGAACAGATTTATGAACATCCAAAAAAGTGTTTGATAATTGCACAATCTATTTCCAAAAGAAAAAGAAAATGACCTAATTTTAAAATTGTTCATGAGAACACAGAATTAACTCTTTTTCTACTTCTTAATTATGTTCTAAATCTATTCACTAATCTATTCACGAGAATAAAAATATTAGCTAACACTAAGAAATGAATTTATGTTCTTTTCTTGTTCCCTAAACAAGAATAAAAATAGTCAAGAGTGGACAAGCTACCAAACAGCGCTTACTTCAATTTGAAGTTATGGAGTGTCCAATTAGTCTCATTGCTTCCGCAAGTGTCTCATGGAATCCACCTTCATATCCTGACGATCCACATACACTGCCCTGACCATCTTGAATCCTCCCTTCACATAGATCAACCCAGGATTGCGATCACCTGGTGTTGGAAGCTGTAAATTTCCTACACAGAGCTTCCCTTTGGCTTTACCTTGTACTCCAGATATTGCGTATCCATGGCGGTCGTGGGGACTCCGTAATGGGCAGCTGATGCCCAGTCCTGTCCCAGCCGCACCACCTGCACCACTACCGCGCCATCTGGCAAAAAGATCTCTTTCGTGAGCCCCGCCCCGTGGACTTCTACCTTGACGCTGCATAAACTGACCGTCTTGGTGAACCGGTCGAGGTCCGACATTGTATCGCGCAATGTCCTGACTACTTTGTATACTAACTTCCGCACCAGTTCCGCGGCATCTTCAAACGAGATTTTCCTTGACGTACATCAGGGTGACTAGAACTCCAGACCGGGCTTCACCACTTTCTATCTCCCGCAGATTTTTCGTTCTCGGAGTAGGTTTCTCTGAGAAACTGCTTGAGTTCGCGCATGGTGTGTCCTTTGGGGACATCGCTGGAATTTATCGCTAGACTGCTGGGGTTCCTAAGTCCCACAGCTGCTCCAAAAAAGGAGAGAACGCTTCCATCGGCTAAATTGAGAGCCTCATAGACGGACAGGCGGTTCAAAATCCTCCTCTATTTGGTGATCTACCATCGGTTGTAATCGGTGTCGATGAATTTGAGCTGTGACCAAAAGTGTCGGCACGTCGAGGATGAAGTGGGTGATGATTTCACTGAACTCTTGGAATATGTTTCCTATGAATCCCAATGAGATCACCGTTGGGACATCGCGGCTGATATCGCAGGCCAGTGAATCATCGGTGTTCCCATGAAGCATCTGCACTCGAGTGACCTCTTTCCTGGCGAATTCGTCTTCTCTTGTAGGATATTGAACTAAAGTCCATTTTGTAACTTTGAAAAGTGGATAAAATTTCGTTATATATTAAAATAATGGTTAAGTTTGAACCAATCAACTAAGAACGCGAATGATAGCCATTCTATTTTAAAATAGATTTTTGGTCAAAAATAGATTAGTCTATTTATATTCTCTGAACGAATTTCTGAACGGAAAAATGCATTTGATAACGACCTAAAATTTCTATTTTTAGAACATAAATTCATTTTAATAACTGTAAAAAATTTCTATTTCTACTAACAGAAATACATTTGATAACAACACCAAATTTTTATATCTAAAATTTGTAATTGAGTAGATTTGATGCTAAAAACAATGTGAAATCTCCCTCGTTGCATCAAATCTATCGAAATTATGTGAAAAAAATGTCCGATAAAGAAACCACCAACTATTAAATTACATTATCAAACGGATTTATTTACCGGGAAAAAAATAGAAAAACAAATAAACGGAATGATCATTATACGCGCCCTAAATATTGATCATTGAAAGTAAGTAAATCTGACTTACTACCAATTACATTTCGCATAATACCAACATTATTCGCAGTTTACAAATATGAAAAGTAATCAAATTTTGTAGCATACAAAGCAATAGAATTTTTCTTCAACCAAAAATTGTGGTGTATGTCCAGAAACAGATGACAGAAAAGCCAACAGTGCTGCCTTCTGTTGCGTAATGACAATGAACTCAGCCCTAAGTCATGGAATGTCTAACAAGTCTCATTGCTTCCTGCAGCGTGTCCTTAAATCTGTTCAGGTTGATCTTCACATTTTGGCCATCGAAATACACAACCCTCGCTGCTTGGTACCCCCGCTTCGCAAAGACAGATGCAGGGTCGACAATCACTGGATCATCCAGCCTGTATACTTCGGACAGGGAGCTCTCCTTGGGCTCTATCTTATATTCTAGATACTGCAGATCCATTGCGGTCGCTGGAATATTGAAATAGTGGGTCGAAGGCCAGTCTAATCCTAGCGGCACCACCTGAAATACCACTGCACCGTCCGGCAAAAAGATCTCATTAGTGAGACCCGCACCATGGACTCCAGCCAAAACGTTGCACGAACTGAGCATCTTCGCCAACAGCTCTAGATTCGACGTCGTATCAGTCCCTGCCCTCACCACTTGAAAGCCCAACTCTTGTGCCAGTTCCACGACAGCGTCCTCGTTCAGGAATTTTCTCGTGTGGTTCCTGGAAATAAGGATCAGGATCGGCTTCTGTAGCTTTTCAATTTCGTGCACGTTTTTTATCTTCACATCGTAAGATTCTCTGAGGAATTGCCTGAATTCACGGATGGAGTATCCTGCGGGGACGTCGCTGGTGTTGAGGGCTAGAATGTCGTGGTACCTGAGTCCCACAACTGCCCCTGGAAAGCAGTGAACACTCCCATCATCCAAATTGAGAACCTCGTAAAAATCCTGGAATATCTCTGAATCCATGAGGCATTGCGATCGGTGGTGACGAACTTCAGCTGCGATCGCAAGTGCCGGCATGTGAGGAACAAGGGGATGATGATTTCGCTGAACTCGTGGAAGACGTTTCCTGTAACGGCTGTCGAGAAGATCACTGCAGGGATGCTGTGCCTGAAATTGCAGGGCGGTAAATTAGCCACGTCCCCGTGAAGTATCTCCACCCGAGTGACTGGTTCCATCATATGATCGTCATCTCTCCTCGCGTAGGGTCGAACTGAGCGCTCAAACTGAGATCCACGGGACGGTACGTGAACAGTCAAGCCGCCATTGGAGATCCTCACGGGTTTTGCCGAGAGACACATTTCGGTGTGGAGGTCGAAGTGGCATGTGAACTCTCCAACCTCAAGCTGGTTTCTCTCTTCTCCTGCACAAAGATGTCACCTCAATTTACCGTAAGCGAAACAAGAACAAATAGACGAGCAAGCAGAGGTCAAAGATGGATTCATTCGATTAGGAAACCGTCCTTCAATTCCATCAAGTTTGATAGTAGTAACATTACGATAGACTTACCTTAGGGCCTGTTTGGTAATGTGCCAAATAGTACTAAATTCGATTCTTTTTCTACGTAACAAAAGAAGAACATAAATCCATTGTTTGACAACATTTTTATTCTTGAAAATAGATTTGAAATGGAATCAAAAAATTTATAAAAAAAAAAAAATTGCTTCTTTACCCTTAGAAACAACTCTAGAATCAATCCAAACCTTTTTTTTTTTTTCTCACTCTCTCTTTTCTTTTCTTTCTTTTTCCTTCTCTTCTTCTTTCTTTAGCCAGTCACCAACCATGGCAACCAGCCAGACGAGGTTGGCAACTGGCTAGAGGAAAAGAAGAAAGAAAAAGGAAAAAAAAATATAATAAAATTATTTTAAAATTAAAAGAAATTCGTAAGTCGGTACCAAAAGTATTTTTATTCTGGAATATAAATTTTTGTGTATTCCAAAAGCTTTCAAATCATCTATGAAATAAGATAAAAAAGAATTGATTGGTTACCAAAGGCGCCTTAAAATGTTGACTTCATTTTGAGATGGGCATAGAAATGCATCAGCCGAAAATCCAACCTGATACTAGTCTTCCGAGTAGATCCTTGAGAGCGTCTCTCTTGACTTCATCTTCCTCTGTGGAATCATTATTGCCCCTCCAATTCGCAATCTGAATCCTCCCTGAAATTTACAATCCTGGTTAGCTCCCTGAAATTTACAATCCTGGTTAGAAGTCATCTTTCAATGATCAAATGCGCAACATGATATGCGACAGTGAAAAGAAAAGGTATAAGTGAAGTCAAACTGAGATCTGAGATTACATGAAAGAAATGGCGAGTCCTTCGACACGAGAAGGCCAATACAGAGCGAAACCGCAATAAGCAAACAGGCCACCGATGCTGCTCCGAGCACTGGGCGCTTCGACTGCTTCCCCATAATCCGTCAAACTAAAACACTGAGCCAAGTCCGCGGATTTTTACTGATGAAACCCTGAAATGAGCGATTCACTGGGGTTCAAGGTGTCTCATTTTTCTTAAAGATTCTTGCACGTCTTCCTGTGCAAACAGGCAGTCTTGTAAGACTTCCTGGGGATATGACAGAGAAGCCTTAGTTGGAGCATCGTATTATATTCATAAAGCAAGTCCCAAAAGGAAATGAGGAGATTAATTTAAGGTGGTTGTCCTGATTTTTTTAATAAACGTGCCAAGCAAACTTTTGTCTGCTTTCATGTGCTCAATTTTTTTTTTTTTTTTTGACGAGAATTTCATGTGCTCAATTAGCTGGACTTTTCCCTCGAGTTACGTTTAAGTCTGCTACTGTATCTCTATCCCGAGGAAGAGGCTCGAGTAAATATAAATTAGCACCAAATTGTCATTACCTTTTATTCAACCGGTCGAATCATTATCTTACATAGAAAACTTATTAATTCATATCGATCTACTGTGAGTTCGAACATACTACATCATGTCGCGTTCGAATTTGCTCAAGACGTTCTGTGTTTTGTCCCGTGCTTCATGGAACGGATCACTTTCAAATATTTTTGACGCTAGATGGTTCATTGGCCCTAGAGGGTTCATCGCCTCTTCTCCATCTTTTTCGTCTTAACCGCATCATAATCGAGACATTGGCTCTGTTTGTTTATAGCTATGACAATTAAAAAGGAGAGTTTGTTAAGAAAGATTAGTCCTTGGAGAACGTGATAAAAAAAATAAAGTACCAAAAGAAAACAACGGGGACCAGATCCACGTTCATAATAACTTTGGGCCAGAAAGACAATTCATAGTTATTTCGAAAGTAAAGACAGGGATTGCTGCTGTACTGATAGATTAAACCAATATGAGAAGTGCGGAAAAAAATTCAAAAGTCTATGGGAAAAAACAAAGAGAAGATCCCAAGAAAAACCACAGAAATCCAACAATGTTGCCTTTCCGCTCTGCAAAGACAATTAATATGACCTAAAGTTAAGGAGCATCCAAATTAATTCCATAAGTGTCTCATTGAATCTAGCCAAGTTGATCTTCACGTCCACATACACTGCCCTGACCGCATTGTGTTCTCCCTTCCTGTAGATCGACCTGGGATCGGTGATCACCAGGTGATTGAGACTGTATATTTCCGACAGAGAGCTCTCCCTGGCTCTATCTCGCACTCCAGATATCGAATATCCTCGGTGGTCTAGGGGACTCCATAATAGGTGGCCAATGCCCAGTCCTATCCAGCAGCACGACCTGCACCACCACCGCGCCGTCTGGCAAGAAGATCTCATTTGGGAGCCCTGCCCCATGAACTCCTACCCTTACACTGCATGAACTGGTTAAGATCCGACATTGTATCAGGCAATGTCCTGACCACTTTGAATCCCAACTTTCATGCCAATTCCGCAACAGAATCTTCATTTTTCCTTGTGCATCGTGCAACAAGCATCAAAACTGGGGTTTGCCCCTTTTCTATCTCCTGCAGACTTTTTGATTTCAGGCCGTAGGTTTCTCCGTGAAACTGCCCGAATTCGTGCATAGTTTGTCCTTCCGGGGACATCGCTGGAATTTATTGCTAGATCGCTGTGATACCAAAGTCCCACAACTGCTGTAGGAAAGTAGCGAACGCGTCCATCCACTAATAAAGAGCCTTATAGCTGGACAAGTGGTTCAAAAGTCTCCTGTATATTTTAAGCCACCATTAATTGTAATCGGTGATGATGAATTTGAGTTGCGACCAGAAGTGTCAGCATGTGAGGAGCAAAGGGATGATGATTTCACTGAACTCATGGAATGCGTTTCCTATGAATCCTGATAGGAAGATCACAGTTAGGACACCGTGGGTGATATTGCAGGTCGGTGGATCATTAGTGTTCCCAGGAATTAGCTGCACTGGAGTGACCTGTTTCATGACAAATTCAGCTTCTCGAGTGTAACTACTTTACACTCATCGAGATGGAAAGGAGCACAAAACCATGTTTGGTCAGCTCAGATTGTGATCAGAAGAGCAAATATAGGAAATAACGAACGCATATTGCTACCAAATATACATGTGACGGGCCCATCTCTTGGGATTTTGCACATTAAAAACACCCTAAACAATTACTATAATTAGATCTTTTCAGTTAAGATTCATTCCCATTCACCCATGCCTGTTCATCCGAACAAATGTTGGCAACTGCTGTCAAAATTTAGAGCGTTTGTTTAAGTACACCATCAACTTCCAACAGAAGTTTGTCCTGTATCAAGCCAATTCGTCAGCTGGAACTCATTAGATATGCAACAATGCATCCTAAGAAGGCACCTGCAACAACCTGTTGACAAACAAAGCAAAGTAAAAGAAATAACTTATCTCGTGTTCAAGACCAGGCTATTACTTTTTGCCACGAATAAGATATCAACCTCCTCAATTGTAGAGTGATTCAGTGGACGGATGGTTTCTAATGAATACAATAGCAGTTGAGCACAGCAAACGAACAACTCAAACTGAAAAACAAGAGACGACTCCTAGTACAAACAAGTAAGCATCTGCCACAGCCACGATGTTGTTGATGGAATATATCGTTTTAGGAGGAAATGTACTCAATTGAAACATCAAACTTCTGACATGATGACACATATAAAGCCTCATATAACAAATCTACTTCCTAAAAAGCCCTTTCTCCTATCTAAAAAGCATAGCTTCATTAATAGTTATGAAATTTTATATGTAACCTTACACCTCTAGAACCACATTTTAACTCTTCTCATCAGTCACAGTGTCTTCTGCTGTAAGGCTACTGGCAAGCAGTTTGGTACAGCATTTTACATTAATTTATTTGAAGGGTAACAGGAACACATCTTATGTGTATAGTTAAAAAAATTATTTGTGACAATATCAACCTCTAAGTAGACCTTATTATGAAGCACATTGTCCCCAGATTTCTCCATAGAATATTACAGGAACAGTCCTAGAACTAAAAGAAATTTCATTCACAATGAGGCATAACTAGACTAGTTCAATGTCAGATAGAATTGTCCCCTTAAAGTTCCACATCTAAAAATGGTAATTTTGCCACATGCAATCTTGTCAAAGAATATGGTCTTTAAAAAATTATGAATATGGTCTCATCATTTACATGCAGATAAGCAGTATTAAGCTCCAAATTTTAGTGCCTCGGAGTGTTCAATAATATTCACGAATGAATCAAATCATTACCAAAACAAACACAGATGGCCTCATTTTTTAAACAATTTCCGCATGAAAAGAAAGCGTGTCAAACCTGAACAGGCGTATGTCCCAGTGAGTCTCGTAAGGGTTTAATGCTGGAGACAGGGTGTTCTGGGGGTAGTTCACAAACAATTTGATTTAGCAACTGCAAGAAGAAGGACAAAGTTATGATCCAATGGCAAGGCAAGAGGGCAGATAACCGAGTTAATCCATTGCCCACACATTTATCACTGAAAAATTGCACCATAAGTCTTACTCCTTATGTACAGAATGCAATCAAGTCCCAAACTGTTCAATTGGTTTAATAAAGTCCTAAACCTTCACCAAAAGGGCAACCGAGTCCTAAACCTTTGCTGAAAAGTACAATTAAGTCCTCAAACTTATTAAAGTGCAATTTAAGGATGCCGTATAGGCAATCTTTAAGGAACACATAGACAATTAGAAATGTTCATTATAATGACTCAACTACTCTTTTAAAAAATGTTGACTAAATTGAACCAAATTGAAAAGTCTAGGACTTGATTCCATTCCATACATAAGGTTTGGACTTTTGGAAAACCTTTTCCAAACAGAGACAAGACAAGAGCATTGCATATCGCTATCAATACTACACAATTGAAGCACCTAGAGACAGTTAACACGTGGACTTTAGTGGACTATGCTGATGGTCTTAGATCAGTGACTAAAGACTACAATATACAAGAGCTTATCTCCACTTTTTCCACAGAAGATAGGCTGAGATTGGCGATGAAAGGGAGAATCCACAGAAAAAAAATGCCTAAGAACAAAAGAGCATACCAATACCACCCCAGATTCTATGAGAATAAGGTACTGTGAATTGGATCGCATGTACTTACTTCTGCTTGCCGACCAGCATGAAGTCTTACACCAGAAGCATCATACATAACCTGTAAATGATTGTAGTGATGGTTATATGGCTAATAAATTGGAACTTATTATGTTTCAAAAAGCTCAACTCTCAAGAAAGGTGCAACACATGCAAGAATGACAAACAGAAACCACCCCCCCCCAACCCCTTCAAAAAAAAAACTCTGAAGACCAAAAAAAAGGCTTGCCATGCACACAGCCAACACCCTCAGTGGCAGGGTGAGGATGGGTAAGTTATCAGGCTATCAGCCCTCACAGTTGAGCTTGATATATGTAGACTGACAAGCACAAGTTTGAAGGTAACAAATGCTTCCAATTTTTTTCCTTTTCTTCTTGAACTGACGTTAATGGCAATAGCCATGTCTAAACAAACATAATATGAGCAAAAGTTGCATAAAACGGAGGTTTGCAGCTGAACAAGCAAACTTAAGAATCCTGAAAGAAAGAATTGCATCTACAAGAAGAATTGTGAAGCATTGCTCATTTGATATGACGTAAAATTAAACAGGACTCAGCTAAAAAAGTCCTCCAGCAGTTGTTATGACTACAATTTTTTAAAGAAGAATAGTGCAACAAGTTAAATGAGATTGAAGCTTCCAATTGTTTGCACTGTTACAGCATGCATCACCAGAAACTGAACAAGACCTGGTTGTTGAGTACATACAACACAGGCCAGGACCACCGCTATAGCAAATGCTGATCCTTTGAGTCCTTCTTGTAAACCAATCGCAACAGCAAGAGCCGTAACAGTAGCCGAATGCGATGATGGCATTCCACCTGAACCAAGCATTTTTCTGGAGTTCCATCTCTTCTCCTTGAGCCTGCACATCAAATGGGATCATGGAATTCGAGAAATTGGGAAGCGAAACAGAGCCCAAAAATCCTCTTAACGAGACAAAACCTGTAATTTTTGCACAAAATAAGATAAAGTTGACGAAATAGGATAGGACATTAAACAAAATCACTTGCCAGAAGGCTTTGTCAAAGTTAAACTCAACATATTCTAGAGGGCTTTGCCACGCTCGACGCTCTAGACCACCACATAATCCTTGATCAACACTAATTCAGCAACACTAGAATGTAAAAAATTGCAAGAGAAATGCTGGACTCTAGAAAAGCAATATGAATCCTCAAGAGTACTAAACATGCCCGCGATAATTTCATCAAGCCGCTCCCACTCATTCGAGCACCCGATAACCTCAAACAAATCTGAACCAGCTACCTAACGACCTCGGCTACTCCGAGCTCGGCACAAACCACCGAACAAAAGCACGTGCGCACGAGCAACAAAGAGGGAACGCGGCGAGTTCGATCGAGCACTCGGCACTCCACAGAAGGAATCCGAGACGATTCGGTTACGGAGGGCTAAAAGAGCGAGAGTGCGGAGAGGCTGTCTTTACCAGCAGGTGAAGGGCTTGAGGAACTGGGCGAGAGCGAGGGAGAGGAGAGCGGAGAGGAGAGGCGGGTTCAGAGGGACGAGCGACGGCTGCGACGACGCGGATCGGAAGGCCGACGAAGCGTCGGAGGCCGTGATCACTTCGTTCATCGCGATCTCGCCGGTCGAACGACGCGCGGTGCCCACCACCGGAGGGACGGGGCGAGAGACGGAGTTGCAGAGAGAGAGAGAGAGAGTGGAGGGCGTCCGCTGGATTGCGACGCTTCTCCCCCACTCCTTCTCTTTCCTCGTCTTCCTCCTCCTCCTCCCACTCTCTCTCTCTCTCTTGTTAATTGCACGCTTTCTGTTGTTTTAGGGATTAAAGAACCCGGGTCCAAACAGAGTCTTCCAGGAAATCTTATTTTCCTAAGCACGATGGCCTGTATCGTATATGAAAATGAATAAAGGTCCAATATTATGATCATTTATTAAAATATTAAAATATAAATTTTTATCGATAATGAAAATAATTTTTTAGAATGTATTTTTCAAATCGTTCATTTTAAACAAAACTTAATTGCAATAAACCATGCATTTCCCCAAATATTGACACTCTTTATGGATTGTTCCCCAGATTTTGACACTTGTCACCGATTGCTCTCGAACTATTAATCTTTTTAATGTTTTAAGAGTTTTGAGATCGAATACAATGTCCCTGTCGATATTAACTCAGGTGTTTTTCAATTGAAGTTCCATCTATGCTTGTCACCTAATCAATTCACTTGTCTTAACAAAAGGTGAATCCATCCAACAACAAAAGCAAATTGCATTTTTTGTTCCTTAAGTTAGGCAAGTGCCGTCAGTTGCTCCCTATCTTTTTAAAGTATGCAATTATCTGCTTAAATTATTGAAGTCATTTGCAACGTCCCTTCCTAGTGTTGACTTTGGCCAATTTCATAAAAGGACTACAGTTTTAGTGAATTTCGAACCTAGCCCATACTTCAGATATAATTAATCAAACACCTGAACTTTACATTTAATTTTGATTGTGGCCTCCAGACTTTGTCCATACTTTACAAGTAGCGTGAAATCAACCAAAGTAGTGTCATTTCCAAAAAAATGACCTCTTAGGCTTGCTACATAGTGTGAAGACATTAAAAAAAATTGAAATGCAAAGAAAAAATTTGACGTTACAGCACAATATAATATGCACGTTATATTCATTAGGATAAATTAATGTGTTTATTATGTAAGTCAATTATTTTGCTTGGCTGACCAAAAAAAAATTTATTTTGCTTGGTAAGTACAAAATATGATATTTTAGCGACAATATCAATTTATATGTATAATACGAATAGTAAGCATTGACGTGACATGACAATGAGCCAAGTCATTATTGTTAAACGTACTAAAACATCATAATTACTTTTTAAGTGTAAGAGTTCTCGTGACGGTGAGAAGCGGTCCAGCAAATTGTAGCCGCTATTAGAGGCTACAGCACAACCACATGGACCTAGCAATGGCAGGTCAGCCCTTGCTTATCGAAGGGGGCGATTAAAAAAAATAGAAAAGTTGGAGGGGAATTTGACACATATGCCAAAACTCGAGGGATAAAATATAATTATTATTTTTAACGTTGGGCAGAGAATCATGTGCCAAACACATGGCTGGAACGCCAACTGAAAAATAATCTAAGTCAACGCCGGGAGGACATTGCAAACATCGAAAGGTTATGGGGCAATATGCAATAAAAGCCGAAATCCTGGGGAGGTGTAATTCACCCTAATAAAAAGTATTGCATCCCCGATATATATTTGCTACTAATTTCACGTCCTCCTCTAAAAAAAAGAAAAAATTGAGGCTAGACTCGAAATTCATATTCACATTACTCCAATAAGTCGACCATAAATAGATCACCAATCTCTTTAGACATATTTAAAGATCCGCAATCATAAAATTTCAATTTCATGTTGCTCCTTTTCACAAGATATTGTAATTGTCGCGACCTACCCCTCGGGGGAGGGAGTTTAAGTATTCTTGAAAGGGACGGGCCTGGGGCCCTGTTAAGCGGGCTCTCCTGCCCCATACCCCGCGTGACGTCGAGATATTCTTAAGAAATTTTGCATAAAAGGAGTCGCCACTAGCCTATTAGGGTCGGCTAGAAACCAAGTGAGACATGGGAGCGTGCCTCACTTCCTACGCAACCAGAGAATCTAGGTTCGGGGACTTGATTACACTAATTAACCAATTAGTGCCCTTTTTTGGTACCTAATCTTGTTCATTTTAACAAAATAATTTTTAGCGAGGCGGCTTGAATTGATTTTATACTTATTCACTAACATATGAGGTGATCATGCGGATGCGCAATCATTAAAGTAATAATCATAACTACCAAGATCCTAATTGCCATAAAATTAAACACATGCAATCAAACATAATTAGATATGCAAATTAAACATGCAACATAATTAATATACGAGCACATGAAGGTCTAATTACCCTAAAATGGCAATACATGGCAAGTCCTAATCAAACCCCATCATTTTTGAAATTTTGAAATTTTTTTTTTAAATTTAAAAAAATTAATTTAATTTTTTTAAATTTTTTTATCTTCTAAAGAAAATAAATTTTGATTTTTAAAAAAAAAAAGATTTTTCGAATTTTTTTTTTAATTTTAATTTATTTAAAAAAAAAAGGCGAGGTCGGTCAGGTCGGCCCGGCTCGGTTGGCCGGAGTGCGGATTCGGGTCCGGTCTCCGACCTGGACCGGGTTCGGCTTCAGTGGTAGGCGGGCTGGTCGGCCTGCTTCAAAAAAATAAAAAAAAAAAGAGAAGCCCAGAAGTCCAAATCCTAAATCAGCCCAAACCCATCTTGATTTTTTTTTACTTCAGCCCACCTGAGAGTCCATTTCCTAATAGCTCTTTCTGGCCCAACCTAATCAGCCCACACACTAAAAAAAAAGGCCCAATCTGAAACCCATCTCTCTTTTTTTTTTTTTTTTTCTTTTTATCTTTTTGTGTTTTCCTTTTTCCCTTTTTCATTTTTTTTTTTTTTTCTTTTGTACTTTTCTTTCGGGCGTCTTCTCCGAGCCCTCCCTCCCGCGGTCGCGATTCGCCGAGCTTCGGCTCCTCCGCCAGTCCGACGCGCCAAGCGCGCCGCGAGCGCCGCGGCCCTAAGGAAGGTCGCGGACCACCGCCGCCCACCGGTGATCCTTTCGACCGGTGTCGACCCTCGCCGGCTACCTATTCCGACAACCACTACCCTATTTCCGACGGAACGAGTCGTCGACTCAACTACATATCAAATCTCGCGCAAATCGTCCGAAAATACAACAAATCAGGGCAGAGCAACAAGGATTCAGCAACCATGGGAGGAGAAACGAATGGGTCCGGTGTCAAAACGCGAATTACTCCTCGGTTTTCTTTGAAGACTTTTGTCGAACACATGGTGTGTACCACCGAATTCGAAGGATTTCGGCTTAACCGAATGCCGAATACGTTTCAGGGGTCTTGGGGTACAACGCCTAAGGAACATGGGAGCAAACAACAAAGGCGACGAGGGCCGGAGCTCGCGTGAGCCGGTCGGCCGTGAGCTCCGGCCCTGCGTTTTCCAGCAATGAGGCTACGGGATTCAAGAGACCTACCTCGTCCGGCGATGGGCTTCGGCGACCGACGGCGGGCGAACGGACTTAAGCGCCGACGAAATGCTTCCGCGAGCTCCCGCCCGGTTCGGACTCTCCTCCCTTCGGTGTTCCTCTCTCGTGTTCTTCCCCTCGGTTTGGTGTTTTTTTGTTCCGATTCCCCCCCGTGTCGATTCTGCTCTCCAGTTTTTATGCTCGGCCAGCCATCGCGCATGGCTCCTGCAGTGCCCGGCTGCGCGGGGACCGCACGCCCGACCGCGGATCACGCCGCTCGCACCGCCATCGATCCTCTTGCTCCCTCCACCTTCTGTCCCCCCATTTGCTCTTCGTCTTCCAAGTCTTCGAGCGAAGACCCGGCGGAAAAGAAAAGCAAAAAGGGCTGGGCCGGTTGGAAGGAGAGAGTGGGGTGGGCCGAGCACGGGAAAAAGAAAAGGAGGAGGGGGTGAGTCGGGCCAAGGCTGGATTCGGCCCAACTCAACCGATTTCATTCGCTTTTTTTTTTTTTTTAATAACTTAATTAAATAATATATTTTTTAAAAAAAAATTTCTTTTGTGACTAATTCCCCATATTGATACTATTTTAAATTAATTAATTTGGGTAAAAAATAGGTGTCAACAGCTGCCCCTCTTTGAATGTAGCCTCGCAGAGGTTGCATTCAAAGACAGAAGACACCTAAATTATTTCGACGGTGGAGAAACCCTAGGTGCATATGCACGTACTAGATCGATGGAAAGGATTCATAATTATGAAAGTGCGTCTTGTCAATAAGAGGAAGAAAGACTCCGAGCTACAGAAGCCCACCGGGTCATAAGAAGAAGGAGAGGGACTCGAAGTTACGGAAAGCCCACCGGGTCATAAGAAGAGGGTTGAAGGACTCCGGGCTACGGAAAGCCGACCGGGTCATGAGAAGGGGTTAAAGGACTCCGGGCTACGGAAAGCCCACCGGGTCATGAGAAGGGGTTGAAGGACTCGGGCTACGGAAAGCCCACCGGGTCATAAGAAGGGGATTGAAGGACTCAGGGCTCACGGAAAGCCCACCGGGTCATAAGAAGGGGTTGAAGGACTCCGGGCTATGGAAAGCCCACCGGGTCATAAGAAGGGGATTGAAGGACTCCGGGCTATGGAAAGCCCACCGGGTCATGAGAATGGGGTTGAAGGACTCCGGGCTACGGAAAGCCCAGGGTCATAAGAAGGGGTTGAAGGACTCAAGACTCGGAAAGCCCACCGGGTCATAAGAAGGGGATTGAAGGACTCAGGGCTACGGAAAGCCCACCGGGTCATAAGAAGGGGATTGAAGGACTCCGGGCTACGGAAAGCCCACCGGGTCATAAGAAAATGACATGGTTTAAGGTTGACCATGAACCTTTGGAGATGACATGGTTTAAGGTTGACCATGAACCTTTGGAGATGACATGGTTTAAGGCTGACCATGAACCCTTGATTTTTAGGGAGGCAACCCGCTAACCCCTTAAAAAATTGCATGGCTTCGCTGAGGAATCCTGTCAAACTCAACTTGAGGGAATGTCATTAGAGACGTCGTCAAGAGACGTATTGGCAATATTGTAGCATTAATTGAACAAGCTAACCAAGCTAAGTCCAACTATTTTGGGAAAAACATTTAATTTCAATCAGCATCATGTGGCGCAAAATTGTCATATTGCTTGTGGATATATCATTAATCATCAAATTCTCTAGGAGTCAAGTTCTTATCAAGATGATCACGACTTGTGAACAAGGTTCATTAAGCATGCCGAACTAGAGTTTATTAGTCAGAAAGGGCTTCTCACGCACTTTCGATAAAATGGCTGCTTAATCCCATCCATTCATGTGGGAGATAACTGGTTGCTGAGGGTATCTCATATAACCCAGATCAAAGGCTTTCAGAAACATTCGCGATGAGCACAGTATGATCGATCAAAAAGGTCTTTTGAAAAAGCCGCAATATAGGCTCGTTTAGGGCTTACATGAAGGAATTATTGCTTTGAGGCCAATAGGGGAACACTTGTTGCTATCTTTGTTGGGTTTACAAGTCGAGAACTTGAAAGATAAGACAAGATAGGATTACTTCCACTTCTTCAAGCAATAGTTTCTTTGTGGCATTCTCATTTTCACTCGAACCATCCCAATCAGAAAAGACTTCCGAAGAGGGTTATAATGTTGGCTCGGGAAAGGCTTGAAAGGCTTAACATTTTCAAAGGGGTTTTTAAGAGTCGGTGATCATCATAGCATCATGACCGTGTCATTCGATCTCTCGAAGTCACTTGGCTTTTGAAACAGAGCGCATCTCGAAAGTCCCTTGATTAACCATTTCTGTATGGAGGTTTGCTCTTCTCTAATTTCCTTTGCACTTGCGATGATTTTTTACTCGAGACACTTGGACTTTGATAATTTTTTTTCGCATAAGATGCAGCCTTTTGGCTTTATCTCTTTTTTTTTTTTTTTTTTTTTTTTTTTACGGGCATTGACCTTGCTTTTACCAGTACCTTTGCTTTTTCATGCCCCCTAATTTGTTGAACTTTTCTTTTCTTTTGGAAATTTTATAGCTCTTATGACTTTCGATATATTTTTCACATTTTCTTGTGACTGTCAATTGTGTTTGGTCAATTCTTATGCCTTGCCCCAGTGAAGGGAGATGATCACCGCTTGAGGTTCGGAAATGAATAATCAGGCCCAAATTGGTTAAAACAGTGGATATCAGTGTTTGGGTAGAGAAGGAAATGCTCTTCTTCACTTTGAGATGAGTCAAGCTCCAATGAGAATTCCTTTGAAGCTATCACCAGAAGATTAATGCAAGTGAAAGTAATAGAATCTTTCTCAATCTTCCGTTCTACAACATGATCATAACCTCCTATGCTGCTCCAATGTAGGGTTGTCCTCGACAATGGTACTTTGAAATATCATCCTTTTTTTTTTTTTTTTTTTTTTTGGCCCAAAGTGATAATAGGAGATTAGTGCAATGCTTGGGATTGATGAAGGGAATGCCTTTATCATTTCGATCTTTGTGCTCAATGCGAATGAATCATTCGTCCTAAGAGAAGGTCGATCTTCACTCAACTCTCAAAAGTGTCTGGAGGATGTGTTTGGGAATGGGCTTGCCTTTCTTCATCCTAAGTACTTCTTGTTTGGCATGGTTAACATTTCACTCTTTTGCCCAAATAAAGTCATTTTTACGAGCCATTTGCTTGAGGATCGCAGACGTGAAGCGTGCGTAGTGACACCAAAGAATAGGTCATGCGAATCATGTCATGCATTTTTGTTTTTGTCCTTATTCTTTTGTTTGTTTGTTTTGCCCCCCTTTTTTATCGTCTCAACTTACCCCTCAAAAGAGATATTCAACCTGTTGTGCGAAGACTTTATGGATTCTTGAGTTGGTTCTTTCCCTGCCATTTCCTCGTTCGACGGTAGGATGTCTCAAACACAAATAGATATGCGTGTATGCAACATATGCATGATATCTACAATGCTATGCATGATGCTATGCGACTTGAATTGTGCATGAAGTGGCCCCTCGGCCTTGATTTCATTCATGGAAAATACTTCTTAACTGCATCAGCGTTTACAGGTCGAGGCAATTCACTGCCATCCATTTCAACTAAAATCATGGCACCACCAGGAATAATCTTCTTAATGACATACGGTCCTTCGTAATTCGGGGTGAATTTGCCACGAGGATCTGGTATGATCGGAAGCACCTTCCTCAACACCAGGTCGTTGACTTCGAAGTGTCTGGGACGCACCTTTCGATTGAAGGCTTTTGCGACTCGTCTCTGATAGCACTGACCATGACACATAGCTTGTAATCTCTTCTCATCGATCATATTTAACTGCTCATGTCTCTGTTGCATCCACTCAGTCTCATCAAGCGTAGATTGAGAAAGGACTCTTAAGGAAGGGACTTCAACTTCAACAGGCAAGACTGCCTCCATCCCATACACGAGTGAGAAAGGAGTTGCCCCTGTGGAGGTGCGGATAGAAGTTCGGTATGCCATTAGCGCGTAAGGGAGCCTATCATGCCAATCACGATAATTTTCAGCAGTCTTTGATAAGATTTTCTTTATGTTCTTGTTCGCCGCCTCCACTGCTCCATTCATCTGAGGACGGTACGGTAACGAGTTCAAATGCTTAATTCGAAACTCACTGAACAAACCATCCACGACTTTGTTGTTCAAATTAGTACCGTTGTCGGTAATGATCGCCTCCGGCACCCCGTAACGAGCGATAATGTCACGACGAATAAACTTTGCCACATTCTTGGCAGTAACATTAACATACGAGTTGGCCTCAATCCACTTGGTAAAATAGTCTATCGCCACCAAGATAAATCGATGCCCATTTGAAGCTTTAGGGTTAATGGGCCCGATCACGTCAATTCCCCACATTGAAAAGGGCCAGGGTTGAGACATTTGGTGAAGTTCAATTGGAGGGGCATTTATCCTGTCTCCATAAATGCGCATAGGTGACACCGTCGTACGTGCTGAATGCAGTCAGACTCCATGGTCAGCCAATAATAACCAAGTCGCATGATCTTTCTCACCAAGAAGTGTCCATTCATATGGGGGCCGCACTCCCCTTCATGTATTTCTTTCATCAAACGATCGGCTTCTTTAGCATCGACACACCTTAGCAATGTCGAGTCGAATGACCTTTTGTAGATGACATCTCCACTGGCGAAGAATTTTGATGCTAGCTTTATCAAATGCTTTCTATCTGCTGCTTCACTTCCTTCGGGGAATTCACCTTTCTGCATATACTTCAAGATGTCATGATACCAAGGTTGTCCATCCGGTTCCTCTTCAACCATCATACGGTAAGCCGGGCGCCGAAGGATTTCAATTCTCAACGGTTCAATGTCCAAGCCTCCAGCTACTTGCAACATCGAAGACAAAGTAGCTAGGGCATCAGCGAACTGATTTTGAGACCTTGGTAAGTATTCGAATGATATTTCTTGGAATTCTTCCATCAACTCTCCTAGGAACTCATGATACGGAATCAATTTAGAATCATGTGTTCGCCATTTGCCTTCAGTCTGTAAGATGATAAGGGCTGAATCACCATAAACTTGCAGCTTCCGAATTTTCATATCAACGGCGGCTTGGAGGCCAAGAATGCATGCTTCGTATTCAGCGATGTTATTCGTGCAAGGGAATGTTAATTTAGCAGCGACGGGGTAATGCTGTCCATCCGAGGAGATAAGAACTGCCCCAGTACCCGACCCGGCTAAGTTAACCGCACCATCAAAGTACATTGTCCATTTGTCGCTTGATACCAGTAAAATTCGTTCTTCTGCATCACTATCCTCATCAGACGCTTTGGACCTCCCGAAATTTTCTGCCAACATGTCTGCTATGGCTCGACCTTTAACGGACTTCTGTCCTAGGCTCTGAATGTCAAACTCAGAAATTAAGATTTGCCACTTGGCCAACTTGCCAACCAAAGCCGGCTTTTCTAGGAGATACCTAATAGGATCATTTTCGGTCAACAACAAGATTCGGTGATGAAGTGTGTACTGCCGCAGCCTATGCAAGACCCAAATTAAAGCCACGCAAGTTCTCTCAACCTCCGTATAATTCATCTCAGAAATAGTGAACTTTTTGCTCAAGTAGTAAATTGCGCATTCTTTCCCGTCATTTGGTCTCTTCTGGGCTAACATGGCTCCCAATGACTCGTCATGTATGGTTAAGTATAAAATCAAGGGGATTTTAGGGAGAGGGGGCACTAAGACTGGTGCATGAGTGAGATAATGTTTTATCTTCTCAAAGGCACCCTGGCACTCGGCATTCCACTCAATCTTTGCATTCTTTTTCATGAGCTTGAAGAATGGCTTCGCCGTTTCAGACAACTGATAAATGAACCTCGCCACATAATTAAGTCGTCCCATCAAGCTGCGGACTTCTTTGACGGTAGTCGGGGATCGTAAATCGCAAATGGCTTTAACCTTCGACGGATCAATCTCTATGCCCCTATTACTAACCATGAATCCTAATAGCTTCCCAAATTTCGCTCCAAAAACGCATTTTGCGGGATTGAGGCGCAACTTGAACTTCCGGAGACGTTCGAACAACCTTTGCAAGAATTTAACATGATCTTCACCACGTCTCGATTTCGCAATCATGTCATCGACGTATACTTCGATTTCCTTGTGCATCATATCATGGAATAACGTGACCATGGCCCTCTGATACGTTGCCCCAGCATTCTTTAGACCGAAAGGCATCACTTTGTAGCAGAAAGTTCCCCAAGGAGTTATGAATGATGTTTTGCTCCTGTCTTCCTCCTTCATACGGATTTGGTTATATCCGGAAAAGCCATCCATGAAGGAGAATAACTCGAATCCCGCCGTACTATCAACTAAGACATCGATATGTGGGAGCGGAAAGTCGTCCTTGGGACTTGCTCGATTCAAGTCGCGATAGTCAACACACACCCTGATTCGCCCATCTTTCTTCATTACGGGTACGATATTTGCTACCCAATCAGGATAACGAGTCACTTCAATAAAGTCTACTTTTAGTAGTTTCATCACTTCTTCTTCAATCTTCTTGGACAACTCTGGTTTAGTTCTCCACGAGTCTTTGCTTCTTGGGTGGCATATTGGGGTCTTTGGTAAAGCATGTTCCACAATTTCGGGATCCAATCCCGGCATGTCGGCATATGTCCGGCGAACACATCTTGATACTCTTTCGGAAGATTAGTCATCCTTTCGCCTCGATTACGAGAGACATGCCCGATCTTTACTTCCTTGACATTCTCGGAATTACCCATTTATGGTGATTGTTTGCTCTTCAGTCAACGGCTTCGATTCTTCGTGTCGATTCCATTCGCGCTCAATCCTCTTCTGATCGTCGTCGTCGGTGTCATCGGAGCCTGAGGGACTTTCTTCATGCACATCTGAGTCATATGCGTCCTTATCATGATTATGCATAATGTAATGCCTGAGATGCGATGAGATGAGTTAGAGTAATGTCAACAACAAAGACGATGCATGTCATTTTCAAAAAGCTTTCGAAGTATTTTTTGTAAAAATTTCAAGAACTCGTCCTCATATCCTCAGATTCCCTCGTTCTTGCAAAACAGTCAAATAAGGGAGCATGTGGAGGCCTAGGCCTCAGCGACCATCATAGGGCTAGTTTGATGTGCTTCCACATGTCCTTAATAAAACATGTGTCTATTTTATTGAATGAAGAAAGATAATGCCGTATTTTAACACACACCACCCTCGATCAACGGCTCAAGATCGGGGTTGACCAAAGTTCACATTACAGATGACAAACACAGGAAATAAAGAAAGGAAAACCACGAGATCCCACGCAGGGGATAAGACATAAAACGAAAGATTAGGCTAAACAAGAGCTGCCCTACTCTGGAGGGACAGCCATGACTTCAGAGGACTCGGCTTCCTCGCACGCCGGGATGGTGCATATGACATCTTCCTTGAATAGCTCGGTCACACCATGGATATCCTCCTCTTCCTCGAATAACATCCTTGGAGGTCCTGGAAACGTCTCCTCCAACAATGGGGAAAACGGGCTTTGGTGGCCCTCGTCCTCTTCAGTCTGGGCAACGCGTTCACTCTGGTCTCTATACTCGCCTCGGCCTCCTTGGCCACCTCGGCCACCTCGGCCTCTATGCCTTCCACGGCCTCCTTGGTTGTTATGGCCCCCCCGCTTCTCGATATATCCCAAGCCTCTTCTTTTGATGTTTTTACGAGCTTCAATGGGTTTTCGCACACCCTGGCCATGCAATCCAAGACCCTCCTCAGGATTATATCCACTTGCCAGCATGATTTTTCCCATAGCTATAGCTGGCCTAGACAATTCGGGAGTCCTTGTGAAAGAGCCCGTAGGCACATGAATCATGGACACCAGCTCTAATGTTTGAAAGCTGGATTCCTCAGCACATTCGGGCTCCACATAAGGGATGGCCGTCTCGTGGTAGATCTTGAAGTCAGACTCTCCGTGGACTGTGACAAGCCTGTTGTCCACCACAAATCGTACTTTCTGATGAAGGCTGGAGGCAACAGCACCTGCCGTGTGGATCCATGGCCTCCCTAGTAGAAAATTAAAAGCGCTTGGTATATCTAGCACTTGGAACGGGATTTGGAAAAGTACAGGGCCAATCAGCAGCTCAAGTTCGATTTCCCCTATCACCTCCTTCTTCATCCCGTCAAAAGCCCGCACAGTTGACTTGCCAGTATGAATTCTTCCAAGATCAACGCCAAGACGGTGGAGCGTAGCCAACGGGCATACATTGAGTGCCGAACCATTATCGATCAACACTCTGCAAACAAGAGTGCTCTCATGCTTCACCGAAATGTGTAGCGCTTTGGTATGATTAGGGCCCTCAGGGGGGAGATCTTCATCAGTAAAGGAGATTTGGTCTTTCAGTAGAACGGCTCCAACAAACTCTTCCAATTGGACTTCATCGATTGATTCTGGCACGTGCACCTCATTAAGGACTTTAAGCAAAATATCCCTGTGTTTCTCGGAAGATTTGAATAATTCTAAGAGGGAGATTTGAGCCAGCAACTTCCGCAGTTGATCCACCACATTGAACTCACTAGACTTTACTACGGCCAAGAATTGCTTTGCCTCTTCCTCGGTCACGGCCTTCTTTTCTACTCCTTTATCAGAGGCGTAACAGCGACCTGATCGCGTGACAGTGTCCACTTCAATTGTTCCGTAGTCCCAAGGTACAGCTTTGGGATCGAATTTGGGAGGATTCTCCAACACTATCATTCCATCTTTCTCCCAAGGTGGCAATTCTATCGTGACTGGCGTTGCGTTCTCTCCCGTGACTTCGATTGCCGACATCTCCTCGACCATAAGGTCGATCGCCATGGATTCAGTGATTTCCATCTTAATATCATCTGCGGGCTCCTCATCAGGTAGTTCAATCACTATTTGGGTTATCATAGCTATCACCCCTTCCTCATACAAAGCTGGGGTTTTCGAAATTCCAGGCATAACCCTCTTTGCCTGAGATATACAAGCAAACTTACAAAAAGAAGAGCGGAATGATGATGGCATTATCATGGACACGACCCCCTCCTCCTCTTCTTCGCGTCGGATTACCCCCATGGCTACCATCTTGCGTACGCGGTTCAACTTCTCTTCTAGAGTCACATCATCCTGTCCTTCATAATATCCCGCCAGCACTAAGGAGTTGTACAACCTGGAAGCATCCACCACTAAAGGCTGTTGACTCGCCCACGTCTCCTCGGAAATTGAGTTTACTCCCCCTGCATGATTTGGTAGAGGTTACATTGCACATTAGGTTGGGCCTCCTTGAAAGTCAAGATCTTCTTGTCTAGAAGCATTGAACTTTATATCTCGGCACGTTGCAATCATCTACATCATGCCCCCTCTCTCCCATGTGGTATTCGCAGGTCTTGTTCATATCGAACCCGGCGAACCTCGGGGGATTGTCTCTTGGTACTTCCTTCGCGACCATCCTCTTTTCGAGGAGCATGGGCAACAGCTTTGACAGCGGGCGCGGTAGTGGAGAAAAATCCTTTTGAAAAGGCCTCTTGACGTTATCATATGCTCGTGACGAACTACCTTGGACTACTATGGGCTTATGTGCAGGTGTTGAGGACGGTCGAGGGAAAGACGGCTCCTGCACAAGCGCCACTTCAACTGCGGCCTCCTTATCTTTTCTTGCGAGGAATTTCTTCGTGCCTCCGGTTGAAATCTTTCCCTCAACCATTGCCCATTCGACCCCTTCACCAACCTCAACTAGTTGCGAAAATGTCTGGCAACCTGAGAACACTAACCCTTGGAAGTATTCATGGGGCAATGTCTTAAGGAACAATTGTTTCATCTCCCTCTCATTCAAAGCCGGCTTCACTTGTGAGGCCATGGTCCTCCACCTTTGCGCAAAGGCCTTGAATGACTCGTTCCTCTTCTTCTCAATACGGGTCAATTCTTCCCTCGTGGGGGCAAGCTCGGTATTAAACCGGTATTGCTGTAAGAACTCGTTGGTTAAATCCTCCCAACTAGTGAGTTCTTCAATGTCAGTATAATGAACCACGTTAAAGCAATGCCTTCCAAGCTATCTTGAAATGTGTGTATGAGAAATGGCACGTTGTCAGCGTAGCGAGCCATTTTCCTCATGTAATATCTGAGGTGGGTCTTGGGACATCCCGTTCCGTCATATTTTCTTGTGAACTCGGGTTCTTGGAAGTTTTCAGGGAAGTTCGTCTTGGTGTATGGAGACAACCTATCAGCTCCTTTTAGCTCGTAACCTTGTAAGGCACACAGTCGCTCTTCCATCTTTGCCAAGCGTTTTTCACTCTCTTCGCTTAGACGGGGCGTTGGGTTTTCTTTCGGAGGGGGATCCAAATTGACAATGACTGGCGTAACAGAAGGAGCCTCCCCAGCAGTCTCTTTCCCAAGGGGGTCAGCAACGTGTATGCCTTCCGTCGACACCGGAGTGGATGTTCCAGTGACAGCCACAGTGGGGGGCTCCTTGAGCTTTTGGCTTATTTCAAGCATCATTGCGGTGAGTTGGGCCAACTGGTCCTCCATCTTGGCCATGCGTACGTTGGTGTCCTCGTTCTCCATTCTGACTTTCGCGCGCGTGCGAATTGGGGATCTTCTCTTGGCCGTGTCGACGATTGGTAAAAGATAATCAATCGGCTAGTACCTGCGTAAGGATAGATAAGCATGTGTAAGCATGGAGTAATGATTAGGCGGTCGGTCCATGACAAAGATCTAATCGCCCTAATTTGCCCGTTTCATTGAAAACAAGGTTGCTACATAACGCAGGAAAAGAAATGAGGGAGAGCCCCTAAACAACGAAGCTAAACATGGCTCTTATCTCCCGATAACGCGACTCGAGACAAATTCTTTAACATTGTAACATATGTGAGCATTGACCCATTACATATCGCACTTGACTCGATCTAACTAATGAGGACAGCCCCCGCTTGTGACTGCTCCACTAACTCGAGTCAACTTCGAGGCACGCTCTTCGGCTTCTTCGAGCTTCCTTTTGAGGCGCTTGATCTCGGCTCGATGGGTGGTCTTTAATGGCACGTCAGGAATCTTCGGGCGTAGGTTCTCTGGGATTTTATGCTTAAGGATGTATTCCATCGAGGCATAATAGGTCTTCTCTTGCCCTTCCAACTCCTCTTCAGGCCATATCAGCTTCCGGGGGTGGCATCTTGACTAACGCGACAGAGTCTTCGTGATCTTGGCATCTGTCAGGGAAGTCTATTATGAGCGGGTCTTCTTGAATCGTTGGTGGAAGTTGTTAAACCTCTTGGACCTGGCGGGCGGCCCGAGTCAGATAATACTCAGTGACTCCGGTAATTCCCAACAAAGGAACAGGTCCAGTAAGCCCACACACGAACCGCGCTTCTCGAACTCGGAGCCATTTGGCGTGCCATTGGAAATCTTCAGGTCCAGGGTTGGTCATGAAAGCTAACCACTCAGAATAATGATAATCGGGGGCGAACATCTTCCTATCTTTAAACTTTAGGATAGGGTGGCTAGAGTCAGAGATGTTGTTCACAGTCATTAAACTACCAAACTCTTTAACGTGAGAGAAGAACCAAATTTGCAAGAGTTCAGGAGGAGCATGGAAAGTTTTGTTTCTGTTTTCTTTAAAGCGAGTAGGGGAAAGAAAAGTTTCGGTCAAGACGGCATTAACAAAACCCTTTCCCATACACACCTCACGAGCTACCCATGCCACGGAAGGGTTAATAGCGTTCTTACAATGTGGGAATAACACAAACCCGAAGAAAGCTAACAGGAAGATCCTATTCTTTTGAAAAGATGGAGCATTTTGGAAAAGCTCGTTTAGGAATGAAAACGGGCAAGTCTTGCGATTGGCTTTCAAAACTTTCCTCACGTCACCCTCTTTAACTCTAAGGAAATCAGATAAGGTCGATGCATGCTCAGTTCCTACAGGTGGGCCAATTAACTCTGACACTAAGGGCTTTCCCATGGCAATACTGTATTCTTCCAGGGTTGGAGTAAGTTCGTGATCACCGAGTACGAACGTGCAAGTTTCGAGGCACCAAACATGCGCTAACGCTTGTATTACACCAGAATGAGTTTCTATCTCTAATAGGGGAAGTAAACGTCCGACATAGGATCGCACCCAATCATGGCCAGTCGGGTCTAGTTTATCCCACCACACACAAAGCTCGGCTTTCGGGACGGAGATGATGCGAAGATCGGGTACCCTCATCGTATGATCAACCTAATTTGTCATGGACCAACCAAAAAGAAAGCGAATAAGTAAATTGCGAAGAAAAGAATTCAAGAAAAACTTACCCTACTCGTTGAACATTGATGTAAAGGTCATAGACATGCGCATGGACAGTGGTTTGATTTCTACTCTAGATGGCCCAAAATGAAGCCATGGGATCACAGGACTGAACCAACAAGCTCGTGGCTAGGTCGTGTTACCCATGACTCCGGCTTTGTCAAAGGACCAACCCGTGTCGCATGCTTGCAGACCAGGGTGGGGACCTCTAACATCAAGAAAGAAATTTCGGGGTTAAGGTGGGCGACTCGTACTACGTGCTTGTAGTCGGAGTGGTATCCACCTCAACACCATCCTAAATGATCCTATGCGGCCCAGTCGGCGGCGGGTAGTGTGTGCTATAGTGTAGTGCAGTGCGGGGACTCATGCATGACAATTTAATAACAATCAGCACTTCAAACATAAATAAACCAGTCACTCTTGCACCCCCTACAAAACAAATGTTAGAAATCGCCACCCTTTATAACTCCCATAAACAATCAACATTCAACATGTTATGGATGCATATAATATCTTCGCTGCCAAACAAAAATATTTTTGAACAAGATTAATTTTGGCCTAAGTCCTCTAAGGTTTAAAACCAACTCCCCAGCGGAGTCGCCAAGCTGTCGCGACCTACCCCTCGGGGGGAGGGAGCAGGTTTAGGGGTATTGCCCAAAGGACGGGCCTAAGGCCCCTGATTAGACGCGGGCTCTCCCAAGCCCATACCCCGCGTGACGTCGAGATATTCTTAAGAAATTTTGCATAAAAGGAGTCGCCACTAGCCTATTAGGGTCGGCTAGAAACCAAGTGAGACATGGGAGCGTGCCTCACTTCCTACGCAACCAGAGAATCTAGGTTCGGGGACTTGATTACACTAATTAACCAATTAGTGCCCTTTTGGTACCTAATCTTGTTCATTTTAACAAAATAATTTTTAGCAGGCAGCTTGAATTGATTTTATACTTATTCACTAACATATGAGGTGATCATGCGGATGCGTAATCATTAAAGTAATAATCATAACTACCAAGATCCTAATTGCCATAAAATTAAACACATGCAATCAAACATAATTAGATATGCAAATTAAACATGCAACATAATTAATATACGAGCACATGAAGGTCTAATTACCCTAAAATGGCAATACATGGCAAGTCCTAATCAAACCCCATCATTTTTGAATTTTTGAAATTTTTTTTTTAAATTTAAAAAAAAATTAATTTAATTTTTTTAATTTTTTTATCTTCTAAAGAAAATAAATTTTGATTTTTAAAAAAAAAAAAGATTTTTCGAATTTTTTTAAAAGAAAATTTTAATTTTTTTAATTTTAATTTATTTAAAAAAAAAAAAAAAAAAAAAAAAAAGCAGGTCGGGTCCTGGTCGACCCGACTCGGTTCGTCCGGGTCTGCGGATTCGGGTTCGGTTCAGCTGGTAGGCGGGCTGGTCGGCCTGCTTCAAAAAAATAAAAAAAAAAGAGAAGCCCAGAAGTCCAAATCCTAAGGAACATGGGAGCAAACAACAAAGGCGACGAGGGCCGGAGCTCGCGCGAGCCGGTCGGCCGTGAGCTCCGACCCTGCGTTTTCCAGCAATGAGGCTACGGGATTCAAGAGACCTACCTCGTCCGGCGATGGGCTTCGGCGACCGACGGCGGGCGAACGGACTTCTGGCGCCGACGAAATGCTTCCGCGAGCTCCTGCTTCAGGTTCGGACTCTCCTCCCTTCGGTGTTCCTCTCTGTGTTCTTCCCCTCGGTTTGGTGTTTTTTTTTTTTTGTTCCGATTCCCCCCCGTGTCGATTCTGCTCTCCGGTTTTATGCTCGGCCGGCCATCGCGCATGGCTCTGCAGTACCCGGCTTTGCTTTGGCGGGACCACGCCCGACCGCGGATCACGCCGCTCGCCTGCCATCGATCCTCTTGCTCCCTCCTGCTTCTGCTGTCCCCCTGTTGCTCTGTCTTCTGCAAGTCTTCGAGCGAAGACCAGCAGAAGAAAAGCAAAAAGGGCTGGGCCGGTTGGAAGGAGAGAGTGGGCTGGGCCGAGCACAGGAAAAAGAAAAAGGAGAGGGGTGAGTCAGGCCAAGGCTGGATTCGGCCCAACTCAACCGATTTCATTCGCTTTTTTTTTTTTTAATAACTTAATTAAATAATATATTTTTTAAAAAAAAATTCTTTTGTGACTAATTCCCCACATTGATACTATTTTAAATTAATTAATTTGGGTAAAAAATAGATGTCAACGGTAATTATTTTATTTTATTTCATGTCACATTCCAATTCTTCTCTCTTTTAAGAGTGCATTTGATAACGATTCTGTTTCGAAAAACAATTTTTGATGAAAAATAGTTTTTTTTTTCTGAGAACAATTTATGAGTATAATAACATGTTTGATAACTACAAAAAAAAAAATTATTTCAAGAATATAAATGTGTTTAGTAAACTTGTATAATTTTGTTATTTCTTTTAATTTTCAACATTTTTATTATATTTTTCATTTTTTTCTTCTTTTTTTTTTTTTTTTTTCCTTCTTCCTCCTTTGTGGTGGTCGCTGGCCACGACGGCGGCCGGCAACCGGCTAGGCGAGGTCCGGTGAGTTCGCTGGAGCCTCACCAGGCCACCAGCGAGGCTCCGATGAGGTCGCTGGCGATCAGCCAAAAGGAAGAAGAAGGAAAGAAAAGAGAAGAAGAAAAAGAGAAGAAAAAAGAAGGGAGAAAATTGTTTTGCGGAATTATTCCCGGGAAGAAGAGGTTACTTTTTTCTACTTCTTATTTATGTTTCAAATCTGTATCTAGGAACAAAAGAATTACTAAATACATTTTTGTTTTTTTTTGTTCCTCGAAAAAAAAAAAACAGAAATTTTTATTTCGATGAACATAAATACTTTTTTAACAAACGGGCTTGAGCATTTACTTTACCTTTTTACAGGCGTGGCCACCTCCACTCAATTTCCTTACCATTGAGGCGTGTGCTCAGTGGTTACGAGATATTGTGGCCAAGTAGCAAGATTTTTGTTGCTGGGAAGTGGCCCTGGAATTTTAGTGGTTAGCGATTGGCGTAGGCCCGATTTCTAGACTAGCCATTGGAGGTTGGCCTCTTTGAAAGCTTCCGTGGATGAAATATTTGCGGCCATGATGTTCCAATTGCGCTATGTACTCATCTTTTTCGATGGAAATCTTATTCTTCCCCCTTGTGGGGGAAAACCCCTTTCATTTCCCTGTACCACGCCCAGGTATTTCACTGGGGAAGGCGTCGCGGGGATCCAAGGTGGATCCTTTAACCCTCCAAAGGGGATTTGTGGCGGGTAGCCCTGTGGGCCAGTATATTTTTCGAGGCCCGATTCCCAGCCTCTATTACCTTTTAACGTCATGCTTAGGACGAGATTGGCCTCTTTGAAAGCTTCCATGGATGAAATATTTGCGGCCATGATGTTCGAATTGCGCTATGTACTCATCTTTTTCGATGGAAATCTTATTCCTCATTGACCGAAATACGTGGTGCATGGTGAACTTTTTCATCTAAACTCGATTAGCAGTTGCAGTTGACAAATCTCATCTTTATTCTATAATCGAAGTTGGTTGAGTGAACCTAAATCGCGACAACAAATTAAGCCTACTTCCAATGAGACTATGTTGTCGTATCATTCTATGTTTAACAAATTGAGTTCCTATTTTGTTTCAAATCTAACTATGAGTCCGACCGGACTAGCCTCACATGGCAGTCCATCATCTAGGCAAGCCAAGCACGATTGGTTTTCACTGAAATGAACAAGCCTGGAAAAGAGGGAAGCAAAAAGAATAAAAGAAAAGAAAAATCAATAAAAAATCACAATCTTTTTTTAAAATAAAAAAGTTATCCATGTCATCACTGGTTATGCCACATAAGACAAGATAGTCGGCATTAACTGGGCCACCATATCAATAATGTCCGATTAAAATTAGTTAGAATGATTAAGGCGATAAATCATATGTAGATTTATAATTAAATTAGTACAGTCGAAAAAGTTTCAAATAGAAGTAGTAAGTTGTCAAAAAATTTAAGATGAATTGATAAGATCTAGAATTAAGTTGGCTGCCACATAATAGATATATGATTCTTTGGACAACCTTCCCAATAAAAGAGAAAAAAAAAAAAAATTCCATCCATTGATCATAAAACCTTCGATTTTTTTATTGTTATTTTGATATATGAGTCACGGTCTCTTACAATCCGAGGATCCATCTTTCGGTGGACCACGGAACTGCTTCTCGAGGAATCCCAAAGGCTTAAGGACAGACAAGCGAACGTGGGAGGACAAAAAAAAACCTACAATCGCCATGTGAGCTCTGCACCAATGACAGCCTTGGACCTCGTTTTTCAGCAGTAGGTACTGAATTGTCCCTTACCGATTTTCAAGGGCCTAGATTTCGCACGAGAAGAAATGGTTTCAGATAGGGCTGTCCTTCGAGATAAGGTTACCTGGCCCTGTCGGTCCGGCCGGCGCGAACGTGCATGTATCTCTTTTTTTCCGTACTTTTATCGGCTTGGGTAAAAGCAGCTTTGTGACTTTGGCTTTTTCATCCTTTCGGCCAGACGAAACATTGCCAGGCATTCGGATGTTCGTTTAATAATGACGTTCGATTGTGGATTTGGAGTGACCTTGCACTCGAACATTTTTTTTTTCTTGAGAATTGGAGGGCTTCGATTTCAATTTCCTTGGTTACCAAATGGGTATCCTGCTCATTCGATTTTGGTGCAACTCTGACCCTTAAGGAGTCCTTTCTATTTAAGCCCATTCCTTTGATGAAAAATAATTAGTTTAAAAATATATTTTCATCATTTGAAATAATTATCAATAACAAATATTTTTATAATTGATAACAACTTGTATCTAAATATTTTCATGAACAATAGAAATACTTTTTATCAATTCATTTTTCTTAGTAATACAAAAAATCATGTTTAGAAAAATATTTCTAAAATTTACTATTTAAAATAAGTGACTTCGTATAAAGATGTAATTCTTCTATTTTTAGAATATCTTGGAAGTGTTATTTTCTTTTTTTATTAACTTAGACAGTGCCACAGAACACTCATTGATGTTATCTCTTATCATTACTAATTCATGACTTTTCCTATTACTATCACAATAGAAGTAGATTGAAATATAGCGATACTTTCAACATCTTTAATATCTATTGTCGCTTAAAAAGTCAATAAAGGGCGCACTTTTACTTTGCGTTTGAGTGTGCTTCAATTATATCTTTTTTATTTTTTGGAAAGAAATACTACAAAAAATCTTAAATTATACCAACTATGACACTAATATCCTAAACTTTTTTATTGTTACCAAAAATCTCGAATTTGGACACATGTATACTCAATTATAGTTCCATTCAAGACCACATTAAAATTCGACCAAAAAAAACAGACTGCATTAAAAATTTTACATGGCAGCCAGCTTATGTGGACAATTGAAGGCGAGCAAAACTAATGGGGCACAATATGGCAAAAATATGCCGACTCACTTTAAAATGAATGAAAAATTCCATCTTCTTTTATATCTTTCTTAGCTCTTTTTCCTAACTCCTTAATTCACAATTAGCTAGCATGGAAAAATTATCTAAAAAGTTCTAAATTTATTGTACATTGGCCAATTTGATCCTAAATCTTTCAACTTTGTTAATTCGATTATAAGTTTTTTGATAACTTGTCAATTCAGTTATAAATATTTTAATTGTGTCAATTTAGTCATAAACCTCTTATTAGTATATTTTGGGTTGGCTTTTTTATTTTTTCCTTTTCTCTTAAATTTTTTTCAGCACCACGTCAGCCTCACTTATCATGGAGGTACATTAATAAAGTGACGTCATAAGCCACGCCATTCCCTCTTGTCCCTAAATTTTATTTCTTTTCCCCTCTTACTTAATATTAATCAATTCAAATTTCGTAAAACATAAATTAAAATTTTATTGTTATCTTAAATGTAGAGTTACTTGGACCAAAAAAAGAAAGAGTGTAGAGTTGCTTCATAATTTCGATCATATGAGTTATTTAGTAATTTTGATGGGAAATATCTGGAAAAAAAATGTGTTTATTATAAGCTGTGGGTGATAAATTAACTTAATAGCCTATTAACTGAGATAAGCTCTCATCCGTTATTCCATGAGTCAAACATTGTGGCTAGATGCACTGATTGGTTTAATGGTATACGTAGTAAACCAGGTGAAGACCCAAATTTCAAAATCTTTATCTCTAAATTTGGCAGCCATGCTAAATGTCAGGTTATGATAAAATTTATATCCATGATATAAAACTACTTTTTCGAACAACAAACTTTTGAAATTAAGATAAAAATAATTAGATATAATGTAATACTTAAATTATAATATGAAAAAGAATATTCAAAATAACACAGAAATAATAGCATTATTTATCCATATTTCTTATATATTTAAATTTATTTTTGTATATATAGTTAGTATCTATCTTTATTACATATTTTAGTTATATCTCCGATTCATGTTGAAATTTCATGACTTAACGGTAGTTCTTTAGTTCACGTCAAAGCTCTGGGAAAATGGCTAAAGAGTCAAAACTCCTTTTTCTTTGGAACTCTTTGGTCCATGTCAACAGTCCGTGAAATTAGCAAGAGAGTGAAAATTCATTTTTCTCCATAGCATCGTGGTTCACGTCAAAGCTTTAGGAAAAGCGGCCAAAGAGTCGAGGCAGTTATGTTTCAAAATTGTGAAGTTGAATAAGCACGTTTTCCTTCTCTTACTAGATTTGGCGTTCTCTAATACTCCGTTGACGTTATCGTAACCCATTCAATTATAATCAATTCCGTGACTCTAAAATGCTACAATGAGCTCATTTTCTTGTCATCGATCGGGGTTATATACTTTGGTGCCTTTGTGTTTTCTTTAGCGGTAAATAATGAGAAAATTCTACCCACCCTGCTTGTGGGTGTGCTGGCTTGGGCCTTCCCCCTCTAATTGCGGAAGGGGGGAGGTTCGAGTCTCGGCGTACGCATAGCGCGCCTTACTTGCGATATCGCGGGAGGTGGGTCCCTGCGGCAGCGTCCGAGTTTACGTCGCCGACCACGCACTTGCGAGGCGGTTCTCGGCCACCAAAAAAAAAAAAAAAAAAAAAATAATAATAATAATAATGAGAAAATTCTCATTATCTTCATATGTGCATTTTCATGTTCACCTACAAAAAGAAAAAGAAAAGAGGTGATAGAATATGAAATATTGTGATTTAATACTGTAATTAATTAAATAGTGGATTAACTATTACAAAAGTCCATGAATTTCATATCATAATCTATCTTCTATTAATTAGAAATTCAAATGATCAAATACAATATTTGCCCTTTTTCTTTTTCGTCGTAGTAGTATATATGCCCATTCGAACGTAAGAAGTCGGATATACTTCATGCGTTGGCATTTTCTCGTTTCGGCAATACTACTTCCTAATTCCGAGCCGACCATTTCCTTTTTCTTTTCCCGCACGATCACGTCTTTTACTGTTGTTCCCGACCTCAGATGATAGCTTATGCAATGTAGGCGCGATTATCAGAACCATTCCGTAAAATAACGATGTTCATCCGATGGAAATGCACGTGCGATCACATTTAAATATCCAACAAAAGAAATCCGACACATCATTTTCAATTTCGCGAAATACCTTTCCAAAGCCAAGCACTCTCGTCCTCGTCGGGGGAAAGGGACGAAGATCCCGATCGGACGGTGAGCAGCGAGCAGAGGGTCCGAGTCAAGCACGTGTAAAGAGCACAGCGGGACAAAAAGGGTGGAGAGATTATTCCACGAGCACGCTCGATTGGTGATGCCCCAGCAAAAAGATTCCGAATCCACCGCCTTTTTCAGTACAAGCAGAACCACACCGCTGTCAAGTTGCCAACTTCCCTATGCAATGTGCACCACTTATTTGATAAAGGCGATTGAACATAATTATAATAATATCGAAAGTGCTGCGATTATCCAACTGATACTTCCAATGGACGTCATCAATGCCGTTATTTGTATGGTTAGAGTTAATACAACGAAAAATCTGAAATTAATGAACATACGACAAATCTATTATAAATCACGAAATACCCTAAATTAATATTCTATAACAAATTTACCCTTCCGTTTAATTTTATCGTTAAATTATTAAATTTGATGATATGTGGTAGTCAACAAGTATACAAATTTGTCATTAGTGTATTAGTTTGTGATTTTTCGCAGTATTAATCAAATTCAACATAAATTAACATAATATAAATTTATCACAAATGTTTTTGGTGGAAAGAAAATTAGTTTAGGTTAATCTTGTCACATGTGCACAAATTTAGGATTTTTTCGTGATATTAACCATTTACTTTAACATTTAATTTCAATCTTCATGATCACACACACACACACACACACACACACACACACACACACACATATATATATATATATTATGGCATCTTGAATCATTTTAAATTTTTTCGATATATCTTCTTCTTTTTCAATGAGAATTTTAAATGAGCTTTTCATGTACCTTTTTGATCTGGTTTCAGGAGAAATCGTGCACCCTTTTTAAATTTTTTATCGTGTGTAATTATCGTGTGATACTTTGAAAATTGCTTTAAAAAATTTATTTGAAAGTTACTGATACGTTAAATTTACCTCAAGATTTCTCCTGATTTTACAAATATCACTTTTAATATGTGGATGAGTAAGGACCTCTTTTTTGGGAGATTTCAGGCCACCCGTATGAGAAGGGTGAAGACACAACTCAAAGTCTTGCGTGCATACCCCATCAAATTTATTTTAGGTTTGTTTTATACACGATTAAGAAAAATCATAATAATGTCATTGCTAAATTTATTGATGTACTAGCAAACTTTTAGGGCTTGTTTGATAATCATTTTGTTCTCGAAAATAAATTTTGTTCGAAAATAGTTCTTTTCATATTTTATTTTTTGGATGAGTTTTTTAGCGTTCAAAGTTTGATAACTCAGTATAAAATTTCTATTAGAAATAAATAAATAAATGCATTCAATGCAATCATTAATTTTTTTATACTGTAGAATTTCTTTAAATTTTTTTATAATTTTATAAGATTTTTTTCCCTTTTCCATTCTCTTCTTCTTCCTCCTCTAATTGGTTGTCAAACCTCTGGCCTATTGCTGGCCATTGTCAAGGACAACAAACGACTAGATGAGGAAGAAGAAGAAAAGAAAAGGAGAAAATAAATTGACTTGATTTTAGAACTGTTCCGAGAATAAACAAGTAACCTTTTTCTATTTTTTTTTATTCTGTTTCAAATCTATTATTGGAAACAAATTTGTTATTGAGAGTAGAAAAATTAATTAACATTACTAAATAGATTTCTATTTTTTTATTTCAAAGAAAAAAAAAGAAATGACGAAGAATTGATCGATTACCAAAAAAGCCCTCATTCAACGGAAGGAGCTATACAAAATGTTCATGTTTCTCATTATTGGACTGAACTATATATGTTATTTCAATCTTTGAGATGGTCATGACGGGGGTGCCGCACACGAGTGTGGTAGTTCACTCACACCTCGCTTGCGCGGTGAAATTTCCCGTGTGCCGCCAGGATCGGGATGTCGGAGCCGCGCCGAGCCTCCTGGTCAGGGAGAAGCTTCCGAGGACCGAGCCAAAATGCACCTCTGGCCCCCTCAGATATTTTCCTCTTTCCGAACGCAAGACGGACGAAATTTCCTAAGGTGGACTGTTACCGACCCGGCTCCAAGCGCCGGTCCTAAAATTCCAGACCTTACCCGACAGGAAGCCACCCGTTGGTTGTAGCCAAATGACTCCCTTGTCTTATCCATCGATGGAGAGGCTCCGGCGTTTGTGATCCGTAGATTCCTTTTCCTTAACTCATAAGTTGTTAGAAAAAGTATTTTATTTCTTTGGGAAATCTGGCGAAAATGTATTTCACCTAACTTGCATATTATAAAGATCCGTGTTTTATACCAAAAAAAAAAAAAAAAAGATCCGTGTTGATGAGGATCAATGACCAATAAATTGACACGTATGGGTGTTCCAACCGATAATTTGCTCAAGGAAGGCGCTGATTAATAAATCCTATGTTTCGTACATGAATTGTGCTCTCGATCCTTGTCAATTTTAGCACACTATAAGAAGTGGTTCATACAAAAAATTCATGTTATGAGAATTTCCTTAAGAACGAGATGGTCGAATTGGAGGACTTAACGTAGATATAGGTGGAAGGAAGGAATGCGATGCTCGATTTTATCAGCTTCGAGAACTTTTATGTAATTACTTAAATGTGAATGAATGAAGCACGCTTTGACCCCTACTCAAAACTTCATTGCCTTTGAAGCTAAATTCCCGAGATATATCTAAACTTTCGATAGAATGTCTAATATAAAGATACGCAGTTATCGTAACTTATAGGTGGAGTGAGACCACGTGTATATAGATGGCTATATAAATTTTGTAGTCAATATAAAAGAAATATCACCAAATGATGACATGATGTGGTGATTCTATTCGATTTAATTAAATTCAATGATCTTTGAAAAACTATAGATTGTTTTATTGGACATTGGACCGGACCTGTAGGTGGAAGGAAGTTGCCCTTTTTTATGGCGAGATTCTCACATGCAATCCAATCCCAAATTTCATAATCATATGAAATATACAATGTTACGTACTGTTTAATCTCTACACTGATATTATTATTATTTTTTTTGGTAAAATACACTGATATTATTCATATTAGATAAAAACTTTACGGATAAAGTGAAATTACATGTATATAAATTATTATATAAATTCTGTAGTCAAGATCAAGAAATATCATCAACGATGACGACATGATGTGATTATTCGATTCGATTTAATTAAATTCAATCGTCATCTTTGCAGATCTATAAGTTGTTTTATTGGAAATTGGACCGGGCTTGTAGCTGTAAGGAGTCGTCTTTTTTCGTTTTTTTTATGGAGAGATTCTCCCACGCGGTCCATTCGAAATTTCATAATCGTATAAAAAATATAATGCCATTAACTCCTCTGACGTACCGCCTAATCCCTGCACCGATGATATTCACATTAAACAAAGACTTTTCGGTATCGGAATCCGGAATATGTTGCCAACAAGCCGGGCGAGAGCGGGATAAGATACGGGCTCGCGCGCGTGCTTTCGGAAGCTCCGGACGCGCGTGGGCAACAGACTGGCGGAGGTGGACCCCACCTGGCCTTTTCTCCTCCAAAAGCTGAAAAAATAGGTTGGTTGGAAATAGAGTAGCAGCACCTTCAGAGCATATGCGCCTTCGTTCAAAAGAATATAATAAATAAATATAGAAAAAAAAGCTAAAAAGTGAACAAGGGATGATCCGAGGAGTATAAAAAGTATTGACCTTTGACCGGATGATGATTTCCACTTCGTGGCACGGGCGATGCTTTGGATTCATTTCTGCGAGACCAATCAAAGTCCCACCTCAGTCATCATGCACGGGCTTGGAAACCGAAACTGGAAGGTTTAGATAAAAAGTTAAGAAAAAACATCGGTTCATCTAGGCGAATTATAAGAACATCAAATAAATTACATAAAAGGTCGAAAATATTGGATGATTTTTTTCATATGGCCCATGATCAGGGTGGCTAACCATCGTCAGGTGATTCGTTATTAACATGGACGCTGCAATTTGCAAATAATAATTTCACTGTAGTTCAGGACGCATTTGTTTCGAAAAAAAATCAATGATTAATCAAACATGTTCTAAAAAAAATCTTACAAAAATGGACAAACAAGTTCGGATTATCGATAATGAAAATATTTTTATCAATTAATAATTTACGAGCAATCATTTCAGTGTTTTTTGAATTATTCATATTTCGTAAAATAAATATACATATGAATATATCCAATTATTCATCTTATTGTTCTCTCTATATTCAGCAATGTGTACTCGGAAGAAAAATGTAAACATCAAGCGCGCACACATCAATCTCCAAAATTAAAAAGATAAAATCCTCGTATCAAAGGGAGGTTATATAACTTGCGTAAAGTTTTCTACTTTTTCTTTTTTTTTGGGGTTGTCGTACGCCTACGACGTATGCTCTAATTTTCTTTTAATTTATACAGTACAAGGTATTAAAGAAATAGAGACATCTGTTTAGGAAAAAACACGAGAGAAAGGGCAGGAGAAATGGGGAAAGGGCTGCCGGTCCGTCGTCCATGCGTACGGTTCTGCGGTCCGTCTTCTTCCTCGCAATCCGCCAATCGCACTCGTACGAGAGAGAGAGCAAGAGGACGCAGAAGAGAGAGAAAGGGTTTTCTCTCTCCTCTCTCCATATTCACTGTTATCACCAGGTCCACTCAAACAGTAGACAACCATAACCACATCCCCTTTCCCCTCTCTCTCTCTCTCTCTCTTTCATGTCATCTATATAACACGGCCTCCGCTCCTCAGCCTCACCACACACGCACAACCAAAGCCAGCCAAATATCACCTCCCAGCAATCTCTCTCTCCCTCTCTCCGATCGTCTTGCTCGGCTCCGGCGAGCCTCGACCACCGGCGTGGCAAAAGGCTAGGAAAGGTAAGGTAAGGTGGAAGGGGTGGGGTAATACCCGGGACAGTCGAGTTGCAGACATCACGGCTATACACGGAGCAACGTCGCCTCTACTCATACATGTCCGTTCCGGCCGCCGCAAGGGTTGTCATTGCGTGACCGCGAACGTCGGCAACCCTTCGCCGCACGGCGGGCGCGGCGCTCTCCCCTCCGAAGGCGGCAGCCCCTCCGATCTCCTCTTCCTCGCCGGCGGCGGTCCTTCCTCCCCCTCTCCCCTCTACTAATTACTATTAGGTTTTTTTGTCATCTTTTGCCTACATCGTGTTTAAGCTTCTAGGGTATTACTTCCGTACACATCCGCTCTGATTCTTGAGAGCAAGCGTCGTCGGGGTGGGGGAAAATTAGATCTGTCTGGTTCCAGTCGCTTGAGAATAGCTAGGGTCTGTGTTTGGGGCTTTCGGTTCGTTGCTGTTGCATAGAGGGACTTAGCTAGAAAGAGTAGGAAAGATGATGCTTAGGATTAAGAGGGTTCCGACCGTAGTTTCGAACTACCAGAAAGAGGAAGCGGAGGAGGGTGCTCGCCGCGGAGGGGGTTGCGGCCGGAACTGCCTCAACAAATGCTGCATTCCAGGTAACTCCGGCGAATTTCCGTTTGGTCATGAGAATTGTGAATTATGTGCATGTGGGGTTAGCCGAGAGAGGTTTTTGATTGTCTGGTGTATGGCATGAGCAGGGGCGAAGCTCCCTTTGTATGCTTTCAAGAGGGTGAACTTTGTTGCTGGTGAGAAGGCTGGGATTGTGGGCGAGAATGCGGAGCCACCCGTTGCCTTCCTCGACTCGCTTCTTCTAGGGGAGGTAAAATTTGCTTAGCTGAGCGACGGACTGATGGATCCGGAATAATGTTTATATCTATGCAGTTCTAGTGTTGAATTAGATGAGTTGAACTCGTTTACAACTTCACTGTAGTGGGAGGACCGCATGCAGAGGGGTCTATTTCGCTACGACGTAACTGCCTGCGAAACCAAGGTCTCTTACTTGGCTCTCTATTTCAATGGATTTACATCCAGCATGCTGCGATTCAAGAGCTTGATGGGGTTATGAGTTCATTCTGAATTTGTGCTGTGATTCTGTTGCAGATCATACCTGGTGGATATGGATTTATTGCCCAGCTGAACGAGGGTCGCCATCTCAAGAAGAGGCCAACTGAATTCCGTGTTGATAAGGTCCTCCAGACCTTCGATGGAAGCAAGTTCAACTTCACTAAAGTTGGGCAGGAAGAGATCCTCTTCCAGATCGAAGCAAGTGAAGATGGTGAAGTGCAATTCTTCGCAAAAGCTCCAATTGATGCGGACAACTCCCCTAGCGTCGTTGCCATAAATGTAAGCATTCCTTTACCTGCACTAAAATCTTCCGTAAATTACTTGGAAGTTGCTTGAGCCAGCTTTGTGACTAATCCATGATCCCTGTCCCTACCGAACAGGTCAGTCCCATTGAATATGGGCATGTGCTGTTGATTCCTCGTGTCCTCGAATGCTTGCCTCAGAGGATTGACCGCGAAAGCTTCTCTCTTGCGCTTTATATGGCTGCAGAAGCTGGGAATCCATACTTTCGTCTTGGTTACAACAGCTTGGGTGCCTTTGCCACCATCAATCATCTCCATTTTCAGGTTTTTGTGTTGGCTATCATCTTAATCTTCTCATTCTAGTTTAGATTGAGTTTATTTTGCGCCGCTGCAATGTTTATATTAATCGGATAAGTGGAATTGTTACAGGCATACTACTTGGCAGTTCCCTTTCCGATAGAGAAGGCTCCTACCCAGAAATTAACTGCTTTGGAATCTGGAGTTACAATCTTTGAACTTGTCAATTATCCAGTCAGAGGTCTTGTTTTTGAGGGTGGAGACACCGTGCAAGATTTATCCAATGCAGTTTCTGACTCCTGCATTTGCCTCCAAGATAACAACATCCCTTACAATGTCCTGATCTCTGATTGTGGGAAGCGGATTTTTCTCTTACCCCAGGTAATCAAATCAGGCCGGCCATTTCTTCTACTTACCTTGTTTTACACCTTGATGTTCTTATTTGAAGCTGACTTCGTCTCTGCGTTGATCTCTTAACAGTGCTATGCTGAGAAGCAAGCTCTAGGGGAAGTGAATTCAGAGCTTCTGGATACCCAGGTGAACCCAGCTGTCTGGGAAATCAGTGGGCATATTGTCCTGAAGAGGAAGAAGGACTTTGAGGAGGCATCTGAAGAGAATGCTTGGCGTCTTCTTGCAGAGGTTTCTCTTTCTGAGGAGAGATTCCAAGAAGTGAATGCTCTGATATTTGAAGCCATTGCATCTGGGGAAAATGGGGGGCAGGACAACCCTGATGTGGAACCTCAAGCACCGAAAGATGTTGATGTCGTGAAGCAGAGCTCCCACCCTGCAATGGTGGCTGGATCGCAGGAGTGCCTGGTCCGGCAGTGAGAACTGGGTATGTGAGGGAGAGGAACAGGCACTGCTTGTATCTACAAGCCAACCGTCATGGTTTGGCATATTGCAGTATTGGTACCCCTGTGGATGCTACTAATTGATGGAATAAGCAAACCATGTTTGCTCAGTACGTTGTGTATTAGCAGTGTAGCTGCTTGTGTATGCCGTGTACTAGTTCCTCTTCCATGTAGTCCGGGGCCTGTTTTATGGAGGTCCACTGTTGATTATGTCAACTGCTATGTCATATTTGTTTGGTAGATTGATGATCGCTTGGTCTCAATGTTTGCTTGTGAGAAGGTTCCCCTACCCAAGTAAAGATTGGCTACTTCTATCTGCTATTGATTTATGACCCGTGTGAGCTTATTCCGCTCAAGGATGCTTCAGATTCTTGCTGAGGTCCAATTTAAAATAATCAGCTTCGTACTCCTGTACCTGTCGGTGTAAATTATAAACCTAGGTCAAGTCTTCCTGTCATCTAGTAGAGAATTTGGAATGGTGAGTGTACTGATTCTTCTCCCCCTCGTGCCAAGAGCTGCTAATGGCAACGGCGGACCTAAACATTCTGGATTATATGAACTGATCAATGAAGATTATCCTTAGATGGCTAACAGTATGCATTGAGCATTATCTGGCTTCTTGTTCAGATTTATTTGAGTAGGAATGTGCGGAATCATGTGGGATCTGCCTTCCCACTAAAACTAAGAATACGCGTGGGGACCGAAATCGAAACATGACATAACAGCATCCAAATTTTCGGGCATTTTCGGGTCGGTTTTCTTCCTTTTCCTGGTTAGTTTATGTCGAGCAACTTGTTTAGGGTGGTTTGGATCGTTGACGAGTTGCTTACCACTTTTGCAAAAGGAATCTGGGTTGGTTTTCTTTCGGTCGTTAGATTCGGGATATCACCAGAATTATTTTATCTTGGTGGAACAGAAATCGAACCTGGAAACCTCGTGGTTTTTGGGGCCCAAAGGCGCAACTTTTTTTCCCGCCATGATAGCATATGCGATGGCCCATCTTGCTTTCTGAGGAACAAAGCTTCGAACGTGTCTTATCAGGCCTAATTTGATACCATCCTGTGGCGTAAAATTCTTAAATTATAAAGCCTCTGACGAGAATATTCAATGTGGTTATCCTGATCCGGGGAAAAAAATGTCAATTCCATCATTTGAGGTATATAGATTAGTAATTATAGTTTTGTAAAGTCACTGTGGAGGTAAGAACTATATTTTGAAAAATTTAAAACAACTTTCAAAACATGATTTTATTATTTACCCATTTATTGCTAATATCATATGTTTATAGTGCGTAAACGATTTTGAAAATTTTCAGTCTGATGATGCCAATTTAGTTTTATTCCCAAATGAATTGTCCATTTACACAATAATTCGTTGTTGGCGTGAGATAATGTTTTATGCGAAAAAATTGATGTTGCCTCTATGCGAACAAGATAAACTTGCAACTCATATAAATTGTTAATTTTTTCTTGATTGAAAGTCAACGGGACTCAATCGAATGGAATAATTGAGGCAGGCGAAGATTTTATAATCCTGGCGTAATTTGATTTCTTCGTATGGGAGTTTCCGCATGCATCATAAAATATGGAGAAAGTATGGATAGACCACATCAGTGACTGTAATTGAAAGCGTTGCTTTGAATGATAAATCTTTGTTTTCCCTCAATCACGCGTGATGTAGACTGAACAAAATAATCTCTTCTTCTAATTTAAATTTAATTAAAACTCTCATTTTGTAATTTCCCCGGCCCCAACGCTGTAAAGAGCAATTTCTAAAATTCGAGAATAATAGCATATGCCCTACCCTCGTTCTTTTTTAATAGGCCAAGCCGGCGCCTGTCTTCTCTCTGCTCTCTCTCCGTAGATTTTTCCGACATATACTTACGAGCTGCACTGCACTCTCCACCTTGAAGCGGTTCTCTCTGTCTGTCTCTCTCTCTAACATCTTCTTCTCGCTTTCACGTCGAAGGCTCAAGCGAACGCCTCTTCAACAGAGACCCGCTCGGTCGCTGACAGCTTTTCTTGCCGCCGCCGCCGTCGAACTCAACAAGGAGCAGCGGCGCCGCGCCACCCGCATCACTTGTCGTTGTCGCCGGACCTCAGGTAACCCCGGCAATGCGATCGTCTCTCTCTCTCTCTGTTTCTAGCGTGGGTTGGTTGACCGGTTCTCTCTGTTTGTGGAGTGCGTGCGTGCGTGCGTGCGTTGGAACTTTGGGAATGTGAATTTGAGGCAAAGTTCGAAGCTTGGCAGTGTGTGATTTGTCTCTCTGAGTTTCGAGAGATTATGAATGCGGAAGCGTGCTTTTTCGGTGGGTCGTTTGTATACTTGGTTTCTGAGTCTCCGTGATTGCGTGAAAGTAACGGCATAAAAACGAAATGAGAGGTATCGATGAAGCCAAGGAGCTTCCATGGCTGAATGGAAACTTATGGCTGGAATTTGCCTACGACGGGGCTCCGGGGGCAGGAACAAGGGATGCGATCCCTGTACGCGCTACTACCCTTGCCCATCCCTTGGTAGGAAGGCGATTTTCCGGAGCAACACATTATCCGTCCTTCGTGAAGATCAGTGTTACTAGTATCCATCTATTTCAGTTTGTGCATAATTGGTCATCAGTTAAATGACTAACCTGGAAACTTAGATCTATATAGTGAGATCACCCTCACTTTAATCAGTAGTTTGATCCCCATCATTAGCTGCTTGTGGTCTATGTAACAGGTTTTTTACTACTAGTTGTTTGTGGTCTATGAAAAAAAGTAAACAATGTAATAGAGATTTGAGCACTGCTTATTTTTTTGAAACTTGGAACTGTCTGTGCTTATGAAAGTTGAGGGATGAGACAAAGGCAATAGGGACTTTAAGTTCACTTTGGTTGGTTTAAAGTGCCAAGGTGGCAGATGGTGGAAAGTATCGAGTGAAGGAGTTACATGATCTGCAGAAGTGCTCCAGAGCATGATAATGTGCAAGTACTTGAAAATGTACATTGATTCAAATGTGTTTTACGCACTGCAAAATCACAGTAGACATGGGCAGTTGCTTTGCAGATGCATGTGGAATGAGAACAGTCGTATTGTTCAAGTTATGACATCCTAGTTTATTTTGGAATTATATAGACCTGGGGTTCAAATTTATAGTTGCCGGAGTATTATCTACTGTGGTTTATTCAAAAGTGTTTGTGGTTAATCTGAATGCAGTTTGGCTTTTATGGGTTCCAAGGGTCTGCTCAGTTTGGCTTTTAGCTGTCTTATCCAGATTTCTTTGTTATGCAAATTAGAGCAGATACTGAGCACCCAGATACAGATGGACTCATCCACAAAATCTTGGGTTTTCCTGGAGTCTGATTTGGATTTGCTGTCTTTGTTTTGTCTAATTCAAGTTCGATTTGATTTGTTATTTTCACAGCTTGGTATCTGTGATCATGTTAAAGTGCCACTTCTTTTGATACAATTAGAAGCCATTTCGCTATTTGGGACCTTAGAGTTCGTGGAAAAGGAATTTGGCAAATTGTGGGATGCATTCAAATTCATTATGATCTGAATGTTTGATCCTACCCTACAACAGTTCTTGTTTTGGTTTGTCTAAGGTGAAATATCTTAAATCTTCTGGCTAATATTGCGATTCAATTTCTGTAGATTGCAATGGCTACTTCTTCCTCGTTCTCTGCCTACACGGCACAAGGGCAAATGTCCTGTCCTGAAGCTCAAAAGTCCCCCCAATACCTGTTCAAAATATCCACCTCTTCCTGCAAACAGTTGGTTCAACACGATGCTGTTTCTTTTTCTGCTTATATGACAAAAATGAGGTTGTCATCCTGTGGAAATCCGTTGAAGTTGGCTGTCTCTGAAAGATCTTCACAGAGAAAAGGATTGTGTTGCTCAGCCATGGATGTTGACCATTCAAGGGCTTCATTTTCTCCTGGAAAGAAGTTTCAACTCGATGATGTGATTGAAGCTCAGCAGTTTGACAGAGATACTCTTAGTGCTATTTTTGAAGTTGCACATGACATGGAGAAGATCGAAAAGAATTCACCTGGAAGTAAAATTCTCAAGGGTTATCTGATGGCTACTCTATTTTATGAGCCCTCTACCAGGACTAGGCTTTCATTCGAGTCTGCCATGAAAAGGTTAGGCGGTGAGGTCTTAACCACTGAAAATGCACGTGAATTCTCATCAGCAGCGAAGGGCGAAACACTGGAAGGTGATTTTTGACTTGTGTCTCTGCATGAGTACTGAGGAAGTTGCAATGCAATTAAGCATCTATTTCATTGCTTGGTTTGCAGATACGATAAGAACTGTTGAGGGCTATTCGGATATTATTGTGATGCGGCATTTTGAAGGAGGCGCTGCAAGAAGAGCAGCAGCTACAGCTGGAATCCCAGTCATTAATGCAGGGGATGGTCCAGGACAGCATCCGACTCAGGCACGGTCCATATGTCTTTGTTATGAGTGTCTATATGATAATACAGTTAGTACTGACCTAGTTCATAGTTACTTTAGCATCGATTAGGCTTCATTGTCCCTTTAGAAGTGTCGTTGATTACTGCATCTGTATTTGTTATTCGAATGAAGATCGTTATTTGGCACACCTGATATTTCGATATTTGGGCTCTGGGTCAGGCTCTTTTAGATGTCTATACGATTGAAAGGGAGGTTGGGAAGCTGGATGGCATTAAAGTAGCGCTTGTAGGAGACCTCGCTAATGGAAGGACGGTTCGTTCACTTGCATATTTGCTTACCAAGTACCAAGGTGTGAAGATTTATTTCGTGGCCCCTGATATTGTCAAGATGAAGGTATGCACTGATCTTCTTTGCATGCTTCTCTTCATTAGGTTCTTTTTTGGCTTGTTTTAAGTATTTGGAAATATGGGATGTAAAATGAAGGCTCTTTTTTCTCTTTTTCTTTGAGCTAACGGGAAAAGGATGTAAGTTATTAAGTTCCATCGCTTATGCGTTGTAATTTTTTCATCAGGACGACATCAAAGGGTACTTGACATCGAAGGGGGTGGAATGGGAAGAGAGCGCCGATCTAATGGAAGTGGCGTCTAAGTGCGATGTGGTGTACCAAACTCGCATCCAACGCGAGCGTTTTGGAGAGAGAGTCGACCTCTACGAAGAAGCCCGAGGCAAGTACATTGTCGACAAAGACGTGATGAATGCGATGCAGGAGCATGCTGTGGTGATGCACCCTCTTCCCAGGCTTGATGAGGTAAGTTCTCGCCCCCCTCTACGTGAAGTTGAAGCTTTTGACATGCCGTAACTGATCTCTTGGCTTCTTTTCTGGTTTGCACCGCGCGGTGCAGATTACGGTGGACGTCGACGACGATCCCAGGGCTGCCTATTTCCGTCAAGCGAAGAACGGTCTGTACATTAGGATGGCTTTACTGAAGCTTTTGCTTGTCGGATGGTGAAGCGTGAATGTCTGATCTTCCAACAGTTTTGCACTTGACGTTGCGAACTGAGTTTTTCTCTTTTGTTTCGGAGAACAATTCCATCACATGATTAAATGTCAAGTTTTGAGACTGCTGATTGAGGAGAGAGTATAATCTATGGAACAAGTTTTTATCTCGCTGTTCACATATTTTCATCTTAATCTTAATCTAAAATTCTTGAAATTTTCATAATATCTGGATGAGAAGTGAATTTATATTGTAAACTTCGACGGGAAAACCTTCAAAATGAGAATTGAACTCGGTTTAACACCTTTCCACTGCAGAAAAAAAGGGACTCGTGCTCTGATCGCATCATTTGGTCTTGAGAAGTGACGAAATTTCTAGGATCCAAAGATTTTATTACTCTATAAATTGAGAAATTTACAATTTCTAGAGTATTTGCATGGAAGTATGAGGTGTCAAACGGGGAACGCGAAGCGGCAACGCGGCAGAGCTCAAGAAGAACACGTATCGTCTTCCCTCTCCCTCCCTCCATCTCAGAACGAATGCCCTCGAACTCAATGTGAAGTGCTTTAAGAAAAACAGGGTAAAAACAAAGGGAAAGGAAAGAAAAGAAAGCCTGCGTTCCCTTTGAGGCACGCGTACTGACTTGCACAAAAAATGGCGGTGGGTAACCATCTCCGTCTCTGCGCATCGTCCCGGCCATGGAAGAAGATCTTCACGCCTCTGGCACCGTCAATGGCGTATTTGCGCCACGCCAAGGTATCTTCTACGTCGTTCTTTGGGTGGGCTGGACGTCCCTGCGAAAAATGGATTTTCGAGTTGTTTCCTAAACTTTCGATCGTCTATGGCTTTTCATTTTGGGTCCTGTTGAATTCGGACTGGTAATGTTCACGCCAAGAAATTAATTTGTGAGTCGGCGAAGTATGCTTCGGGTATACGATTGCAGTGCATATGCACGTGTACTGTGTACAATACACTTACATCCTCACGTAGATGGTAGAGACATACCTTATTCGGATTCACAAAACCAGATGCCAGATGTTCATTTGTTGTACAATCTGACAAGATCTACGCAAGTAGAGGGGAATATCCGGGAACAAATGTTTTCTCATTAGAAGGACAAGCATGACGTCCCACGAAGTTCTGGTTTCTTTCTCTTGGTGTATCTGGGCAAGCTTGTCAGATGCTACGTGTGGATGATAATTGATAAATGTCATCTTGTCATTATTACGTGCCTCCTAATTGACATCTTTAAAGTAGAGATATACCCAACGCAATGACTCCGAGGACGGCCACAGCGGATTGGAGGAGAGAGCGCCGTCGACGGCGGAGGAGTTCAAGAGAGTGGCCGAGGAGAAGGTGAAGGAGGCCGAGGAGAAGTTGAAGGAGGCCGAGCAAGGGGTCGCGAGTCAGGTGTTCGATAAGACGTATGACGGCACGGAAGAAGCGGTGCTGGGGGATGCTAACCCCGAATCGGTCAAGAAGAGGTACGAACAGCACGAAGAGAATGCCGACTACCGCAGGAGAGGGTAGACACGAGTGTTGAACGCACGCTCACTGTACTTGAACGTGGGTTAAGTGATATTTTCTTATGTTACATGACATTGAAATCTTCTTCTATACCCGCTAGTTTCCAACTGCTGAGGTCTTGCATTTGTTTTCTTCAAATAAGTAGAAAGGGTTAATACTAGAAAAATTCTAAATTGATACTAAAAACTCTAAATTGATATGTTCATGATTAATTTATTTAGGTTAATTTTTTGACTAACTAAAATTTCAAACCAATATGAATTTATCTCCTATTAGTTATTTTACTATCAAATTATTGAGTTAAATGACATATATCAGTTAATGGGCGTCTCAATTTAGGGTTCTATTCTCCATTTATTACAAATGTATGAATATGTGCTTTTTCGTGGTATTAAATCAATTTAACGAAAATTAATGAAAACTAATGTATGAATATGTGCTTTTTCGTGGTATTAAATCAATTTAATGAAAATTAATGGATGGTAAATTTGTCTTTGCGTATTAATTTGGGATTTTAGTAAATTTATGACATGTGTAGTAATTTGGAGGCTTTTTGTTTGGAAGTTTTTTATGATAAAGATATAATTTTAAGATAGATTTCTCAGTTTGAGGTTTTTTATTAATATTAACCTGAAACTAAAGAAAAGAAGAAGTTAGACAAGTTTTGGAGGCACTTTAAGGCAGTTTTGGAGGCACTGAGCTCACACACATGGGATTTGTCGTCAAATCGGTATCCTGTAAAGTAGTTTGAGGCGTAAATTTGTACTTTTTATAAGTAATTAATACGCGTTATCATTCACTTTAACCTGTTAAAGAGTATGGAGCAATATGGTTGATATGAAATGTGAAATAATATCGCATAATTTCATTTTTCTGCCGATGAAAGTCCTGTCGACATGACGTATTTAATTCCACAGATATAAAAATAGCCGCGCGCTTTGGTGGAGAGACACATCTTTAAACAGTGGCATCATGGCGTTTGACTTTGTTAACAGTTACGTTGTTCCTGCTCTCCTCCGAACTACCGCCTAACAAGTACACCAAAACATTCTCTTTTCCTCGTTAACTTATTCGAGTTGGTGCAAGAAACCATAATCTCTAGAACGTGCCTTGCCAGATCTTGCATTGAGGAGAAGAAGTCGACGTGAAGTTGGGCCGCGACCTTCTTTGGATTAGGTTTTGGTGATTGAGTACTTCACACTCCACCAAAAGTTAGGGTTAATTGTGTCTCACCATCGGAAAGAGAAGTCTGTCCCAGTTCGGGGACTATTCGGCATGGTCAATGAAGTTACCATTCACGTTCAACCCAAGACCTTTGTTGATCTTGATGTGTGATTGCTTTGGGGGTAATAGTTTGAGTATATAGTGCAACAACTTTTGAAAGAAAAATATTAACCGATGCAATGTGATATATTAGTGGCGTGATTATGTTTGGTTGTGATAAGAGATTCCCATAATCTAAGCAACATATTAATTCTTGTGAGAGCTAAAAAGGGTAGAGATGGACTATCAATGCTAGCGAGTCCATTTAGGTATATGACCATAAGAGTTCCATACCTTATTAGGGAATCGAGGTGGGTGAGCCTTATAAGCCTTGAAAAGATATAGGATCTTTTTATGGCCATACCAAATCATTTTAATGGCGACCGAAGTAATGAGTTAGTTAAGCGATAATAGGCACTAAACGGGAGGACACCTAACAAAACCAGCAAACGTGGCCGTCGTCCCCAGATCGCGAGTGAACAATCAGAAACGCGTGCGGCTGTTGAGATCGTGAACGGATCGCGAGTGATGGAGGGAGGGAGGGAAAGAAGCTTTCTAAATCGGAAGGATAGAGAAACGGAAACGGGTCAGGCGGAGGAGGGAGAGGGAGTGGTGTGGCGGGGGGGCGTTGGTTGCGGGCCATGATCAACAAAGCCGAAAAGCATGCAACGCCGGTGCGTTCGCAGATCTCACGATGGAAAGAGAGCAAGAGCTTCGCAACCTCGACAGGGAAAGACCCGGGCTCCATGTTGGGCCTCCCTCTTTCTTCTTTTTCTTCATCCCCGTGTTCGTCCCTCAAAAATGCTCATCGGACGGGGACGGGGACGGGGACGTGGACGTGCTATTTCGAGGGCGCAGCCTATGTGGTGACCAACCCCTAGTGAGTACCACCACCGCCATCTTATCACCTCTAATACTTTCGAGATTACATGCCACCCCTCGCCACTAGGGCAAGAAATGATATCATTAAATTTAATTTATCGTCATTTCTTTAATTTCTTGCACGTTTTTGCTCACGTTAGATTGAAACATGTTTTGAATAATGCTGAAGGATAGATTTCCGACAATCTATCTTGTCTTATCTTGTCAAAGTGGAAAAAATTGAGACTCGAATGCATTTAGGTCAATAAACGCTACCACGTCCATACCCAATCACATTAATTTTTCTCGTTTCCACATTGCTGGTTGTGCATGGAGTGAAACTTGCACGCCTCGTACATTCTTTTGCCAAAGTCACGTGCCTCTCTTGATAAAGGTTACTCCATAAGTAAACTATAGATTTAAAATTTTTGAAAAAAAGGAAAGAAAATCGTCACTCTATTTAATTTCCGATGACGTGGAAATTTTGATTTTGCCTCAATATGGTTCTAAAACCGGCGCGCAGACAAAAGCGGCATCATCATCATCATCATGGGAAAACATATTTTGTTTTCAACATTCTACGCTTTGTTTGCGGCTTTCTCATTATAATGTCTGCTTTCTAATTGATTTTCAATTTCTCCGTCCTCCTCCTCAACGTCGGCCGTACCGTAGCCCGTAGGCTGACATCAAAATCGGGACCATTCGGACCTGCAGGAGTCGAGCCTTTTTTCACCGGCGACGGAATGGCATTTTAACTTACTTGGCTGGACTAATGTCCGCAGCTTCTTTGACTTTTTCCTTTGACGTGAAGCTCGACCAACGTCGCGATTTGTCCCTAATGCGAGAGAAACTTTTGCTTTTCTTGTGGGAGCAAAGAACCAAACAGTTATCTATGCCTGAAATCGTTTCTTCATGCTGATTCGCGTTACAGAATACGGGGACTGCGAGTTCCCCAGGGGGTAACTAGAGAGAGATTCTTTCAACCGAGTCGAAATGGCGACTGCGTTTAAATGGAGACTTGGCCATGGAATTTGGTGGCGGGGGCCTTACCTCATTCCTCAATTCTTTTTCTTTAAACCCGGCCGGTGGTTGATTTGGGTTTGGGGTCTGGATAGGTAGGTCCTTTAGCTAATGGCTATCTTTATTTCTTCTGCAGGAGGATTAGGTTAGCTTTTGCACGCCAGTTTTCCTTGACTCCTCTGCCTGTAATTATTTAGCCTACTTATTGTATTTTTCCCCGTGTTATTATAATAACATTGAGGACTACTTGATTACTGACGTGGACGCAATACTTATTCTGTCCGACATGGTTTCTTAAGGGCGATTTAATTTAATAAGAGACGGAGAGGTGTTTATCTCTTATGGCTGGCCGTCTTCTTTGTTTTGGCTCATCTTATGACTGAGCTCCGTGCCGATGATAATGATAAAAAATAGCCGCGCCTGATGCGCTGTGTTTCGTAGACGCCTTCGAATCACGGCATTCTTCTAATATTTGAATAAAGTGGGCAGAGTCTCATCGTTTCTGAAAAGACAGAAAGATAATTTAGAAATCTTTAACTATACAATATGGATTTAAGTGGATAAAATTATTGCGCTACAGTCTCTTATGAAAGAGGCTGAGGCATAATTAAAGTAATCATTAGATGCTATCTAATACAAATCTTAACAATAAAATATACTTATCTTTGAAGAAATAAGTTTCCATAATCAATTTCCGCATAATTAAAGTAATCATCTATAAGTGAGAAATTGGACGTTGATGCGACAAATCAAAAGTCAAATGTGAGTTCCTCTTTTTCTCGGTTTTCCTAATGGCTTGCCCTCTTCTTTGTTTGGCCCATGTTATGATAATGATATGTAGAACACGAAATAAGGTAAAATTAATCACGGCAAGCTTTCAATGGCTATGGACTGACTTGATGGAAACTGCTGATCATTTTAGCATTCATTTTCATGGGGTACACCGGAAAAAAAGAAAAAGAAAAGGAAAACGATTTTGTTTATTTCACAAAAAATAGATATTTTGGTTTTCTTTTTAAACAATCTCTTGTATCATTTGAAATAATTAGTCAATAAATAATGTTTCTCTTTATCGACAACAAATTAGGTGTAGATATTTTTGTAAATGATACGATACAAGCAATCATTTTTCAAAAAATATCTTTTGTAAAATTCATTTATGTTTCGCAAAACAAAGGGAGTCGTAAAGATCGTTGCCAACTAGCCGTGGCGCCACGCCACCGGCATCACTTATCGTCGTTGCTGGACCTCAGGTAACCCCGGAAATGTGATCGTGTCTCTCTCTGTCTCTCTCTGTCTCTATGTCTAGCGTGGATGAGTCGACCGGTTCTCTCTGTCTGAGGAGTGTGTGCGTACGCGCGTTTTGGAACTTTGGGAATGTGAATTTGAGGCAAAGTTCGAAGCTTGGCATGTGGGTGTGTCATTTGTCTCTCTGAGTTTGGAGAGATTGTGAATGTGGTACCATGCTTTTTCGGTGTGGGTCGTTTGTATATTTGGTTTTGAAGCCTTCGTGATTGTCCCTATAAATAGGAGAAAGCATAAAGGCAAAAAAATGAAAAAGAGGTATCAAAAAAAGGTCATGTAACTCCCTCAAATAGTTTCCATGGCTGAATGGAAACTTTTATAAGCTGGAATTATCTTTGTCCCATAAACGGGGCAAAATATCCTATCCTTGAGGCAGGAAAATAAACGCGATCCCTGTCCTTTAAATTCTAACAGTTTGTATATTTGGCCATCCTTCGTAGGAAGGCAAAAAAATGAAATAAGAGGTATCAATGAAACTTAATCCGTCCTCCGTGAATGGAAACTTTTACTGGTATCCGTCTATTTCAGTTTGGACGCGATCCCTGTTGATCATCATCCCTTCGTAGGAGTTTTCAGATGACTGACATTATCCGAAACTTGCATTTATAGTGATATCATCTTCGCTTGAATCAGTAGTTTGACCCCAGTATTAGCTGTTTGTAGTCTATGAAACAGGTTTCTGCTATTAGCTGTTTGAGCACTGTTTATTTTTTAGAAACTTGGAACTGTCTGTGCTTGTGAAAGTTGAAGGATGAGATAAAGGCAATAGGGACTTTAAGTTTACTTAAGTTGGTTTAAAGTGCCAAAGTGGCAGCTGGTGCCAGGTGGGAAGTATCGAGTGAAGGAGTAACACAGTCTGCTGAAGTGCTCCAGCGCATGCTAATGTGCAAGTACTTGAGAAATAAGAATGTACATTGATTCATTGATTCAACACTGTTTTACACACTGCAAAATCACAGTAGATGCTGGCAGTTGCTTTACAGATAACATCCCTTTTTGCATGTGGAGTGAGAAAGTCAAGTTGTTCAAGTTATGAGATCCTAGTCCATCTTGGAATTATCTTGACTCAGGGTTCAAATTCATAGTTGCTGGAGTATTATCTACTGTGGTTTATTCAAAAGGTGGTTAATCTGAATGCAGTTTGGCTTTTATGGGTTCGAGTTCACCAGTGCAGTGATGCAATACCTTATAGAGGATTTGTTTGACAAGCCTTTGAAGTCATTGAATTAGATTCAAGTAGATGGTCAAGAACACGTTCTTTGTCTCTAAAAGCTTCATGCCCCCGACCATAACCCGCCCCCTGAGCTCTCTCACAAACTTGATGAGTTGGTCCATGGAACCATCCATTCTTTGAAGGCAACAGCATAAGGAGAAAAATTGCTAAAAATGATCATAAGACGGGTCAGGTATGGGTCAAGAAATTTGCATTGTAAATAAATGTGTCATAAATGGGTTGAATGGATCAATTTGGGTGGGGCCATTTATGAACCGACCCGACCTATCTGTCGATAGGGTTAGTTGTAGGAGTTAGTAGACTTTGATTTTTACATTTGTATGCTTTTATCACCTTAATGTTGCTTACTGTTTACAGCATTATTCTGGGAATGCCTTTCTGTTGCCAAGAAAGTTACGGTCTTTATTTGCAAGGGCAGGCAAGTTTTCTCAATTAATGTATTTTGTTTGGCATAGCTGAGCAGATGAGCTTCAATATTTGATTTAACTCGCCACATTGGCAAAATCTTCAGATGCTTTTAGCTGTCATATCCAGATTTCTTTGTCATGCAAATTAATGCAGATACTAAGCACCCTGAAACAGATGGACTCGTTCACGGAAGCTTGGGTTTTCCTGGAGTCTTATTTAATTTGCTGTCTTTGTTTTGTCTGATTAAGTTCGATTTGATTTATTATTTTCACAGCTTGGTATATGTGATCATGTTAAAGTGCCACTCAGAAGTAATTTGTCCATTTGCTTCCTTCTTTTGATACAAGTAGAAGCTGCTTTGCTTTTGAAACCTTAAGAGTTTGTGTAAAAGGAATTGGGCAAATTGTGGAATGCATTCAAATTCATTATGATCTGAATGTTTGATCCTAAATGCAACAGTTCTTGTTTTGGTTTGTCTAAGGTGAAATATCTTAACTCTTCTGGCTAATATTGCGATTCAATTTTTGTAGATTGCAATGGCTACTTCCTCCTCGTTCTCTGCTTACACGGTACAAGGGCAAATGTCCTGTCCTGAAGCTAGAAAGTCTGCCCAATGCCTGTTCAGTATATCCACCTCTTCGTGCAAACAGTCGGTTTACCGCAATGCGATTTCCTTTTCTGCTTATATGACAAAAATGAGGTTGTCATCCTCTGGAAATCCATTGAAGTTGGCTATGACTGAAAAATCTCCACAGAGAAAAGGATTCTGTCGCTCAGCCATGGATATCGACAATTCAAGGGCTTCGTTTTCGCCTGGAAAGAAGTTTCAACTCGACATTGACAGAGATACGCTTAATGCTTTTTTCGAAGTTGCACATGATATGGAGAAGGTCGAAAGGAATTCACATGGAAATAAGTTTAATTAGCACTAATCTCTTTATTTTTATTTTATTTTGTACGGTTATCTTACTTATTAACCTTTATTAGTTCAAATGTTGTTTTCGTTTATTAAGTATTTTGGAAATTATGAAAATTCAGAGTTTTATTTATTATAAAAAAAATAATGTTATTATTCCAAATTTTTATATGTGTCATACTTGTTCAGTTTGCAATTTCTTTCGAATGATTGCAATTGTTTATTTTACAATTTCTTTCGAAAGGACATCTTTATTCACTTTACAACCTTTTGCGAAGAGTTGCTTATTTTTTAAGATCGATATGTGTCTTTTGCGAAGAGTTGCTTATTTTTTTAAGATCGATATGTGTGTGTGTGTGGATTTTTGGCATGAACGAATATGAAATCATTTTCGAGTTTTCTTTTCAAAACTATAACCATCTTTTTAATCGTTTTTTAGAAAGAATCTAAAGAAATAATTATAGTATTATTATTTGAGATTTTATTATATCTTCGAGGATATTTGTTGATGATCATTAATAATATTATTGGGTAAATGAATTTTTAAAGAAAGTGACATCACTTCTTAAAGTTTGACTTGATTGTTCTATTGATTTGAAATCATATTTTTTCAATAGAAGCATGAGGTGTCAAATCGGCAATGCATTCTAATTTCAAATCGGCAATGCATTCTAATTTCACCAAAAAAAAAAAAAAAGAAACAAGTTGAAGGAGGCCGAGCAAGGGGTCGCGAGCCAGGTGTTCGACAAGAAGAGGTATGAACAGCACAAAGAGAAGGCTGACGACCGCAGGAGAGGGTAAGACCGGAGTGTTGAACGCGTGCTCACTGTACTTGCGTACGGGTCAAGTGATATTTTCATATGTTATATGACGTGGGAGTCTTCTATGCCCGCTGGTTTTCAACTTCGAGGGCTTGTATTTGTTCCATTAGTTTTCTTCAAATAAATCAAGGAAAGAAGGATTGGATGACACATAACAATTTATCATAAAAAAAAACTCAAAACTGTTATTTTTGTGACAACTCTATTCCAAATTATTTTTTTAATCATTAAAAATTTCAATTCAAGTACACGGCGATAAATTTATCTATTAATTTATATTAGATTTTACTATCACATTATTGAGTTGGATGACACATAACAGTTGGCAAGTATATTAATTTATGATTTTATTGTTTATAATAGGTGTACCTAGTTTTTTATGGTATCAATCTAATTTAACAAAAGTTAATAGATGGCAAATTTGTACAAATATATCTGTTTGAGATTTTTTTAAGGTAAAAAGATTAGTTTGAAGTAAAATTGTTATGTTTCAGTTTTGGGTTTTTGGTGATTAAAAAATTAATTTTAGGTAAATTTATCACAAATGTGCTAATTTTGGGTTTTTTTTTATGGTATTAATTCTAGAAATTTTTTTGGATGTCCTAAGGTCACGTACAAGGACAATTGTTGTCGAATCGGTCTTCTGTAAATTAGTTTAAGGTGTAAATTATTACTTTCGTAAGTAATTAATGTGTGAAATCATTCACGTCAAGATGTTGAAGAGTATGGAGCAATATGTCGATATGAAATGTGAAATAACGTCACATAATTTCACAATTTTCTGCCAATAAAGTCCTGCCGACATCACCACCGACCGTGGTAGCTCCGATGGTTAAGTCTTCTCCACCGTGGAGGGACCCACTGACCCCTTCTAGGAGGGAGAGGGTTCAACTCACCGTGGAGACGCTTGGCGTCTTACTCGTTTCACGGAGGTGGTGGGTCCTCCCATGAGGCCCCAGGGTTTACCCTCGTCCACCCCGGGCCTACCGAGACTGTCCGTGTTGGAATGGTGTGCGGGTTCCCTGGGTCATCAAAAAAAAAAAAAAAAGTCCTGCCGACATCACGCGTTTAATTCTACGGATATAAATGGAGCCGTGCGCTTTGTTCAAGGGATACATTTAAGACAGTTGCATCATGGCGTTTGACTTTGTTACCGGTTACGTTGTTCCTACTTTCTCCTCCGAACTTCGCCTAACAAATACACCAGAACATTCTCTTTTCCTCATTAACTTATTCGAGTTGGTGCAAGAAACCCTAATCCCTAGAACGTGCCTTGCCAGATCCTGCACTGGGGAAAAGAAGTCGACGTGAAGTTGGACCGCAACCTTCTTTGGAAGGGTTTGGTGAATTGAGTTCTTAAAACTTTTCCCAACCGCACTCACCAGCTTCATCTCCCTGCTGCCAGTCACCACCGAAACTGGGCAGGTGGACGGAAAGCTTTGTGCGCGTAGCTGGTTTATTTTTTTTTGGCCAACCCGAAATCCTCAACTCCCTCCACCAATGTACTCTCGGAGTTTCAACATTCGATAAACTCATAATCAATATTCTTTAAATGAAAGAAGAAAGCAACTCGAGATCTCCAAAGCCTCTTCCTTCCTCTCTCTCTCTCTCTCTCTAATTATTCTTTTCTGGCTATTTCTTGAAGCCAAGGGCTTCCTCTATTGAGAATGTGAAATGAAGAATTTATGTGAGTGAGTTGAACAACTTGACAACGGAGGAAGCAACGGCGCATGCTACAAAGGGGTCCAAACACGACACTACGCTTTGATTACTTCTGCTGATAGCGACAGTACATCAAACGCTCTTATCCTTACAGCCTCAAAGCAAAAGTCGTCCCTTGCTGCTATTGTTTTCACAAGCATCTACTCCAATTTTGATGATGCAAGTCATGTAGCCACTCCACGATGTTACCATCTGGTACATCGATAATCACTTTGCGATGTGGCAATTGGGTATAACCAAAGGCTTTATCGGAATGAGAATCTTCTATTACTTACGAAGAAGCTGATCCGCCAGTGTTCTTTTGGTTCTAACACTACTCGATTTGCGAAGGTCAGAGACAGGAGCTAGTAAACGGATTAATGGCAGGAAATTGATGGAGCCTTTGATTACGAAGCATTTTTTCCGGAGGGGAAAGGGCAGAGATTGCAGACAGAATTAAGAGATTTTAAGGCAAAGTCAAGGAAGCAATCAATTGAAACCTCCTAAAAAGAAAACAAAAATAACGGATAGTTAGCAGTAACAGCATTGTTGCCCGTTAAAACCTCGGCCCGAAGTCCCAGCCCTGCAATAATTAACCAGTGGCCCAAACGGACCCCTCACGAAATTGCCCGGTGGCCCCTCCCAATCTCAATCTCAATCATGACACATCAAATCTCCTTAACGTTCACATTTAGATTGCTGTCCTTCAACGCTCCACCAAAAGTTAGGGTTAAATGTCTTTCACCACGAGAGAGAAGTCTGTCCCAGATGGGGGGACAATTCGGTGCGGTTGATGAAGTTACCGTTCACACTCGATCCGAGACTCGTTGATCTCGTTGTGCATTTCTTTGGGGGTAGTAGCACGAGTACACAGTGAAATAATTTCCAAAGAAAAATGCTAGCCAACGTAACGTGATATATTAGTAGCATAAATATGTTTGATTGCGGTAACTATTAGTTCTTGCGTGTTAAAAAGGGCGGGGATAGACTATCAATGATAGCGACTCTATTTAGGTGTTGCTATAAGAGTTTCATACTTTGCTAGAGAATTGCGAGGCCCATATAAGCCTAATGTGAATAGAATTCTTAATCTCGTGAAAGAGACATGATCTTTTTACCGATGTACCAAATCATTTCAATGGCAACCGAATTGATGAGTTAGTTAAGCGAAACTAGCACACGTGGCTGTCGTCTGAGGAGTCCTAATTGAGGGGGAAGAGTGGGGAGATCTGAAACGTGTCCGGCCGTTGAGATCCTAATCAGATCGCGAGTGATGAAAGGAGGGAGAGAAACTTTCTAAATCGGATGGCAACAGAAACGGAAACGGTCAAGCTGGGGAGGGAGTGGGAGTGGCGTGGTGGGTCGCGTTAGTTGCACCACGAACGACGAGCCGAAAGCATGCAGCGACGAGTGATGCATTCGCAGATTTCACAACAGAAAAAGCAAAAGCTGATAACCTCGATCGGGGAAGGACGTGGCTCCACGTTGGGACCCACTCTGGACCGACCCATTTCCCCCACTACCCAGTTTTTCTCTCACTCGTGCCTATAAAAAACCGTGCGGCACTCGTCCCTCAGAAAATCTCCTCCCCACTCCCTCCCTCTCCAAAGCTCATGCTCTGCTTCCACCGTCCGAAACAGAGCATGGCGAGTCCTGCATTCTCTTGCCTCCTCCTCCTCCTCCTCGTGTCCATCTTCGCTCTCGCAGGTAACCTCCCGCCCTCGCCTTTTCCCCATTCCATGAAAGTCTCCCTTCATCTGTTTTTAGTCCTAAACTCGTGCATGAGTCGAACGAACTCCTTTTGTAAAAGGAAAGTCCCTATCTTTCTTGACACTCATCCTCTGGTTCTGGCTTACCTCCACGCCCGCTCTCCTCCAAAAGAACGACCGAAGTAATACGTGAGAATTTTTTGTCTGGCACATTGGTCGTGTCCTCGTTTAGAAATTCACGTGTTAATTTCAGAAACGGCCCACCTCCAGATTTAGCGCGGGAGCATATCTAATTCCTCGGATGCTGGTTCTGTCATCCTTTACATGACGCCTCATTCTGTTTTCTCGTTCCCGATTTTCATCATTTTGTCGTTAACGTTTATTGCAGAGTCGGGCTCGGTCGGACTGAACTGGGGCCGCGTAGCCAACGACCTCCCGCCGCCGGCGAAAGTGGTGGAGCTCCTGAAATCGCAGGGCATCACCCTGGTCAAGCTCTATGACACCTACGACGGCGCCCTCACGGCCCTCGCTGGCTCCGGCATAAGCGTTGTCGTCGCCCTCCCTAACGAGCAGCTCTCCTCCGCCGCCTCGGCCCAGTCGTTCACTGACTCGTGGGTCCAGTCCAACATCTCCAAGTACTACCCCTCCACCAAGATCGTCGCCATCGCGGTCGGCAACGAGGTCTTCGCCGACCCCAACAACACCACTGATTTCCTCGTGCCCGCCATGAACAACGTCCACGCCTCCCTCGTCAAATACAATCTTTCCGACATTTCAGTGTCTTCTCCGATCGCGTTGAGCGCGCTCCAGACTTCGTACCCGACTTCCTCCGGGTCGTTCAAGTCGGATCTCGTCGAGCCCGTGATTAAGCCCATGTTGCAGTTCCTTCGCAAGACCGGGTCGTACCTCATGGCTAATGTCTACCCGTTTTTCGCTTACACGGCCAATTCGGATCAGATCTCGCTGGATTACGCGCTGTTAAAGCAGAATCCTGGCGTCGTGGATTCCGGTAACGGATTGAAGTACAACAGCCTCTTCGACGCCCAAGTCGACGCCGTCTACGCTGCCATGTCGGCCCTCCAATACAACGACCTCAAGCTGGTCGTGACGGAGACGGGCTGGCCCTCCAAGGGCGACGCCAATGAAGTCGGTGCGGGCACCGCGAATGCGGCAGCATATAACGGGAACCTGGTGAAGCGGGCCCTGACCGGGACCGGGACGCCGTTGAGGCCGAACAACACCGTGGATGTGTACTTGTTTGCACTTTTCAACGAGAACCAGAAACCGGGTCCTACGTCAGAGCGGAACTACGGGCTGTTCTACCCGAACGAGCAGAAGGTTTACAGCATACCGCTCACGTTGGAGCAGCTCGCGAGCGACCCGAACAACGCGAGCAAGGCCCAGGTCCCGACGGCCCCCGTGGGGCAGACGTGGTGCGTGGCCAACGGGAGAGCCGGGGCGGAGAAGCTGCAGGCGGCGCTGGACTACGCCTGCGGAAAGGGAGGGGCCGACTGCCAACCCATCCAACAGGGCTCCGCTTGTTACAATCCGAACACGTTGGAAGCCCACGCTTCGTATGCGTTCAATAGCTATTACCAGAAGAATGCTCGTGGGGCGGGGACGTGCAATTTCGGCGGCGCAGCCTTCGTGGTGACGCAACCTCCCGGTGAGTACCACTACCGCCACTCTATCACCTCTAAATTCTTTCGATAGTACATATCACGCCATGCCACCATGGTAAGAAATGATATCGTTAAATTCAATCCATCGTCATTCTTTGATTTCTTGCACATTTTAGCTTTCATTAGATTGAAACATGCTTTGAGTAATGCTAATGGGTCAATTTCCGACAATTGATCTTGTCCAATTTCGTTAGATTGGAAAAGATCGAGACTCAAATGCATTTAGGTGACTTAACACTCCCACGTCCATACCTAACCCCATAAAATTTTCCTCGTTTCCACATTGCTGATTGGGCATGGAGCGAAACTTGCACGCCTCGCGCATTCACTTGCCGAAGTCATGCGTCTCCTCTTAGAAAAGGGTACTTCATAAGAAAACTATGGTCGGGTTTTGTTTTTCGCCTATATAAAATCAAGTGACGTACCTCTAGATTTAGGATTTTTGAAAAATAGAAAGAAACTCTTCGCTCTATTTAATTTCCAATGACGTGGAAAATTTGATTTTTCCTCAGTATGGTTCTAAAACCGGCGGACAGAGAAAGGCGGCATCATGAGAAACCATGTTTTGTTTTCGACATTCTACGCTTTGTTTTGCGGCGGTATCGTGATTTTCAATTTCTCCGTCTTCCGTCTCAACGTGGGTCGTAGTATAACTGTAGCTTTGAGTCGTGATCGGGACATCCGGACCTGCATGGCCTGATCATCGTCAGCAATTGAGTCGTGCGTTTTCTCAACCGATTCGGAATCGCATTGGACTAATGTCCATAGCTTCTTTGACTTTTTTCCTTTGACATGAAGCTCGACCAACCGATAGTCTTACTGCATTTTAATAATTGGATCTCTTCGAGGCAACACGTCGTCATTCGTCCTTAATGCGAGAGAAACTTAGCTTTTCTTGTGGGAGCAAAGAACCAAACAGTTTTCCATGGCTGAAATCGTTGTTTTGCTGATTTGTGTTGCAGAATACGGGGAGTGCGATTTCCCCACGGGGTACTAGAAGGAGAGAGATTCTTCTAACCAAGTCAATAAACGACAGCGTTCGGTGGAGACTTGGCCATGGAATTGGGTGGCGGGGGCTTAGCTCATTCCTCATTCTTTTTCTTTAGACCTGGCCCAGTGGTTGAGATGGGTTTTTAATTTTTGTTCAGGGTCCGGATAGATAGGTCCTTTATATATGGCTATTTTATTTCTTCTGCAGGAGGATTAGGTTCACTTTCGTTCACCAGTTCCCTTGACTCTTCCACCGCCTGTAATTATTTAGCCTCCTTATTGTATTTTCCCCCCTGTTATTATAATACATTGGCGATTGCTTGATTACTGATGTGGACGCAATACTTAATCGGTCTGACATGGTTTCCTAAGGGCGATTTAATTTAATAAGAGACAGAGATGGGTTTGTCTCGAATGGCTTGCCCTCTTCTTTGTTTTGGCTCATCTTATAATTAACCTCCATGCCAATGATGATTACAAAAGATAACCGTGCGTTCTTTTAACACTCATATAAAATTGCGTGGAGTTTCGTCGTTTCTAAAAAGACAAGACAAAAGAGAATTTACAAATTTTTGGCAATACAATATAGATTTAAGTGGATAAAAATTGTTGCGCCACAGTCTCTTATGAAATCGACAATGCTGAGAGGGAAATTGGACTCTGACGTGACAAATCAAAAGTCACTTATGAGTTCCTCTTTTTCTTGGTTTTCCTAGCGGCTTGCCTTCTTCTTTGTTTGGCCCATCTTATGATAATGCTCCATGCCAACGATAATGAGCTGTAGAACACGAGATAAGGTAAAACTAATCATGGCACGCTTTTAATGACTATGAACTCACTCGATCAGAACTCCTTATTGTTTCGGCATAGACTTGCATGGGGTACAACGGAAAAAAAAAAGAAAAGGAAAAGTAGCGATTTTGTTTATTTCACAAAAAATAAATGTTTTGAATTTTTTTTTTAGGATCACTTGTATGATTTGAGATAATTAGTCAACGAATAATGTTTCTCATTATATCGCAACAAATTAGGCGTAACTATTTTTGTAGACGATGCAATATAAGTAATCAATTTTTAAAAATTATTTTCTGCAAAATTCTTTTATTTTTGGCAGGATAAACGGAGTCGTGAAAATGGTTGCCAAATTGGCCGACAAGGTTCTTTGAAGTGTGGACATATGTATTGAAGGAATGGAAAAAATCAAGCAAAACCGCAAAAACAAGAAAGCAAAGGATAAATAACTGCAGTCTCGGGTCAGGATTAATTTTCGGATGCTCAGATGAAGTGCGCGGGAGTTTCATCACTTCTGATAAATAAAACAACGAGGCCCAGAAAGAGAACCCATGCAATTTTGGTTGGGTAGGCCTTGGGTCGACCTGGATCAATTATTTTAGCTCGGTTCATGAAGTACAGGGCCTTAATCGGAACCGATCCTGCTACGAATCCAAACCAAACGGGATGAAAAGCACGATTCATGCAGAGGTGTCTCCAACGAAGACGGAAGACACGAAGGATCGTGGATTCCTAGCATATCACGAAAGGCGTAAACGGGCAGTTCGGACGGGCTTTGGTACCAAACAAGATACCTGATCTCTTCCTCTTTTTAAGTTCACTTCAACGAAATACTCGCTTAGATATTCCAAAAAGCAACGAAACTCGCTTCTAAATCTCCTAGGATTAGAAAGAACATACTTTTAGGGTTTAGGGTTTATCTCCAGTTTTAGGATTTGTGTGGTAGAATATACGGAGAAGGTCGACCGTTGCTCGTATTTTCGCAGATTATTTTCATAACGAATGATTTGTTCTGAATGATGGGTCAAGGTATGAATATTTTGATGAGGAATATTTGGACATGCCATGCAAGTATGGGTCAAAGGACTTTGCTCTCCTATTTCATGTAATTCCCTATGCACATCTGAGGCATAAAAAAAATAAAACGACCAAAAGACAATCCCTGGCAAAAAAAAAAAAACAGGTACATTGGAATTAGGATACATAGGTCCACAAATAACTGCTTTCGTCACGACTTCCTTTTTGTTTCTCATTTCCCTGCAAAAGTTTATAATGGTGCGTCTGAATAATTTTTTTTTTCATTTTTCATAATTAAATTTTTTTGGATGAATGTATTTAGACTATTTCTTAATCCAAGATACCTTAACCAATCATGATATATAAATTTTGGCATGTAATTGCACGTATAATTTCTTTTAAATTCGAACAATACTTTAAATTTTAGTAGAAAGGTGAAAAATCATTTCATATCGCAATGCATTTCCCAAACTATTTCAAACTCCATTTTGTAAACCGGTTCACAAATTATTATATAACATTTTGTAAACCATATTATAAGTCAATGACTAATTGTAGGTTTTTCCTTTAGCGAACCCATTTGTAGGCAGTCAATTCAGACTATAATTCAAAGATAACATTTCCATATCTAAAACACAAATGGTAGTTGATCCAGTATATGCAAGAAATATGCTCGTTCTTAACTTATAATATAACTAATCCATTTCATTATCAAAATATGAGTTTACAAAATCAAAGAAAAGATAGTACCACTCACCTTGGAATGCCTACGATCAAACAACAAATGTTACTTGAATTGTCAAACTCACGATCCTAACAATTAAATGAGAAACAATGTTAAAATTGAGTAAAAATCTACCTCAACTATGACACAGCGAAATTACGCCTAAAAGCTAACAAGATGACTATTGCGTGCCAACAAATCGCTCACTCGAAAAGATTATCTAAACCTCAACATAATGCAAAACTCGCACACTAAACCCCAAAATTTCGCTTTGACCAAACTGTTGCTCCAAATTGACACCCATCGAACCCACTGCTCTATAACTGTTGGATATTTCAATAATATTTTGAAATATTTACAATAATAACTTCGATAATAGTTATGACCGCATTGAAGACCATCATTATGTTTAATGGTCACATAACGGTTTTTTAACGGTCATACAACGGCTTTTCAATCATTTTGTAACGTTTAATTTATATCTCAAATAAATCATTCATTATTTTACAACGGCTCTTTTAACGGCTCTATTTTGTCTGAATATAAAGTCTCATAAGGCAATCTTAAAAATACACACTAAATGAAATAGAGAATATTCTTTCTTTTTGAAATCTTTCCTTTCCTTTTCTTGCTGGGTTATACACAATGTTGTTTCTGTTTCTTCAAATATTCAGTGCGGAATATAGAAGAAGGTCTATTGTATCTTGGGAGGATAGCCGTCAGAAGCCTATCGCACCGAGTTTCGCACTCTGAGGGGTGGAATTATCCTTAAGGACAGTGCTTACGCTTGCACGCCTTAGACAAATTTTTTTGTTTTCATCAATTTTTTTACTACAATCTTAAGGATAAATCCCATGGAGCATCAAGTTGATACTGTTGCTGATGCCTCAATCTCCACCAGTCCAGTTGCACTACCACCACTACCACATATGTCCTATGCCAAACCATTCCCCGACATATTGAAGATCGATGTTTTCAATGGCAACAATTTCAGAAGGTGGCAAGAAAGGGTTTTCTCTATCCTAGATGTGGATGGCGTGGCTTTCGCACTTACGGAGGCCGAACCAACTGATAACAAGCTTTGAAATCAATGGATACACGCTAACAAGGTATGTAGGCACACAATTATTAGTATTCTTTTTAATGAATTGTTTGATGTCTACTGTCCGTACAAGGAAGCAAAACAAATATGGGACTCCATGACTGCAAAGTACACTGCCGAAGATGTGGGTAGACAAAAATTTGTAATCTTAAATTATTATCGATGGGAAATGTCCGATGATAAGGAGATCAAGACACAAATCAATGAATATCACAAGCTAGTCGAGGACTTGAAGGCAGAAAACATCAACTTACAAGAAGAATTTCTTACGGGCTTGTAGATTGAAAAGTTGCCTGAGTCTTGGAATAACTACAAGCAACAACTCAAGCACAATGACAAGCAATTGTTACTAGCCGATCTGATCGTGCATATTATCATCGAGGATACAACTCGCATGGAGATCAAAGTTGCCAAAGCTAAGGAAATTGCTACCAGGGCAAATTTGGTGCAAGGCAAATTTCAACATTGCCAAAACAGGTATCATAAAAAAAAACCTGATTACAAACCCAAGGTTGCTCACCCCACCTTCAAAAAGAAATGCTCTTGCTTTGTTTGCGGAAAACCAGGTCATCATGCAGCGCACTGCAGAAAGAGAATAATGGGAAATGATAATCTTGCTAAACCAAAAGTCAATTTTGTTAAAGCAGATGACTCTAATGATATAATTGTTGCGGTTATTTTCCAGGCCAACATTGTGGCTAATGTGAAAGAGTGGGTGGTAGACTCAGGTGCTACCAAGCATATTTGCGCAAACAAAAATACCTTTTCCTCCTACACACCAGTAGGGGAAGGAGAAGAAATTATTTATCTTGGTGATTCAAGAACAGCTCAAGTTCTTGGGAAAGGAAAAGTTTTTCTCAAGCTTACATCTGGCAAGACTTTGGCCCTGAATGATGTATTACATGTCCCTAATATAAGGGCAAACTTGGTCTCAGTAGCTCTTTTGGGAAAGGTTAGGGTGAAGGTGTAATTCGAATCTGATAAGATTGTAATGACAAAAAATAACGTTTTTGTGGGAAAGGATTATTGTAATCAAGGACTTTTTGTTCTTAACGTTTCCAATGTTATCAATGAAAATGCTACTGCTTTCGCTTACTTGGCTAAATCTGTTGATTTATGGCATGGTAGATTAGGTCATGTTAGTATTTCTTATATTAAGAAAATGCAAAAACAATGTTTAATTTCTGGAATTAAAAACCCATGTTTTAATAAATGTATAATATGTGCCGAAACAAAATTAACAAAAAAGCCTTGTATTTCTGTAAATAGAGAATTTGATTTGTTGAGTTTAATTCATATTGATCTAGGAGATTTAAAACAAACTATGACTAGAGGAGGTAAAAAATATTACGTGACCTTCATTGATGATTATTCTAGATTTACTAAAGTTTATTTGCTTAAGCATAAAAATGAAGCTTTTGATATGTTCCTTTTGTATAAAGCTGAGGTAGAAAACCAATTGAATAAAAGGATAAAAAGAATTAGATCGGATAGAGGTGGAGAATATGTATTGCTTAATGAATTTTGTGAAAAGGAAGGAATAATTCATGAAACTACGCCTCCTTATTTCCCTGAATCTAATGGCATAGCTGAAAGGAAAATTAAGACTTTGAAAGAGATGATGAATTATATGCTTATTAGTTCTAATGCTCCAAATAATTTATAGGGTGAAGCTATTTTTTCTGCTTGTCACATCCAAAATAGAATACCTCATAAGAAAACAGGTAAAACACCCTATGAATTTTGGAAATGTTATCGTCCTAATTTAAAATATTTGAAAGTGTGGGGGTGTCTTGTTAAGGTAATGCTTCCTAATTCTAAGAAAAGGAAAATATGCTCTAAATCATCTGACTGCATGTTTATTGGTTATGCTGAACATAGTGCTGCATATAGATTTCTTATATTAAATCGAGATTGATTCTATCTTACAAAATCAAACTTCGAAATTAGTTGATTTACCACCTGGTGCAAAACCGATCGGTTGTAAATGGATTTTTAAAAGAAAATATAATCTTGATGGTTAAAGCAAGATTAGTTGAAAAATGTTTTACTCAAAAACAAAATATTGATTATTTTAACACTTTTGCTTCAGTTACAAGAATTTCATCAATTCGTGTTTTAATTGCTTTGGCTTCTATTTACAAACTTATTGTTCACCAAATGGATGTTAAAACAGCTTTTTTAAATGGTGATTTGGAAGAGGAAATTTATATGGTGCAACCTAAGGGCTGTATTTTTCCTGGCCAATAAAACAAAGTTTGTAAACTTGTTAAATCCTTATACGGCTTAAAGCAAGTGCCAAAGCAATGGTATGAGAAATTTAATGATGTTCTAGTTAGTAATGGATTTTTCTCTATTGGAGTAGATAAATGTGTATACACAAAAACTGTTGATGGTGAATCTATAATTATTAGCTTATATGTTGATGACATGCTTATTTTTTGTACGTGTATTGATGTAGTGAATGAAACAAAATGTTTTTTGACTTCTAAATTTGATATGAAAGACATGGGGCAAGCTAATATTATTTTTGGTGTTAGAATCGTAAAGAGTGATAGTGGCCTCATGCTTACTCAAGCGCATTATGTGGATAGGCTACTTTAAAAATTTGATCACTTTGATGTCAAACCCATGAATACTCCTTATGATTCTAATATCCAATTAGTGAAAAATAAAAGAGATGGTGTGGCTCAGTCTAAGTATGCTCAAATTATTGGGAGTTTGATGCATTTGATAAATTATGTTCGACCTGATATAGCTTATGTTGTATGTAGACTGAGCAGATATACGCAAAATCCCAAGGATGATCATTGGACTGCTTTGAGCAGATTAATGAAATATTTTAGAGGAACCATGGATTATGGTATTTTATATAGTAGATTTCCTGCTCTATTAAAAGGATACAGTGATGCTAATTGGATTTCGGATTCAGATGAGACAAAATCCACTAGTGGATATGTGTTTACCCTTGGTGGAGGTGCTGTAACTTGGAAGTCAACCAAACAAACAATAATTGCTAAATCCACCATGGAGTCAGAGTTTGTGGCTCTAGAATTGGCTGGCAATGAGGTTGAGTGGTTAAGGAACCTCTTAGCGGAAATTCCTTTGGAAATGAAACCGACACCTTCTGTGTCTATGCATTGTGATTGCCAAGCAGCAATAGCCATTGCAAAAAATAGAACTTTCAATGGTAAAAATAGACACATCTGATTGAGACATGATGTAGTAAAGTAGCTGCTTAAAGATGGAATTATATCCATCGATTTTGTAAAGTCAAAAGTGAATTTGGCCGATTCTTTGACTAAACCTGTTGGAAGAAAATTAATTTATGACACATCGAGGGGAATGAGACTTAAGCCAATTGAGGAAAAAACAACAGTGATGGTAACCCAACCTATGTGATTGGCGATCCCATGAATTAGGTTCATATGGGTAATAACAAGTCACTTGTTGTTCTAGTAATGCACTATTAAAAATTATTGTCCATCCTAAGATGAGAATTGTGCAAAACTGCAAGGAAAAAATAGGTTGAGCTAAGCTCTTAATGAAATTCCATAGCCATTATTAGTGGTGTATTAAGCTGCAGAATACACTTGATGGAATCACCTATATAAGTGTAGAGTGGGGCCGCTCCTATGAGAATTTTGGCGAAAATCTCTAAAGCACTTATGAATAAACCAAACACGCGCATGGCCTATTAGCGCAAAACCGCGTTGAACAACAAAGTTTGTGGGAGTACAATGTGATTGATGAAAATTATAATTCACAAAAGAAATTTTTTGTTCATAGAAGTTTCAAACTTCACCAATAATTTCGTGAATTATATTGTATTTTTTCTAGGGCTGGTTCATAGCCTAACAAGCACCAATTCTGATACATTACACTCCAATAACCCAGCATCATATTAATTTTTTATTTTCAAAATCTTTTGAAATATGTGGTGGATTGTTGGATATTTCATAAATATTTTGAAATATTTACAATAATAACTTCGATAATAGTTATGATCGCATTGAAGACCATCATTATTTTTAACGGTTTTTTAACGGTCATACAATGGCTTTTCAATCATTTTGTAACATTTAATTTATTTCTCAAATAAATCATTCATTATTTTACAACGGCTCTTTTAACCGCTCTATTTTGTCTAAATATAAAATCTTATAAGGCAATCTTAAAAATACACACTGAATGAAATAGAGAATATTCTTTCCTTTCCTTTTCTTGCTGGGTTATACACAACGTTGTTTTTGTTCCTTCTAATTCAATGCGAAATATAGAATAAGGTCTATTGTATCTTGGGAGGATAGCCGTCAGAAGCCTATTGCACCGAGTTTTGCACTTCGAGGGGCGGAATTATCCTTAAGGACAGTGCTTACGCTTGCACGCCTCAGACAAATTTATTTATTTTCATTAGTCTTTTTACTACAATAACGACATAATCCACAATTTCCGTGAAATTCCAAAGCTCAAATCTCAAAAATCAAACTTCACAAATTAAATTCACAAAACTTTGAATATACGATCTAACTTTAAAATTTCTTCAATTCGATGAATGACGGGCACAAGCACTTATTGGATTTTATGATACGTAATTGAGCCGGCTTGACCAGACATTCGTGGTACGTAATTGAGCCGGCTTGACCAGACATCCACGATAAGCACACGCAAAACACACCCCCCCCTTCCTTCTCTCCTCTTTCTTCTTTCTTTCTCCCCCTTTTCCTCCCATTTCCTTTTGTGAGTTCTCCGTCTTCTCTCTCGACTTTGCTTTTCCTTATAATTGAGCTGAAGCCCACTTTTTTCCTTTTCTTTTGACCTTTACATTCTTTTTCTTCTCCCCTTTGTCTTGGTCAAAAACTCATTTTACAGAATTTGTCGTTCATTAAGAGCTAATTCATTCATTTGGTGCAATAGTGGCGCACTCTCGAAAATTTTTCTAAGAGCGTTATGGTTTAGCACTTTGCACTGTCGAAGCAGCGGATTCATGGAACTTGTACATGTTGCGTAGCATGTTCCGTGAAATTTCATACTAAGTTTCATTGTCTGATCTCCACACAAGCGTAGGTCATGAATAACTAACGATGTCTCTGCCCTCTTCAGGGTGTTCGCACAGCAATAAGGCTTCGACATTGACGCTTTAGGAATGCGAAGCGGCTCGACCTCTCACACTCGCGCCATCTCGGATGTACACTCGATATCGAGGACTGCACGGCTTGCTCAATCCCATGAAATGATTCATAAATTACAGAGACTGGGTAAGACATGAATCGAAATTTAAAGGGGTGATCAAAACATGAAGGTGCCTATCACGACTTTGCATACGTAGCGATAGTCCTTTTTATGCTCTCAGCAAGGGAGGATATCGGGGGGGAAAAGAAGAGGATTTTTGAAGGTGCGGTTGGGTTTGGATACGGAGGGTGAAGCAATGAAGGAATTAGGACAATCTTGAGTGTTCTAATTTTACGAGTATTTTTAAATTCCTTTTAATCGACCCAAATATAGAGAATTCGGAGGAATTGATCCTTTCATTAAACAATTTTCCCTTCTTTTTCTTTTATTTTAAATTATAAAGACAAATAACTTCGTTAGGCATTATTCGCGATTACTTTGTCTAGTATTCAAAAAACCTATAACTTGATTATTTCTTTTTCTTTTTTTTTTCCTTTTCTCTCGTAACTGCAAGTGTGTGCCCACGTCGCGTGTACACTAAATTTTAACGGTGGATATTAAATAAAATCACTTTAATCGTTACATAAAAGTTCAGTTCTCGAGCGTGCGTATTATTCTTGCTAGACAATTTGCAGAGACTCGGCGTAGAAAGACGCCAGCGAGCTAGATGGTCCTGATCCTTGTACCGTCCCACCACCAACTTAAAGATAGATGGAAAACAAATCACTTTATTACAAAATATTGGAAACAAAGAAATTATTTAAATGTACGTGGAAGGATAAAACTATTTCGTAATTTGATTTTTTTTTATACAAAGTTATTGTAGGATGCGGAATTAACATTGAAAGTTGAATCATGTGAGAGATAAAAAAAATTAAGGAAAATTTTAAATAGAGGCTTGAAGTGCCATTATTTTATCAATTAATGGCTTAAAGTAACCATAACAATTTCAAATAAGGGCCTAAAGTAGCCATAAAAGTTTCGAATAAGGACTTGACTCACTAGCCGGCTAAATATTCCGATCAGCCAAGGGCATTTTTATCCAATATAATCTTTAATTTTAAATATAATTTAAATTATATTAAAAATAAATTATTATTTTTTTTTAAAAAAGGAAATCAAGCAAGGGCTAAGCCCTTGGCCTCGTCGCCATAGTCCCACCATCGTCGGGAAGGGTAGACGACAATGGGGGATGATCGGCCAAGGGTCAACGAGGATCGGCAATGGTGGGGCGGCAACAATGACGAGGCTCTCCCCATTTTCCTTTCCTTCCATTTAATTTTTTTTTTATCTAATACAAAAAAAAGGAAACAAATTCAAGAATGCAAGGGACGGAAATGCCCTTATCAACTGGTGAGTTAAACTCTTCTTTGAGATTTATATTAGTTGACATGAGATTTATTTTAGGTCTTTATTTGAGAAAATGATGGTACTTCAATTTTTATCTGAAAATTTTCCAAAAAATTATTAATTTCCTCGTTTGCCATGAATTCAACATTTGTATAATAAGCAGTACAATTGAGGGAAAAAAATCCAATTGGGAATGTTTAGGGTTAGATGAGTAATATATCCTCCAAATTGAGTTTTTTTGTTTAATTTTTTGGCGATAGAGCGTTAGGAGGATCAACCCAGATGGGAGTGTTTGAGTCCTTGTAGGAGCCACCCTTTTTTTTAGGTAAAGATAAGCGATATATTGACTTTAACCAAAAACTATACAGCTATACAGCAAGGACTCGGCACCAAAACTTACACTGATGAAGACAAACACGTCATTGTAGGAGCTACCTTTAAATCTCAATACTAAAAAAAAAGAAGACAGAAACCATGAGAGTTTTTTTTTTTAGAGGCCCGCGCCTAAACCATGATCCAATTTCTTGGTAACTATTTTTCCCATATGTTACCTAGGTAGTAAGAACACGATCGAGTGTCTTCCCTTTCCTTTCCTTTTTCCAATTGTTTGATTAAAGAATTTGTTTACCCAAAGAAAAGGCAAGTGGACGGATCCTGCTGCAAATCCTAACTGAACAGATTAAAAGCACGACAAACTATTGCGCGCCAATATTGTGCTCCAGTCAATGTGGAGGTTTCTCAATGACATATCGACATCTCTGGCAGGGTAAAAATTGTCTTTCGCTTAGATTGAAGATGAAGGATCCTGAATTTATGGCAAACCGCGCACACGGCAAATAAGCATTCCAAATAATTTTCAGTACCAAACAGGATACCCGTCTCATTTTAAGCGCCGAACGGTCCGGTCTTCTCGTCACTTCAACCAAGCACGCGCTTTGAAAATTTCAGCAAATGCATGCGCATGGTTTATGCGTGTGAATCCAAGAATCAGTGAAAAATTTCTAGTGTGAAGAAGATCTATGTTGATTATGGAAAGTGAAGGTAAACCTACCAATGGCTATGTCATCCATTCGATCCGCAAATGACAATGAATTCCACAACGGTGGAATATATTTATGTTTTTAAAATTTTGGTGAGAAATTGACCGTCCAACAAGTGGTTAGGTCGTTTTTGACCGGTCAAATAGGTCGTCAGGTTGAAAATGATCCAAATACATTTAATCACGACAAATACAAAGACAGTTAAGATGTTTTGATCAAAAAACTCATGTCCAAACTAAGGCAAAAGTGCGAAGTGAGTGGGCGTGAAATTAAGTGAAGGCAAGAGATAATGAAATGAGAGTCTTAATGGTGTGTTGAATTTAAATAAGCTGTAAATCTGTGTATGACTTATTTATCGAATATAATAAATTCATTTAATAACTCATAACATCATATATTGTTTAAGAAATGAGTCTATTACTCATTTTGATAGATCTAATGAGAAAGACGACACACACCAATCCAACAAGTGTGAATTTAAGCCAAAGTTTGTCATTTCAGTTAACTTATGTTGAACAAGTCAGGCTAGGAAATATCCAGGTAACTAATGTCAATGATACATGTGGTTGGGAATAACTTATGTTCATGTCGTGAAACTTTATTGGCTGGGTCCGCCTCTTGTGGGCCCAGATGACATTAATTTAAAATAAAAAGAAAAAAAAGGTCAAAAAGTCAAAAGCTAGAAGAAAAGGTGAGTGTTACTTTCGCGTGTGCCCGAGAGACAAAGAAGAGATAAGAGCGAGAATAGTGAGAGTTCACCGAGAGAGAAGAGAACATTCGAGAAGGAAGTAAAAGGGGTGCAACTTTGCAATCCAGTTCAAAGGCTAAATGTTGACGAAATTGACTCAAATTTCAACATGTTATTCATGAGACCTAGAGTTATGAGTTAATTGATTTCATTAATCAAGAACCTCCTCCGAATTCTTCGATCATGATTAGGATTTTCTTGCTCCGTTTATTTTTAATTTATCTTTGTGGTGAGAAAATATAGTTATATTGTTGATATTGAGTTTCTAGTACGTGACTAGAGAAGAACACTTTGTGTGCCATACTATTTTTAGTGATTGGTGAGTTTTTGGACGATCTGTAATTTTTTCCCACATTAGGTTTCCACGTCAAATCCTTGTGTTATCGTTGGCATTTGTCTCCTTATCATTTTGGTGTTATATTTACTTTTTGCGATATTGTAGTGGCTTGTTATTGTTAGGGTTAAATCAATTTCGGTTGGTTTAATTTCAGGAAGAAATTATTATTAAAAGTTATTCAAGTTAATGCTGGCTATATGGCGGAGGACCGTCAGCATCTATATTAACAATTTCTAGCCAAAACTGGCCATATGAATTCAATTGATAAAAAATGAAATGATTTAAGACTTAATTGATAAGATTAAAAGGTTTATGGCTAAATTGCCGAAGTGCAATGGATTTAGGATTTTTGGGGATAATTTTTGCTTTTCAAATTTCATAACTATTTACCGACCAAAAATTAAAAAAAAAAAATTCATAACTATACGAAGCCATCGAATGTGGGCTACAAATAGCCACATCATCTTTTTTGTAATCCTCGATCAATCACATAACTTGTTCTTTGCATATTTATTTCTCATCTTTATCTTCTTGCCATTTTTCCATTGTTTACATGGTTTGCCGTGATTGCAGCGATTCGCGATGAAAAGGCGAAAGGCCCAGCAGCTCTGACTTGACCGGAGTTCAGTGGGCCAGTGTCAGTTTTCGTATTTTTAAATTTCTTGGCATTTGCTTTTTTGTCTAAAATCCACAAAATGATCTTTCAGAACCTTTGTTGATTCACATATTGCTTTTGAATATATTAAAAGGTATTTCGTCGTGGATTCGATTTCGGAGCAAAATCCACACATTTATTATCAAGTTAAATTTTAGTAGGAACGTAAAAAATTAATTTCAAACTTACTAAAAAAAAAAAAAAAAAAACAAGCGAACCGGCTCTTTTATAAATTTTACTGCATGTTTTTCTTTATGTTTTTGTCCCTAGCAAAGTTTCGGAATGCGAGGGCACGATGCCCATTGCCCAATGCCCACGGACAACTTCAGGAGCACCAATGTCCCACCAGGTCGACAGCGCGTCTTTGTGAACTGCGCAATTTCTTCGCAAAAGCATGGCCCCTCCCTCTCTTTCCGTATATAAGGATCCGAGAGCGTGCCCCGCATGCTGAAACTCCCATCACCTCGTACGCTGCCCGCGGATCCTAATTCCCGTCAATCTTAGAAGCGATTGAGATCGACTCCTTCGCCGATTTTCCCCGAGGATGGTGCTCATTGCGCCTTCCTCTCCGGCCATCACTGCTTCCGACACCCAGAACGGAGGGAAGGTGAGTACTTTTCGACCAATATAAATCCTCTCTAGTTAAAAGTTAATGGAAATAATGATATTTCTAATGGGGACGAAAGGGTTCCAGATTGTTACCCGGGAATTGCATGCAGGCTCTCTGGATTCAGTCAATCGTTTATTTAATGCTTTTGGGTCTGTCAATCATTTATATTAGTTGTAGAAATATATCTGGCCTAATAGAGGTGGAATATGCCTACTTCGGCAGAAATCGATATTGGTGTTTAAATTGGACCGGAAGTCTTACCGCCGGAGCAAAACTAGGACGAAAGCCTTGAAATTACTGCGACACCATCCAGGTACCGCCTTCTTTCCTCTGTGGACATTCAATTTTTTCGGTCAAGCTTCTATCTTAGTATCAAACTCAATCCGCCGATTTTCCTGTAAATTTTAGAGAGACGGAACCTTTTTCGATTTAAACGCTCTCTTCCAACCGTTCATTTTTGCTTGTCCTGTACAGGTGTAGAGTCTGTCGCATGTAACGAATTGGAAGAGACGTTCGAGCTCATTGGCGATGGCATTGATCCAACCGCTGTGATGAAACTACTGCGGAAGAAATTTCGCAACTCAAAGATTATGAGCAGGGGCTTGGCGACTACAATAGGTGCGTGCATACATCAACGTACACCCTTAATACGTGTAGAGTAAGGCATGAAAAATCGAGTTCTTTTAACATTGAAATCTCCGGAGGAATAGAGTAGGACTGACCAAAAAAAAAAAAAAAAAAAAAACATTGAAATCTCCGGAGGAACTGGTGCACGCTGAAAGCGATCGATTACTCTTGTTAAGTCGAAAACGGTTTCAGGGATCAGAAGGACCAAGTATTCAGCAGCCAGTCTTGTTAAGGTCCGTGCAATTGGATTGAATGCTTCTGGTCCAGATTGGAAGGCCGATGATTCTTGCAAGAGAAAGAGAGGAAAAATACTTGGATGAGTCACCAGGGCTCACATCTCCTGATCCCTCTCTGTGGGTGCGATGGTTGCAATACTCTTATTCAACTCTAGGTTACGTCAGTCGCTTAAACCAGCCTTGTCCGGGCAAAATGTGGCTTGCGGACGTGCTAAATAATTCTTAATTTTCCCTCCGTTAAGTTCCTTCGCCTTGTCATTTTTAATCCTCTTCTTTTTAAACATTTGCAGTGAGCATCTCCGAGCTACAAGAGCAGTCGGACGAGCAGCAGGAAGACCAACCACCACCAGGACAAGCCGATTCTTACCTATCTCAAGTGGAAGCATCGCCTCTTTCTCATCCTCTTCCTTCTCCGTCTCTCACTGTTGCTTCCAACGCTCAACCTTCGTCCTCCCCGCTCTCACATCCATCTCGAGGAACGTCAGATCAGATGCAAGCCCCTCCTGATCACACACCCGAACTTCCGTTTCCTTCTGCCCCATTGTCTCCACACATGTGTTGGCCCAAGAGTCTCGCGGACATGCTGACACACTCGAGCATTTCTGGGGGAGCTTGCCTTCCTAAGGACACGAAACTTATGGAAGAGAAGGGACCGGGAAGGCACGATCAGCTCTATGACTCTGCCATCCTCCACCTCCATTTAGTGAGTAAACCTTATTTTATCCTTGTGCTTGACATCATCCCGTGCACACTCCTGAAGGTTATGTCGAACTTCTGGTCTTTGCATTGGTAGGGCATCGGTGGCATTGGTGAGCTAAAGAGGCAGCACGACCTTCATGCTGAAGAAATGGCCAGCAGCCTCAAGAAGGCAGATGACACCGCCATCATGCTGAGTAAGCAGGTGGAGGAGCTGGAGGCCAAGTTGTGGATGGCCAACATGCCTGAACGTCATCTAATGGATATGGTCTGCACAAGTGAGGATAGGACACAGACGGAATTGGCTCTTATGCGAGAGAAAATGGATGAGGCGAAACGCCGGATTGAGTACTTAGAAGCGGAGGTTTCCAGATACCAGAACAGGATTGCTGTAGCCGAAAGAGAGAAGGAGAAAGCAGAAGAGAGGGCATCTAGGGCTAGCGCCAAGGGAGAAACCATTAGCACCCCTCGTCCAAGCCCTCCGGCTCCATGGTGGACCTCCCTGAATTTTGTTCCTTTACTTCTCCTGGTCCTTGTCTCGCGGACTTGGAGGTGTGCAAGGAAAGCGCTCTTTTTCTTGAACACGACCTCTTACCTAGACAGCCTTGAATAATAAAGTAAAACTGAATTTAGTTCCTAAACATTGATCCCCGCAGATTCGGTGTACTTCGATAGGAATTTTAATCCAAATAGGGGTGGCAATTTGTATCAATGGGATCAATTTAGTTGCCTTTTTCTTTTTGCGCAATGGTACGGTATAGTAAAGTTGAACTACCCTTTTTTGGTCGAAAAAGTTGAACTATCTTAACGCGATAGAAATTACGTCTCCTTTTGATGGTTCTCTTTTCAGTTTCGCTCCTATCTCTGGAAATTGAAATTTTAGTTCCAAAAATTCACTCGTGCAATTTGAATCCCCAATCCTCCCATGCATTGACCCCGGATTTACGATTCTTGCACGGGCACAAGCTAAGTAACAAAATCGTGATGCAACCAATATAATTAGAGATCAGAGTATCCTTGATTTCAGGCATGTACAAGCATATGGCCCATATTAAATTCAATCAAGAGTTAGGAAACTTATGGTGCGTTTTCTTTTGCGTAAAACTCAATGATAAAGGAAAATAGGAATATGGTTAGTTTTTTTTTGTTTGGTGATGTATGATTGAAAATGTATTTTTTTATTTTTATATGTTTGGATCACATAGGAAAATAATTTCACACTTTGACTCCGTTCATTTAGCAGAAAATGTGGCGTTTCTGGAAAATATTTTCCAGGAAACTATTTTCTAGGAAAATGATAAATATTTTTCGATATTCGGTTGAAATTTGAAAATGAATTGGAAAATGTGGAATATGCCTAATTCGCAAAAGCTGGTGTCAAAGTTGATCCTAATACGGTTGGGACAAAAAATAATAATATTATAGACTTTAGAAAATTGAAGTAGGAGCATAGATGTAACAATGGAGGAATAAGCTTTTGCGTTGACTTGGTATATATAACTATCAAGCTAAGAGAATGCTCACAAATGTCAATAATAACATTTAATGGAAAAAACAAAATAACACAAATTAAACACAGAACAAATACGGTAAGAGAATTCTTCAGCAGCTTCAATCTTGAATTCGTGGAGACCATGCAGTCTTTGTCCTCTATCATTTATTGATTTGAGATGTCACTAAAAATCAATTTTACCGTTATTTCAACAGCCTCCTCCCCGCAGAGGTCAAATTAGAAGATTGTTGTATGCACGTATGTCTTTTATCTCCTTTCAATCGGTGGAGAATCAAAAGTAAAGGCATGAGAGAAATCGCAGGAAGGGGTCCAGGTACAGCCTTCTTTATTCCGTGGAAATGCGAAGTTTCTCAGCGTCCAACTCGATGCGCTGATTTTCCTGACAGAACCTTTCCAATTAAACCCTCTCTCCTCTCCTCTTCGGCTCTTCCGACTGTTCCTTTTTGCTTGTCCTCTGTATTATGCGGTTGTAGATTCAATTTGCTTTGACCCAAAAAAAGGGAGTGCACGCCTGTTGGAGATATTGATTTTTTTTTTTTTTAGGACAAAATATTGATCCTCTTCCGGCGGTGCACAAACTGGAGAAGAATGGCTACGCAGACATTTTGGGCGTGGGCTCTGCGACTGCACATAATGAGACCTTCCCTTCAATAGGTGGGTGCGTGCATCAACACCCCCTTAAGATATGTAGAGAATAAAGACGTAATAAGTCGATTCCATTTACAATGAAACTCCAGAGGAATTGGTGTGCGCTGAGAGTGACTGATTCGATTAACATGGGAATTGTTCTTTTTGAATTGGAAATGTTTTCACGAATCAAAATGGATATGTGCAGAGCAACAAGAACAGTCGGAGGAGAAGCAGCAGGAAGACCACCCACCACCAGGACAGGCCGATTCTTACATATCTCAAATAGAAGCATCACCTTTTTTCTCGTCCTCGTCCTCCTCTGTCTCTCCCTCTTGCCTCCGAGGCTCGACCTTCATTTTTCCTAGTCTCAGATCCATCTCACGGAACGTCGGATCAGAAGCAAGCCAAGCCTGATTGGGCGCCTGAACTTTTGTTCCCATTTAAACCCTTGTCTTCGTGCACTTTACAGACCCAGAGTCTTGCGGACATGCCGGCACAGTCAAGCATTTATGGGAGAGCTCGCCATTTCATGGACATGAAACTTATGGAGGAGGGACTGGGAGGGCATGATCAGCTTTATGACTCTGCCATCCGCCACCTCCTTTCAGTGAGTGAACCTTACTTTTATCCTTCTTGTACTTGACATCATCCCTGCGCACTCCTGATGGTTATGGCTATTGGTCTTTCAATAGATGGGGCATCGATGGCATTGGTGAGCTCAAGAGGCATTACGACCTTTGTGCTGGAGGACAGGCCAGCCGCCCCAGGGAGGCGGACAACACTGCCATCATGCTGTGTAAGCAGGTGGAGGAGCTGAAGGCCAAGTTGTCGATGGCCAACATGTCGGAGCATCGTCTGATGGATATGCTCTGCACAAGTGAGGATAGGCATGCTAGGACAAGTGGGTGCAGCTAACCACCCAGTTTCAAATTTTTACTTGCTAGCAAATCATACATCGGTTGACAAACTTCACTATATATTTCTCCATACTGATCCACCAGACGTTTTCTCTCAAATCCCCGTATATTTTAGTGCTTCCAGATGAATTGAGAATCTAGTGCTATGAGCTTCCGATAGTATCTCATTTTTCAATGTTCAATCATCACACGTAGCTGATCACGAAACCTCAATGATCTTTTCACGTGAATACTAAGGTCCTTGAGGTGTGGATACCCCAAATGCCAAAACTTAGCACGAGTGGATAAATAAATGTCAAATCTTCGAAAATGTACACTCAAATGCTAAAATCGAAGAAATAAGAAACTGACGAACGTGACTTTTTCTGACAAGGTTTTTAATTGATGTCCAATTCTTTTAAAAAAATTATTCACGTGGCACTAACGTGGCTAAATAAACAAAAAACAAGGTCGTTTTGGTCCGATCCTACCCCACCATTGTCGAAAGAACCCTAACTTAGTCATCCCAAAACCTCGCCAAAAAGGCTGAAATTCAGCCCAAAGTTTATAGTTCAGAATCTGTCCAACATGCGCAGCAGAATTTAAAATTTCGTTCCAGACAAACCGTAAGCTCAAATTGAGATCCATAAAATGTTATAATTTCACAACACCCTAAACTATCATTTATATATGTATGTATGTGTGTATACGCCACTCGAAAACTCTCCAATTAAACGCAGCAAGTCATAATTTTCCCAAATCTGAATTTCAAGTCCTAATTTCGGCGATTCCTTCGAATAGACGATTAGAGACTTCGATTACTTACCACGTTAGAAATCTTAGAGACTTCGATTACTTACCACGTTAGAAATCCCCTTTCTCCCTTTTCTCTTTCTTCTTTCCTTTCTTTCCTTTTCTCTCTCCCTCTCTCTCTTCTTTTTCCTTTCTCCCCCAGAGCTCAGTCTCTCTTAAAAGTGCTGAAACTTCCACTGTTTTCTTTTTGCTTTGTCTTTTTGATTTTTCAAACTTCTTTTCTTTTTTTTAGACCCAAAAAAAAAAAAAATTCTTGTTCTTTTTTTTTTCTTTGTGGGGCCCACCAAGCCATACATCACAGTCCTTTTTCTGCTCTGTCTCTCCCTCTCGCTTCCGAGGCTCGACCTTCATCCTCCCCAGTCTCACGTCCATCTCAAGGAACGTCAGATCAGATGCAAGTCGCTCCTGATCACGTGCCCGAACTTTCTTTCCCTCTTGCTCCATCGCCTTTGCGTAATTTTCGGACCGAAAGTCCTGCAGACATTTCTGGGGGAGCTTGCCTTCCTAAGTCCATGAACCTTATGGAGGAGAACGGACTGGGAGGGCATGATCAGCTTTATGACTCTGCAGTTCGCCACCTCCTCTCAGTGAGTGTACTTTATTTTTATCCTTGTTGTACTTGACATCATCCCGTGCACGCTCCCGAGGGTTATGTTGAACTTCGGTCTTTGCATTGATAGGGCGTTGATGGCATTGTCGAGCTCAAGAGGCGCCACGACCTTCATGCTGGAGAGCAGGCCAGCCGCCTCAAGGAGGCGGATGAGGCCGCCATCATGCTGTGTAAGCAGGTGGAGGAGCTGGAGGCCAAGGTGTTGCTGGCCAACACGTTAAAGCGTTGTCTAAGGGATATGCTCAGCCTAAGTGAGGACAGGCATGCTGAGACAACGAGGGAATTGGCTCTTACGCGAGAGAAATTAGACGAGGCAAATCGCCGGATTGAGTACTTAGAGAAGGAGAGAGCAGAAGAGAAGGCGCGTAGGGCTGGCGTCGGGGGAGAAACCATGAGCACACCTCCTCCGAGCCCTGCGGCTCCAAGGAGTGCCTCCCTGAGTTTTGTTCCTTTTCCTAGTCCTGGTCTCACAAACCTGGAGGTGGGCAAGGAAAGCGCTCTTTTTCCTGAACTTTCTCACTTATTAGACAACCTTGAATAATAAGAGGATTCGGAATGTTTTTCTATATATTCATCCGGTAGATTCGGTGTGCTTCGTTAGGAAATTGAATTCAAATAGGGGCGGCAATTCGTACTGGTGGGATCGTTGTCATGCCAATTGTTCCAGCGAAACAATGGCGAAGCTAGTTCTTTTTTTTCCGTTTGCCCAATGAGACGGTATGGTTGGAATATTTTAACACGTGAGGAAGTTGTATCTGCCTTTGATGGTTCTGTTTTTTAGTTTTGCCCCCTAACTTTTTTTTTTTTTGTCGATCCTACTTTATTCATACTCTAACACTCACTCTCGGACTTTTGTCTTGCCTCCTTGTAAGGCGTGGGAGTCGAAACCCACTTTTAAAACTAAATCGTCCTTACTCCAACCCAACTCTTGAGAAGGTGGGGATTCGAACCCCCACCTCCCCTTCCAAATTGAAAAGGTGGCCACTGGAGCAAATTCCAGTGTTTAATTAGAGGTTAAACAGTAAATAAATTTTTTTTCAAAAATCTCGGCCTTTGTGCTTAAACAATAATGACACGAATTCAAGGCAACTCTCGTTATTAACTCGGGACCTCCTCCTCTGAACAAATTCAACACAACCTAGAATAAGAGAATAGAGATTATAATCAGACAAAAAAATAAAATATAGTACTGAAAAGGCCTCATATTTTAATTATTGGGGCCAATTCCTATGTGCCTGTAACTCCTATATCCGTAAACATAAACTTTAGTCCCAAATCAGTCTCGAACTTTTTTTGTCTCTAGAAAAAAATCTTAAACTTTAGGTTCAGTCAAAAATTTACCTCTAATATTGTTTTGTTTACTAAAAATCATAAACTTTCAATCTATTCTCAAATCTACCCATGTGGTTCACTCTCAAGTTGACGTGACATTTCCACGTTGATAACATATTCACGTCAATAAGGTGACATGGGAAATTATTTTCAAAGTAAAACCATTCTAGGATATGAAAATTAGAGATGACTAATTGTGATTTTTGGACGAAGGAGGGCTAATGGAGACAAATTTAAGATTAGAATAAAAGTTAATGGTTTTTTTTCTTTGAATATATTTGGGACTAAACTTAAAATTGAGATTTTTTTTTAATAAAGAAAAGTTCTAAGCATATTTGGACTTGACTTAAAGTTTGAAAAAAAAATTAAAATAAAAAATTTGAGACAAAATTAGGACTAAAATTAAAGTTTAAATTTTTTTTAGGGGATCGGGCTCTTTTCCTCTCGATAATTTTCGTCTGTTTTAGGAGTAACACGATTTGTTTGTGCACTTCCACACTTTATTCGAAAAAGCAAGATTCCCGTGTTTTATTTTCCTCTTTTCCCTTCCCTTTAAACAGGGAAGTTTCCCTACCTTTTCTTATATAAGAATTTGAGAATGTAAACCACAGACTGTAACTTGCATCATCTGCTACCCTCTCGTCACTGTGGATCCTAGGTTCCCCTCAATTCCAGAAGCGATTCGATAGACTTTTACCAATTTTCACGAGGATGGTGTTCGCGATGCGTTCCTGGTCGGCCAGCACCGATTCAGACACCAAGAGTGTGGGCAAGGTTAGTACTTCGTTTTTTGTGAGCCCGAGCTGACCAAGCTGGATCTTTTCTCTTAAATAATCAATGGAAATAATGATACTTCTATCGGGGACGAAGTGGTTCGAGATTATGTGGGAATTGCATACACGATTTCTGGATTCAATCAGTCATTTGTTTTAGTTGTAGAGATAAGCTGATCTCTTTACGAGCTTCTTATTTCTGGGTTGACAAAGGTGGAATGTGCCTATATCTGCAGAAATTAATGCTGGAGTTGAAACTGAAAATGAAGTATCGCCCCAGCAACAAAATTAAAAGGAAAGCAATGAAAGTGCTGGCAATGTCGCATCTAGGCACGGCCTTCCTTGTTCCGTGGATGTTCAATTTTTGAGTTGAACTTTTATGCCAGTGTCAATTTCGATCCACTGATTTTCAAGTACATTGATAGAACCTTTTCAAATTTAAGGCGCTCTTCCAAACTGTTCCTTTCTGTTTTGTTCTGTATATTGCGCAGGTGTAGATACTATATGCTTCGATGGAAAAGAAGGGACATTCACGCTCGTCGGCCATATTAATCTAGTTGAGGTGGTGTTCGAACTTCGGAAGATTTGCGTTATATACCTGGTGAGCGTGGCCATTCTGACTGCACAAAATGATACCTTCCCCACAACAGGTACGTCAATACATCGGCACACGCCCTTAATCTGTGTAGAGAATAAAGACAGTAAAAGGAAATTACATCGATATGTCTGGAGGAACTGGTGCGTGCTTAAAGTGATTGATTCGATGAACATGAGAATTACTCTTGTTAAATTGAAAACGTCCTCACAAATCGAAAGGACCAAGTATTCACCTGTAAGTCTTGCTAAGGTGTGCTTCCCCTGTGTAATTGGATTGAATGCTTCTGGTCCAACCCAGAAGACCGAGGATTGTTGCAAAGAAAGGATGGAAAAATACCGGGATGAATCACCGGGGCTCACGTCCCCTGATCCCTATCTGTGTGGTGCTTCTATACTGGATGCTTGCAATACTCTTAAGTCTAGCATTTGGAACCCTTTAGTTAAGGTTATGTCAGTAGCTTAAATCAGCCTTGTCCTGGCAAAAGGGGGCTTTCGGACAGTCTATATATTCCTTGATAATCGCTCTGTCAAGTTCCTTTGCCTCGTGAGTTTTAATCCCTTTTTTCTTAAATATGTGCAGAGAGGATCACCAAGCTAATACTCATCAAGGACACTGACCGGGAAAGGAGAGATCTTTAGGAATCCTGATATCTGAAGAGCAACCTGAACAGTCAAAGAAGCCGCAAGAAGACCAACCACCGCCACAGCAAGCCGATTCTTTCATATCTCAAGTAGACGCATCACCTCCTTCTCGTCCTCTTCCTCCTCTGTCTTGCCCTCTTGCTTGCAAGGCTCGACCTTCATCCTCCACAGTCTCACATCCATCTCATGGAAAGTCAGATCAGATGCAAGCCGCTCCTCATCATGCCCCATTGTCTTCACGCATTTTTCGGACCGAGAGTCTAGCAGCCGTGCCAGCACACTTGAGCATTTCTGGGGGAGCTTGCCTTCCCGAAGACATTAAAAAATATGGAAGATAAGGGACTGGAAGGGCGCGATCAGCTTTATGACTCTGCAGTTCACCTCCTCCTTTCTGGGAGTGAACCTCAACTTTGTGCTTGTTGTACTTGACATCATCCTGTGCACGCTCCTGACGGTCATGTCGAACTTCTGGTCTTTGCATTGATAGAGCATCGATGGCATTGGTGAGCTCAAGAGGCATTACGACCTTCGTGCTGGAGAACAGGCAAGCTGCCTCAAGGACGCGGATGACGCGGCCATCACGCTGCATAAGCGGGTGGAGGAGATGGAGGCCAAGGTGTCGAAGGCCAGCATCATGGAACGTTGCCTAATGGATATGATCTGCATAAGCGAGGATAGGCATGATAAGACAAAGATGGAATTGGCTCTTATGCGAGAGAAATTGGACGAGGCAAGTCATGGAGATGGCTGCGAAGTGGGGAAGGGAGCAAGGACCACGTGTGGTCTTTGTTGAATCTGACCGCTACTTGGCAGTTCAGATAATCTTGGGGTTAGATTCACCCCCGTGGGAAGTCAGCGAAATTGTCCAACAAGGCCGGGCCATTCTAGCTTCAAGTCCTTTTTTAAACTTGGCCAATGTTCCGAGGGAACTAAATAAAGCCGCGGATTGGGTTGCTAAAATCTGACTACGACAGTCCCTATCTCGGAATTGGGCCTCTAGTCCCCTTCAATCTCTTTTGGATGTTCTTTGTTCCGAAACCCCTTTGGATTGTTTCTCTATATTATCTACTTGAAATGAAACGAGGACTTCTTCAATCAAAAACAAAAACATCGATAAAAAGTAATCCGCATCTGACAGCTCTGGCAGAGACAAAAATGTCTTTTGCTGAGAGGGAAGATGAAGGATCCTGGATTTCTGGCAAACCACGTATAGGGCAAGTAGGCATTCCAAATAATTTCCAGTCCCAAACAGGTCGGCTCAATTTGAGCGCTGAGCGGCCCAACCTTCTCTTCACTTCAATGAAGCACTTGCTTTGAAATTTTCAGTAGATGTATACGCATGGCTTATTCGTGTGGATCCAAGTTTTAGTGAAAAATGTCCAGCGTTAGACAGATGTATGCTGATTTTGGAATGTGAAGGTAAACCTGCCAATAGCTATGTCATCCATTCGATCCGCAGATGACAATTCTTTCCACAAACAATGAAAAGCTCACATGTTATATCTCTATGTTCTTGAAAATTTGGTGAGAAATTGGCTGTTAAACAAGTGATCGGATCATTTTCGACTTCTCAAAAAGGTGATTGGCTGCAAATAGACACATTTAATCACGACAAAGAAAAGGACACACTTAACCTGTTTTTACCAATTTCCATGCAATCCAAATATAGTAACTCACACATGAACCAACCTAACCCAAACTACTAAAACACTCAATATTTAACCAAATCTAAGAAAACTCATATTTAAACTGAGGCGAGAGCACAGAGCGAAGGAGCACGAGATTAAATGAGGATGAGAGATAATGAAGAGAGAGTTATAAAAATGGATTAAGTCCAAATAACTCGTAATTTCATTTATTAAATAAAACTAACATATATAATAACTCAGACCATCGTATATGGATTAAAAAATAAGTCTATATCAATTTGAAAGACTGACACACACCGATCCAACAAATTTGAAGTTAGGCCAAAGTTTGTCATTCCTTATGTGGCGACAAATAACATTTCCGGTAGCGGAGGCCAATAATGACGGAAAAAATAAAACTAATAAATTAAATGAAGTAGATGGAAAGCTAGCAGCAAAGTCGACAGCACATCGGTCAAAGAAATACCTGCTGTAGAACTTGGAACACCTTTGGCTTTTCTAACATTGAACAAGAGAGGCTAGGATACATCCAGGTAACTAATGTCCCTTAATGATATGTGTAGTTCGGAATAGCTTATGTCCACGTGGTTAAATTTTGTTGCCATCCAGACGACATTAATATAAAAATAAAAAGGAAAAAAAAAGGCCAAAAAGTCGAAAGCAGAAAAGAGAAAAGGTGAGTGTTGCTTCGCGCGTGCCCAAGAGAACAAGACGAGATAAGAGTCAGAAAAGTGAGTTCAACGAGAGAAAGAACAGTGGAGAAGGAAGAAAAAGTGGCCCAAATTTGCGGTCCAATTTGAAGGCTAAACATCGATGGAGTTGACTCAAATTTGAATATGTTGTTCATGAGAACGAGAGCTATGAGTTGATTGGTTTTGTTCGTTAGGAATTTCCTCCAAATTTTCTAATCATAGTCAGAGTTTTCTAGCTCCATTTATGTTAATCCACATTTGTAGTGAGAAAATGCGTTTGTATTATTAATGTTGAGCTTTTAGTTTGCGTGATTGGAGAAGAACATTTTGTATATCATACGTGATTAGTAAAAGTGTTTGAGCAATCCATGATTTTTCCCACTCTAGGTTTCCAAGTTAAATCCTTGTGTTATTGTTGGCATTTGTCTCCTTATCATTTCGTCGTTATATTTACTTATTGCAAGGTTGCAGTGGCTTTTTATTACTAGGGTTAAGTCGATTTTGATCGGTTTAATTTTGAGGGAACTAAAAATCGTCCAAGTCAACATCGGTCATATCACGTAAGATGGTCAGCATTCACATTAGCAATTTCCAAACAAAACTGATGGCGTGGATTCAATAGATATAAAGTAAAAATGTTTAGGATTCAATTGATACAATGAAAATATTTATCACTAAATTGATAAAAATACAATAAATTTAGGACATTTGGGACAATTTTTCCCTTTTTAAATTCAATAACCATTCCAAACCGTCAAATGCGGACTACAAATATCCCAATCGTATTATTTGTGATCCTTGATCAATCACAGAATTGGTTCTTTGCAAATTTATTTTTTGTCTTTGTCATCTTGCAATTTTCCCATAATTTACTTGGCTGGCAGCAATTGCGTCCAGTTTTCGTATTTTTAAATTTATTGACATTTACTTTTCTGTCTAAATTCCACAAAAGGATCTTTGGGAACCTTTGTCGATTCACATATTGACTTATTTATATTTGAGAGGTATTTTACGGTCGATTAAATTTGGATGAAACATTCATTTCGTTGTCGATTCAGTGCCGGAGCAAAATCCACACATTTATTAGCAAGTTAAATTCTAGTAGGAAGGTAAAAAAATCAATTTCTAACTTTCTAAAAGAAATAACAAGCGAACCGGCTCTTTTATAGATTTTACCTGCAATTTTCTTTGATGTTTTTGCCCCTAGAAAAGGTGCGGAAGGCGAGGGCACGATGCCCAACGACCGTCACAATTTCTTCACAAAAAGCATAGTTCTTTTCTTCCTTTCTTTGACTTTTCAAACAAGGAAGTTTCCCTTCTTCTTCGCATATAAAGAATCTGAACGCGTACACCGCATACTGAAAATCCCATCGCCTGCTTACGCTCTCGTTGCCGTGGATCCTCATCTCCCGTCAATCTCAGAAGCGATCGAGATCGACTCTTTTGCCGATCTTCCCCGAGAATGGTGTTCATTGCGGCTTCTACTCCGGACAGCACTTATTCTGACATCCAGGGTGGGGGGATGGTGAGTACTTTGCCTTCCTCTCCGGACAGCACCGATTCTGACATCCAGGGTGGGGGGATGGTGAGTACTTTCTTTTTGTCAGCACAAGCTGACCAACATAGATCTTTTCTAGTTAAACGTCGATGGAAATGATTATATTTCTGTAGGGACGAAGTGGTTCTTTTGGTGTCACAGTCATTTGTTTTAGTTGTAGAAATGAGATGATCTGTTTGCGAGCTTCTTATTTCTGGGTTAATAAGGGTGGCATATGCCTACTTCGGCAGAAATCAAGAATAGTGTTTAAATTGGACGGGAAGTCTTACCGCCGTTGCAAAAATAGTACGAAAGCCTTGAGACAACTAGCAGGCTATCAAGGTACGGCCTTCTTTCCTCCATGGACATTGAATTTTTCTGGTCGAACTTCTATCTTAGCGTCGAACTCAATCAGCCAATTTTCCTGTACATTTTAGAGAGACGGAACCTCTTTGATTTGAGGTTCTCTTCTAACTGTCCTTTTTTGCTTGTCCTGTATATTATGCAGGCGTACATGCTATTGCATTTGGCGACGAGACGCTTGAGCTCACTGGCTATGGGGTTGATGCAGTTCAGGTGGTGAAGTTGCTGCGGAAATTATTTGGCTCCGCAGAGATTATGAGCGTAAGTGAGGTGACTGCACGAAAGGATACCTTCCCTACAACAGGTGCGTGCATACATCAAAAAACACCCTTAATGCGTGCAGAGAATGAAGGCGTAACAAGTCGCGTTCTTTTTACATTGAAATCTCCAGAGGAACTGGCTATCGCTGAAAGTGACTGATTCAATGAGCATGAAAATTACTCTTGTCAAGCCGAAAGCGTTTTTACGGATTAAAAGGACCAAGTATTCGACAGTAAGTCTTGTTAAAGTATGCTTCCTCCCTGTAATTGGATTAAATGCTTCTGGTCCAGTTCAGAAGGCCGATGATACTTGCAAGGAAAAGAGAGGAAAAATACTTGGATGAGTCACCGGTGCTCACGTCCCCTGATCCCTCTCTGTGGGGTGCGATGCTTGCAATACTCTTTGACAACTCTTCCTTTTGGAAACCCTTTTCTTAAGGATATGTCAGTCGCTTAAATCAGCCTTGTCCGGGCAAAATGGGGCTTTCAGACATGCCATATATTCCTTAATTTTCACTCTGTTAAGTTCCTTTGCCTTGTCATTTTTAATCCTTTTCTTTCTAAACATGTGCAGTGAGAATCACCGAGCCGCAAGAACAGTCAGAGAAGGAGCAGGAAGACCAATTACCACCAGGACAAGCAGATTCTTACATATGTGCTTCTTTCTCATCGCTTCTTTCTCATGCTTTTTCTGAGGACACGAAACCTATGGAGGAGGAGGGACTGGGAGGGCTTGGTCAGCTTTATGACTCTGCCATCGACCACCTCTTTTCAGTGAGTAAACCTTATTTTGTCCTTGTACTCGACATCATCCAGTGCACTCTCCTGACGTCGATGTCGAACTTCTGGTCTTTGCATTGATAGGGAATCCATGGCATTGACGAGCTCAAGAGGCATTATGACCTTCATGCTGGAGAAATGGCCAGCCGCCTCAAGGAGGCAGATGGCACTGCCATCATGCTGCGTAGGCAGGTGAAGGAGCTGGAGGCCAAGTTGTCGATGGCCAACATGCCTGAGCGTCGTCTAATGGATATGGTCTGCACAAGCGAGGATGAGCATGCTAGGACAAAGATGGAATTGGACGAGGCGAATTGCCGCATTGAGTACTTGAAAGCTGAGGTTTCCACATACCAGAACAGGATTGTTGAAGCCGAAAGAGAGAAGGAGAAAGCACAAGAAAGGGCTTCTAGGGCTAGCGACGACGGAGGAACCATGAGCACAACTTATCCGAGCCATCCAGCTCCATGGAGTACCTCCCTGAATTTCTTTCCTTTAATTCTCCGAGTCCCTGTCTCACAGATTTGGAGGTGTGCAAGGAAAGCGCTCTTTTTCCTGGACGTGACCTCTTATTTGGACAACCTTGAATAATAAAGAGGATCTGAATTTTTTTTCCTGAACATTGATCCCGTAGATTCAGTGTACTTCGATAGGAAAGTGAATCTAAGGCCATGTTTGGTAACCATTCAAACAAGGCTAAATTCTGATTCTTTGTTCCCAGAATCAGTTTGGGCTTAGAATTACGTTTGGTAAAAGATGAATAAATACAAAAAAGAAATTGTTGTGTTACCAAACGCATTTCTATTCTTTTTTTATTTCAAGAGTAGAAATTTTGTATAGTTATCAAACGGATTCTTTTACTCAGAAATTGTTCCCCGGAACAGAAATAGAAAAGAACTATTTCTGAAAAAAAAAAAAAAAAAAAAAAAAAAAAAAACTCTTTCCCGGAATAGAAGCGTTGTCATGTGCAGCCTAAAAGAACCTCTTTTTTTTTTTCTTTTTTTTTAATATTCTTGCTTATATTTAAGCATTTAAAAGATAGAGTGATTTTATAGCCACTCGTGATGCCTTGCGTGCTTAAAAGCCTCTAAATCACGGCGTTCTGAACACTCAAATAAAACTGCGTGAGGTTTCCTCATTTCTAAAGAGACAAAAGAGAATTTACAAATCTTAACAATAAAATATGGATTTAAGTGGATCAAGATTGTTTTTTTTTTTGGTAAAAAAAGTGGATCAAGATTGTTGTGCTACGAAAACATTTGAAATGTCTTATAAAATCGGTGATGCTACAAACAATGAAGGTGGCATCTCTTTGAAGATATAAGGTTCCAAAATCAATGTCCGCATAATTAAAAGTAATCATCTATAAGTGGGAAATTGGGCATTGATGTGCTCAAAAGTCACTTATAAAGTCCACAGCCACACTCCTCGGCCGTTGAAAATGTTCTTTAGGACTAGATGGAGGACGACTTTATCCTGGAAATCGAGTTCTTCTTTTTCTTTGTTTTTGTCGACATGGCACTAGAAGGATCGACCAAAACGAGGGTGTCTTGGTCCTTGTCGGAGCTACTTTTTAATCTCCAATTCTGATAGAAGAGGATTATGGTTTAGCACTTTTCTCTTTCGAAGTAGCAGGTTGATGCACCTTCTTTTAACTGCGGAGCCTATTCCATGGAATTTCTAACTAAGTGTCGCTATCTATCCCTACTAATCTTCGAACACGATAAGGATTTGGCATTCTTCCTCTGAAATGCTTTTGCCTCGCGGGGACTGCATGGCTTGCTCAATCCGATGAAATGCTTCATAAATTGCAGGGACCATGTAAGACATGGATTGCAATTTGAAGGAGGTGATCAAAATAAGAAGGTGTCTATGCCGAGGTCATAGTCCTTTTTCTAGCACTATCTTTGGCAGAGGGTTCCTGTTTGAAGGGGAAATTACTGAAAAAGTCTCAATAATTTATTAATGACCAATATCAATGATCAAAATAAGAGGTGCCTATCAAACAAAGCAAATAAAAAGTATGAAAAAATATTACGCGATCAACACCCTACTCCAATTAGTGTAGAGGTTTCTCAATAATTCAGTGGGTGGCGCTGTTGGCGGCGAGCTTCTCCCCCTAACGCAAGGGGAGGAGTTCGATTCCCGGGCATCGCAGGGTGACTTACCGGTGGCACGTGTGTGGTGGCTAGCACGTGTCGCCCCCAGGGTTTACCTCCCGTTACCTCGGGCCTTTCGAGCTGTCCGTGTTGGTATGGTGCACGGGTTCCCTGGGTCACCAAAAAAAAAAAATAATAATAATTCAGTGACTATATGATGACTAATACCAATAGAAAGTATCCATCCGTGGGTAGCTGCGTTCGTTGAGAGTCCCTCTCTCATCATTGAGGTCAAGAGTTCGAAACCCGCAGTTGCTAGCGATTTAAGTGGGGAGTCTTGGCGGTAGGTTGCTGGACTAGTCTCCCTTAAGAGCAACAACACTTGCTTCCAAGTCCCCTAGGAAAAACTGCAGGTAAAGAACATGCAGCTCTAGTTTCAGGTGTTGGGTGTCAAAATATGAAGTCGTGGTGAGGAATAGTCGGGCAATACTCTTCAAAGTTTGTTACCAGAGACTCTAATTTCATACATCTAATCTAAGAGAAAAACCATCGAAAGACGATCTCCGATTGATAAAATCTAATACATCGAGATTAAGATAATAGTCATTTCATCCTGTCTTCCTTTGTCTTTCTCATTTCCATATAAAAGTTCTTAAGGAATTGTCTGAATAGTATTTTACATTTGCTCAATCAAAATCTTAATAAGGAATGTATTTTGACTTTTTATCAACTGAAAATGCTTGAACACTTTCGGAATATATAAACTTTGACACGGAACTTTATTCATAATCTACTTTTTCTTTTTCTTTTTTGTAAGTTGGGTGGTATATCAAATTTTAGCAAGGAGGTCAAAAATTACCTTCTACCTGCTTAAGAAACACCAAAAAATAGGCTCTTTAATTGATTTTACTTGCAAGTTTTCTTTTTGTTTTTTCTCCTACAGAATTTTAGGGGCAACAGAACCCACCACCGGCTTGACTGTTTATCTGTCCACCTGCCCGATTTCTTCGCGAAAAAGCATCCTTCCTTCCTTTCTTTTTTTCTTTGTCGAATTTTCGAACATGGAAGTTTCCCTCCCTTCACGTATATAAGAGCCGGAGCGCGTACCCCGCAAACTGAAACTCGCATCATCTGCTACTCCGTCGTCGCCTTGGATCCTAAATTCATGTCATTTTCAGAATCGATCCAGATAGATTTTTGCCCATTTTTTCCCGAGAATGGTGTTTACCATGCGTTCCTGGTCATTCAATACCGATTCAGGCACCAAGAGCGGAGGCAAGTTGAGTACTTCGTTTTTGTGAACACGAGCTGACCAAGCCGGATCTTTTTTAGTAAGAATTCGATGGAGTTAATGATATTATCGGGACCCAGATAGGTTTTGGACCAATTTTCCCGAGGATGGTGTTTGCGATGCGTTCCTGGTCGGCCAACACCGATTCAGACACCAAGAGCGGAGGCAAGGTGAGTACTTCGTATTTTGTGAGCACAAGCTGACCAAGCCGGATCCTTTCTAGTGAAAGATCGATGGAAATAATGATATCTCTATTGGGGACGAAGTGGCTGGGGATTATGTGGGAACTGAGCACATGCTCTCTGGATTCTGTCGATCATTTGTTTTAGTCATAGAAATAGGCTGAATCTCAATGTGAGCATCTTATTTCTTGGTTAACAAAGGTCCAAATATGCCTAATTCGGCAGGAAGAAGCTGGTGTTGAAAGTGAACCTAAATTCCGACCAAATTAGAAGGAAAGCTCTGAGAGTACTATTGGCGTATTCAGGTGGGCGCGTCTTTCAAGTGTTTTCGGGTCGAACTTTTATTCCCATGTCAAACTCGATCCGCTGAACCACTGGAATTCGCCCCAGTGGCCACCCTTCCAATATGGAAGGGGGAGGTGAGTGGTTCAAATCCCCACCTTCTCAGGGGGATGGGGTGGGGACGCGTAAGTTTCAGGAGTGAGTTTCGACTCCCACGCCCTGCAAGAGGCCGGGCAAAAGTCTGAGAGTGAATGTAGAGTAAGAATAGAGTAGGCCTGACAAAAAAAAAAAAAAAAAAAAAAAAAAAAACTCGATCCGCTGATTTCCCTCTACAATTTAGACATACAGGAACTTTTCCATTTACCGCTCTCTTCCAACTGTTCCTTTTTGCTCGTCCTGCATATTATGCAGGTGTACATTCTGTTAAGTACGGCCTAACAAGAGAGACACAGGTGCCCGTTGGTTTTGGTATTGATGCAATTAAGGTGGGGTGCACACTGCGGAAGAAATTTGGCTTCGCACAGATCACGACCGTGGGCTTGGTGACTGCATCGAATGATACCTCCCCTACAACAGGTGCATGCATACATCAACACACACCCTCAATACGTGTAGTAGAGAATAAAGATGTAATAAGTCGACTTCTTTTTACATTGAAATCTGCGGAGGAACCAGTGCACGCCGAAAGCGACTGACTCTATGAACATGAGAATCACTCTTTGTTAAATTGAAAATGTTTCCACGAATCAAAAGTACGAAGTCTTCAACCCTAAAGGACAACTACTCATATGAATCACCGGGGCTCCCATCCCCAAATCCTTGTCTGAAGGGTGCTTCTCCACTGGGTGCGTGCATTACTCTTTGATAACTCTTACACTTGCAAAGCCTCAGTAGCTTAAATCAGCCTTGTCCTGGCAAAAAGGGGCTTCCGGACCTGCTATATATTTCTTAATTCTCGCTCTGTTAAGTTCCGATGCCTTTGTGATTTTTTATCCGTTTTTTTTCTTAATATGCGCAGTGAGAATCACCGAGCTACAACCCATTGAGGACACTGACCTGGAAAGGAAGAGATCTTTAGGGATACTGATATCTGAAGAGCAACCAGAACAGTCGGAGATTTGGGAAACTTATGGAGGAGAAGGGACTGGGAGGGCATGATCGGCTTTATGCTGCAGTCCGCGAGCTCCTTTCAGTGAGTAAATCTTATTTTTATCCTTGTTGTACTTGACATCATCCCGTGCACGCTCCTGACGGTCATATTGAACTTCCGGTCTTTACACTGATAGGGCATCGATGACATCGGTAAGCTTAAGAGGCATGGCGACCATCATGCTGGAGAACAGACCAGCCGCCTCAAGGAGGCAGTGATGCTGCTTAAGCAGGTGGAGGAGCTGGAGGCCAATGTGTCAATGTTGGAGCGTCGTCTGATGGAGATGCTCTGCATAAGTGAGGATAGGCATGACAGGGCAAAGAGGGAATTGGCTCTTCTGCAAGAGAAAGCAGACGTGGCGGATCGCCGGATTGAGAACTTGGAAGCTGCTGTTTCCAGATACCAGAGCAGGATTGCTGTAGCTGAGGCAGAGAAGGAGAAAGAAGAAGAGAGGGCGCGTAGGGCTAGCATCAAGGGAGAAACCACGAGCACACCTCGCCGGAGCCCTATGGGCCTATGGCTCCAGGGAGTACCTCCCTGAGCTTTGTTCCTTCTCCTGGCGCTTGTCTTGCAGACTTGGAGGTGTGCGAGAAAGCGCTATTTTTCCTGAACTGACCTCTTATTTGGACTATCTTATAATAAGAAATTAAGAGTTTCTTTCCTAAAGGATTCATCCTGTGGATTCGGCGTGCTTCCTTAGGAAATTGAATCCAAATGGAGGTGGCAATTAATATTAATCCGATCGTTGTTGTGCCCAGAAATTCGAGTTTCAGAGTTTTTTTGTGTGCAATGGGACGTATAGAAAAGTTGTGACTATGCTAAGACAAGATGAAGTCGCATCTCCTTTTGATAGTTTTCTTTTTAGTTTCGCCCCCTATCTCTAGAAATTTGAATTTTAGTTCCCAAAATTTCACTCTTATGCAATTTGAGTTCATAGTGTTTTTACAACTCTTGTGCGGGCGCTAGCTATAGAACATTGCGGTCATGTAAGTGATGTAATTAGAGATTAGAGTATGACCAATAAAAAAAAAAAAAAATAGAGATCAGAGAGTGTCCTTGAAGTGTTGTGGCCCAAATTAAATTCAATCAAGGGTTAGGAGACTTTAACCACATCTAGAATCATGTCAGAATTTTCGTGCTCACTCCAATTGAATTGCAACGCGATAGCGTGATCAGAATAATTAGCGGTTCAAAAGTCACTCAAAATTTTTCTTAATATCTCGGCCTTTGTTATGCAAATATCATGACAGAAATTCAATGCGCATAAATTTAACAGTCTCAGGATGCTACTGACATAGATCACACTTCAGTTCTGGTACAATACTCCTAAATAGATTTTCCTTTGTTGGTAAGGCATTTGGGCATACTGCGCATAGGAAAAATCGAATCTTTGGAGTGTGTTTGTCTTCCAAATTTTATTCCACAAAGCTCTAGGGGTTTGATAAGGAAGAAGCCTGATTTGGATTTGGCTTCTTCGAAAGGTCTCTGTTTCTATTACGACCGGTTTGTTTGTCCGCTTCCACAATTTCTTTGTAAAAGCACACTTCCTTTCTTTTTCCTTTTTCTGTCTATTTAAACAAGGAAGTTTCATGTCAGAATCTGAACGTCTACCCCGCAAATTTAAAACTTCCTTATATCTGCTATGCTGTCAATCACTGTGGATCCTAAATTCCCGTCAATTTCAAAAGAGGTCCAAATAGATTTTTGCCGATTTTTCCCGAGAATGATGATCATTGGACCTTCCTCTCCGGCCAGCACTAATTCGGACACCGAGAGTGGAGGGCAGGTGAGGTGAGTACTTTGTTTTTGTGAGCATGAGCTGGCCGAGCAGGATCTCGTCGAGTAAAAATTCGATGGAATTAATGATATTTCTATCGGGGACGAAGTGGTTCGAGATTACTTGGGAATTGCGTACATGCTTTTTGGATTCAGTCAATCATTTGTTTTAGTTGTAGAAATAGGCTGATCTTTTTGGGAGCTTCTTATTTCTGGATTAAGAAAGTTGGAATATGCCTAATTTGGCAGAGATTTATGCTGCAGATGCAATCGATCGCGTAGTCTCTGCCCAGCGAAGATTAAAAGGAAAGCCATGAGAGTACTATCACTATCGGATCTACGGAGGGGCTTCTTTCTTGCGAGGAAAGAATCTAAGAGAGTAATAGCAGACTGGGAATTTACTGCCTACTTACTAAGACCGCAACTAGGCACTGCCTCTTTTCTTCGTGGATATTCAATTTTTCGGTTGAACTTTTATCCCGTGATGGAATGCTTCTGGTCCAGTTTAGAAGGCCGATGATTCTTGCAAAAGCAAAAAGGAAAAAAAATATTTGGATGAATCACCGTGGCTCACATCCCCCAATCCCTATCCTTGGGGTGCTTCCACTATGGATGTTTGCATTGCTCTTTGATAATTCTTACACTCGAAAACCGTTTTGTTGAGGTTATTTCAGTAGCTTAAATCAGCCTTGTCCTGGCGAAAGGAGGTTTTCGGACATGCTATATACTTCTCAATTCTCGCTATGTTGAGTTTTTTTTAATCCTTTTCTTGTTAAATACGCACAGTGAGAATCACCGAACTACGACCCATCAAGGACACTGACCCGAAAAGGAAGAGCATCTTTGGGGATACCAAGATCTGAAGGGCAACTAGAACAGTCGGAGGAGCAGCAACAAGACCAACCACCACCCGGACAAGCCGATTCTTACATATGTCAAGAAGAAGAGCCGCCTCTTTCTCATCCTCTTCCTCCTCTCTCTCTCTCTCTCTCTCTCTCTCTCCCTCTTGCTTCCGAGGCTCGACCTTCATCCTCACCAGTTCTGTGCCCATCTCAAGGAACGTTCCCTTTTGCTCCATTTTCTTCGCGGGTGTTATGGACCAAGAGTCTCTCAGACATGCCGGCACACTCGAGCATTTGTGGGGACTTGCCTTCCTAAGGACATGAAACTTATGGAGGAGAAGGGAATGGAAGCGCATGATCGGCTTTATGACTCCGCTGTTCACCAATTCTTATGAGTGAGTGGACCTTATTTTATCCTTGTTGTACTTGCCATACTCCTGTGCACATTCCCAACGTTTACGAACTTCCCGATCTTTGCATTGATAGGGCGTCGATGGCATTGGAATAGAGACCACAATTAGACAAAAAAGGAAAAAGCGGGACTGAGAAAAACCTAAAATTTTAGTTATTCTTGTTTCTATTTAAGCATTTCAAAGGTGGAGTGATTTTACAATGTAGTCACTGGAATTGCAATTTGGGCTTATAATATCGGGGGCCAATTCCTGTGTGCTCTGTTCTGGGCCCGTCGCTTATACATCAATAATAACTTTTTTTCAGTTTCGGTGAATTCTCGAAAAATTTCATCAAAGTCTATTATGAATGCAAGTGAATGTTGCAGGATCCCTTCTCATTATTAGATGACATGAGAATGAGATAATAATTTAGCGCAAGCATCGATTTCATAATTGTCAAGTGCGCATCGATAGATTCACGGCATGGTGCAATAGAAACGTACAAATAGTAATGCATTCTCGAAAAATCTCGAGCAGAGACCATCGGTCATTGAAGAGTATCGCGGGTCCTGATCCAAATTGAATTATGTATAAGTCGGTATGTGATTTGATATTTCCACGCTGTAGTGTTGTTGGGTCTTTGATCGTGAAGAAGGACGAAGAAAAGCAGGTCATCGCGCAGATTGTTGCCTAGTGGGAAGAAGAAATAAAATAAAATAAAAGGAAAAGAAATCATGGTCGGATTCTGTTTCTTAATCCCAGTCCGCATGGACTTCTTTGACCGATCTAATTCGGGACTTTCTCTGGCGGTGGCATATATGATGTCAACGTATTTGAGGGCTTCTCTTGGGCGTGCCTTGCTTGCATGAATATATTGCAGTTAGTGCAGCTCTTGAGGTCGCCGTTGGATTCCAAGTTTCATTGATTTTGTTCGCACAAGAGTTTTTAAGTGTTGAAGCCAATTAAATTTTATGGAAAGATTTATGTCAATTTCTTCGTAAGATTGAGAGATTATTTTATGAAAAATTATGAAATCAAACGGTATGTAAGTTATTACGTATAATTGAAGGTCGAGAAATACTAAAATATTTGAATGACTTGATTATGTTGTAATCTTTGTATTCCTTGATTTATAATGCAATTCGTTGTTACTTTTTTTATGGATGTAGGTCATTAAAACCAAGGGTCATGGATACCTGGCAAGGCATGAATGGCATAAAGAGGTATTTCAAATCATTTTTAGTATTCCGACAAAAAAAAAATTATTTTTAGTACCAAACGGGATAAACGCGATACCCCATCTCCTTTTTAAATGCTCTGCGGCCCAGTCTTCGATTCAACCAAGCACCTGCTTAGAAATCCCAAAGGGGCTACAAAACTCGCTTCCAGATCTCATAGGGAGAGCTGCAGGTGACGTCTAGCTTTAGGTATTGAGTTGCAGAACATACAGACAATCCCTTCCCCACAGCAGGTCCGTATATACATCAATTCACACCCTTAAAACGTACAGTGCCCGAAGACTCGATTTCTTTTTACACTGAAATCTCCCGATAAATTGACACGTGGTGCTGAAAGTGACTGATGAGAATTATTATTTTCGAAAAAGGAAAGAAAAAAAAAATTGGGAAATATAAGACTAAAAGAACCTCAAGTTTTAATTGTTCTTTCTTTTTTTCTCTTCCTGTTTTAAGCATTTAAAAGATGGAGTGATTCTATATTATAATGTAATAAGTAGATGATCTAGAGCTTTTTCAATCCCATGCAAAAAGAAACCATGAGGCTGTTCATTCGAGAGGCACAGAGAAGAGAACTGTATAAAATTCTGGGAGGCCTAGCTCTAGCTCGAGCTCAACCAATTACTTCCACTCGGTTTACGAAATACATAGGAACACGATCGAGTGTCTTCCTTTAAAAATTAAACTAAAGAATTTATTTACCCAAAGAACGCCAATTGGATCGATCCTTCTACAAATCCAAACTAAGCAGATTAAAAGCATGAAAAACTTTTACGCGGTCAGCATTATGCCCCCCAATTAATGTAGAGGCGTCTCAATGAATTGATAACTAATATCAATGGGAAAGTAATCTATATCCTGATGCCTGTAGCAGAATTAAAAATGTATGACGCTGAGATTGAAGAAAAAGGATAATGGATATATGGTAAACCACAGATCAAATATAAGGAAAATCACATAAATAGTCTCTAAATTTTGGACTAATGTGCAATATGATCCATAAACTTTTAATTTCTTCAATATGGTCCATGAACTTTTGGTACGTGTTCAATTTAATTCCGAACTATATGAAAATGTTCAATTTTATTCTTAAACTTGAATTAATTAAATGATAATATTGAATGTTTTCCTATAGTTTAGAGACTAAATTGAATATGTACCAGAAGTTCATGGGTTACATCGAATAAATTGAAAGTTCATGGATTATATTACAAATTATGTCAAAGTTCAAGGATTATATTAAACAAATTTAAAGTTCAAGAATTATATTACACATTGAAGCAAAGTTCAAGCACTCTTGGTATCACTATCCCATTGCAAATATTAGCATTCCAAACAATATTTAGTGCCGAAAAAGGATGCCCATATCTCCCTCTCTCCCTCCTTCCGGAGGATGCCTATCTCTTTTAAGTGCTCAGCAACCTATCACTTAGGAAAAATTGCTGGTAAAGATCACGTGATCTCTAGTTTCGGCTTCTCTCTCTTTGAGAGACAATAAAATAAAATTTCAAAAAAAAAAAAGCATGTCAATTTTCTTCATTAGTCAAATCAGAAAAAGCTAGCGGAGGGATTTTATTGCACAAAATTGATAAGCCTTATGATTTAATTATACTTTTTAAAAATAATAGAAATCGATTGCACTTTACTTCCCTAGTTAGTATAATTTTCTATGCATATTCGAGAGAGAAAACACTGGAAGACAATTTCTGTTAAAATCATGTACGTAGGGATTACGATAGTTAGCCCAGCAAATAGCTGCTAGTACCCAGCCATTTCGTAATGTCTTCATTTTCTTTAATCATCTCCCTGCAAAAACTTTATAAAAGCATGTTTGAATTGCTTTTTACTTTCTCCCTAATTTATCTCTTAATAAATGTATTTTTGACTTATACTTAACTCGTAACACTTTAAATTTATGTAATACATAAATTTTGGCACTTAGTTTCATGCATAATTAGAATAAATTAAGAATGCAAGGGCACATGCCTCGACTGTTTTAAGAGGATTATCACAAAAAAAAAATTCTAAATTTATTATACTTGTGTCAATTTAGTTTTGGACCTTTCATTTGGTCAATTTAATTTTAAACATTTTAATAATTTTTCAATATAGTTAATTCGGTCAATTTTAAATAAAAATTGTTGACTGGAATTGTTGGCGTTAACGTTGATGTTTTTTTCAATTTTTTGTTTTCTTTCTTGTTTTTGTTCTTTCTTCCTCCGCTAGTCGCCATGCCTCCATTATGGCCAACCTCCGCTAGTCGCCATGCCTCCATTATGGCCAACGACCAGCCATAGGTGGGGCCACCTTGCCCACCTAGCAAGGGTCGCCCTTGCAAGGGCGAGGACACCTCATCAGGATCTAACAAGGATTGACCTCGCCCTTGTGAGAGTGAGCCTCGCTCAATAGGCGAAGGCGGCAAGGTCAGCCCTTGTCAAATTCGACAAGGGCAAGCTTTGTTGGTTCTCACCTATGGTCGATCGCCAACCATCCTAGGGTTCGAAGGACCGATGGAAGAATTAAGAAAAAAAGAAAGAAAACAAAACAAAAACAAAAAAAAATTGTGAAAAGAATTTTCATAGCAATTTCGGTTGTGCCATATAGGACAACAACTTTCAGCCACAATTAATCGAATTGACTATATTGGTAAATTGTCAAAATGTTAATAATTAAATTTATCAAATTGAAATATTTAAGGTTGCATTGGCACAAATACAATAGGTTTAAGATATTTTTTAGCCTAATTCATTAAAAAAAATCCCAATGTTAGGTCTGGTCCCAACTCTTGTCCCGAACTTATCATAAACTTCAGTCCCAAATCAGTCTCGAACTTTTTTTGTCTCTAGAAAAACATCCTAAACTTTAGGTTTGGTCGAAAATTGCCCCAAATTTTATTTTGTCTTTATCATAAAGTTTCAATTTACTCTCAAATCTACCCATGTGGTCCATTCTCAAGTTGACGTGGTAACATATCCACATCAATAAGGTGATAAGAAAAATTATCTTCAAAGTGAAATCATTTTAAAATATGAAAATTAGAGATGACTAATTGTGATTTTTGGACAGAGGAGGGCTAATGGGAACAAATATGAAATTATAATAAAAGTTCTGTAGATTTTGACTAGACTTAAAAGATTGAAATTTTTTTAAATAAAAAATTTAAGACGGAATTAGTCATAAAATCACAGTTAGAAAATTTTTTAGGGTACAAAAGACCAATTCCAAATTTCCGGAACCTTCGGTCCCTGAAACAGGTCAGGATCAGACCGATTGGTCCGGTTCAGTTCCTGGGCGGCACAGGAAATTCAACGGACTGTTCACATTTGATCGGATAAACGTACTCACCCACTCAAAGATAAAATTTATTCACCATTTGTATCCATTGAGAATGCACCATCCCTCGCCCCTTTATTTTAGTCCGATGATCGAAGAATAGATACTGTACACAGTTGCCCAGCTTCGCTTTTATAAGAAACTCCCTTACGCTCTCTGCTATTTGTTCAATGTGGGACTCTCAGAAGGGCTTCTCATGCAGGCGAGGGGGAGCCGGAGCGAGGAAGAGAGAAGGACTGAGCGAGGCACGGCCATAGAGAAGTTAGTCCCACATCGACTGGCAGGAGAGGCAAACAAGCATGTTGCCCTATAAATAGCCAGGAACCGGCCGCCGTGTCGTCATCACGTAAAATAGGTACGTTGGCAGCTGGGCGGTTTAATGTTTGTATGATTACTGTACTGAAAAGGGTTTTAATTGGAGTTTATTATGACTGATTTAGTGGTGTATTTTCGAGTTTCAAATGATCAAATGCATGAATGGTCCGTTTAGGTGGTTTGCGATTTAGTTGAACCGGCAACCGCATTGTACACCTCCACACTTTATTTGAAAAGCAAGATTCCTATGTTTTATTTTCCTCTTTTCCCTCAAAACCGGGATGTTTCCCTCCTTTTCGTGTTTAAGAATTTGAGAATGTAAACCGTAAACTGTAACTCGCATCATCTGCTGTCCTGTCGTCACTGTCGATCCTAGGTTTCCGTCAATTCCAGAAGCGATCGATAGGCTTTCACAGGATGGTGTTCGCGATGCGTTCCTGGTCGGCCAACACCGATTCAGACGCTGAGAGCGTAGGCAGGGTGAGTACTTCGTTTTTTGAGAGCACGAGCAGACCAAGCTGGATCTTTTCTCTTAAATAATCGATGGAAATAATGATACTTCTATCAGGGACGAAGTGGTTCGAGATTATGTGGGAATTACATACACGCTCTCTGGATTCGATCAATCATTTGTTTTAGCTGTAGAGACAAGCTGCTCTCTTTGCGAGCTTCTTATTTCTGGGTTAACAAAAGTGGAATGTGCACATATCTGCCGAAATTAAGGCTGGAACTGAAAGTGAAGTCTCGCCCCAGTGAGAAAATTAAAAGGAAAGCAATGAAAGTGCTAGCAATGTCGCATCTAGGTACGGCCTTCCTTCACGGATATTCAATTTTTGAGTTGAACTTCTACGCTGGCGTCAAACTCGGTCCGCCGATTTTCCAGTACATCGATAGAACCTTTTCAAATATAAGGCTCTCTTCCAAACTGTTCCTTTTTGTTTTGTTCTGTATATTGCGCAGGTGTAGATACTATTTGCTACGACGGAAAAGAAGGGACATTCACGCTCGTTGGCCATATTAATCTAGTTGAGGTGGTGTCCAAACTGCGGAAGATTTGCGTAATAAACCTGGTGAGCGTGGCCATTCTGACTGCACAAAATGGTCCCTTCCCCACAACAGGTACGTCAATACATCGACACGCCCTTAATTTGTGTAGAGAATAAAGACAGTGAAAAGAAATTACATTGATATCTCTGGAGGAACTGGCGCGTGCTTAAAGTGATTGATTCAATGAACATGAGAATTACTCTTGTTAAATTGAAAACGTCCTCACGAATCGGAAGGACCAAGTATTCACCTGTAAGTCTTGCTAAGGTGTGCTTCCTCTGTGTAATTGGATTGATTGCTTCTGGTCCAATCCAGAAGGCCGAGGATTGTTGCAAAAAAGGATGGAAAAATACCGGGATGAATCACCGGGGCTCACATTCCCTGATCCCTATGTGTGGGGCTCCTATACTGGATGCTTGCATTACTCTTTGATAAGTTTGGAAACCCTTTAGTTAAGGTTATGTCAGTAGCTTAAACCAGCCTTGTCCTGGCACAAGGGGGCTTTCAGACATGATAGTCCTTGATAATCGCTCTGTGAATTTTAATCCCTCCTCTTAAATGTGTGCAGAAAGGATCACCAAGCTAACACTCATCAAGGACACTGACCGGGAAAGGAAGAGATCTTTAGGAATCCTGATATCTGAAGAGCAACCTGAACAGTCAAAGAAGCCGCAAGAAGACCAGCCACCGCCACAACAAGCCGATTGTTCCATATCTCAAGTAGACGCATCACCTCCTTCTCGTCCTCTTCCTCCTCTGTCTTGCCCTCTTGCTTCCGAGGTTCAACCTTCATCCTCCACAGTCTCACATCCATCTCATAGAAAGTCAGATCAGATGCAAGCTGCTCCTCATCATGCTCCATCATCTTCGCGCATTTTTCGGACCGAGAGTCTTGTGGCCGTGCCAGCACGCTTGAGCATTTCTGGGGGAGCTTGCCTTCCCGAAGACATTAGAAATACGGAGGATAAGGGACTGGAAGGGCACGATCAGCTTTATGACTCTGCAGTTCACCTCCTCCTGTCTGTGAGTGAACCTCAACTTTGTGCTTGTTGTACTTGACATCATCCCGTGCACGCTCCTGACAGTCATGTCGAACTTCTGGTCTTTGCATTGATAGAGCATCGATGGCATTGGTGAGCTCAAGAGGCATTACGACCTTCGTGCTGGAGAACAGGCAAGCCGCCTCAAGGAGGCAGATGACGTGGCCATCACACTGCGTAAGCAGGTGGAGGAGCTGGAGGCCAAGGTGTCGAAGGCCAGCATCACGGAACGTAGCCTAATGGATATGATCTGCATAAGCGAGGATAGGCATGATAGGACAAAGATGGAATTGGCTCTTATGCAAGAGAAATTGGACGAGGCGAATCACCGGATTGAGTACTTAGAAGGTGTGATTTCCAGATACCAGAGCAGGATTGCTGCAGCTGAGATAGAGAAGGAGAAAGCGGAAGAGAGAAGGTCTAGAGCCAGCGTTGAGGGAGATTCCATGAGAGCACTTGTCCGAGCCCTGCGGCGCTTGTCCGAGCCCTGTGGCGCCAAGGAGTATCTCCATTGAGTTCTGTTCATTCTCCTAGTCCTTGTCTCACAGACATGGAGCTGCGCAAGGAAAGCGCTCTTCTTCCTGTGACTCACTTATTTGGGACTGACCTTGAATTATAAGGGGTTAGACTTTCTTTTCTAAAGGATTCAACCCGTAAATTCGGTGTGCTTCGTTAGGAAACTGGATCCAAACAGGGGTGGTAATTTGTATCGATGGGGTCATTTTAGTTCTTTTCCTATGCGTGCAATGGGACAGTTATAGTATAGTAAAGTTGGAACTGTTTTAACACGAGATGAAGGACAAGCAACTTCATCTCGTGTTAAAATAGTTCGTATTGGTGCAATAGAAATGTATCAGTAGATTCGCTACTACGAATTATCATTATAAAGAGTGTCACGACCAAATTTTTGGATGAACCACCTAGGTTTGACTAATAGATTGCTAAGCCTAGATTTAGCTCGGGCTCTCCCAAGCCCATACTAATTCGCGACTTAGATTGAAGTTCTTAACATGCAATTAATTTTTAACTAGGAGACGCCACTAATCTATTTTTGATGGGTTGATTAGAAACCCAAGTAAAGCAATGGGAGGTTTACTTTACTCCTACGAACCAGAGATTTATGAGTTCGGGGACTTAATTACGTTAGATTTTTCTAACGCCCTTTCGATACCTTTCTCATTTATTTTGAAAAAAAATGTTTTGTAAGCAGCTTAAATTGATTTTAATTCACTTCCCTAACATGTAAGGTGACCATGCGGGTGCGTAAACCACCAATTTAACACCCATATAAAGCAATAAATAAATTGTAAGACTTATCTCATAGCAACGAAAGCATTTGTAATGTTAGATCAGTATTCACATCGACAGTCCTAGATATGATTTTTAATTAACACGCAATTTCTTTTCTTTTTTTTTCACTTATTTGATGAGAATCATGCAATGCATGTTACTAATCTAACATGAAATGATATGACATGGCAATATAACCTAAGCTATATGACATAAATAAAATGCAGTCTATCCTAAAAATGGAATTGATTTATTCTAAAACAATCTTTTTGGATTTTCCATGAAATTCAAAATTAAAGAACTATTGTGCAATCTAAATTAACCAAATGACCTAATTCTAATGACGAGTAATTTCTAACTAAATGAATCTAGCAACAATCACTAGATGACATGCATTTCATGAACCTAATCCTACATGACATGCGCATGATTTTTTTTTTTTTTGTATTTTTTAATGAAAATTCATAATTAAAAATAAAAATCTAACTAAAGTGAGATATTATCTAATTTAGGTTAGGAAATAGATTAATCTAATTCCTATCTTAACCTAGACATTTATCTCAACATGCAATTTAATCCCAAAATACCATCTAACCTAGATACCATTTAAACATGAATTCTAATATAATCAGAAAAGTATCTAACTATTCTATCATGCAATTCTATCTAGTAAATTAATTGTAATCTATATGATATGCAAATGCAATCTTTTTTATATTTTCGGGATAAATAAAGCAATTAAAAGATAAGCACCAAATCATTCAAAATCATCAAAGTTCTCATACATCGTTTGAATTAGGGAACAATATCCAAATCAGCTTGATTATTCCGCTAATAAAATCGATAAATTGATCTTAAGCCTTAAGGATCAAGATATTAATTTTATTCCCGCGTGATTAATTATTCCATCTAAAGCCTTATAGATGGAATAATAAATCAGTGTGCAGTTGCGGATTAGGCAATAAATCCTAATTGGGAATGCACCTAAGATATTAAAAGCATGTATTAGGCAATAAAATATCCAAATCAAATTTAGATAAGATAATTACCTAATTTCGCAAATAATATTGCCAAATTTGAATCGAATGGAATCCGCTCAACGGAGGCTTCAACAGTGATGATTCACGGACGACCGGCGAGATCACGCAGGGACTCGTGGCTCGGGACAGCAGTTGATGGCTTGTAGACGAGGCAAAACAAGTAGTCTGAAAGATCAATGAACGTCTCCTAGTGTAGGTTAATCTTCTTTGTCCTCACAACTGAACTTGGACTTCCAACTTCACCATATACGCACTGACATCTTTGGGCAGTCAAAGTAAACGAATTTTCTTTGTGCAATAAGTGGAATCGTCTTTCTTTGACTGATGAAATTCAGCGTGGGTGCTCTCGGTAAGAGAACCTGCAAAATTGAAGGAAGACACTTCGGATTGGTGCCGGCTCAACTGACCATTAGGTGGCCCAACGGCGAAGCCCCGTGGATTTGGATGAAATTCACCGCGAAGTCTTGGTCTCGTCGAGAGTAATTGGACTTTGCTTAGGATTATTCGCTGGACAGAGACCGCACTTGAAATTGCTGGGACTTAGAATGTCAGGCTTGTGGCGCGTCTGGACAGCAACTTCGGTGCAGCAACGGGAGGTGGGGATGGAGCAGCTGCGGATCGTCGGACTACTCGCGGCGTTGAAGAGCTGAGGCGCGTGAGGCGCGTGGCTGTCAGAGTTGCAGCATCGTCAGGCAGGTCGCAGCGTCGGGAGCGGTGATCGTGAAGGCCGAGCGAGGATGTCCGTCGACCACACTGGTCGTGGTCGAAAAGGGGACGCTTGAGGAAGAAGACCGAATTTCCTCTCCCCTCCTTCGGGTCTCTTTTTCTTTTGCGTGAAAGAGTCCCCTCTTGACTTTTGTCAAGGTGTCACAGACGAGAGAAGGCAAACTCTTCGCTTTTCCCTGAACAGTCTCTTTCTCTCTACCCCCCCACGCTTTCCTCTCTTTTTCGTGAATGAACGGGCACTCGCTCGATCCTCTGCTCGTCTAGAATTGTGGCCGTATATCAATATGTGTGGCCTCCTCCAAACCCTATTCGTTTTAATTTATTTATAGACAACGAATTAGGATTTTTAATCTTTCAAAATTGATATCCACAAAGATTCTTTTTCCCAAACGCAATATTCGCAATATTCGTTTTTTTCCACTTGCCCTATCCGAAAAATTCATCATATCCCGAAAATTTTCAAATTCTACCAACTTTTCTATTGGGTTATTTAATTGGGATAAAGTTGGTGAGTCACCAAAATTTATGGTAGCTTATTTAAGATATACGACCCAAAAACGTCCGCATAGTCTCATCACAGGCTGAAAAATCTACAAAAAGGAAATGGCTTACCATGATTCTACATGACCAGGAACATGAGATAATTTCCGATCACTTAAAAAAAACGAGCTTGGGCCAATTTGCTTGCTTTATGGGCTTAGTCCGACTTGTCAATTCAAAGCTCAGAACCACTAATTCAAATCCACCCGTCACCGGTCCAAAAAATAAATGCAAACATGTAAATTAAAAATAAATGCACCTACATCTATATACTATGCAATTAATATTTTTTTCAAGGATAAAATTAACCCATAATTTTCTATGCAATAAATAAATGATCATATCGCCAAAATTTAGGTGTCAACAAAGAGCTTTTTCATTTATTTGGTGCGATAGAATATGTGCAAATAGTGACGCATTCTTTGAAATTCTCAACCAGAGGCCATTGGCCATCATTGATTGAAGTGGATTGTGGTTTAGCACTTTGCTCTTTCGAAGTAGCAGGTTGATGCACCTTCTTTTAACTGCATAGCCTATTCCATGGAATTTCTAGCTAAGTGTCGCTATCTATCCCCACTAATCTTCGAACACTATAAGGATTTGGCATTCTTCCTCTGAAATGTTTTTGCCTCGCGGGGACTGCATGGCCTGCTCAATCCGATGAAATGCTTCATAAATTGCAGGGACCATGTAAGACATGGATTGCAATTTGAAGGAGGTGATCAAAATAAGAAGGGGTCTATCCCGAGGTGATAGTCCTTTTTCTAACACTATCTTTTGCAGAGGGTTAGTGTTTGAAGGGAAAATTACTGAAAAAGTCTCGATTTTTTAATGACTAATATCGAAGATCAAAATAAGAGGTGCCCGTCAAACTAAGCAAATAAAAAGTACGAAAAAATATTACACGATCAACACCCTGCCCCAATTAGTGTAGAGGTTTCTCAATAATTCAGTGACTATATGATGACTAATACCGATAGGAAGTGATTTGTATCTGACGTCTCTAGAAAATGTCTTCCACCTGATCAAAGATGAAGTATCTTGGATTTATAGCGCAAGTACAAACGGCATAAATGGGCATACTGTACAAGTTATTGCACCCAACAGATGCCCACCTCTTATCAAGTGCTCAGCAACCTATTCTACACTTCATCCAAGCACTTGCTAATTCTTCCCCCGGACCTTTCATTTCATCCAAGCACTTGCTCTCCCCCAAAGGGGGGAGTGGAACGGGTCAAGTAATGGGGGAGAAATCTTTATCGAGGCTCTCTCATTCTATCCAGGGAATTCCAAAGAGCAACAACACTTGCTTCCAAGTCCCCAAAAGGAAAAACCGCAGATAAGAAACATGCAGCTCTAGTTTCACGTGTTGGATGTCAAAATATGAAGTTGTGGTGAGGGATAATCGGGCGATACTCTTCAAAGTTTGTTGCAAGAGACTTTAATTTCATGTAATCATGTAATCTAAAATCTAATACATCGAGAAAATACCATCTTCCTTTGATCGAAAGACGATCTCCAACGATAAAATCTAATACATCGAGATTAAGATAACTGTCATTTCATCCCGTCTTCCTTTGTCTTTCTCATCTCCATATAAAAGTTCATAAGGAATTGTCTATTTTAAGTTTGTTCAATCAAAATCTTAATAAGGAATGTGTTTTGACTTTTTGTCAATTGAAAATGCTTGAAAACTTTCGGAATATATAAACATTGACACGGAACTTTATTCATAATCTACTCTCTTTTTTTTTTTCTTTTGTAATTTGGGTAGTATATCTAATTTTAGCAAGGAGGTAAAAATTACCTTCTACCTTCTTAAGAAACACAAAAAAACAGGCTCTTTAATTGGTTTTAATTGCAAGTTTTCTTTTTGTTTTTTCCACTACAGAATTTTAGGGCAAAGAACCCACCACCGGCTTGACTGTTTCTCTGTCCACTTGCCCGATTTCTTCGCAAAAAGCATCCTTCCTTCCTTTCTTTTTTTCTTTGTCGAATCTTCGAACATGGAAGTTTCCCACCCTTCACATAAGTAAGAGCCAAAGCGCGTATCCCATTTTTTCCGAGAATGGTGTTCACCATGCGTTCCTGGTCATTCAATACCGATTCAGGCACCGAGCGGAGGCAAGTTGGATACTTCGTTTTTGTGAACACGAGCTGACCAAGCCGGATCTTTTTTAGTAAAAATTCAATGGAGTTAATGATATCACCGGGACCCAGATAGGTTTTGGTCCAATTTTCCCGAGGATGGCGTTTGCGATGCGTTCCTGGTCGGCCAACACCGATTCAGACACCAAGAGCGGAGGCAAGGTGAGTACTTCGTATTTTGTGAGCTTGCTGATCAAGCCGGATCCTTTCTAGTGAAAGATCGATGGAAATAATGATATCTCTATTGGGGACGAAGTGGCTGGGGATTATGTGGGAACTGAGCACATGCTCTCTGGATTCTGTCGATCATTTGTTTTAGTCGTAGAAATAGGCTGAATCTCAATGTGAGCATCTTATTTCTTGGTTAACAAAGGTCCAAATATGCCTAATTCTGCAGGAAGAAGCTGGTGTTGAAAGTGAACCTAAATTCCGACCAAATTAGAAGGAAAGCTCTGAGAGTACTATTGGCGTATTCAGGTGGGCCCTTCTTTCAAGTGTTTTCGGGTCGAACTTTTATTCCCATGTCAAACTCGATCCGCTGATTTCCCTCTACAATTTAGACACACAGGAACTTTTCCATTTACCGCTCTCTTCCAACTGTTCCTTTTTGCTCGTCCTGCATATTATGCAGGTGTACATTCTGTTAAGTACGGCCTAACAAGAGAGACACAGGTGCCCGTTGGTTTTGGTATTGATGCAATTAAGGTGGGGTGCACACTGTGGAAGAAATTTGGCTTCGCACAGATTACGACCGTGGGCTTGGTGACTGCATCGAATGATACCTCCCCTACAACAGGTGCATGCATACATCAACACACACCCTTAATACGTGTAGTAGAGAATAAAGATGTAATAGGTCGACTTCTTTTTACATTGAAATCTCCGGAGGAACCAGTGCACGCCGAAAGTGACTGATTTGATGAACATGAGAATCACTCTTTGTTAAATTGAAAGTGTTTCCACGAATCAAAAGTACGAAGTCTTCAACCCTAAAGGACAACTACTTGGATGAATCACTGGGACTCACATCCCCAAATCCTTGTCTGAAGGGTGCTTCTCCACTGGGTGCTTGCATTACTCTTTGATAAATCTTACACTTGGAAAGCCTCAGTAGCTTAAATCAGCCTTGTCCTGGCAAAAGGGGGCTTCCGGACATGCTATATATTTCTTAATTCTTGCTCTGTTGGGTTCCGATGCCTTTGTGATTTTTTATCCGTTTTTTTTCTTAATATGCGCAGTGAGAATCGCCGAGCTACAACCCATTGAGGACACTGACCTGGAAAGGAAGAGATCTTTAGGGATACTGATATCTGAAGAGCAACCAGAACAGTCGGAGATTTGGGAAACTTATGGAGGAGAAGGGACTGGGAGGGCATGATCGGCTTTATGCTGCAGTCCGCGAGCTCCTTTCAGTGAGTGAATCTTATTTTTATCCTTGTTGTACTTGACATCATCCCGTGCATGCTCCTGACGGTCATTTTGAACTTCCGGTCTTTACACTGATAGGGCATCGACGACATCGGTAAGCTTAAGAGGCATGGCGACCATCATGCTGGAGAACAGGCCAGCCGCCTCAAGGAGGCAGTGATGCTGCGTAAGCAGGTGGAGGAGCTGGAGGCCAAGGTGTCAATGTTGGAGCGTCGTCTGATGGAGATGCTCTGCATAAGTGAGGATAGGCATGACAGGACAAAGAGGGACTTGGCTCATCTGCGAGAGAAAGCAGACGTGGCGGACCACCGGATTGAGAACTTGGAAGCTGCCGTTTCCAGATACCAGAGCAGGATTGCTGTAGCTGAGGCAGAGAAGGAGAAAGCAGAAGAGAGGGCGCGTAGGGCTAGCATCAAGGGAGAAACCACGAGCACACCTCGCCGGAGCCCTATAGGCCTATGGCTCCAGGGAATACCTCCCTGAGCTTTGTTCCTTCTCCTGGCGCTTGTCTTGCAGACTTGGAGGTGTGCAAGAAAGCGCTATTTTTCCTGAACTGACCTCTTATTTGGACTATCTTATAATAAGAAATTAAGAGTTTCTTTCCTAAAGGATTCATCCTGTGGATTCGGTGTGCTTCGTTAGGAAATTGAATCCAAATAGAGGTGGCTTTTCATATTAATCGGATCATTGTTGTGCCCAAAAATTCGAGTTACAGAGTTTTTCTTGTGTGCAATGGGACGCATAGAAAAGCTGTGACTATGCTAAGACAAGATGAAGTCGCATCTCCTTTTGATTGTTTTCTTTTTAGTTTCGCCCCTATCTCTAGAAATTTGAATTTTAGTTCCCAAAATTTCACTCTTATGCAATTTGAGTCCATAGTGTTTTTACAACTCTTGCGCGGGCGCTAGCTTATAGAACATTGCGGTGATGTAATTAGAGATTAGAGTATGACCAAAAAAAAAAAGAAGAAAAAATTAGAGATCAGAGAGTGTCCTTGAAGTGCTGTGGCCCAAATTAAATTCAAATCGAGGCTTAGGAAACTTTAACCACATCTAGAATCATGTCATAATTTTTGTGCTCACTCCAATTGAATTGCAACATGATAGCGTGATAAGAATAATTAGCAATTCAACAGTCACTCAAAATTTTTCTAAATATCTCAGCCTTTGTTATGCAAATATCATGACAGAAATTCAATGCGAGTAAAAGAGAGTAGAGACTGTAATTAGGTTTTTTTTTTAAAAAAAAAAAAAAAGAGAAAACATAGGACTAAAAGAACCTCTAATTTTAGTTATTCTTGTTTCTGTATAAGCATTTAAAAGATGGTGTGGTATTTACAAATGTAGTCACTGCTGTTTCTATTCGTAGAAATAAGAAATTAAGGATAGTTGGCGAAGAAACAAAAAAGTAGGATCCCTTGGAAGTATGGATTTTTATTTTCACTTTATATAATAGTATGAACTGTTTAAATTCATTCTTTTCATTTTAAAATCACCCCTACAAAGCATAGTGTAATTTATCATTCGTGACTGAGGCTGGCTTTGGTATTCTTGTTCGTGAAACATAAATAGGGAAGGAACACACCACGATTTCCGGCAACAAGAAAGCCTGTACTAAAGTCCTTAAGAATCTCTTTCTTTTGTTTCTTTTGTTTCTTGTTTCCACTGGAGTTGAGATTTCTAATTCCTTTTCCTTTACTTTCTTTCGAGGCTCTGTTTGGAAAAGGAGGAGAAACAGGGAATGAAAACGGGTGTGAGAGATAAGTGGGATTTTGAAATGGAGGGAAAATTCTGAAATTTGAGCATTTTCCTCTTCCAGATGTGCTCCCCAAACTTAGCATTAAAGGCCAAGAGACTTCTTTTTGACCAAATCCTGGGACAACCGCTTTAATTTCCAATGGCATATGTCTGTTGTGTATAGAAAGAGAAAGGATCCGCAGTTTCCCTTTGCTTTTCTTCTAAAGCACCCAAAATGGGAACAAATGGGAACTGAATTGATGGAGGTAGACGAGTGAAATCAAAGACAGCATTGTGGATCATTCGATGGAAATCGAAATCAGAGGGGAAAGATAGATAAAAGGTAAAAGAGGAGCAGACAACCGGCCAATCCAAAGGCGGAGGGCGACGAGATGCGGCCGGTCCAGTCAGCCACCAACAAGAGAAAGGCCACGAAAAAGAAGTCGGAGTAAAGATGAGGAAAGGGAAAGGGATGTGGGTTTCAGTCAAAAGAAGAGCGGTATGAACAGTATAAGGTGTTAGAAATATACGAAAATAGCTCGGAAGAACAATGAAGTCAGATTTTGAGACGAGATATCATTCTAATAGTCGCTGGTAAAAATCCTCCATGATACAAAAAATTTCAATTGAAAATACCAAATAACAACTCTGGTATTTATTCAGAACCTCTTAAGAGAAATAGTAAAAATGACATCAATATTTTTTGGGAAAGAAATTTTGAAAAGGCTTTAACATCATACATCCCAAAACCGACATACTTTTTACATCTTAATGAATGAATGCAACCCTTCGAAAATGGTTGCAAAGCGAACATGTACATTCTTAAAAGGTTATCTTAAAAAAATTATTTCTTTTTAAATTTCAAATTTCATAATTTCCAAACTAATTGAATAAATATAACATTTCAAATGTTGTAACATGACTAATAAAAATTAGCAAAATGATCACATAAAATAAAGATAAGAATAATAAACAGAGGATTAGTGCTAAGTGCGCCAAAATTGCACACCCACACGCTGATATTGTGGGCTTTAGCCCACAACCCATTATCTTCTTTTGAACAAACAGAGGGATTGGAGGCCGCCAACGGGGATAAGAAACTGATAAGTTTCCTAGGATTTTCTCAAGTCGGATTTAGTGCAAATTACGGAACAGGCCGAGTTTAATACCGGCCCGTGAAAGAATTCATGAAAGCACGTCGATCCCCCAATTTTCCGCCCCAAATTTGCCCCTAGCGGGACGGGGACCGGCGAGGCACGGGGAATCCAATCCCTGCGGCCGTCCCTAATCTAGTCTAATCCGAAATTCTTCAAAAAAGAATAGAAAAAGAAGACAGTTGAAATCATATTCAAGAAATAGGGATCCAAGAATTGACGCCACGATACGTGGAGTTCGACAAAAGAATGTAGAGCTACCCTCTCCTACAATTACAACCACGGAATAAAAACACGTTAATGTTCAAACATCAAGCATCATTTCAGAATGCGATGCCTTGACGAGTCCCATGCGACTCGAATAGCTCGACGGACTAGGTTTCAGAAACAAACAATTAATTTATGGAACAATCGTTTTCTCTAATAAAAATAATGCGTCAGTTCATTATATCATGGCAATTACCGGGATCAAAGTAGACGTTCATTAATTTTTTTCATAATTATCAAAATTAAGCAACTTACGGTAAATTTTACTGATAGAATAATTGAGATTTCTCATTCTTAACAAATTAATGTATTACCCTATATTTTGACCAAAAAAAAAAAAAAAAAATGTATCACCCTATATTACTTGGATTTTTCTATTTTGTCTGTGGACTTTTCTCCACATTTCTATATGTACGGAAATAAAGTAAAATAATTGTCTAAAGTAAGGGTGTGAAAAATAACTGGAAACCGCTCATACCTAAGTCAAAATCGGTGGTTCTCATTTGGACCAGTTTAGTTCCTGATCTTGAATTACTAGAACTAGTGTATACAAATCCAATCCTAAGTTCTAGATGTGGAATCGTCCACTCATCCACTCAAATCAAGCTGGTACATATGTAAACTTTTTTGTCAAGTTTTTAAGTTTTAGCTTTTTAAATCAAAATCCTAGTTTTCTCTTTGTCTCTCTTCATCTCTCATGTCACTCGTTTTGTAGCTTAACCTCCCTCTGTCATTCTTGCTATCAATGGCCTTCGACCTCCCAATCTCTTTGTCACTCTCACTTTAGTTTGCTTTTGGCCTCATCATTCCCTCCATCATTCTCACTCTCACTCTCAATCCTTTTTGGCCTTAAATCTCGTCCTCACTCTCAAGTCTCATGTCTCTTTCAAATTAGGGATATTTTAATGTCAATCCAGTTCTCATATAAGTTCATGGATTCAACGGATGGTTTTCAATTTCAATTTTTCAAAATCAATTTGGATCTCAAATGAATTCATGGAACCAATAAATTGTTTTCTCAGTTCCAACTTTTTGGAATCAGTTTTTAGTGGACGATTTTTCGATTTTACGGTGGGAAGCTTCTATCCTAAAACCAATCCCCCTAGTCCAGGGGCAAGCCAAACCGAGAAGCAAAGTCAACGCGAGACTCGACAGTCGCCCCACAGCGAGAAAAAAACAAAAAGGAGCATGCGTTTCTGACCATCCCTTTGGAAAATAGACTCAATTCCTATCTTCGGATGGTCACCGTATAAATAAATGAATAGACAAATAAATAAATAAATCTTGTCTCACAATTAAAGTATTCAAGATTTTTACGTGACCCGACATTTCCTGTATTTTCTTAATAATTACGAAAAACCAAGAAGAGTTGGGATGCGAATATCTTTCCCCCGGGCCGGAGAAGAACTCATAGAAAAACGCGACGAATAAAAAAGACCATTTCTTCCGAACACAAGAGGGGGTGGGTGGTGGTGGTGGTGGTGGTGGTGTTGCGGTGTTGCTGCTCTGGTGCCGTCCACTTCCTTCTTCCCACCTCCATCTTCATCTCTCTCCCTCCCTCTCTCTCTGCATCTACCGAACCCTTCTTGCCGAAGGAGGAGAGAGAGAGAGAGAGAGAAGGGAAGACATCGCTTTCGGCCAGCGCGTGCGCGAGCAGTCATGAGGAGAGGCAGATGCGCCGCCGCGGCCGCGAAGAGGGAAGCGGCCGAGATAGCGCCGCCCCCGGTGCCCCACGCGGCGGTGGCGGCGGAACCCAGATACAGGGGCGTCCGGCGGAAGTCGCTGGGCCGGTACACGGCCGAGATCAGAGACCCCGGGACGAAGAAGCTCGTGCGGCTCGGCACTTTCGGCTCGCCAGAGGAAGCGGCGCGTGCTTTCGACGCGAAGGCCGTGGCGTTCCGCGGGGTCAAGGCCAGGACCAACTTCCCAGTCGCCCCGTCGAGTTTTCCTCCGGCTGCTTCTCGCGATCTGCGAGCTCCGTTGATTGAATCCAGAAAGTTCGGTCGGAGAGGCGCTCGAGATCTTCGCGGCGAACACCACGACGCCAGCCCGCAGAGACCGACCTCGAGCAGCTTAAGCAGCACCGTGGTGTCGTCCAGTGGTCCTCGACCGTCGCCGCAGGAGACGGCGAATCGGCGGGCTAGGACTCCGCCGCCGCCACCGCCGCCGCCGGAGGATTGTCGGAGCGGCTGCGGTTCCTCATCCACGGTGATTGATGACGAGGGCGAGGATTTCGCGTCTTCGTCGAGAAGAGAACCCTTGCCGTTCGATCTCAACCTCCTCCCTCCGCCGGAGATCGACGATTTCCAGTTCACATCCCTGGGCCTCTAGGGAGGATGAAGACGAACCGACCCGTGTGATTTCTCGCGCTATTTTCTTCTTCGTCCTCGTCTTTATTACTAAGTTAAATCAATTAGCCTCTTCTATCACTACCTTTTATTGTCTCGGGTGATCATTGTCGCCATGACATGTAGCGCAGTGGTGATGCCGTGTCATCAATCTGAAGTCTGATGTGAGGAGAAATGGGGTTCTTTAGGTACCTCGACCCCAGGCTCCCTGAAAGTGTGTTTGTACATTTACCAGATGCAGTAACCACTAAAGAAGTGGATTTGTTCCTCTTCAGTTTCAATTTTGCTGAATTCTTTATGGCCATCTTGCCTGCATTTTGTCATCCTTGATGTGTGACAGTATGAACTGCGGGAGAAGCTGTGTGATGTTAGGATTGTGATGGCATGTTTGCAGGTTTGAACACTGATTCTGGAGAGCACCAGAGGCTTTATTAGTGGACATTGTTCCTTTCAGAAGATGTGTGGATTGTGATTAGCAAGTGTAATTTTTCCTAGTTGGATGAAATAGAAGTCTGGGTCTATATATTTTCTTGAACAATGATCGATTCTGTCTGACTGTTAATTCCGAAAGGATTCAACAAAGGCATTGTAAGATTTTTCCTTCTATAGCAAGTTTGACATTCTGCTGGGACATCTAGACTCCTAGTCATATTGATTTTCGGTGACTGGGATGTTTCGGTTGATCGTTTCACTATGTTGCTGCAACATCTTCAACATGTTTTTATGACAACTTGGGCTGAGACTCCAGATTAAGTAACCTTTCTAAGTTATAGCTACAGGACTCTCGTTCTTAGCTAATTAGAGAGGAGAAAAGAGGCCATTTCTGGAGCTATACTTGAACAGAAATTAGTCTCTAAAGTTCACCAATTTCCGCATGCATATTGTTTGTTTTTGTCTCTCTGGTTCCGACCGCCAGGAAACTTCTCAATGCCTTTGGATTTTCCAAGGGACGCAGAAATTTTCCTCGGGCCAATGCGCGAAGCACTTGATGGATGGCACGATGGCGAATTGAACCCATCTTGGTAGGATAATTTGACCCGTTTTTGGTTCTCTTTTCTAGTCCTTGAAACATAGCGTAGGGACTAACGTCCAAGCGGAGGTTACTGATGTTCCTATGAATTGATGATTGGGACTGTACTAGCTATTTCTTGTTTAGCCCCTGTGTCTGGCTAGAAATGGAAATCGGCTGTTTTTGGAGTTTTATCAGTACCGCAGTTGGCTGGAAAAGCCGTTTGCAGTTGGCTGGAAAAGCCGGGGAAAACGAAGCTCAAAGTCTGGAAGGAAGCTGATGGATTTCATTGCAAAAGTCCTAGAATTAGCTTTGGTGGGTTTGTAGTCGATGTAAGTTGACAAATAGATCTTTGTCTTGTTCACAATGTTACTTAGAGGAGTTTCAACCAAGAATTTAAAACTAAAAAGACCATATGAAAGGCCATTTGATAGGTTTTAGTTCCTAGACCTTTCCCCATTATTGTTATTATTAATTTTTTGCTAACTCAATTGCAGTGATAGGAGTCGCTTTTAACTTTGAGAAGGGGGCACGCAAGGTAAGTACGACTTAAAAAGGGTCTATGCCCATTCAACCACCCAATCTATCAAGAACATTTCACCAGTTAATGCTGCACTCGATTGCAAGGTCATGTTATTCGACCTCGTTTATTCACATTATTTTAGGCTTGATGCGAGGTGATTTTGGGTTAACGTTCTGTTCAAAAGAGTGCACTGATATCTGACTCAACCAAACTGTGAAATTAGTATGCATTTTTTAGGAAGACAATGGGGGTTTGGATGACCAAGCTGAGCCTCGTCTTGACTCTAAGCTCAGGTTCGAAATAGCTCCTTCTGTGTAGGGCGATTTCATTCTTCGATCAACATTGTCTGCATTACCGACTGTTGTTTTCAGAATATGGAAACGTATTCACTTATGAAAGTACCGAGGTATTTTCAAAATAAAAGGTTCATATATTGAGATGCATTAATGAGTACAAAAACATGGGAGGAAAAATCCTTTTCCTCTGCATCTAGGAAAATTATGAAAAGAAAAAAACGAATGTTCCCTTAGCATCTAATTATACTCTCTTACGTTTCTTTTTGCAAATGTTCCTTTTGCTCGAATTGCATTCGGGGAGAGTTTATCCTTGCAAAGGTTCCTGATGTTGCCATGAATTGATGATTGGGGCTATAGCGTGCCGCTGTTTGTTATTTAGTTCCCTGTGTGTTTGTATGGCTGAAATAAAAAAAGAGAAATTGGCTCTTTGTGGCGTCATCAGTCTTATAAGAAAGTTAAAATGAGAAACGTAATATCGCAGTTGGCTGGAATTGGCGGTGAGACGAAGCTTAAAGTTTGGATGGAAGCTAATGGCTTCATTGCAGAAGTCTTGAAGTTAGCTTTTCTTGTGTCTCGTACTCGAAGGAAGTTGACAGCTTAATCTTTGTTTTGTTCCCTGATATTTTAGAGAAGATTGGACCTAAGCATGTCCTTAAACTGCTTCTGTTCTCGAAGTCAACCCCAACAATAAAATGGGGTAATGATAACCGCGGGGTCCGGACCACCCTTAATTCGGGTCTTTCGGCGCCCGATTCGACTTGATATTTTAGAGAAGATTCAACCCAGAATTTCAAACTTGTTAACTTTGAAACCTTTTTTTTTTCTTTGGGTATGAATTAAAGTGCATTAGTCTATTTTCTGAGTTCCAACCAATCGAGAATATTTAACTACTTTGACGTTTCTTTTGATGATAAGCTCACATTATCTAACTCAACTCTTCCCAATTATTTTAAGGATTTTGGCTTAAAGCAAGATGAATTTTAAGTCAATGTTGTACTAAAAAAGCGTACTGACTACTAACTCAATCAAACGTCAAAATTTAACACAAAGTAATGATTTCCGCATTATTCCCTGTGATTGAGCTTTAAAATGCTAGTTTAATATACAAGTTGCTATTGGATTTTATTGAAGTGAGATGATGGTATTACCCAACTAATTTTCCTTTGATTATTGCAGATGAAAATTCGATTGAACTTAACAACATAATTCGGTATTAATGTTACTTTTGCATCGCAACTTTATAATCTCGAAGATTCATTCAAGGTTGGTAATCACCAAGGTTAAACCACAAGGAAGAAAAAATTCAATTTGCCGATGACTAAGAAAATTACATTTCTACTCTTTATAAATACAGTTTGGATGTATATTTTGGCATACATTCTTGACGCGGAGGCCATTGATAGTTTGTCCCGCCGCATCCACCGGTGTGATCTCGTTTGCCTCCTCCGAAAAAACGCGGGCAACGCCGTCGTTTTGATAACTCTGAATACCACCCCCCATCTTCTTAAAGCGACGGCGTTTACAGAAGTCGTCCCGTCCCTCTTGCTTTCCGTCAGTGCGAAGGGACTGTCCTCCCCGCGAGGCGCGGGTGCAAGCGCGAGAGAAACCGAAAACACAAGCAAATCGGGGATTTTCTCTTCTTCATTTTTTTAATCGCTTCCCTTCTCCTGCTTTCATCGTCGTGTCCTCATTCGATTTCAAACTCGCGGCGGAATAAGGTCGCGGTTTCCATGGAGATTTCTCCGGTTCCGATCAGTACGTGCTCCAAAGAGAATCAGCAAATCTACCAGGAATGGTTCGATTACGCTGATTCCGGTAAGTCCTCCCTTCCTCTCTCTCCGTCTGAAATCGCGTCCGCGAATGGGTCCATCTCGAGACGAGCATTGCAGAACGTGATCTGCGAATGCTGTCGTTTTTGCGGGAGTGAGTTTGGGCGTTTGGGAGACGAGTCTGGATGTTCGTTTGCTCGCGCATTGGTCTCGGATCATTCCCTGTTTTCGTCGCTCGTTCTGATGGCTCGTGCATTGGCAGATGGAGACGGACGCATTACGGGGAGCGACGCCACTAAGTTCTTCGCCTTGTCGAACTTGCCTCGACCAGACCTCAAGCAGGTTCTAATTCGTTCGCATCGTGAACTCCTTTAGGTTGTTTCGTTCACGACGCGTTCTTTCTTTTTTTCCCACCGCTAAAGTACGGCGATCCTTTGCTGTTTTCGATATGATCAGAGAATTACGTAGTTCAATTTGTGGAATTATTGGCCAGTTCTAACCCAAGTGATTTCTTGATTCACATCACTGCGCGTCGTCGTTCGGTTTTGGAGATTTAATTGATATGAATGGCCAAAACAGCATTGGGTTGCGGATCTCTCTTTCTTATATTTATTTTTGTTTGTAAAGTATCCTGAAATGGTAAAATTATACCTCAGGAGAATAACAGGTTATTGATGGTTGATAACTTGCTATGCATCATGAAGCTGTAACGTCAGTCAAATTATATGTCGGGTGATAATTTCTTGTTAGGTTTGCATCTTTTCTTGGTGTACGGTGGAAGATAAAGTCCTCGTTGAAAGATCAGCCTCCATGAATAGAAAGAATTTCATTTGACCATTATTTATTTCTCTAGATCCACTTTATTTTTTGTAGGTGTGGTTTCTTACCCTCGAATCTGTACTTACATGATTCTTGTTTTGGACCACAGTCTGCTCTATTTTTTTTCTGCATGAACAATTCAAACTCTTTTCATCTCTTGTTTTCTCATCAGGTGTGGGCAATTGCAGATTCCAAGCGACAGGGTTTCCTTGGTTTTGGGGAGTTCATTACTGCAATGCAGGTACGATGGACATATTTGTCTTGGATTTTCACTTATATGTTTGTGTTACTGACCTGTTTTTCTCCCTTCAACCTGTAGTTAGTGTCTCTTGCACAAGCTGGCCAATCAATCACACAAGATCTTTCAAGCAGCGAGGGTAAGCTATCAATTCAGACCTTTTGTTACATTTGATTTTGTAATTATGGTGAAAAATCTTGCACTGCCAATTTCCTGTCAGAAGTATGATATCATAAGATAACGTGGCTTTCTTTTTATTACAAAATACTAAAGTGAAAAATATTTGCATGCGATGCAGTTGACTTGGTAAATTTGGGACCTCCTAAAATGACAGGTCTAGATTCCTTGCTAGCAGTAAGTCTTCTCTCCCTTTGTTCTTTATGCTCGTTTTATCCTGCATTCTGACTATTTTTTGCCCTTTTGCTAGAAGAAAAAGCGTTCGCCAAGGACAAACGAGTCTGATTCTAATGGTGAGGAGTGTATCTCGAGAGACATATTTTTAATTGACAAAGTAGTCTCTGACTAGCAATTCATCTTGAGAGTATTAATTTGCATATTTTAGTTGTCAAAGTAATTGCTGACTAGCAATGATGCAGGCAGTTCTCACTCACAACCATCACCAGCTTCTGGTTGGTTTTCTTCGAAATCATCAAAAAAGGTGCATCATCCTTTCATCAACTCTAAGTTCTCCTGCAACAGAAGATATCTGTCTGATGCTCTTTATCCACATTACGTCATAATTGCGTCACATCATCCATCTATTGCATCCATTCTGCTTTTTTTATTTTTCAGTTTGTTGAATTCTCTGGCACGATTGTGGCTGTATCGGACAGCACAGCTTTGGTGCAGTGGCATTGGGTTGATTGTTGTGTTCTAAAGTGCCAATACTGATAGATTTTAATTAAACACTCTGTAATTGTTGTCCACGTTTAGTAATATTCATTTATTGTCTTAGAAGCCTCTGGAAATTTGGCCCATAGGCATTTGTTCTCTTGCTTTTGCTGATAGAAATTGCTTAGAAGTGGTCATCAAGCTATTGCAGTTTCTTTTAGCATGGTAAACTCCATGCATGCATAATTGATATGCTTCATCCTGCCATCTGGTTTTTTTTACTGCTTGCCGTGTGCTGCGAAGTGAAACTCCTATGATGAATTCCTTTCTACTATGAATATCTTTACAACTTAGTTTTCCCCGTGTTAACTTTTTAAACTGTTTTTACGTGGCCTTTTCCAGATATCTCTTTCCTCTGTTACATCAATTGTTGATGGCTTGAAGAGACTGTATATTCAGAAGCTGAAGCCACTGGAAGTCACTTATCGCTTCAATGACTTTGTGTCGCCATTATTGGTGAGTAACTTGTGACAATTATACATGGAGAGTCTCACCCAAAATTAGCTACTAACTTATGTCTCATTAGTTGGCACGATGAACTGATTGTTGCTGTTCGACATTTCTGTTGTAGACAAATAGTGATTTTGATGCCAAACCAATGGTTATGCTTTTGGGTCAATACTCCACTGGGAAAACAACTTTCATCAAGCATTTGCTACAAAGTAGTTATCCAGGTACGTTATCATTCTTCTTCTTTTACCTTCTCTATACTAAGACAAGATTCTCTTTGGGTGCTCATTGTCTGCTATTGTTTTACAGGAGCTCATATTGGACCTGAACCAACAACAGATAGGTTTGTGGTTGTAATGGTATGGTACTGGAGATCTTTTATTGCCAGTGAGTAAAGAATAATGTTAGGTATACTAAAATTAGTCTAGTAAGTGGGTTTATTTAGTGATGTGGAACAGTTATATTGGATGGCTGGTTTGTTCAAAGGCCTACTTACATATAGTCACTTCATTTAATGGACTTTTCGAGTACAAAAATTTTGGTATACGTAGTATTCCACTTATATAAAAGTGCACTTAGGTACAGGTTTGTTCATTGAACAGATTCTCGATCTGTCATTGTGTATTCCATCTACCTTCCTTCAATTAGTTGATGGAAGCTGTTGGGAATGTTAGGCTTTCACTTCTTGTAAACTTTATCTTTCAAGTAAAAAAAAAGTCCAAAAGCTAACTGGGTCCTTATGCAGTCTGGGCCGGATGAAAGAAGCATCCCTGGAAACACTGTTGCAGTCCAAGCAGACATGCCATATAGTGGCCTGACAACATTTGGAACTGCATTTTTGTCAAAATTTGAGTGTTCCCAAATGCCTCATCCTGTGAGTAGTTCTTATCTGCACAACTTCTCAAACTGTCAATTGTGCTTCACTTTTCTGCAGGCACTTTAATTTCTATCTCTTGTCTGTATCTGTATCCTTTTGCATGCCGGCAGCTACTGGAGCACATCACTTTTGTTGACACTCCGGGAGTTTTGTCGGGCGAGAAGCAACGAACGCAGCGTGCCTATGATTTTACTGGTGTAACTTCATGGTTTGCTGCAAAGTGTGACCTCATTTTGCTCCTATTCGATCCTCACAAGCTTGATGTAAGTGATGAATTCAAGCGTGTGATTTCTTCTCTACGTGGTCATGACGACAAGATTCGTGTGGTTTTGAACAAAGCTGACCAAGTGGATACCCAACAAGTGAGAATTGAACATCCAACTGTTATTTTAGTTCTTTGATCATCAAAGCGCCATTTCATCTCACAGTAGTCTTATCTGATTATCCATCTTTGGTTGCAGCTGATGAGAGTTTATGGAGCATTAATGTGGTCTCTTGGTAAAGTCATAAATACTCCAGAAGTTATGCGAGTCTACATTGGGTAGGTTCATTTAATATTGACCCACAAATCTTATGCACGTTCTTGATTTTCACATTTACAACATAATGATGTGATCATCCTTTTAGTCACTTTTCCGTGCAATCTTTAGTGACATGACAAAGAATATGTGGGTCCTTTTGCTAGCAATCCCTATTCAAGCATCACTGTGGTTTCGGGTATTAAAATGTAAAGTCATACTGTTGGGTTTACATCTCTGGAATTTCCCATCATGTTTGGTTTGTTATGATTAATATTTGTGTATTGTTCTGTCTGATTATATGTAAAAGGTGTCTGGCAATTTATCAAAGTTGTTCTTCATTCCGTGTTAAGGTTTTTTCTAAAGCCAATGATGAAATTAATATCTTGGATTTTTCGGCAGCTCGTTTAATGACAAACCTGTGAATGAAGCTGCTACTGGTCCCATTGGAAAAGAACTTTTTGAGAAAGAACAGGAGGACCTTTTATCAGACCTAAAGGATATCCCAAAGAAGGCATGTGATCGTAGGGTAAGTGTATGCTTAACGTTACTCTGCACGCATTTGTGCATTTATTGGATATCTAGTAGCAGATAAGTGTTGGAACTTAACTTAGGTTATGTAGCTGTTTATTTAATATTCATGATGCTTGTTTGAAACACGTACTACAATTTTATATGATTCTACCAGATCAATGAATTTGTGAAACGTGCTCGAGCTGCTAAGATTCATGCATACATAATCAGCCATCTTAAAAAGGAGATGCCTGCTATGATGGGCAAAGCTAAGACCCAACAGAGACTCATTGATAATTTGGAAGACGAATTTGCCAAGGTTCTCTCTCTTCCCCTATATGTATTTTCCGTATGTGCACTCATTTTAGTTCGGATTTTCACTTGTTCATTGCATGTGTGGTGTTCCAGGTTCAGAGAGAGTTCCATCTACCTCCGGGGGATTTTCCGAATGTGGAGCACTTTAGGGAGAGATTAAGTGGTTACAACATAGATAAATTCGAGAAGCTAAAGCCAAAAATGATACAAGCTGTAGATGATATGCTGGGTTATGACATCCCTGATCTCTTGAAGCATTTTAGGAATCCTTATGATTAAGGATATGTTACAACAAGTTGAGCTTTTGAATGTATGTTTGAGCGACTGTTCACATTTATGAACCCCACGTATAGAAATATATTCTGGCCGTGTACGATATTAGTATTTTTTTTAGAAGCATGTAAATGTAGAGGCAAATTGTATGATTATTTTAGTACTCAATGCACTCGGTCCTCTCTTTCTTGCAAACTAATGGTCATGGAATCGATAGATTTCCTTCTGCAACTATCTCTATTATCTTGATAATGCTATTGCCATTGTCGTTGATACTGAAATGTTTTTTTTTTTGGTGAAAGTAAGAAATTGATACTGAAATGTTAATTGTTCTGGTCGAGAGATACTCTGGTTCCATCTATTCTTGGCCGATAACTCTTGACAACCCAGCAGATGATGGCCCTTCAGGCAATGAATACAATAACGACCGGGAAAAAGAAAGAAATTGAAGGAATGCAAATTCAGTAAAAACTTTCCTGTTTAAGCAACCGGTGATGAAGTCTTAGTAGCACCTTTTTTTTAAAATTATGAACCCAACATCTACTTCCATCGGTGTACTTCTGATGAAATGATTGACTTTTCACATTAGGCTGTGTTGTATTTTACGGAATTCCTGTGCTTCTGATATGAAAGCTTTCAGTTATACCAAAACTCTAAATATGCTTAGTTTAGAAGCAGACACAGAAAGGCAAAGTTCTTTGTACCGAAACTGATATTCTTAGTTTAGAAGCAGATACAGAAAGGGAAACTTCTTTCACTACAAAGAAGGATAAGAAATTCTCTCACCACATAGAAGGATAAGCGATACAGCAGCAAGCAAATGTTCCTATCCGCATCCCTCTCTGTGTCTCTCTGCCTCATAATATGAACCCAGCTCCATCTCTTGTTAGCACGGTCCATCTACTTCTCTTATTAGCACCATACATGTAAAAAGGATAAAAAGGAACAGTCTTATTCTTATTTCTCTCTCCTACTCGTCGGTGGCTCCGCTGAATTCTGACTTTAGCATCAGAAGAACCTGTGGAAAAAGAGGGTCTGAGGATAAGAATCGCAGTCCTTCATCTCCTCCTCCTTCTCGCTCGTTGACTTGCCGTTATTATGGCAACGGAAGAAGTGGGTGTTGCTCCTCTCCTGATCCGGGCCTCTCGCTTTCCATCCATTTTCCGGCGCCTGATCAACGGTCTTGATGCGCTTGTGGGTGTTCTCTGGGAGCGAGTTCGTCTGTCTCGGCGTCGATGGAGAGTCGTCGCTGTGGCCTCTCTTCGCGCTCATGGTGAAGCCGCACGAGAAGGTTTCCATTGTCACGGACTTGAGGATCCAGGAAGCTGCTCAGAAACTGCCGGGACAGAAAAGACTTGACAGTTTCGTGAATTTATGAGCCGGGGGATGATATTTGTTCTGGAAGGCTGCAAGAGTTCTCTTCCCACGAGGGGCCATGTGGCCCACTTGATGATGATGATGATGAAGCTGCTTAGTTTTAAAAATGAAAAAGAACATGTTAACTAAACATGAGATTAATTCAAACCTAATTTAATACTCTTTCCACGGGCAAGCGAGACAGACAATCAACATATATTTTCACAACAAAACAATCATCGTGAAAATATATGTACATCCATATCTATAATCATAAATTTATTGTATTTATTTTAATTGGCTAAACCGAGTTATAAACATTTTCATAATTTGTTAGTTGAATCATACGACCAATTTTGATTGGGAATATTTGATGTGGAGATTGGTCACTGCCGATGTAGGTAATTTTTACAATTTTTTAAATTTAATTTTTAATTTTTTTCTCAGTTTTTTCCTTTTTATTTGGCTGCTCTGTTAGCTCTTGGCAAGAGCAACAAACTTCTCTCGATGCCGAAGACCCTTGATTACCAAAATGAAATGAAAAATGAAAGAAAAAAAATACTAACATATTATTTAAAAATGTTTACATCAATACTAGCCGGAACTAAATTACCCCGATGGAAAGATTTGGGATTTAATTTGTATAAATGTAATAACTTTACAATTTTTTTGGTACTTTGCCTTATAAAGTACCGCATGTCACCTCTCATTTCCACTCCCATTTTTCGTACGCCATTAGCTCAGTGATTCTTTGACCAATGTTATTCCCACTTAAATTCATTTAACCTTTCCTCATCCTATCTCTGACCCAAATCGTATATCCCAACATTGCATCCTAAATTTCTCAAGAATTAATATGTTAAAACGTCAATCGACAACAACTCGCTCGGTTTTGACCAGTTCTGAACTTTAATTGGATTTGTACCTTTAATATCTCACGGCATTAAGGGATTGTCTTACTAATTCAGACTTCGAAAGTCTTTGCTTTAAGTAACGGGCAACATCAATGATCTCGATCTAGTAAAATGTCAACTACTTTAAACTCTCCCGTCCTGCATATCTAATCACGAATATAATCTGTCCAAAATATTTTTTTTTTCTTTCCCACATCTCCCTTAAATAATAAAAAATTTGCAGAGTTAGCATCGATGCGGGTGATGTCGGGAGACTCGTTCTCCTAAAACTCGTCTTGACTTGGACCTTGTATACGATCCATGTAATGTTTTGTCATTGTCTGCGCGTTTGTGTCCTCATCGAATCGACTGAAAATGCAGTTGAAATTAGATCCACAGCAGTTTTTAAAACTTGAACGGCAAAAGGACAAGATGAATAGTAATTTTGCTCATTAATGTGAGTTATCTTTTTTTTTTTTTTTTTTTGGTTATTTTGAGTTATCTTAGCTAGCAGTAGTTGAGCTCGTCTTAGAAATCTTAGATTTGAAAAAAGTATCAAAAAAATCCTAAAGTTGTTGTAATGATACTAATTTAGTCATAAATTGGAAGGTGTAGAATTAAATTAATCCAATTGAAAGGTTGGTACCGATATAATATATTAAAAACTTTTTTCTTCTTAAGTTTGCGACTCGAATGAGATACTAAATTTCCAAATAATTAGAACAAATGAATGTAAATGAAGACTCATAAATTCGATTCTATTAGATGGTAAAGCCAAAATTAAATAACTTGATAAAAATCATTCCATTCGCCCAACACAACGTTTTTATTGTGAAGAATGACCATTTGAATCATTTCTTTCTTGTTTCGCCGTAAGTGCTTCCCATGCGCCACCATTGCCGCCACCTTGACGGCCTCTGCCCGCCACCACCACAATCGCTATCACCTTGTAGCGGGGGGCGACCTCGAAAGTCGTCATCTTGAAGAGCTTGTTCCTATAAGCATCGCATGAATCAGACCGTTCTTCGGTCGAAAATCCGCCGGTAATATTCAGCTTCTTCAATCTTCCACTCTCCCTACGGAATCTGACCCCTTGCTTTTGCATCACTTCTGGTCTTCTTTTTGCCACCTTCCATTGCTTTCGCCTATGCTTCGGCCACCTTCTCAGGGTTTGATCTTGTCGCCCCGCGTGCATCGTCTCCCGTCACGAGCTTAATTTAGAAAACGTAATCCAGGAATTTTTCAGATGAAGCTCGATATTATATTGTCCTAAAGAGGCCTATGACGATGACGACGCTTTCAACTTTGCCTCGGCCAGGGAAGTGAACATCTAGTGCATTTTCAACTGATAGCATTAATTGTGTTAACGGCATGACGTGTTTACCTTATTGATGCCATTGGCTGGTTCTCGAACTTGAACTTGAAACCATCAAAATAAGTTGAAGGCTAGAATGCGAAAGACAATGCTTTTCTAATCGTTCTGGCAGCGATTAACTAAGGCCACTGACTTGATCTAATTCGGATGTACTTCATACACAAATCTTGGTAAGTCTTTGCGTTGGAAAGACCATCGACTTCTTCAAATTTGCGTAAATTACAAAGTTCGACCTTCGTATGAAACTGGAAAAAGCAAGATCATATCACGGAACTAGAAATCCAGCTAGATCAGTTTTGACGGCGTGATCGGCTACAAGACCACTCGTTCTTTCCGTCGGATGAAACGAATCCCAAAACACGTACTTATTCGCATCCCGACACGTGAAGGGGTTGTTTTTGTCGCACAGATAGCCCATCTCGAAGTAGCCGGTTCCACAACAGGATTCTTTTGCATTCGTGAATCCTGCAGTCAAAGTACGGTAACGTTAAATTCTGATAATTTGAATTCATTTTTGTTTCTTTTTCCGACCTGTTCTTTTCTTTTCTCAATTTAAATTCTCTTTTGGTACTAGCTTTGCCTGTTCGACAAGGTCTCTGTACCATTAGACCTCTTTTAAACTATTAAGCGTAATTTTTAGCTCATCCTCTAATTAAGAACCGTGCACCCGCCATGTGAGCTCGTAGCTTACCAAACAATTCGGGATTCTGAATGATCTGTGAGAGAATATCATACGGATCAGAGAACACTAGTTGGATTCCTGAAAGTCGGTCGTTCAGCTTCGAGACCAAGCCCTGTATCTTCACATTGAACTCCTTAGCCACACTGTTATACTCCTCGATACAACCACCTCCAAAGAAAAGGTTCCTGGTTCTCTCCAGGGGCAAGCACCCCATAGGCGGAAGCCCGCCCAGCGATATCTTCCGAGCTCCTAACCCATAGAGCGCTTCAACGAAGCCTCCTGCAATTCCTGCTAGGAAGTTTCGGTACTCTTCGATAGAGAACTCTGATGATCTGCCTGGAACTGCATAGTAATTCTCTAGGAAGTCGTTGGTCCCTAAACCTATGATGTACAGCGCTTCTCTTAGGACTGTTTCGGCCTTTTCTTGTCCAAGATAGTCCTTGAGCTCTTCCCGGTACTTCTTGTAGTACTCCAGTTGTTTCCACAGAGGAATCACAGACTGCACATCAATTTAGGAGGGTGAAATGCGAATTAGTTAGATGTTATAACTCCAATTTCGAGTATCGATGTAAGAAATGAAACTCCTGGTATTCTGTTCACCATGCGGTAGAGAAAAGAGGACTCAAATGAATGTCTAACTTTTGTGGAAGTGTCATCAAACAAGAACTCTTAATTTCCAGATGTTTGATTTCTCTACAGACATTGAGTTGGCTTACCAGAACATTGGAAGTGGCATTGTCGTAACCGGTTCCGGCTGAGGCAAAGCAAACGCCAGTGGCCATATCTGTCATATCATGTGCCGGATCCAAGTAGGCCGGCATCGCCAATTTGATCCCAAAAGCCTCAGAAATGAAGTCCGTGAACACTCGGCCATTAGAAAACCGTCCCGTGGGCTTGCCACCGTAGTAATCGCGACCATAGGGCTCAAAATTACTTTTGGCGACAGTAGCAATTTGGTTGTTGTTCCCTGTATCTACCGAGGAGTCCCCGAACACAATAACAGCAGGCACATTCGCCAAAACTAACTGGAGTTGCAGTAGAAGATTCGCTAGCACGACACCGAAAATGGTTTTGTGTGCCATAGGTTGGGGTTCTGATTTGAAGTGATTCTCTACCAGGGACAAGGAATTGAGACGAGCTGGAGAGGACAACGGTTATTATTAGGAGTGAAGATGAAAAGTAGGGGGTCTTGGAAGTGTTATGTAATGGTACTATTCAGGAAGTTGATGGAGAACAAGTCACCCGGGACGTGACAACCCTAAATGCAGAAAGCAATTCCCTCAAGTATTCAAAGAAGCATCTACCGGAGCGTTGAGCATTGGTATTCACTTCACAATCGCGATGCTGAGAAAAGAAAAGAATATGTGGTTTGCGTTGCTGGACCCGACCATTATGTCTGTAACGGCCTAGATTTCTGCTATATTCATCAGCATCTCACGGGAAAAGCAGCAAATATCCAATTTTAAGAGGGGCTCTCGAGTCCGGATTCCTAAAGGGTTCGCAGTTGGTGCAACCAACACGGTAGACATAGTCAATCGCAATTTGGGAAAAGCAATTGTCAAGATCTCCAAAGCATGCAGCCGACGTAACGCCGCTTCATGTCCTTTCGAGGCTCTAGGCCGTCCAGTACACTTGAGAAGCGATCCCGATACCATGAAACATTCTTGTTTGCAACTTTCTTTCCGGCTGTCCGGTAGTTGCAACCCCCACAAAGGAAGGATCAAAATGCTGTTCATGTGCTTCTGTTGCTTTCGGCCAGAAAGTAAGCACTTTGCCGCGGGATGAATTGTGTAGTCACATTTCACATGTGAACCCCCCCAATCTCTGTATTACAACATCCACTTGCCTCGCTGGATGCTGGTTACGTGCTTTTGGAACCGCCGTGAAACTCTCCGGCCCCGACCAATCGAAGTGGTTGCTGGACAAGGCGTCGTTCCAGCTAGAAACTTAAAAAGTCCTCAAACAGTGGGCGAGATCTACTTTTTTTTCTTTTTTATTTGTGAATTGTGACCCGACGGCAATGAATTATTATTTCTCGAGAAATTGCGAGATGAACCCCAAACCTTTGCAAGTCGCTTATTTGCAAATTCATCCCTACCTTGTCCCATTGCCTAGACAAGTTTTTCGAGTTCTATATGTCAATAAGGCTTGCCCGCCCTGGCATGAGCTAAAACACAATTAAAGTTTTGTTGGAGTGGTCAGGAGATAGTAACAAAAATTAAATTTTCAATCCAAAGGCTGAGCATGGTTGCCAACCTACGGCGGACATTGAAACCGTTCCATCTAACCACAGACAAGGCATGTTTGTTTAAGAGCAAGATTGGGTGGCCGAGTCCAAGAATGCATGGCGGCCGAGAGTGCATCCTTGGGCTCATTCATTCCCGTCATTCGTCGGGTCAATAGCAATCCATAAGTACCTACCATCCTCCCATGTTTTGCGAATTTAGTGAACTTTCCGCGATTATAAGGGAGAAAAAACAAATTGAGAGGAAAAAAAAAAAAAAAAACGTAAATCAAGATTCCGATTGTTTTATGAAAAACGGATTATTTGAAAATTATTTTTCAAAAATTGACCATTTTTATCGTTGTAAATAATTAGTTAATAAAAAAAATTATGTATAAACATTTTGCGGACAATGAAAGTATTTTCTTTGTGAAAAGAACACAAATAGTCCATGAGTTTTGGTGTAATACGCAATATCGTCCCTAAACTTTTAACATGTGCAATATGGTCCATGAATTTTTAATTTATTTAATGTGGATTTGAACTTTAATCAAATGTTCAATGTAGTCCTAAACTTTTAAACAATTATAAACCACATTGAAATTTTAATGATAGTGTAGATGATACTAGTAAATCTATCCAACGGGTGGGTTGAAATAAGTTGGGTCGAAACCAAGTTGATCAATTAAACCCATATTAGTAAAAAAAACTTCTATATTTAATCCAACCTAAGAAACTCATATCCAAATTGAAGTAAGAGCGTGAAGTGAGCGGGGGCAAGATTGAATGAGGCCGAGAGAGAGTCATAAAGATGAGTTGGGTCTAAACAAGATGTGAACTTATATAATAATCAACCACTGGGGGTTCGCCACCCTTCCAACACTATGATAATCACCTTATTCGAGTTTCGGGAGTTTTACCATTTTAAATTATTTATAATAATCATATTATTTGAGTTCTACCATTTTAAATTATTTTATGACTCATTTACTAAATGTAACTAACTCATATAACAACTCATCTGATCAATTATAGATTGAGAAATGAGTTTATAATTCATTTTAACATGTCTAAATAGAACCAATTATTTTTATAAAAATGTTGACGAGATCATTCATTTAACACAACGCATTTCAAACTAAATAAGTTTACAAATGTACTTAAGGCGGCTTTTACAAGTGCCCTGTCTTCAAATATTTTGGTTGAAGAATTTGGAAGCACTGAATAAGAGCCTAGTGCCCTCTTCCTGGACGTTTCTCGGGCGACCTGTCTCTCTCTCTCTCTCCCGTCTACCCTAAACCTACCGGTTCACTTAAAAACACATTTCTCTATAGAGAAAGTGGGGTGAACGGAAAAGAAAACGTATTATATGCAGTAGCCCACATTTGTAGCTTGATTTGGATTGGACGAGAGCAACGGTCCCCTTTGGCTGCTCTCTCTCTCTCTCTGGTTCTTATCCTGCGCACGGACGTGGAGACCCTATCAATTATTTCTCCATACGTCTCGATTGATGTTAATAGAGTAGGATGAGGACGAAAATCCTCCATGATATTTGACTATTTTAACGCCTGTATCGACGAGCAAGCAAAGGGACCTGCGTCCTCTCACTTATTGTGCATCTCTGGTTGCGTGAGTGGAACCCACAATGGTATATACAAAAGTACTTTTGGGATGAAAGTTGCTCCTCTTTTGGACATAAATCCTTCTAAAAAAATGAACTAGTGCGGATGAGTCCCAATCTTTTGGAAATCTCCGTCTCATTTGATCGTCTCCGCTTTCCTACTTTCTAAAAAATTAGCTATTCAGCTTCAATCAGCTCACAGGTACAGAGACGCGGAAAGGGTAGTCAGAGATTTTCCATGGCAGCTTCAAAGCTCCAAGCTTTTTGGAACCACCCGGCAGGACCCAAAACCAGTTCGTGTCCTGTTATCTTCTCTGTCTTATTCTCTCTGCTTTTGGCAATCGTTTCCTCTCGCGCATTGAATTTTGTGTTCTGTATATGTATGTGTATTCTGAGACTTGCAAGCTGAGTGAGAAGATTGAGTGTGACTGGTGATCATAATTCGATGCGAGGTATTATGTATGGAGCAGTTGGGAGTTAGTTGTATAGAGGTTTACATAGAATGACTGGAAAATGCGATCATGAAGGGATTGATTGGTGATCGTACCCGGTTTCTGCCTGAAAATTTTTGACGTCATGCTCGTTAGAGGATTACGGTGGTGATGATTATCGCAGATAACTAGTTTGCGGAGATCTTCACTGTTTCTTGAATCAACTCTCAAAAGTGGGTTCATCATTAGTAGCTGGGTATTTCTTTGGGGGGCTCAAAATTTCGAGCTTTCTAAGCAAATGAAATTGCGAAATCAAAGTTACATATGCCGAACAAATCCCACCCCACGAGCAAGAGGGAGAAAGTGGAAGAAAAAGGCAAATGAAATCGAGGCCTCAAGGGGGTGTCTTGGTTGATAGAAAGAAAGCACTCTCTTGGCATATCGTACGATGCTTGCATCATGTTTCTCGATGAGCTTAGGCACAAATCCTTTCCAAGTTTTGTCATCGCACTGCTGCCAATCCTAGATGGGATTCCGTTGCATTTATTTCTCCTGTACTCTACTTAAAAGTCATTTTTCGTCTCTTGTTAGGAAAGGCTCTGTACGTTAAAGTTTGCATGCCGATAGCACACTACAAGGGAAGCCTAAAGGCAAGTCGTGACTTGCTTTTCATATGATGGAGCAGTGATTCTCCAAACGAGAAATTGCCCTCATAACCAAATCGATCTTGCCTCACCATTTGTTCCGTCTGCCAATTGCCTACTTATTCGTCGGCCATGCATTTGTATAAGTGTGTGATGCAGTAATATGTGTGATCAAGTTGATTGTTGCTTGTTATGACCACTGCAGTTCACTTTTGGGCCCCGACTTTCAAGTGGGTTATCAGCATAGCCAATGTCGCTGACTTCTCGAAGCCACCTGAAAACATCTCTTACCCTCAGCAATGCGGTTTGCACCTTCCACCTTTTTTGGTCGATGTATTCTATTGATCGTTCAGAAAGTTCCGATTTGGATATAACGGTGGGGTGAGATATCTGGGTTGTTGCTGTTTATTGATTTGCAGTTGTTGCTTGCACTGGAGTTATTTGGTCACGCTACAGCTTGGTGATTAAGCCGGTACGGTTCAATTACAGTCTCGATACATCAGGAGACTTTTAAGACTTTTAAAAGAAGCATATAGACCATGGAGTATGATTACTTCATCTTATTGATCGTCTGTTCTAGTGTAAAACATGACCAATATTTGAAGAATTAATGTGTTATAATCCATTCCAGCCGCAAAGGAAGGATTCTTCCACTCTCTTAAAAAACTATCTTCTGGTATATGAGGTTGTCCTCGCACCTCCATTAGAGCTTCTAGTGGAAATATTTGTAATTTAATGCCAATTGATGATTCGAATTTGCATTTGTCTCGATTTTTACTTTGTAGAAGCATGATGCTGAAGAAAACTTGGTTGAGATCAGTTGTTTGTTTGTGATACGCTTCATGCATCATGTTCTTCGAGAATATTGAATGAACCCAAATGAATTTATACAGTGTAAACAAAAAAGAAAATCTTTGATTGTCCCTGCTATTATACTATCACGATCATATGATGAAGAATCAACATATTCATATTTAAGTTGTATGTTCATGTTGATGTTTGCCATTTTCTGACATCGTCCCCTGTTCTAGTTTAATGAGGGCTCTGCCATTAACAATACTCTGGCCTTGATGGATTACACTGCATTTTGTTAAGTTGATTACATTTTTCCAAAATATTGCAGAGAAACTTGAATCTCTTCTGTGTGAACTTGGCGATGGGTGGGACTGGGATCTATCAACTATCTCGAAAATATCTGTGAGTTTAATCATTTTCTTACTAAAGTATAATATTAGTTCAGCAGAATCCAGGGATGGTAGGATCTCCCCAATGTTCAAATGAACCTCCTTGTAAAATGACTACTTATAGGCTTCTTCATGTAAGGCATGTTCTACTTGTTCTCAGCCTGTCATTTCATTGCTTTCCATTCACGGTCACTGTTTATATAATGAGACTCTCAAACGTCAACTCTCTGCTCAACTCACATTGACCCACAACAGTACCTGATGACATAATAGGAAAGCTCATTCTTACTTTGGTAATATCTCAGTGGAGTTTGCCTTGTTGAACGGGAAGGGGAGGTCGACATGTTTTATGATAATTTGGATGTGTTTTATATACCATCTTATGCTTTTCAGGCACGATCGCGCTTCCGAAACAGAGAAGGCCGTGGCTGTGGCTGAAGAATGATCGGTGGGATAATCTTCTTCATTAGATTCTTGTTTGATGTTATGGGCGACAGATGTATGATGATTTTGGTTGATGGGCCATTCATTCAGGAATATTATGTTTAAGAACGAAAAGTATAATTTATAGGTGCTCTTCAACTGGGTCATGTATTACCAACACTTTCGAGCAGAGTCTTGATTTTTCGTATTTGGCAATGGCTTTTAACACACCGCACACCACACGTCCTGATAAACATAGTCCTCTCAACTGGATCTAGTTTTGATGAAAGATTCAACAACGTTTTCTGGGTGAAAGACGGTGTTCGACTACCCTCGGTTTAGCATCCTAAAACCCTTCTGTCATGCAAATGATTTTTGGTTATTCTACTGCAATTCGTGGATAAGCGCAAAATACTATGCTTCAGTTAATCCGTTCTTTTCTTTTCTTTTGATCTTCCCGGTAATTAGTCAAATCTTCTAGCAAAAGTGTACACGTGTTAGGTGTAGGTAAGCAATTAACGTTTAAAAGATGAAGAAAATAAAATTATAAATTTACGATACTAATAGAATATTTATGCAATAATTAATGAGAAATATTTTGCAAAAAAAAAAAAAAAAATTGTATATCTTAAGGTTAACATTACAAAAAATCCCAAATTGGTACGACATAATAAATTTATTTAAAATTAATTTTTTGACCACAAAAAACTCCAAACTAATATAATTGTAATATATTTATCTTAATTTTTTTTTTTTTAGATATGTACAAAAAGTAATTCTAAAACTTGTCGAAAAAAAGTATAATTGGTTGAGTAATAAAACTTGTAAAAAAATGTAATCAATTCTAAAACTTATCAAATTGATTCGATTGAGTTCTAAAATTAACATTATCAAACTTATTAATGGAAAACGTTGGCGCGACATTAACGTGACATTATAAATGAATTTTTATTTTTCACGTGACTTTTTTAATTATTTTTTATTCAAAATCTTTAAAAATTAGATTTATTTAAAAACTAAAAACAAAAGCTACATTTTATTTAAAAATAAAAAAAAATGGAACCGATGGGCGTTTCCACCGTTTCCCCCCATCGCCGACCCTAGGTGAGGGCGGCTGGCCCTCAACAACCCTAGGCTCAAGTCGACAACCTTTGCCAAGCTCGGGTGAGGACGCCCAAATCTGGGCACGCCAACCCTCACGAGAGGCCAACCATCATCACCCTAGTCAAGGCCTCATCAGCCCTCACAGGGGGTTGATGACCATTGTCTGCCCTAGATGAGGCCTTGCCCCTTCACCGACCCTAGGCGAGGGTTGATGAGGCCTCACCCAAGGCAAGCGCTAGTCGTCAACCTTTTGTGAGGGCCAGAGGCCTTGCTCAGGGTAGGTGATGGTCGCCAACCCCCCATGAGGGCCAACATGCCTAGATCTGTGTGACCTAGCGGTTGTGGCAAGCCCTCACTAAGGTCAGGCCACCCTCACCCAAGGCTAGCAACCATTGCTGACCCCTCCGATGATGGGCCTGGTGGAAGCTTTTTTGCATTTTTTTTTTAAAACAATTTTGTTTTTAAATAAATTTTAATTTTCCTTTTTAGTTTTTAAATATAATTTTAAAAATGATAAAAATAATTTTAAAATACACATGAAAATAAAAATTCATTTAACATGCCATGTCGCGCCATCTCAAATTTTTCCATTAGTAAGTTTGACGGTGTTAATTTTAAGACTTGATTAAATTTGAATTTAATAAGTTTTTTGTGAGTTGATTCAATTGCACTTTCCAAACAAATTTTATGACTTTTATTGCATATGTCTCTTTTTTTTTACCACCAAAAGTTTTAGATTGATATATTTGTGACATATTTACCATTTGTTAATTTATATTAAATTAAATTAGTATCGTAAGAAGTTACAACTAGTACACCTATGACAAATTAAGGGTAAAAGTCTCAATTGATACACCCATCAATCGCAATATATATAATCCAACTTAATAATTTAATGATAAAATTTAATGAAAACTAACAAAGGATAAATTCATTACAGTTTACAAGTATACCAATTTAGGGTTTTTCATGGTTAAAAAATTAGTTTGAAATAAATTTATCATAAATATATCAATTTATAGTTTTTGTGATATTAACTCTAATTCTTAAAAGCATGGGATTCTTCTTACTTTTTATAATAAGAGGGATAAACTCATCCGATATAGTTATGATTTTTGCATTTTAAACAATTTGAGGTTTGAATTTCATGAAGGTCCCCAATTTTTAAAACATTTATTATAAACATTAATAGGCAAATTCACTTTTCTAACTTTGCCATTTAAGACTGCTGAAAGTTTCAATAAGCTTATTCATTTTAGAGGACCAATTCATATTTGTCCGCCCTAAAAATTCACTCATTCATGATCTTACCACAAGGGCAATACCGTCCAGAAACAATAATGCCCTAAAACCCTTCCTGTCCCCTTCCCCGCTTCGATTTTCCTTCCTTCGAAGCTCGGTCGGTGCGTTCAGGCTCGGAAATCTCCTTCCCGACCGCCAATCTCGATCCATCTGTCGTTCATCCTTCTCCTTTCCCATTCTCTCATTCAGTCTTTCGGCGTCTTCTTCGGCCATGTTGGTGTCTAGGGTTTTTTCCCGCGCTTGGAGGGGCGCGGGTCGAAGCGCCATGCTCGTTTCGCCTTCCCTGAACAAACCCTTGCCCGTTCTCTCCAATCAATTCGATGCGCTTTTGCACGAGACTTCATGTAAGGTACTAAAAAACTGCGCTTTATATGATATACGAGCTTGTCGAATCGAGGTTTTAAATTTTTTTGTGCATTGTCCTTGAGGAGGAACTCAGTTTCGGTGATCAGTTATCAGGTCTGTTTATTGCTTTTAAGAATTTTTTCAGAGGCGTTTGCAATATTTATCTGTGTAATTTGTATTGCTGTACGGAGTGCTCGATTGGATTATTGGGTTGTCTCTACTTGTCTAAATTGAAGCGGCTCAATTGTCTACCCACAAGCGTTGGTGCTTCATTAGGAGTTTAGGGTTGGATTAACATTGCTTGCTGGCATTCAACTAGCTTAGAGTTGATTCTCTTTATCGGTGGGGCCTATTTTGAGCTTGAAGTGCTATGGAACTCGGCATACTTGTCTTCTCTCTATTTTTTATTGAGTTACTTTTTGCAGGCTCTCGTGTTAAATCATTCAACATTTAGTTCTTCGTTGCTTCGACGGTTTGGAATTTCTTCCTCTGCGTCACCTGAACCTAATGAGAAGGGTCAGGGGAGCACTGCGGAAAAGAATGGCACATCCACCGATGCACCTGAAGCGGGTGAGCATGCTAAAGGATCTAATCAAGGAGAGGGTACTGCTTCTGGGGAAACTAAAGTGGCCGACCAGGCGGAAAATTCAGGTCCAACTTTTGAATTTGAGCATCATGTCTGAAACTATCAGATATTGAGAAAATGGCACTAAAGAAGTTGGCTTTCTCGATGCAGGTTTGGAGGGAGATGAGGAGCTCTCCATGGACGACTTGGTGAAACTTGTGTCAGAAAAGGAAGAACTGTTGAAGTTGAAACATAAACAGATAGAGGAAATGCAAGATAAAGTTCTTCGAACCTATGCTGAAATGGAGAACGTCATGGACAGAACTAGGCGAGAAGCGGAGAATGCAAAGAAATTTGCCATACAGGTGTGTTGTCTATACAGTTATACCCCCTTTTGGATAGCAGGTGCTGCTTTCATGTTCTTATGTAGCTTTCTTATTGAATAGTTGCTTTTGTGATTGTCACAATTTGTCGCAAATGGTTACTTAAATACTTGCTGCAGAGTTTTGCAAAAAGCTTGCTGGATGTTGGAGACAATTTGGCTAGAGCTTCTTCAGTTGTCAAGGAAAGTTTCGCAAAAATTGATGCTTCAAAAGATACTACTGGAGCTGTTCCACTTTTGAAAACCCTTCTGGAAGGTGTTGAAATGACTGAGAAGCAGCTTTTGGAGGTAGTTTTTCCCCCTTTACCAGAGTCGTATTTCATATCCTGGTCTTCTTAGTATATAGTTTACAAATTTGAAGCTCAGACTGCACTGTTAATGGTAAGAAAAGAGCCTGTGAAATATGTGGGTGGTCTTCCTCATTTTGCATAAAATAAGCGTCCACTAGTGTAATTGGTCCCCAGAGTCATTTGAGGATGATAGTGGTATCCTTTGAATTCAACTCTGGATAATAGTTGTGGAAGTTATGTAACTGAGCGTAGGAATACTGTGATGAAATTAGTTCAGTGAGAGAAGTTTCGTTTATTTCTTTTTGTCCTATATTGGTTTTGGTCAGTAGTGAAATAACCTGTGGTGTTGTACTTTTTGAACCAGGGGTAAGGTTAATTGAGTGAAAGCGTCAAGTTGTTTTCACTTTTATGAGAAGAATAATATGTTGGGTTGCTAAAAAAAATCGTTGGAGAGCCTTGGAGAAAAAATTAGCCGTTCTTTCCATTTTACTGAGAAAAAAAGATGTTTTGATGTTGTTTAGTGTACGCCACAAATGGAAGTTTTTTAAGGTGTTGTAATTTGTAGTTATCTGGGACATGGCTTTGACAGAATTATTTCCTATAGCAGAACCCATGTTTCAAATTTTCAAGCTCTATGATTTCAGCTTTCATATCTGCAATTTGTCTATGCAGACTCGGTATTTACCTATTGATCTATTTTAAATCTTTTGAAACGTTTTCTTCTTGTAGCAATGCACAGTTGCATACAACTTATGTACAAAAACTAAAATACTAGTCAGGTTGCTTCATAAAATTGATTATTTTGCAGTGTCTTCTTAAGTTCTTTCTCTATTGAATTGGTTGATGTGCCGTATTCCATGATTGTTGCGTTTCTGAGATGTCTGACAGCTTTCCTGTACCCTTACTTTCAGGTGTTCAAAAAATTTGGGATTGAGAAATATGATCCTGTCAATGAACCATTTGATCCACACAGGCACAATGCAGTATTTCAAATGCAAGATGGTTCTAAACCTCCAGGCACAGTTGCTGTTGTTCTGAAGGTAACTATGGTTTAATTTGTCCTTTACATTAGTATCATTAATAGTTGGTTGGAAGTTCTTTTCCCTTTCTTATTTTGGCAGTGCGCCTTGGGTGGACCTGTTGTTCTGATGATATAGGATTAGTTGCGTATGGTTAGCTTGTTTAGTACTTTGGTATATTTAGGTCCTGGCAGCCAAAGTAATGACTCTTTTTGAACTTGATAGCATAGTCAGTGAAGTAACCTTAAAAGCTTTCTTGATGTGTCAATTCAGTTGCCCTAGGAGGAATGAATCTCTTGATGTGGTGAATCTTGACACAATGTCTGGTAGAAATTGCTAATATTAGTATAGTTGAGTCAATTAGGACATGGATGATGGCATATGGGCAAGCAAGGTCACTTTGTATATGTCCTTTGGGAGCCATTTGGGTCTAGATGAAAAATCATCAGTCGGTAGGCTAGAGTTTATTTCGTTTCCAGAGCAGTGCTTAAGAGATAGTAGCTAAATCTATTCTTTATTGATCTTCTTCAAGTGCGTAATAAAGGGCAAGTGTTTTTTTTGTTGTTGCAGTCGGGGTACATGCTATATGAGCGAGTTCTTCGTCCTGCGGAGGTTGGCGTGACTCAAGCAGTGGAGAACGACACCCCAGAAGAATAATGCAAACTGAGGAAGTCTCTCAAGCATAAAGAGGTGGCTGGGTCGTCGAATCCAAAGGCCGACTCCAAGTGCAGTGGCTGTGAACTTGGGTCTTCATCTTAAAGAGGTCTTGTTCGGTTTGAAAATTTTGCATCCGGTAGAGGGGAGGGAAGAAAAAGTGCAGCAGTTTTCGCACTGGCTGTCGATAAGATTTATCTGAGAAACTACGAAAGGGCATTGGTTTTCTTTACCTTAAGTCCTCATTAGTGACTAATAATTATGTATCCCGAACTTGTACATGTGTACATCGTATGGCAGGGCTAGCTTTGAACTGAATTTGAGGAGTTTTCAGTGCAAGAATCTCCACTCCACTTCGGGGTCGAGGCCCTGTAAGATAAAAATCGCCGCAGCTGCTGAAGTAAACTTATCGCTGCAGCTACGGAAAGATTTAAGACGAGGTTATCTAGGCCGGGTGATTTTGATCCTGCAAAATAGTATTAGGGGCTAAGAAAAGGTCCGTGGATTTTTTCTATCTGACTGAGCCTGTACTTGCAAATTTACCATCGGACAATTGAGAGCATCATAAAAATGCATCGCGGGGAATTATTACTCGTGCATGACTGCGAGATTACTGTGATCTAAACCAAGTCGTTAAAAAGTAAAATAGAGAGTTGCGAGCTCATGTTGCGAAATTTCTACCTCTTAATAGAGGTTAGCATTGTTGTGGGGGTAGAATTTGAAATTGAAGAACTAAACCGGCTATCAACCTATTTCGATGGATAGATTTCAAGTCGTACGTAAATGAAATTTAGAATATAAAATTATTTTTTGTACTTTTTCTTGGTTTATATTTTTATGCTATCTTACAGTTTTTCATGGCGTCTGATGATAAGTGTATAATTTGAGATTACTAATCTGAACTTATAAAATGACTGAAATTTTATTTTGTTAATATATCATATTTTTCATGTGTCTAATTATAAGTTGTGATCATGAAAGATAATAATTCATCATAATTATTTATGTATTTTGTTAATATATCATATTCTTCATGTGTCTAATTATAAGTTGTTATCATGAAAGGTAATAATTTTTTATAATTATTTAATTAATAATACATTACATAGAATCTGTAACAAAGTACGTTTTAAGTCCTCATGTATGCGGAATAAGTTTCAGGTTTCAAAAAATAAAGAACTTGTTTGAATGGGAAGGTTCTAGATTTACCAAACTTTAAATTACTCACCCCTAATCAAGGGCCGGTAAGAAGATTTACCGCCTCTTCCAACATGTTCAGATATTTACTGTGAGCAGTGTAGAAAAGATCTCCCGTAGGAGAATTAGAAAATTAAAAAAGAAAAAAGAAATAAAAATGCGTGAGCAATTTTCCCGGCTCCTCGTCAGTGTTTTCCCGATAAAATATCCGTCTGATTATCGCCCCCAGCAAAACTACAAAAGCGGCTCTCTATCTCCAGCGCTTCCTCCACTGTAGCCGAAGCTTCCTCGGAAATGGAGCTCTGCATCAGCTCCACATCGCCCCTCAGTTCGAATCCCTCTCGTTTTCTCGACTCCATCTCCTGCAAGGCCTCGACCTCGCTCCCGACCTCATCGCTTCAATTCCAGCACGCGTCCTTCGGCCCCCGCATTCTGTCTTCACCTCCGGCGCGAACCCACCGGCTCCGACAGCCTCTCTCGTTGTCTCCTTCGAATGGCCGCCGTTTCGCGGTCTCCGCGTCTTCCGTCGCCGTCGCCGCCGAGAAGGACCGGCTGCCGGCGGACATCGAGGTCACGGAGGTCCCAGAACCGAACAGCAGAGTGAGTGTTCGCCCCCTGATGTGTTTATATTGCGGCCTTTGATCCTCCTCCTTCGACTAAGCTGGACGGTTGTAATTTCGTTAGTTCTGTAATGCGTGGGCGTTTTGTAATGACGTTCTTCTTCGGTCGTTGCTGAATTTGAAAGTACAACGTGCATCTTTCGGTAATTGCGCGCCACGGAAGGGAAACTGATGATATCTTTGAAATCTCTACATTCATCAGAATGTGTCTGTTTCTCGTGGCCGAAATTCAGGAAATACGGCCAGTACTCTGTTTTTCTTCAGTGCGCTTTCTAAGTTCGATGCCTCCTTGCATTACACTGACTATGAGCTTGATAGTTTTCTGCGAGAGATTCTGTTTTGGGGATTGAATTACAGCTGTTGTTATCTTTTTTCGTTTTTAAAGTAGCAATAATCATGGGAAAAGCACTGATAAACGCCTCCTTACTTTTCGTGGTGCTCTGCAGGTGAGATTGAGTGTTGAGGTTCCACCTGTGGTATGTGAAGATTGTTACAGAAGGGTTATCAAGGAGTTCATGAAGCAAGCTAAGGTCAAATGCGTATTCTTCTTTATTAGGAGCACTTTGATACAATTTAAGCTGCTGGTCTTGCGCATAACTAATTTGGTTATGCTCCTTCTTTCTTATAATTTAGCAGAGAGTACATTGTGGAATACGGGAGTGTGTTATTTCATTCTTGATGCATTGACTTTTGTGCCTTGGAGAAAAGAATTTGCAGAGACCATTGAATGCATGCGACAATTATTGAATACAGGAGCTAATGGGGATAAAACTTACTTCAGTTCTTCATTTTGGCTTTCAAGTCTGAGTGCTATGTATCCTGCTTCATGTACGGAGTATTTACACTCTTTTTCAAGGCAATAGTCATCTGGAATGAACATTAGTAATGCATGCATCTCCTCTTCTTTTGAACCCAGGTTCCTGGATTTCGTCCTGGAAAGAATGTCCCAGAGAGCATTCTCTTAAGTTACGTAGGGAAGCAAAATGTGCAGAAGGCTACTGTTGAGTCTATATTGAAGAGGACACTTCCCCACGCCATGTCTTCGGTATGTTAAAGTAATTTTCATTCCTTTATGTTTTGATGATTTTCAACAAAAGAATATCTTGTCTTTACCAAAAAAAAAAAAAAAAAAAAAAAAAAAACAAAAGAATATCTTGTTGATGATTTATTAGGATCAAATTTCCTGAAAGTTCCATAGGGTAGAATCCATCTTGAGATGCTCACTCCTCTTGCCAGCTGCTTAGTGGTGAATTGCCATGCTCTGCAAAAAGTGGTTGATCCATAAATTTAGAGCCTAAATGTTTGGACTTATGAAAAAGTACTTATGACTCTCACACCAAAAAAGAAGAAATATAGCTGTTAAAAATTTGCAAAAAGTATAATTTAAATCATACAAGTAAAGTCAGTCGAGCACACACTTAACTCTTTTTGGTGGCGGTAACAAATGTGATATCAATGAATTTAACATGGTTTGTCTGGGATATTACACTGATATTCGCCTTTCAATTGGTGAGTTGTTGAACAGAGCTTGTTCTACATTTCAAAGAAAGAAATTTTGTGAAATCTTACTATGGAGTTGTTGAAGTGTGAATTGTATTTTGGCATCTAAAACAAGGACATCGACATGCTTCATGAAAGAGGGGATTGTCCAATGCTATTACCTATATCTGATTTTCTGCACCAACCAAGAGAGAATCTAAAACTTCAGTTCAGGAGATTATTCAAGTTTGGTATGCATCCATGTTAGAGCTTTCTGAGGCTTGCATTTACTTTGGACAGGTGTCCGGTCAAGCTCTGAAGGACTCAGTTCGCATTGTGACAAAGTTTTCTGAGATGGAGAATACCTATATATCTCTCAGTTCCCTCAGGTTTTGATGCATGCCTCTCTTGTGTGTATAGATTGACAGCTTCAAACTCACAAGTACTGATTTGTCTGTTGTCTGTGGATGCCATGTGTCGCCCATTTTAATTGCTTCCCTCCCTTATAATCCAGATATGATGTCATTGTTGATGTGGCACCTGAAGTCAAGTGGATTCCTGAAGATGGATACAAAAGCTTGAAAATTGTTGTTGAAATAGATAGTGAAATAGATGCTCAGAGAGCATGTCAACAAGAACTAAGACGGCGACACAAATCATTAGGCACGTTGAGGATTATAACTGACAGAGGACTCCAGGTTAGTAATATATAAGCCTCAAAGTTGGCATTACATGTTTTTTCCCTCCCTTAATTTATGATTTATCGCTTTTCTTTATAGAACTGTCCAAAAAACTTCATGATAACCAGTTAGAGAAATTCAAGGGATAGATAGTAACATATAGCATCTTCATAGTTTATATTTCAAGTGGATAGTGTACCTCAAATTTGTTTTATCGAGGCTCTGGCTGATTTGCAGATTGTAGGTTACAAATATTCAGATGTTTGATGTGCATCGTCCCTATATTCTCATAATAGAATTTTATGAACCATCATATTTTAGTAGGTTTCATAAACTTGATTGCTTCTTTTGTTCTTATCATTCTTGCTCTATCAGCTATCATGTGAGTCTAGAATCTGAAATATTGACATGCCGTATTCACAGATTGGGGATGTCGTTGTCTTGGATATATCAGCGACCACAATCGATCAAGATGAATCCAATGTTAAAAATATTCCTTCTGCAGAAAGTAAAGGTTCGACAATGTCCAGAGAAGTCTGACAATTTGTATTCGTAGTGCACAACTAGCATTTCTCATATTCAATTATCATCAAATTTGTAGGGTTTCATTTTGACACTGAAGACGGCGACAAACTGATACCTGGTTTCCTCGATTCAATAATTGGCATTCAGCGTGGTGAAACAAAGTCTTTCCCACTTTTCTTTCCTGATAACTGGAATCAAGAAAATCTACGCGGTGTCCATGCTCAATTTACGGTAAGTTCCTCTTTAATGTGGCGCTGGTTTCTTGCAGATTTTGATATGTATATCTACGCTTTTCTTCAAGAAATAATGCTCTAAAACATATAATTGAAGAATGCCAGTGTCTCTTCTTACAACTACATATCACAGCCAGCTCTTTTATTTCTAATTCCTGTTCTCTTAGGCCAATACTGCTGCAACCTTACTGGGCAAACTTATTATCCTAACTTAAATTACTATTGAGCATATCAAGGTTTAATCACTATATTGATCGTATTACCCACCCCCTGGGCTACATATGGATTGTTTCTTCTACAACTGGATTTGTAACCGGTTTTTCATCTATTCCATTGGCTTTACAGAATTGTTTAATCCGATCGATCTTATGCCATCATTTCAGTGTTGCAATAAAATGGTCTCATTCATGATTAGGTCATGCTGTCTTTCTATTTTCGGAAGGATTTAGTAAATATCCAAAAGTAGACTATATGGGTGTTTGGTGTGTCACTTTTATATTTATTTTTAACTTTTGACTCTTTTTATAACTTTTAGAGTTTGGAATCATATTTCTAAATAAATTTTTTTTTTTGGTAAGGTATTTCTAAATAATATTAGCACATCATTTTTCTAAAAACATTTTTATTTTTAAAACTCAAAGCACCCTAAATTTTTGTAATCTTAAATATGATATTTTTTGCACGAAATTCAAATGATTTGTTGTCTTAAGGCCAAACCAAACAAGTAATCTGGAAACTACGCTGTCAAACTTGTCTGCTTAGTTAAGTTGCCAGAATTCTGAAATACTACTCTGTTGAGTCCTATGTGTAAAATTAAATCCTTTTTTCTTCCATGATTCTTTTCTAGGTTGAATGCAAGGAGCTATTTTATAGAGAACTACCAGAGTTGGATGATTCGCTTGCTGAAAAGCTTCTTCTTGGATGCACCAGCCTGAAGCAGGTAAGATGCTCGCTGTTCCTGTTCAGCATATCAACTCTGACCTATATGATTCCCTTTAAAAGAAGACAAAAGATAATCTGTCCAAATCTGCAGGTCGAGGATTCATTGTTGCAAAGATGCCTAGAAGTAGAGCAAACGGCTAAAGACCAAGCAACGGACAATGCAATACTTGACCAGCTTTCAAAGGTCCTTCTTGTGTTTTGTAGTAGCAGCATTTTGATTAGTTTCCTCTATTTAGGATCTTATCGATGCTTTCTACAACGTTTGTGGCTCTTGCCTCTTGTTCCTCCCACTACAGATGTGTAACCTTATATTATCATGATATAGTTATTCTCCATGATGATTAGAAGTTTGTGGATGATATTCAGAAGCAGAGTTGGAGACATCTAAGCCTTATTCCCTAAGTCAGAAATTTCTAAGACAATTTTCTTGAATCTTAGGATATCCCCAAATTTATTAGCATTGTGCAGTAGGTTGTTCTACCTACTGAAGTGGTCTATCAGAATGATTTCTTTTTCAAATGATCGAGCTTTAGTTCCCTTTTGTCTAGTTTAACATTTCATTTTTGTTCTTGTTTTCACTGACTTCTAGATGGTAGAGATTGATATCCCCCGCTCTTTATTTGAAGAACAAGGGAGGCAGTTCTATGGGGCCCAGCTTCTACAGATACAGGTCCGTGGGACTCATCAACATGACGTGATTTTTCCTTGTTATGTGGCGAGCATATTGCATGGAATCTTTTGTACTGTTTTACTGCTGGTCTCAGAAATTTACCAGCTGTTAATTTTACTTTTAAGTGCAACTGTGCTATGAAAGCATGTGACTACTCTAAATTTTTGTTTTTGCATGTCTCAATTTTCAGGCAAATATGAAGTTAAACGAACAGCAATTGGCTTCTCTTTCAAGTCCAAAGGCAGTGAACGAGTATTTGGAAAATCAGAAGGAAAATATCACTCATGTAATAAAACAGAATTTGGCAGTTGGAGATATTTTTAGACGTGAAAATCTGCAGGTATATTTGGCTGATTTTGTTGTTCTGCTGATACATTTTAATTGCTGTGCTTTATGGTGATTTCTAGTGCATACACTGGTCTCTCTGTTTATTTTGGATCTTCTTATCTTAAACCTCATTGCATTCAATATGGAAGTAGTGGTAGGCTCTTAATTGCAGTAGGCTTGTAGGAATATTTTGACATTGGCTTTCGTCTGTATTTATGCTATTCATGGTCTCAAGGTTTACTCATTTGAGTCTTTTGGATTTGCTAAGAAAGGTCGGCCCATGATCATGGCAATTGCAATATCTACATGTTAATTTTTAGTTTTCTTCCATCTTTTGCTCTTTATGGCCTCAGAAAACCTTATTTTCTTTTTTGGCTAATGAATTTGTGCAGTTCTCCACTGAAGAACTTGTCAAGGAGGTTGAGGATTCAATTGCTGAATTTAAACGCCATAAGCAGGAATATGATGAAGAACGTCTGAGGGAACAGGTTAGTGTATTTAGCGCTGTAATGTAAGTGCATAGTTGGTTCTTATTGTAACTTTGTCCTCGATACTTAGCATGATGAATTGACATTTCTTGGTTATGTACAGGATAAGGTCAAAAGGAATATATGAATATATAAGCAATTGCTGGCATTATATGTAGATAGCAACATGCTGCATGTATACTTTTAGATCAGATGCTTGAATCTAGTCACTTTTTTGCTTGTTTCATCTGTGAAAACAAGTTAGGTGTATCTCTTGAATAGGAATATCTGAACTCGTCAATGCAGAACCGATCTTGCTTCTTTGCTAATATGTGTTGTCTGATCTTGTACTGTCCTTTTTTTTTTCTTAAACTTGAATAATGCAGGTTCAGGAGATTCTGGAGGGCGCAAAGGTGCTTGAATGGTTAAAAGAACGAGCAGAAATTAATTACGTAACAAGGTGAGAAAGAGAGAGATCGTGCATGTAATTTTTCGCTTTTCAAATTTTGAAAACCACATTAGTGTAGCATCAGAAGTTCACGACTGCCATTGTGCGGGTGCAACAAGCTGCCGAAGTGCTCTAAAATAAGAGTAGCAGCTATGAAGCTCGAAATGAATCATGAGATGACTCAAATAAGAGAGTATAAATCGTTTCAAAAGATTGTTAACATAAGCGGAGACAAGGGGTAAGCCTTAGATCTAAAATGGTCGAGTAGTATCTGATGGCATTTTCAATTATTAAATGGTGCACTCCTTTATAGTCAAAGAATGCCAAGAGGAAGCACGCGGGGTCTTGGAGTCCCGACGCTGCAAAAGATATAGTGGACCTACAAAATATATATTTACATATATACTATGTATATTTGTATTTATTTTTCTTTTTGCTAGTTAGAGAAGAAAAAAGATCATTACAAAACGCATGTGAGGGATTTTGGCTGATTCAGGGCAACCAAAACCAACTGTCGAGCTCACATGAAGGAAGAGCTGCAGATTTTTCCATCGACTGAGCTGTGAATACTCAAAAGAGGGTCCACCTTCCTCTTATCGCAAGAGCAAGTATCAGAGCCAGTGCTCCATGTATTTCCTTTTCAAGGAACAAAAGAACTCGCCAATCTTATTTTTTCTTCTCTTTTGCTTTTGAGAGAAATAGAGACAAGGAAGGAGATTGAGGGGTAAGGTGCCATCTTCAAATGGAAGACAAAGGGATGGGTTGCTCCTCTTTGATAATTTTGGGAAGAAGATTAGCTTCGAGAGGGAGGAGGTCCACGAAATTCTGAAGGGGGTGGTGAGGTCTGTCGTCGGATCCGCCTGTACCTTAGCAAAAACTACTGGGGCACTCCCACCCTGAAAAGGAGGTCCGAAACTATTTAATACCATCTCCTCTGTCATTAGTTAAAAGAAGAAAATTGCTATTGGGCGTACCAAATCGGATCACGAGCGAAATCAGCCGCACCTACTCCGTTTATAAGGTTTAATCGGGTCCGTACTTGCAGGACTCATGTGCTGATGCCCTTCGTCTGGACAAATAAAAGTGCATTTTAGTAAAGAAAGTCGTCGTACCGATCCCGGACTTTAAGCCCTGAGAAATGAAATTATGCAGCAAAGTAAAGCACCAAACAAGTGTTGAGCTTACTGACCAGATACTTGGCACCGAATGGAACAAACAAAAATCTGGAGGCGTTGGTGAGCGTGAGGCCCTCCTCTAAATTGTAGCTACTTTACGTGCTTGGCTTCGCCGAGAAAGGGACCCCATCTGATTCCTGATGACGCCCATAGCAATAAAATCTCCTCTTTCCTTTACGCTGCATGCAGCCCGAGCCTACAGCCTACAGCCTACAGCCGCATTGATATATGACTTTTTATCGCGCTTTGCGTGGCTCGCATGCCTCTTGTACCCACCTCTCTTCACCGCATTCCCCACTCTGCCCTTACGGTTCGCGAGTTTTCCCTTTCAGGTGAAATGTAGGTGACAATAGTTAGAAAGCTGGCTACCTTTTTTCGATACAGATGCGTTGTCACTTGTCCCCATTTTCTTTCCTCGTGGACTTTGGAGAGCGTTGTGGACAATCACAAATCATGACGCCGGGAATCTGCATGCTTTCCTTTTTCGGTGGGGAAGGGGGCTTCTATCCATATATGGGGCTTGATTCGTGAGACGATGATATATAGGTGGGATCGTGTAAAGTACAGTTCAATTTATCAAATATGTGGGTTAAGTTGAAAATAGTTTAACTCAAATTGATCTATTTTAATATATTTTGATCCATTTTCATACTATACAAATCTAATGACTAATATTCAATTCATACTTCATCCAACTCATACTACTACAACGCATCCATATTTAACAAAATTTAAGAAAATCCATACTCAAAAAGAGGTCAAAGCGCGAAGTGAGTGAGTACAAGGTTGAGTGAGAGCGACAAAAAATGAACAGATAATTGTAGAGTTTGGTTAGGTTTACATAAATTATGAATCATTTAACACTCATATTTTTTTAGACCTTATCATTCTAAATCCACTTATAACCAATTTACTAAATATAACTAATTCATATAATAACAAAGTTTATTAAATATAAATTAAGAAATAAACTTATGATTCATTTTGATGGGTTTAAGTACAATACCTCAATTCTAACACATTGATATCTCCCGTAGATTCTCGCTAACCGCTTTTCTTCAGCCTAATGATAACCGAGCCACCAAGGTCAGGACTAAGAAACTTTAGCAGATTTACTGGTCTTTAGCTTCTTCCCTCACTGAGATCTAAAATGACGGGGGATTAGGGAACATGGCATCTCTCAAACGACAGAAAAAGGCGTTCACGGGTCAAACACATACAAACTCCAAGTCAGCGAGCGCCGGAACCGGGACGGACCGGGTCGCCAAGCGAAGCGAAAGCAATGCACTGAGTTTCCCTCACACTACTAGCAGAGTGTCATCCTCGAAATTAATCGCGAAAACGCGGGGCATATCTCTGGCGCAAACACGCTTCGATTGATTGAGATATAATGAGACCAATATGCATTTTCATGTCCCCACTCTCCATTCCTCTCTCTCTCTTCTCTCTCTCTCTCTCTGTAGAGCACACGCAAGCTGATGCTCGGGACTTGCTTCCGGATCTGACACCGCGAACGCGCGCACGATCTGCGTAAGCATTGCTCTGCTGCATGACGCGCTTCTTGATTGCCGCGACCGGTTTTTTTTTTTTTTTTGCTTCCGGCGCATTCCTCTGTTCTCCGTGATCCCGCGGCGGAGTGCCGCGGTTTGATTCCGCCGCGGTTTGCTGTGTCCGAATGGTTGTTTGTGGTGTTGAATAGAGGAGCATTGAGGTGTTTTTCTGAACCGGATGTTGCCATTCATCGAGTGACTGTAGTAGCTCCGGTAAGCCGGGATTCCAGTTTGCATCCTGTTTCTGTGGTGCGAAACTGTGAATGGCGTCGGCCGCGGTGGATTGTTGCAGCGGCAGGGCATTGGTAGTTGAACCGATGCTTGTGAAGTTGAGATCTCGTGGTTTTGGTGCCGTCGGTTTCTGCGCCGTTTCTGGATGTGCAGTGCGGCGCCGTTGCTTGACTGGTCGTGCCCTGAGTCCGAGCGAGGCTCTGTTATTTCTCTTTGTTCGTCGGGATGCGAGAAGTACAGGGATGGAGAGAATCGAAAGTCTGGATCGAAATCGAACTTGTTAATGAATCATCTTATTACTGATGAGTTTCTGTTCTGAGAACTGACCAGCGAAAAGTATCGAGTTTTTTATCCCCATTGTTGTGGCTAGTTTGAGATACTCCATGAAAATTATATCTTTTAAGATTATGATGGCACTTATTTTCAAGCGAATCTCGAGATTTTATCAGCACTATTTCCGACCTTTTTAGGTGCTATAGCTGATCTGATGTTGCTATTCATTGTCGCCCTTGGCGTAAAGCAGTTATCTGAGTGACCATATTCATTTGTCTCTGCACATGCAGTCGTATAAGTAGATATCACAATCCATGATTGGAAAAATAGTATTGATTCCTGCATTTATTTCGTGCTGCAGCTAGATTCTGGTTGAAACCAAAATGGCAGCAACCAATGCTCATACCCCTCTTCTTGGGGAAATCACATGTGGTTCTCTATTGCAGAAGTTGCAGGTACTCAAATATTCTCTGATATCTTTTAGATTTTTCATTCGTTCTCTTGTTATAAGCAATTATTTGTAATGGGATGAACATCGTACATTTCTTTCGCCGGACAAACTGCATTCATACCTTTTTCCCCTTGACCCAGCTAGTCTTTCCCTTTCTTTGCAAACCTTGAATAAGCTAGTTCATTTCATGAAACCGGGACAGGATATTTGGGATGAGGTCGGTGAGAGTGATGAGGAGCGTGATAAGATGCTTCTTCAGATAGAGCAGGATTGCTTGGGTGTTTATAAAAGGAAAGTGGAGCAGGCTGCAATTTCAAGAGCACAACTTCTTCAGATGCTGTCAGATGCCAAAGTTGAGCTCTACAGTCTTCTGTCTGCTCTTGGAGACAAAAGTTCAGCTGGAATTGTGCGTACTCATGATTTACATTCATAGGCTTCGGTTTTCTCCTTTTTCCCTTCCTCAAGCCAATTTAAATAAGATCGTGAGAATATCTTATTCGTTTTGCTGTTGTAGTTTTGATGTGTAATTCCCAAAGTAATCAGACTTTTCTTACATAATCTATTTGTTGTTGCAGCCTGGCAAGACTACAGGAACAATCAAGGAACAACTTGCAGCCATTGCTCCGGCGCTTGAACTGCTGTGGAAGCAAAAAGAGGAAAGAATTAAGGAGTTCTCTGATGTACAGTCACAGATTCAAAAAATATGTGGGGAAATTGCAGGAACCTTGAATATCAATGATCAAACTCCTGCAGTGGACGAGACTGAATTATCCTTGAAGAAATTAGATGAATACCAATCCCATCTCCAACAGCTTCAAAAGGAAAAGGTAGAGCATGTACTCATCTCATTGCAAAATGTCAGCCTATATGCTCTTGGGTAATCCTATCTGATTGCTTGTTTATGTGTCAGAGTGATAGGCTGCACAAAGTGCTTGAATTCGTGAGCACAGTGCATGATCTCTGTGCTGTATTAGGGATGGACTTCTTCAGTACGGTTACTGAAGTCCATCCTAGCTTAAATGACTCAACTGGTGTGCAGTCCAAAAGCATTAGCAATGATACTTTATCCAGACTGGCAAAGAGAGTTGTAGCACTGGAGGAAGATAAGAAGCAGAGGTTGCAGAAGGTAACTCAATTTAGTACAGTCACACAGTAGTTGAAGTCAAGTTAGACTTTCCACTTAAGTCGTTGAACATAACAGATGCTGCAAGTCTTTTTTTGCTTTGCATTTATTCATCTGTCTGAATTAACATCACCATTGTGCTAGTTTCAATTTCTGAAAAACTAAAGCATAATCCTTTTTCTTGCAAGATGCGATCGTAGACATCCTTCTTTTCTTGGTAAACAGATCTAAGAAATCTTGTTGCTTGTAAGATCAACTCTAACTGCAGCGTTAGTTTTCTTTGTTTTTTTTTTTTTGGTTGAAAACTGCAGCATTAGTTGAGGAGTCCAATCATATGAGTCTTTAGTCTGTGTAGGCTGGGTTATGAGGAGTCTACTTAAAAAACAAAAAATCTCTACATAAACATAAGTAACCGATGACACGATTATGTTGTTGATAAGTCGTAGAGTGTTTTAAATTATGAGAAAAAACAAGGTAAAGAGAGCCACGATCCTCTCTGGTAACTTTGCATGCTCTTCAATGTCAAAGCGTGTAAAGACATTTCAGAGCTCTTTGTCAGCTGCTGGTTTACCACTGAATATCTTGCTTCTCTCTTCTTCCATTCTTTCACTTTTTGTGTCGCTCATTCCTTCCATTGCAGTCTAAGCATTGACTTGTCTTTGTTACTGCAGCTTCAAGCACTAGCTTCCCAGCTAATTGATCTGTGGAATTTAATGGATACCACAGAAGAAGAAAGGGCCCTATTTAAACACGTTACCTGTAACATAGGAGCATCTGTCGATGAAGTAACAGTCCCAGGTGCTCTTGCTTTGGATCTTATTGAGCAGGTATGGTTTTTCCATTTCCTAGCAATAGGTATCTAGAGTAACTGGTGCCTTAATTCATTTCTTTCCTTTCTTTTTCATTGTGAAGGCTGTGGTGGAAGTTGAAAGGCTAGATCAACTTAAATCTAGCAGGATGAAGGAACTCGCCTTTAAGAAACAAGCTGAGCTCGAGGATATATATGCTGGTGCTCATGTAGAAATAGATCCAGAGGCTGCTAGGGAAAGAATTATGGCGTTGATTGGTTCAGGCAATGTTGAGCCTGTGGAGTTACTAGCTGACATGGATGATCAGATATCGAAAGCAAAAGAAGAAGCCATCAGCAGAAAAGACATTCTGGACAAGGTTGAGAAATGGATGTCCGCTTGTGAAGAAGAGAGTTGGCTTGAAGACTATAATCGGGTATTAATGATTTCAATCTCTCTATCTCTGCTTGCTGGAACGGGTGCTCATGCAGCATCTTTGTGCATTGTGCTTGCAGCAGGCACAACTGTGGCACAGCTTAAATGCTGAGAATGCCGAAATAATGCTTTACCTTTATGATTTATTGGCTGAATCCATGCTCAAGTTAGCATCTATGATTAGTGGAATCACATGATTTTTCATTCTTGCCAATTTGTTTTTGGCATGGACAAGAATTAGGATTGCATAATCTTGAAAGTGGTTGATATGTCCTCCAAAAAGTTACAAAACCATCCAATTGCCACATTTGAGTACGAGAACAGATGATCTTGAGCACAATAGTTACCTATTAAGACCACTGGCAAAAAATAACCCACTCACTAATACCAATATTAATTAAAGATTGTACGTCTGCATAGTTACCTCTTTAAAAGTCATTATCAGTTGAAGCAGATATCGCCATTATTAAGTTGGGTAGGAATTTGCACAATGATAGTCTCCTCAATACAATCCTTTAAGCATCTTGTCCTTGTTAAGTTGTTATTGCCAGGAGTTTCACTCATGTTGGTACTTCTTCATTTACAGGATGATAACAGGTATAATTCAAGTAGAGGTGCACACTTAAATCTCAAGCGTGCCGAGAAGGCCCGAGTTCTTGTCAGCAAAATTCCTGGTAGGGTTATCAATTAAGTTGAATATTTTAGATCTTTTGCTGACATATAGAAGTGGCGATGATTGAAGGATAACTGATAGAGAATGCCTTTGAATGAACAGTGATGTTAGTTAATATGTTTAGTGTTGTTTGATCTTATTTATTTCATTATCTATCATATACAGGGATGTCATGTGAAGGGTTCTCATTTATTTTCTCACTTCATGCCATTGCAAAGTTTTGTCATGAACTGGATTAAGTTGTGGAGGGATGAACTGATGTTCTTCCGATTGCCAAGGCACTGTTAAGTCTGTTATTGCATAAAGCAGTGTGCTCTTCAGTTGATGTCAGTTGGAATTCGTTTTATATAATACCAGAATCAGCATACAGTGTGAATGGCAATTGAAAAACAAAGCAATGTTGAATAAAACATGCCTTTCTTTAACCCTAGTAGTTCTTTACTTAGTTACGTATGATCACATAATATATCCCTGTGGTAACTATAGCAATGGTAGTATTCTTGTTGATCAGTGTTCTTGTCTTGTAGCCTTGGTTGATAATTTGGTATCGAAAATCCATACCTGGGAGGAAGATTGTGGCATGTCATTCACGTATGACGGCGTTCCTCTTCTTGCCATGCTCGACGAATATGCTATTCTGAGGCATGAAAGAGAAGAAGAGAAGCGGAGATTAAGAGTAAGCCCATAGATAATGGATGCGTGTAATTTGGGACATTGAATTTTGTCATATCAATTACAAGCAAGGTTTTCGCTTGGCCTGTGTTTAATGCTTGCTATGCAAGAGTAGTGATTTTTATTCTCCCTTTGTTCACATATTCTGAATTTTACAGGATCAGAAGAAGTTCCAGGACCAGCAAAGCACAGAACAAGAAGCCACTTTTGGGTCAAGGTCCAGTCCGGCTAAATCAACCAGTGGAAAGAAGGTGGTCGGTGCACGTGCAAATGGAGGTACCAACGGAACTCCTGGCCGACGGCTCTCTCTTAATGCATCCCAAAATGGTGGCCGGTCCATCAGCAAAGATGGAAAGAGGGATAACACAAGACCCATTGCTCCGGTGAATTACGTGGCTGTATCGAAAGAAGACTCCGCCTCCCATGTTTCCAGCACTGAACCAGTCCTGGTGTCTCCTTAACAATGGATGCCGTGTAACTGTACTGCTGTTATCTGTATTTGCTGCTAAGATTTGTGTAGATTTGCAATATCGAGTAGAGAAAATGAGAGCCTACGGTTTTTGGCTGTGTAATTTATGTAAGTTAGCATTGAATTGGGGCTTATATATATGCAGGAAAATTTCGGTGGATTGTGGAGAAAATAATATTGTAACTGATTCCCCGCTTTTAATGGATAAGTGGTATCTAGAAGTATAAACATGATGGAAAGCTTACTGCGTGTGGCCATGTTGCTCGGATTTAGCGGATTAGCAGAAGAAAGGTATCGGAATGCTGACATTACGCAAGCAGTAGATCCGTTGAATCGCATCGCCTGGAATTTCTCTTCTAAAATAAGGTGAGCATGCACAAATACCAAAGGAAATAATTACGATGCAAGTTCCAAAACTTGTCGACTTTGTCCTCGTAAATTTTAAAACTTATCATTCTGTACATTCAAGCTCTGGAATATGCAAGTTCATGCACTTCAAGTCATCTCTTCCATCGACGGAGCAAATTGACAAATTTGTTGACTTAAATGTACGAGATGAAGATCTTAAAATTTATGCGTGCAAAATCGACAAATTTTAAGAAGTGGCCTACAATCATGCAGTACTAAACTGGGGAAGTTTCTATGCTCTGTGGTGTGCTTATAAATTTCACGTACAAAATGAACGGAACATCCACATCATGTAGCTGCTCTCTCCATCAGATTCCTTTTTCAGGTAGATTGTTCCTCCGTTCTTAACACGAAATTAAAAAGCTACATTTGAAGTCTCGTCTGGATCTCAAGATCCCTTAGATATAAAACAACGAGAGGATGTTGCCTAGAGTCGGGCAAGGAAAAGATACAACTCCAACAAGTAAGAATAGGACATACAAGATACCGACATGTTAAAATAAGAAATATAGCGTAATAAGTCACCGCTAACAACTTTATTAAGAAGCTCTTTTCTCCGTCAAATTCCTTCCTAAGGGAGGTTGTTCCCCTGTAACATCACCTATTACTTCCCAAATCAACGAAAGTAACGTCAGACGTGCTGCGAATCTTTATACAGGTTGATGATTCTTGCTTTTGTTTTAAATAGCTAATCACAAAATAAGCGGTGGATGGGACTGTGGGTTCGCGCATATTCCATCAGAAAATGAAATGATCGCTACGACTTTTGCATCGTAATCAAGTAAAAAAGCCTACCACTTCCCCCAATTAGTGTTTTGCCTTCTCATGATGGTTTCTTGCATATGCTCAAGTAAAAACTTGCCGGACAGGGGGATCAACGTTAGGCCAATAACCGAAGTGGCCTTTATTCAATTATCCAAATTGACTTTTGCCAGACATATTACCATGATTTACATTATAATGCGTAAATGTCATCTGCTTCGACGATTGTTCTTACATTTAATTTTTACCTTAAAAAATCCAGATAATCTTTCTTTCATTACGGAAATCTAAAATCCATAATATAAATATCTTTTACGTTACTTAATTACAGGAAAAAAAGTGTTTCACAAAAAACTGCTTTGAAAAGGTATCCGTTGTGTTCGTTATTGATTATATCCAATTGGGAGGGAACTTGTACGGAAATGCACTTATTTATTCCGAAAATGACTACAACGTTCATGACTTGAACTTATTGCTTGTATATACATCTAAACTCTCCATGCATTACCGTTGGGAAATTTTTTTGAAGTATTATTAACGCATAATTTTTTTTTTACCACCCGTAAGACAAGTAAGGTACGCGGTTTAGTTACAACAGACATCTTTTTTTTTACGGCGTGAGTAAAGTAGGGCGCTGTGCGGGCTCATAATTTTAACCTCGGAGCGATCAGCCGCGTAAGGAAATAAAACGAGCTAGAGTTTTGAATTAAAGCCACGCCCAGGGGGAGCGGAGCAATGAAATCGACAGCCACGTAAGAGAGAGAAAGGAGAGAGGGAGGGGCGGCGGTGGTGGGCAGAGAGCCTCGGATCGACGGGGGTTCTTCAGGGACGGCGGCGGCGGCGGCGGCGGCGGGGCGGCGGCGGCTCCGGCGAAACCGAGCTCCGGAGGTAGGGAGGCGGGGAAGGAAGGAGGAGGAGGGGGGAGATGTCGGACCTAGACAGACAGATAGAGCAGCTCAAGCGATGCGAGCCCCTGAAGGAGTCGGAAGTCAAGGCTCTCTGCCTCAAAGCCATGGAAATCCTCGTCGAGGAGAGCAACGTCCAACGCGTGGACGCTCCCGTCACTGTAAAAGTTCTCACTTCCCCGCTTTTTTTCCTCTGCTTCCCACGCCTCAAGTCGGGCGTTTCGTTTCGTTCTTTTGGTTTCGAAGTAGTGGCTGCTGATGCTTTTGATTGGGGGGGGGGAGCTTTTCGATCTAGGGCATGCTTTGGACCGCCTCGCGTTTCCGTCTGCTTAGGGAGCTCCCCGGTCGTCTGTTAGGGCTTCTTCGCCTCCGGGGAACGGATATGCCCTGTGTTTCGGTCGATTGGTCGCCGTTGAGACTCGTGACAAATGGGTTTTACTTGAACGAGAGTGAGCTGTGATTTGATTGAATTGCTAGTCCTCGCCAGAACGATAATGATGGATGATGGTTCGCGTCCCTATTGTATTGTACTTTTACCGGCCTGCCGCGATAAGGTAGGGCTTCAAACGAGTAGAGAGCAACCATGTCTTTCTCTTATTTTTCAGCTAGGGCACGCTCAATCTGATTAGGCCGCAAGACTTTTGTACGCGTTATGGACGTTCTTGCCGTGAATGAATGAATGCATTGCAGGTGTAAATATCTAAATGCCGCTTTCCGCTTTTGTAGATATGTGGGGACATTCACGGTCAGTTCTACGATATGAAGGAGCTTTTTAAGGTAGGAGGCGATTGCCCAAAGACCAACTACTTATTTCTGGGAGATTTTGTTGACAGGGGATTCTATTCCGTTGAGACATTCCTACTCCTGCTAGCTTTGAAGGTACTGACTGTACTTGTCTCTCTTCTCGTTTATGGTTGTGAGGACGGTGTGGCTGTTTTATTTTAATTTTTGCTTTTTGCAATTTAATTTCTCGCTGGGAAGAACTTTTTAATTTACAAAATTAACTGGACTTAAGCAGCAATGTGTTATGCCATTCTATCCACAGTTATCACCTTTAAGGCAAACCCATTCCTTTGACAGGAATTGGGATGTGAAAAGGCAGAAATACTCGATTTATTGGTTGTAGTTTTTAAGAATGCTAAGTGGTGTTTCTGCTAGAGTGCAGATGAACTTCACCTTGGATATGTTTTTTGTTAATCTTTCATGAGGATGAAGCTCTTTCTTTTTCAGTGATCGATGTAACCCACCTAGACATCCAGATATGGCAGACATTCTCCTAGAAAATTTCTGTATTGATAGTAAAGAGGGGAGAGAATAATAGGTCAAGGTCGTTTTTCTGTTCTTTGTGCATACACTTGGTTTGCAACTGCAACGGCATTAGTTGGGGGGGAACTCCCTCAGGTAACTAGTGAATGAGGTTTACTTTTCTCCCCGAGGGAAAATAAAGTAAAGCATCTCCTCATGCCTGATTTTCCTTTGTCAGCTGCATTAAATGGATGAGGCATTATTTGGTGAAACAATTTTTCTGTTGTAAGTTGCTTCCTCAACACAAATCGCGTAATTAATAGTATGTGACTATGTTGATATCAAAAACGAATTGATGTGACTTAATCACCCTTCTTTCGCCATGTCAGTCCTTTTATTTGGTTTTGACAAAGTTACTCTGCAATCAGGTCAGATACCCGGACAGAATAACATTGATTCGAGGAAACCATGAAAGCCGGCAGATCACTCAGGTTAAATGAATCTGTTCTCTTTGAAATCTATTTGATATACAAGTCCTTTTATCTAAATATGTTTGTCCATGCTCTTTGAACAGGTCTATGGCTTCTATGATGAGTGCTTGCGAAAATATGGCTCTGCAAATGTGTGGAGATACTGTACCGACATCTTTGATTACTTAAGGTTTGTCCAGCATCTTATTCACTTGGGTACTTCACCTGTTTGCAATGCAACCATAGGGGTTGGCTTGTTTAAGTGTTGATAATTTTGGTTTAAAATGTAGTCAGTGGTTAAATATAGTCCGAGAGAACCTTTTCCCTTGGCATGCTTCATGACTGAATTTTGGTGTTCTCTGTTGAGACCAGACAAAGTGTGTCCCTGGAAATTTGTGTTGGATGATAATTCTCTCTTTTCGTTCCATTCTTTTAAAATTAACCTTTTATGGTGAAGGTAAATGCATTTGACTGGATGAACATCCCAGTTGGGATTTTAGTTTGTGTCTTCTTAAGTAAGGTAAAGCATATGCATGCTGGTCCTCTTGACTTGCTCGCAGAGTTCTTTAATAAACTATAGCTCCCATGGGAACAATGCTTGTTCATGTAATGCAAAAGTTTACTGTCATTCCAATATGCCAGTACTATTCATTCTGCTAATCATACTTGCTTCCATTTAATACTCCTTGAGGGGCAAGATAACTGTCTGATCACAGTTTGCTTGGTCATATATACAGTTTGTCGGCGCTCATTGAGAACAAAATCTTCAGTGTCCATGGTGGTCTCTCTCCTGCCATAAACACATTAGATCAGGTCAGAAAGATAATCTTATATTATTTAATTTTGAAGCTTCTCCTGAGAAAATTGAGTTGTAATGTCTCAATCCATTTTCTAGATTCGGACAATTGACCGCAAGCAAGAAGTACCCCATGATGGTGCAATGTGCGATCTCTTGTGGTCTGATCCTGAGGATATTGTTGATGGGTGGGGTTTGAGCCCCCGTGGTGCTGGTTTCCTATTTGGTGGAAGCGTTGTGACTTCCTTCAATCACTCGAATAACATTGACTATATATGTCGTGCACATCAGTTGGTGATGGAGGGATATAAATGGATGTTTAACGAACAAATCGTGACAGTCTGGTCGGCTCCAAATTACTGTTACAGGTAAGTAGTCAATTTACAGTTTATCCTTTAGTTGTCCAAGATTTCAGCGTTTTACCTCATGAGTGGATATGCTGCAGATGTGGTAACGTAGCTGCCATTCTGGAGCTCAACGAGAACTTGGAAAAAAGGTTTCGTGTATTTGATGCTGCACCACAGGTTTGTGTGCTTTACCAATGTTCAGATTGATGTCTCATTCGAGCATTTTCAAATATACGTGAGATGCAAAAGTCTATGTGGCATCCATTTGCGGTCCGATAGTTGATGGACCATGTGTGCCGTGGTGAACTTTTTACTCGCCGAAGAAGGGGCACACATTCATATAGCAGTAGATTCACGTGAATCAGGTTGTCATGAGATGCATTTGGCTCACTGAAATTGGAGAGCAGATCTAATACACATTTGACATGAGTAATTGGGATCTCCTGTATTTTTTGGACTAAAGATGTGAATTCTTGCAATGCATGACAGCTCTCTCTTATTTCACTTCTGGTAACTATGTTTAATATGTTCACATCCTTGGAAACAATCTTGTAACATGTCCGCAGTCCCTCGTCTTTTCTTTGAAGGCAGAGCCACCCCCATTAATTGATGTGGCTCGTGAATGCATATAGGCTTATTGCTTGAAGATTATTCTGAAATATTATTATTCGAGAAGGATCTAACCTGCAATTGTTAATTTGCAAAATACAGCACTTTCAGATGCATCTAATTTTTGTTCTTTTCTTCTTTCCGGTTGAACCTAACCATGACATGTTACAGGAATCAAGAGGCACTCCTGCCAAAAAACCGGCTCCAGATTACTTCCTTTGATTTTATCTGTGAAGATTAACTTTTTATACATCAAAGATGATTTGCATTCATGTTGAAGATGGTCAGATGGGCCATTCCATCAAGCCGTTGGGTACTTCATCACCAGCTCATACAGGCAGGGTTTTGGCCTTCGATCATCTGTTTGGGTTGTTCGTTTTGCCTCAAAAAAAAAGAAGAAGAAAAAACTCACAGGCTTTTACCATCTGTAATGTTTTGATAGTGTGTATTAACTAGTGGTATATTAGAGACCCACCTGAGAAGAGAACCATCATTCTTGTTTGTTTAGAAGATGAAGTCACGGAATTGGTGCTTCCGTTGAAAGAGCCAAATTGAAAAGCTGGACATCGAAGAGGAATTTCTCAAGAACATCAATTTTCGGGAAGATTTCCCAGATTCATTCTTGTTTTGCCTTTGGGAAGAAATAAGATTGATGGTGTCCATTGTTGACTGTGATGTGTTTCCTCTTTCTCTGTTGGTCTTAATTGTGCATAACCCGGAAGGTGTATGTGGTTCAAGGCGAGACTAGAAATCTTTTCCCCATGGAGTTGGTTATTTTGTGAACTATTGAGGCTATGCAATGGTTTTGATCCGTGTAAAATTAGTGAACGCCCTTATTTGTAAGAATATTATTCTTTTCTCATGTTTCTGGATTCCGCGTATTTGGATTCTCCATGTATGAGACGGGGGTGTCGATTGAAATAGTTATTCTACGAGACAACTGGTTTGTGTAGATAATAATTTTAAACAGTGGAAAGTGGCGGACGGCGAGAGATTTAAGAAAAAACAGTGGAATGGAATCATCCTGATAGGACATTAGGTGCGAGGTTAGTTCGGTATTTTTGGCTTTATTTTTGGGACATTGAACTTAGGGTGGCTATCGAATACTTCGCAGTGATGGCGCCCGGAGATGCTGATCGTCCCTCTTTATCATTTTATCGATGGAAAAAAGAATAAAGATATACTACTTTATTATTTCTACGGAATGAATGAATTTACTCTATAGTATAGATGAAAGTAAAACGGAAACTGAGCTTCGTTGTGCGTATGACAACCATTCTCGTTACAGAAATAGTTTATAAATAGATTTTTCTATTTCTATTTCTGAAGAGTTTCTAGAAAAATAACCGTTTAATAACAACATTAAATTTCTACTCTAAAAATAAAAATTCGTTTGATAACGACACAAATTTCTTCCTTTCCGGTCGCCACCAAGAATCGATCGATGGCATGGCGAATTGGCGACCGCACGGGCGGCGGCTATCGGCGACGTGGCGACCCGGCGGCAGACGGCTATCGGCGGCGGGCGCGCGGCGGCGATCGCAGGTGATGAACCGGTGGCGCGGCAACCTGGCGACCGGGCGACAACGGGTGGTGATCGGCAACGGCCGGTGGCGTCCCGCGGGGCGGCGGCGGCGGCGGCGGGGGCCGATCGCCCGGCCGATGGCGGGTGGCGATCCGACGGAGGAGGAGGAAGAGGCAAGACGTCGTAGAGGAGATGAGAGTTACTGAAATTAGGGTTTGTGGGAGAAATTATTTCGATTTTTGTTTAAGTAGAAAAGTAGATTTTTTTTACTTATTTCTCTTCCCCTATTTCGGAATGAAATCTATTCCAAAAAAATAAAAAAGACAATAGGTTTATCAAATAGATTTCTCTTCAGAAATAGGTCTAAACAAAAAAACTATTTTTGGAACATAAATTTTGATTATCATGCACCCCTAAATAATCGTTTTCTTCTCGTATATTTTCATGTTTTATATGAAAACTGTATCAGGAGAACGGATGAATGCTATTTCAAAAGAGAAAAATTGAAATTTTAGTCTAAGACGTTACTGCAAATTTCACTTTTGTATTTTTTTCCGCCCATTCTTTTCCTTCTTATATCCAGTATTTATATGATTGCAACTTTACAACGTTTATGATATTGCATGTGCAAATTTTGCATATGCAAATACTAAAACGATAATAGCGTAATTATACGTAAAAGTCTAAGCCCGTCGTGTGACAAATTATCCTAAGTTCGAGTTAGAATTTTAAGATCGTCTTTGATGAACATGGATTTTTTGGTGTTTTTAAGAATGAGATAAATGGAGTCATTTTTATCATGTGATGTTATCAAATCAATTTAAACATCATCTTTTTAAAAATAGCACGTGATGTCATTAAATCAATTCATTTTCAAAACGGACATAAATGAGTTCATCTCCGGAGATCATCATGTTCCTTCGCATCAATTATCGTTGCGTCCCTATTTATGGAAATGTCATTTTCTTTCCAAAAACGCTTATGCCAAGTCTGGGATTCTCAAACTCACAGAACCAAACCACCCAAACCTAAGTAGGATTGCTAAATTAAGTTTGCATGGAGGTACAACATAATTTTCTCAACATGGGGATGTGCTTAGATGTTGATACATTATTTGCAAAAATAAATGTACGTAAGTAGCAGAAATTCTTTTACAGGGCATTTCCTTAAGGGCTAGGAACCCTAAGCGGGCTATCCTGGCGTCGCTCCGGCCCACGAGCTCAAGAAAAGCCCAAAAAAGAACCCGGCCGTCCCCAGAGATCGGAATTCACGATGCCCTAACTTTCCCCCTGCACAAAGAAAGACCCGGCTTTATATACAGACCACCGAACCGGTTCGAACAGTCAAAATCCCTCTGCTCTCGCTCATTCATTCATTCTCTCTCTCTTCCCCCCTACCTTTTCTCTCTGTGCGCCCTCATCTCGCAACCCAAAAACCACGACCACCATCTCTCTCCTCTCCCCCCTCTCTCGCATACGCAAATATTATCTCAAATTACAAAACAAAGAGAAGCTTCCCCCTAATTTACCCGCCAAAAAGGTAAAATTCGCTCGTCGGATCTATTGATTTTCGTCACCGCGAGAGCAGCCATCCCCACATTTCAAACTCCCCTTCCCCCTCCCTTCCCCTCCCCCGCTCTCGCGCTCTCTTCCCCGGCTCTCGCCTCGTCTCCTAGGGTTTCGTGTCTCGCGCTCCTCCTCCTTCTCCTCCTCCCTCCTCCTTCCCCCTGTTCGATCATGCCTCCCGTCTCTCTTTTTCCTGTGCAGGTCCCCCGCCGCGGCGGCGCATGGGCTCCTCGCTCTGACGGATGGATTCGGGGATCGCTCTCTCGGCGGACGGCTCGGCGTCCCCCCCGCAGAAGCGAGGGACGCCGGATGGAGGAGCTGGAGGATCGGCCGCCCCGGCCGCGAAGAGGACGAGGTTCGAGGGGGCGGAGTTCGGACGTGTGGCGGAGATCGTGCTGGTGCTGGCTGCGATGGGGAGGATGCGCGGGGGCAGGGATCCGACGGAGGCGGAGATAGGTTTGATGATGGAGGCGCGGGAGAAGCTGGCGTCCGCGTGCGCGGCCCTGGCTCCGGAGGATATTGTGGCCGGCGATGCTGTTGGGCGCGTGGTTGAGGATTTGGGGCTCAATGGAAAGCACAAGGATCAGAGGTCTGGTTACGCGGTTCCGAAATTGTCGATTGCCGAGAAGCTGACGTTTGCAAAGAGGAAGGTACGGTCTTCGCTCGGCTTTTCGTGTTTGCTACACCTTTCACTCGATTTCCCAAAAGATTGGTATGCGCTGCTTCATGAAGTGGATGGAGGTGTAAATTTTCGAGGGTTTCTGGATCATGTTGGGGCTACGTATGGTTTACCTAGTTGCTCGAAAATGTACATCAGTGCAGTCCTGAAGTGTTATGTCTCTAAATGCTTTTTTCTTTCTGAGAAATAGACGGCAACAGAGAAGCAGTTATCTTATGACTTATCATTAGTAATCTCAATGCTAGAAGCTTGAAGTTTCTATATCTTCAAGGTGATACTGCGGGGAGTTATTAATTTGAATTGTTGTAGCTTAACGCTTGGGAATTGTTATTAAGTGCGCTGTGAGTTTCTTTTTTGTACACACTGGTGAAATTAGCATCTTGAAGTCCTCTGCTGGTCCACCATGTTAGCTAGCCAATATACTGAGAGCGTGGCATGTTTAAGTTTCTTCAACTTCTAAGGGAGTCCGGTCTGCTTCTCTGTTTTTTTTTTTTTTTTTTTTTTTTTTTTAATAGAAAAAATAATTTATGGAGAAGCTTGATGAAGCAAAATGTAGACTGATCTTAGGGGCTCATAAAACTTAGGGACCGTGTGATTAGATATGGGATTATCACCTAGCTTTTATATCTCAAAAGGAAATAATTGCTCTTTATTTATGAGTGTTAGTGTTACCAGTTACCACCTGAATCCTAAGATATATTAGTCATCTTTGGTTTGACAAGTTATTTACATGAGGTGTTGCCTTTTATGTTTACCTGTGTGGTATCTTGAATGAGGAGTTATCTGTTCACCTTCTCTACTAGATGGAAGAATCGAAGAAGTTCCCTTCCCATACAACTTCTTATTTACCCCACTTGTCACAACCAAGTTTTGCTGCTACTGCTGAAAACCGTGGGATGGCACCTGTTGTTCGTACAATAACATCGGATAAAGTTAATCAGTCTCCCCTTTCTTCCGGAGTCATCCCAGTTTCTTCTGCTACGGCTAATGTTTCTTCTGGAAGCTCTGTGCCATACCAGCTTCCACGAAGTGAAATAAGGACATCGACTGCTTCTAGTGGGATATCTAATAGTCATATAGGAAGAGATTCTTCTGCAATGCTTTTGCCTAAGGTTGATCAGGCAAACAATGTGAATCAGGCAGGACCTCATATCTCAACTAAACCTTCACAAGGTAAGTTTCCTATTATTCTTGACAATTCTACCATCTGACTTTGTTTCCTTTTGCTTTACGATACAAGGGTTAATTTCCTTACCTTAGTGGCCTTCAGCTGCACAAGGTAAACTGCTGTAAGTTGCACGTTCATATGCTTTTTTGTTATTTTGCAGCAACTTATGCAAATCAACCATCTGTGAATGCTCCTTCCTGGTCCCTACAAACCCAACACGCCTCGTTATCTAGACTAGGAACGGGAAATAATATTCCTAGTAATACATTGGGCCAGGTTGAGCAAGCCTCTACGTCAGGGTCTGCAGCGCCTCCTCTTGCAGCAAGAAACCCAACACATAGACCATTCACTTCACAAACTGCTGCTGCACGTTTGCCCACCATGCATCATCAACCTTTTCAAGGTGTCAACTTTGTTTCTCCACCTTCCAGTTATGCTAGTCACTACGAAATTGCTAAAAATATTCAGAAGATCTTAACTCCAAAGCTTCCCGAGCATCCTACATGGACTCCTCCTTCAAGGGAGTATATGAATAAGGCATTGATTTGCCAGCTTTGCCAAGCTACTGTCACTGATGTGGAAAGTGTGTTACTTTGTGATGCTTGCGAGAAAGGATACCACTTGAAATGCTTGCAGTCGCAGAATCAGAAAGGGATACCTAAAGCTGAATGGCATTGCCAGAAATGCTTGGCACTGAGCCATGGGAAGGCCTTGCCCCCTAAATATGGTCGTGTGATGAGAAACTTAGGTGGTTCAAAAGTGGCCCCTAATGCTACTGGTAGTCATTCATATTCAGAGAAGAAAGTTAGAACTGTGGATTTGAAGTTCAATCAACCAAAGATAACTACGAATGGTGTCTCCTTCTCACAAAATGTGATAACAACAAATGGTGTCTCCTACTCACAAAATGCTGCTGTTGTTATTGGTGCCGGAAAAGGTCATGCTACTACTGGCTCTGATTTGCAAATTCCAAAGGCCAGAGAAATGCGGGAGAATGATCCCTGTCCATCTAAAAAAGAAGTGGATCAGAAGCCTTTTTCTGAATCTGGGATGAATAGGTCAGGGAAATCCAGGGATCCCACTTGTGGTTCTCCTCTTGGTTTACTGAGTGAAAGATCCAAGGAGAACAGGGAAAACTCCGAGCCATTTGTGCATTTTGATAAACAAGAATGTGAAGTAAAGCCAGAGCTTCCCACTAGCTTATGTGAGTCAGCAAATATAGAATCTAGTCTGCCTTCATCTTCACACAGTGCGTCAGATGTTAACCACTTAGAAAAGAAAATTTGTACTGAAGTCTCCTCTAAAATGTTAGATAATAATGATTCCACCATCAAAGATGCAGAAAAGTCCAGTGCAGAAGACCAGCAAGATTCTACTTCAACATATGATGTAAAGCAAGTGGGCCAAGATGACAGACGGCCAGATCATGTTCAGAGTTCTGAAACTAGTACTGTAAAGAGAGAGTGTGTTGGCTTCTCTTCAGATGTTGCCCAGAGTTTTGAGTGGATTGGTGATGCACTAGAAGTTGTCAATGGCAAGACATATTACTCTTCTTGCTGCGTCGGTGGAATAACATACAAAGTGAAGGAGCATGCGCTTTTTCGTTTGAGTAATGACAAATTGACACCATTTAAACTTCAGGTAGGGCAGTTTTTTCAATAATGATAATTATTCTTCGTTTGCCCAGGAAAAATTAGGAGGCCTTATTTCCAAAAGCTTGTAACGTACTTAACAGTGTCATCGAAAATGTCCATATTCAGTAAACTCGGCATGATAAGCTAATTGAATACTTTGTTTTTAAAAGCTTGTAATGTACTTGGTAGTGTACTTGAAAATGTCCATGTTCAGTAAATTGGGCATGAAGAGCTAGTTGAATTTCTCTGCTCCTTGATCTTCACTTGGGGAAGACAATGTTTTCTTTGCAGGCAATGTGGGAGGATAGCGAAACTGGCTTGAAGTGGTTTGACATTACCAGGTGTTATTTTCCTGGTGACTTGCCAAATAATGTGGCTCATCCATTTGTCCCTGACAGCAATGAGGTAATACTTTATCTCCAGGAGGCAGATTCATCTGTAGGATATAACAAGTAAACCTGCTTGACCTGTGCACATCTTTTGAATTTTGCTATTGTCGTCTTCTACCCGCTGTGATTATTTTTGGCATAACCTTTAAGTCACAGTTAATCTGATGATCAGGTTTGTTGCAAATTCTGGTGTATGGTCATAAATCTTGTTGCTTGGTACTTCATCAACACTGTGATCCACTGTAGGTATTGGATTTGATGTGTACTAATCTTCAATTGCAGGTTTTCGAATCTAATCATAATAGTAGTGTAATGGCACGCTTGATTCAAGGCCCGTGTGAGGTTCTTCCCCCTGCGAAATATAAAGAAGAAACCGAAAGACGAAGTCATTTAGGAACTGAAGCGAATGTTAGATTGAGACCTCTCTTTCTGTGCAAGTATGTATAATTATTACATTTGTTTAATTGTTGCTTGTTTGCACATTCAATTTCGTCTGCTTTTCTTCAGAACCATCTATGCATATCTAGCTATGCTGGTGTGGGCATGATTCAGTGTAACTTTATTGGCCTCTCTTCATTTGATGAATCAGCATATCACCCTCATTGGAACCGTGAGACTGTGAGCTTGATTTACATTTACCACCCTGCATCCAAACAAAACCAACCCAGGCACCTTCAATGTTAAATCATAGATGTGCAGCTGTTTAACCCACTGTTTGCATGTTTTAGTCACATTTTTGAAAGAATCAAACAGTATTCATTTGTTTATTCATGTCCCAACAAAATAGGATGAAGAACCTCATGTTTTACCATTTTGAGTTAATCTTAATAATTACTTGAAGATATTGCTAATAATCCATAGGGTATAATGTTCTCACTGTTGTTATCCTATGTATAACGTTGAATTCAAGACCAGGTCTAGCTAGCCTCAACCTTCTTCCGTTTTAACACGTGAAAACCTAGATTGAGCTGGAGTGATGTCATTTCATCATACCCAATCAATTTATATTGATCGCATCAGTGACAAAAACCAGCATCTGATCTGAAAGGTTAGGTAGATGATAACACTTTGTTTGTGTGGTTACTCGCGAGCATATATAACTTTGATTGTGCATGAACTTATCTTCCTTATACCTCTGCATAACCTGTCCTAAGAAATTGCTCAACCTGTTTTGCTATTCACCTGCATCCTGTTAGTTAAAAAAAAAAGCATACGATCTACAACGGTGCAGTGTTTATTTGCATATTGATTTTTTAATCTTATTTGTTTTTTTATTTTTTATTTTTTTGGCAGTTGGTTTTATGATGAACTGAAAGGTCATTTTCAAGCTGTTTCCATTTAGTTTGGCAGACGCATCCTTTATGCTCCAAGACAGCTTTAGCCAGTGGTAACTGCATGGTCCTTGTACAATCAGGTAGGTATATGCCATACCATCCTTAAGGTTTGTTGAAATGCATTGAGCACTTTAGGGTAATCATCACGAATTATGTCATAATTTAAATTAGGCAACTCTTCTTTGAGAAACCTTCTTTTCTTTTTGTAAATTGTTAGTCTTTCATCAGTCATGGTTGCTTGGCCATAGTGCAGTGTGCCTCGCACCTGGCAGACAAGATTTCTTGTCAGCAAGGGGACTGAGTTGAATTTCAGTGTAGGAGGTCCTGTAACTTTTGGTCTTCAGTCATTGTCATGTGTTGCCTTTGAATTGAATCTACTGTGACATTAGAGCTGCTGATACGATGATTGGATGAGCATAGCCTGTTCAACTCTACCTGATGGAGTGCCTTGAAATACGTTAGTTGCTTGATTCTATCAATGCAGTAGGTAGTGAGCTAGGGACTAGCGAGGATGGGGTTTTGGAATGGCTTGACCTGACAAGGTTCTGGAACTTGACCATAACTTAGAGTATCCTGTGAAGTGTGCATAAGTTGCTATGAGCAGATATTTCTCTTGCTCACTTAAAGCTTCACCGAGCTGCATTGTTACATTGATAGCATCACTACTAGATTTCATGAAGAATTCATGTAAAAAGTGATCTTGCATGCCCTTTTGTTGTCCATTTCTCCTGTATATCTGATACCTTCTGGCCCTATTTGGCAGGAAATATGATCTGATGGGGAGGCCTGCAAGACCTTTTGTAAAATATGTAGATGTGGCCTTTTAGTGTTTCTTAAGAAATTATTCTGTGATTTTCCCATCCCTATTTTTTCTAAGCGTTAGTCTTTTAATCTAAGCCCTTTTTGTTTTTGTTTCATTTATTTATTTATTTGGGCAATAAGTTAGGTCGAGGTAAATCTGTAAGTCGCCCTTGTACGTTTGTTCGCGGCAAAAGGCAGACAGAGCGTACCCTTGTTTTCATAGGTATTGGTCCCGACTTCAGATACCCGTCTTTGGCAGCCGATTTTTTGGGTAGTTGGTAGCACATTTTGCATCCTCGTGGTTTCGCCCATTTGCATCTGAACAATTAAGACGAAGCAATAGCCGAAATAATGACGTGTCGATGAAACAGTTGTAGATTAGCCCAGTCGTTTGCCCAAACCCCTCGACTTAGCCCGAGTATTCACCTAAAATGCGACCCGATAAGGCCCAATGGGCTTCGGCGACGAAAAGCCCAACAAGCACCAAACCAGGTCATGAGAAGTTCGTCCCTGGGCCCAACGTCGGGTCCAATTAAATTGACTGCGCCGAACTTGCCCTCAATAAGGACTCCATTAAGGCCCTTTTCCAGCCTAATAAGGTCTGATCAGGCCCAACATCAACGCCCAGTTCGGGCAAAATAATTCTTGTGGGCCTGTAGCCGGAAAAAAGAACCCTCAGCAGGGCCTAACTTCGGCCGTAAAACCAAAGGCCCAGTTTGGGCCGAATGAGAGAAGCTATAAACCCAACGTTCGGCCCAAACAACGGTCAAACACGCCCAATTTGGGCCCAATAGATCCTTATACCATGGCCCATCGGCCATAATTCGGCCCATTAAGATCCGAAATAGGCCCACCTCGGCCCAAAATTCCATTTGGGCCCAATAATTCCTCTATAGGGCTCAACTTCTTTCCCCACCCCCACAAGGCCAAATTTACCCAAATTTTGGCCCATTAAGACCCAAAAGTACGGCCCAAAGAAATGTTGACCCAACAATGTCCTTTTTGACCACACGAAAATCATATGCCCAATTTTCTGCACAAATTAGGGCCCAATAGTTATCCATATGGCCCTACTTTTGACCCATAAAGAAAGGCCCAACAAGGCCCATTTTCGGGCAACAAAAAATCCTAGCTAAAGGCCTTCAAGGATGCCCAATTTGGGCCCGATAAGGCCCGGCTTGTACCTAAAAAACCCAAAGTAGGCCTAAAGCATGGTGCATTAGACATGCCCCTTTGCGGACTGGGCCTCTACTTGACCCAATGGACCAATTAAGCTGTAGGCCCATGGGCATTTACTTCCAAGGGACCAAGGGACCATTTGTAGGACAATTGTGGCCGTGTGTCCATGAGGCTCATCGAAACTGCACGCCTTGTACTAGTGGGCCGCGCTGATGGGACACAGCTATAAGCCCAACCCGAGTCACCTTAAAGGACCGATGGGTCCATTTGTTAGGTGACCGGGGCCAACCATTGACATCAATAACAGCTACGTCCTAGTCCAGCCAGACCGGTTCAATATTTTCTTCACCAAAGCAGCAGCAAAATACCACCAAACCCAAAGATCGGGGGCTCGACGGGCGACTAATCCCATCACGCAGTGGGATTAAAGACCTGCCGAGAGCTCATTTAACTAATCTGAGCGCAAACAGCAAGAGGAACCTCAATTGACCTCCGGGATACTTACATATGAGGAAAAAGTGACCCAAGACCAGCCTCACATGGCTCTAATAAATGCCAAAACAAATGAATAATGGCTTTACCGTCCGCAACCAACCAAAAAATAAATAAATAAGACCCATATGAACAGCCATGTGAACGCTGGCAAAAACCTTTGGTATTTCGCGTCCTTCGTATTTGGTGCACGAAATCAGACGGTAGCTAGCAATATAGATACACATCATGTCCCCACCCCATATTCTCACACCGTACGAAATTTATATCCATTCAACTACTCATTCCTCCACGAATCAAGCCTTCCAGGATGCAGACCGTAGCATCAGCGATTAATTTTTTAACTTACCTGCCGACGGATTTGTCAGCAGTTCAAGAGATTTTTGCAAGAAGTCCACTGCAACGGAAACATCATCAAATGCTAATGCCCCAACAGCAAACCTAGCAGCTTTGTGTGCCTCAGCGATTTTTTCAGGTGGCGGCTGGTAGTTACTGTCGTATTTGTATGCTTCTGCAGGAGGAGCTTCTGGAGCAGTTCCATTTCGGCTGCCAGCCCCATACTGAGCGGTTGAAGCATAATTTTTTGAGGTTTGATGATCTGACTGGGGAGGGTAGGACTCATCGTGGCCTTGGTAGTATGAAGAATATTGAGATGGGACGGATGAGAGGTTACTTTCCGTGAAACTCGGATAGGATTGGAAATGGGGATATGAGTAAATAGGGGTCTCCTGAGAAGGATAATTATTTGGCATGTGTTGTTGTGATTCTGATAGGTAAGTGTGTGGAATATTCTGCTGTGGTTCTGAAGGATAATTATGTGGCATCTGTGGCAGTTGTTCTGAGGGATAACCATGTGATAAATGCTGTTTCACATCTGAAGGGCGATTCGGAGACGCATGTGAGGATTCTTGTGCATAGTTTGGGGGAGGGTGTGAAGATTCTTGAGGATAGTTTAGAGGGGGTTGCGAGGATTCTTGAGGATAGTTTGGAGGGGGGTGCGAGGATTCTTGAGGATAGTTTGGAGGGGGGTGCGAGGATTCTTGAGGATAGTTTGGAGGATGGTATGATGAGTAAGTAGAACTTGCAGCTTTTGTGATTAGAGGAGAAGGTGGCTGAAAGTCATGAGACGGATAAGTGGCAGATGAATAAGAGCTAGAAGATGGAGGAATGCCTGCGGAGTGATGGTGTTGGTGGTCCAATTTCTCATGGACCCGAGGTGATGAATCAACTTCTGGTCCAGCATTGGAGAAAGCAGAGTCACTAGGCCCCAGGTCCTGCAAAGGAAACTACATAATTAATCCTACAGGAAGCCGTGTGGGCGAGCATCACAGCAAAATAACAGAAATTCCCAACCCCCACCCTGCCCCCCACAAAACAAATAAAAAATAACACCAGGGAAAAAGAGGAAAGAAAGAAACCCAAAACTCAAGCAAATACAATCTGAGTCCAACAATAATGCATGTAGACCCAATTTTGGATCATTTGCTTTTCAGACCACTAAATTAATGAGAATGAACTTTGCCACTTATTGAAAACGAAGTATCACAGGTGTTAGCACCAGAAAAACCCAGTTTAGCTTCAAAAATCATAAAAGAAAATATTTGAGGATTAAAAAGGAAAGAAAAAATGGAATAAAGAGAGAAAACAGAAGAGAAAGCTAATGCCTGCCTCTACAGAGGTGATCAATATTGAACCTTGCATTTCAAAATCAAAACTGCTAAGGCATTGTTTGATTAACAGGAGCGAAGCAAAGCCAGTCAAAGGGAAAAAGATCCCACTCTCTTTCCTGACGCTTATATGAAACGGACTAGATATTGGAACTTTGGGTGAAAAGTACTCTTCTATTACTACATTTAAATCCTTTTTTCGCTTCTGATTGAGCTTACCAACCATGTTTACATGAGGGTGCAGGAATGAATGGCAATGAATGCGCATGGATGAGTAAACCCCCAACACAAAGGCAACTTTACAAATACACGTGAATTGGGAGTGGATTTGGTGACTTTTAATAAAGAAGAATTTTAATATGGTAGGAACGTGTTATTAGTTTTATTAATTTGCTTAGACCAACAGTCGTTTACAACAAAACACTCAAAGCCAGATAAATTACATTTTGGTTCCAAAGTGTTACCAAACATCACAAGTCTGGTAATTATCAAACTTAATTTTATACGATTTGGTTATAACTTATTAGCATTGCCATGGCTAACCTAGCCTCCATCACTGAGGACCAACAAGGGGTATAGATATTTCTATCTATAGATTCTTCTAGAAATCCATCCAGTAGACTCTGCATGGTTGAGTGGTTCATTCAGTAAATAAATAAATAAAATTATCTTAACGATGCCTATTGTCACAAACACTAGATTCATTGGGAGAACATAAATAGCTCGAGCCAACATTGGTTTTAACCAAATAGGACCTAAAGGAACTACTATTCATATTATCTGCAAACAACTGCAATAAATGCTTGAATGTGAACCACAACCATATTGGCAAATCAAAACAAGTCTACCCCTCACGTGACACAGTCTTAACTACTGGTACATTGTCCCAAGACACAGCTCATTGCATACAAGGAACTATCAACAACACGAGATGGAGAAGGGGTGGGGGTGGGAAAAACCAAAGCACACTTCCCGATTAAAACCATATCACAAATCTGGGTGGATGTAAATAGTATGATTCATGGCATTACTAAACTAGCCAATGACACAAGACGAAATAACAAGATCTCATGGAAGAATTCAGGAGTGTAACAGAGTAAATAGATTCATTAGTAACTATTAAAGGAAGAAAAGAAACGTACATATGAACCACTCGGTGTACTTGATGGCATAAAGAGTTCTTCATCACCAGAGGGTGGCCCAGGTACTGGCTTCCTTCCTTCTTTCAAGGCTTTCCTTATATCTGCTGCCTTCCATGCAGCATACTTCTGTTTTTGTTCAAGCTGTCAATTAAAGCCACAAAAGAATTACCATCAATATTTGACATCTAAGTACTTGATAGCCAAGAACACAGAGTTTCAAGCATTCCACTGGAATAATGAATTAACGCTGGAGGGCAGAGAATTTTTGGGACAATCAATTATGGAATTGAACCTATTTTTCAGATCTGTAAAAATAAGTGAATTTTCAATTTGATGAATTGATTTTATCTTAATGAAGATGTCGAGTTATAATTGCTCTAATTACAGACAATACCATACAAGTAATATATTTCTCTTATCCAATAACCATTTCCAGAAAACGTAATGGAGATAATGCATCGTGATTGTCTTCATATTTGTCAAATGAAGAATGTGTAATTGAAAACTAAATCAAAAAATTAGGGCTGGCCAAGAAAATGGCCCAGCCCTTATATATGTTGAAAGGTTGCATTTTTTTTTTTTTGGGGGGGGCAGATCTAGAAAAAATCAAACCAACACCATAAGACACTGTAAAGCTTACATCTGGCTGAAGAGGACCAAATTGGTTGAGAATCTCAAAGAATATGCTAGCAGCATAAAATGTTTTTGCAGTATTCCTGCAACAAGAATTCAAGGAGATTCTGTTAATCAACTAGCCTTTAAAAAAAAAAAAAAGGATCAGCATCAGCATTTTTTGCTTCTGTTCAAACTGCGATTTCCTCAAAGACTATAAATAAAGGCATGCAAAAGATCTATACAAAATGCTATGTATCAGATGTCAGTTTCCTATCAATAAAGAAATCTCTTAAAATACTTGAGGTGCTGTAAAAATAAAGAAGGATCTTGCAAGAGTCATACTTTTCAATATTTGAAAGAATAAAAGCATAGGGAAACTAAATTAAGGTAAAATTGGAAGAAAGACTAAAGTTAAAAATCAAATCACATTCAAAAATGACAAGTCAATTGATCATACAAATCAGCGCGCCCAGCACGATCTTGTTTGTCTGCCTTCCCAAACACATTCGAGGCAAAATCCTCCAGATGCAAACTGTCTTCTGGCCCCAGAGTTAGTGATTTTTTGTCCTGTTAAAAAACCAAGATAGCTAGCAATGAGAACAGAGCAGTGCCAGGAACAGTCAAATTTAAGGAAGCTGGACAAAAATACATATATATATATATATATATATATAAAACAATGACAGCTCTCGAAGCATGAGAAAGATCAAGACATCCCCCCAAAAGAAAGCCAATTGAAAAAGGCGATAAAAACAGTGGATAGTTTGCACTGCTACCCTATTGTCTTAGTTCAGGATATTGGATATAAAAAACAATATTCTGAAGATTGTTCCTTCACAACTATGACCTGTTGAACATGCCCTATGCATAAAGTGAAACTTTAGTAGAAAAAAAGAAGACAAAGACATACTGACAGAAGGCTAATTGATGTGATGGCTGTGACATATACAATATGAATTGGCAGCATAAACAAAATCTTGCAACAATGACCTTCACACCAATTCTAGCAACACTCTATCCGATGACTTTGATTTTACTTGCCAGATTAACAGCAAGGATTACATCACGTGCCTAATACAAAGTCAATTTGATTCGGCCAATAGAAAATGTGTCACGCTCATTTGAAATGGCTATTGTACTAAAAATTTTGCACATTTGATAGAGATGATTGGCCACTAGGATGGATCTAACTACAGTCTCAGAAAAACACATGTGAAGGCCAAGAGTAGACATGAGTGCTACTTTTACACCAACAAAGTGTCTCAATTACATTCACAGAAATCCTTCCAAATATACAACCACCGGTTGGGAAACTGATTGTTTAAGCTCGCTTGTCTCGGGATTGTTAAACATTTGAATATACTAAATACCTACCACCCATTGTTCCCAGACTCCTAAATGTCAGAAAGCACATGAAAATGTTTGGGCATTACAGGTAGCTAAAATCTCTCTCTCTCTTTTTCCTTTTCTTTTCTTTGAGTCAATCAAAGCGGATCCCAAATCATTTTAGCACATCGAGACAAGGCAACCGGTGCAATCTCTGCATGGAGCCTCAGAATCAACAGCACGCGCTTGCAATTCGATATGTATATAGTGGAGTTAGGGATTGTTTCGTTTTAAACTATCTCAGGCGAACATTTGCGAAAGGACCACATATTAATGGAGCAATTGCTGGCCACACTGGGGTAAGCCGGAGCCTAAAGAGATGCATCCGCGTCTCATCGTCACATACATTTAAACAATCAACATATGTATGCTCGCGGATCGGCCACGAAACTAATAGTCAAATCTAGCGAACATTCACACGCACAAACCACGAAGAAGAAACGGTAGAGGCTTTAGCATAAGGTGGAGATGACCGAAACCTTCTCGAGCTGTTTTATGAGGGAATTGAGGAGGGCGTTGGTGGTCTTCGTCCGCTCGCCCTGCGGGATCCTCAAACCGCGATCCATCGCATACAGCCTACCTGGATAAACAGTATAAACCAGAGCAGCCGGCCGGAGTAAGCGCGCGGAAACGATCGCGGAAACGGAGACATGGCGAACTCCTAGAGCTAGGGTTAGATTCACAGAGAGAGAGAGAGAGAGAGAGAGAGTGTACAATAATAAGCGACGACAGGTTCGTGTTTCTGCAACTCGTCGGCCCGTTGGAGGTACGGCAGCAGCGCCTTCGCCGGCTCTTGCTCGCTCGCCATAGCTGATCCTCCGCCCGAGAGAGAGAGAGATTGCAGGAATTGGAGTTTAATTTAGGTTTTTGATTTCGGTTTGATTTGGGGTTCTAGAGAGGAAGGGATGGATTGCTGACTCCACAAAACGACGTCGCTTTGACATCTGTGTTGCTTCTTCTTCTTCGTCTTCTTGAACCCCTATCTCGTCGCTCTGTCCTCGTCAGTTTATTTCTTAGGCCCGAAGTTTCCTCGCGTACGAAATTAAAAGACCCTACCCCAAGAAAACCTGGGGGCCATTTGGCATCAGAAAATGTTTGGAAGTAAAAATGAAACTGCTTTTTAAATTCCAATTTTCTTTTTTTTTTCAAAATTACGTTTGATTCGTAAAATAAGAATGTTTTAGAAAATTGAAAAATATGAAAGCATGATATGACATTAAAGTCCATGCGCACACAATTAGCTAATTAATTTCAAATACCATACTTCCTTATGCCATTATATACTATAGTAATAATCTCTACACTAAGAGAATCTAATAAGCAGCATAATCTGTAAATAATAATTATCTTTAACACATGCAAATAGTTACGAGATTCATTAGCTAATTCCTCAGTTATTTAGCTATTAGAGTTAGTAATATCACTTGTCAATTTCTATATTTAAGCGCAAAAGTCTATATAATATATGATAATTATACAAATGAACAACAAACTTTGACTTAATCTACTCTGTTGTCATCGAATTATTAATTTGTTCAATAGGGTATTTATAATTTTAATTCAATGTTTAGCGTTTAATTATATTGAATGTGTTATTTGAACTTTTATTAAATATTATATTAAATCTCCAAATTATATTGATACATCCTATTTTATTATTTTATTAATTTAACTTAACGAGATTTGTCGATTTACTTTTAATTCGACAAGTTTGAACAACAGACAAAAAGTTCATATCATGCGTAAGTAATTCACATGAGATTTGACTTCGATACAAATAACGATATAATAATCTCCTTAACTGAGTAACATGAATAATCATTTTTTATATAAATGGAACAAATTAAAAGAAGTCTGCTTTGCTCATGGAGCTCCAGGAAGTTTCTATGAAGCTTCACCGAACTTTCACGGAGCGGTTGAAGCTGGGTGAAAGGACGCTCAACGACTCGTGGCGGGGGTGGAACGCAACAAAGAAGAAGGATGACAATGCGACTGGATGTGTAGTTGAGTGGCGTGGATCATACTGGGGGTTAAAAAATGAAAATTGGTAAGCATTTTTTTGGGGAGGGGGGGATGAAAATGACAATTCGGTAAGGGTCAAAAGGAAAAGGAAAAAAAATTAAAAATCGAGAGGAGCAATTATTTGTTAATTGAGCTGTCAAACGACGTCGCGGTGTGGGGGTAAAGAGTCCTGACTCGTCGGGTACTCCATAATTGGAGCGACGCGGACGACGACGACGACGACGACGACGGGGTCAAGACAAAAAGAAGGTTGCCGGCGGACGGTGGCTTCGTGCGTCAAATCCTTCATCTTGATTTCTCAGTATCATCATCCTTCTCTCTCATTCTTATCAAGAGCAGAGGATTTTTGAAGTTGCAATCGAAGGTAGCCTTCTTTTTTTTTTTTTTTGCCCCTCCTTATTACAGCCGAATTGTCTCCGATCATCCGCCTGATTTTCAGCTGCGGACCGCGGCGGTTTTTCCCCACGCGCCTCGTGTAATTTCTTCTGTTCCTTTTGTCCCAATTCCGTTCGATTTCGTTCGATCTCGCGTAGTGCTTTGATCGGATTGAGAAACCCCGCAGGTTTGGGTTAGTCCCCATTGATTGTTCTTGCCGTCTCTTTAACCCTAAGACAGGAATATGTGGGTTTTGGATTGTAGGGAGTCGAGTCGCGATTGTCCCTAAGGCGGGGTGATGCTCTTCCCGGATGCGCCGGATTATCTGATCGATCCTTGTTGTTGTTGTTGTTCAGGCAAATGGCTTATTCTGCAGACTCATGGATGAAGGAATATAATGAAGCGGCTAAGTTGGCTGATGATATTGGTGGCATGATCTCCGAGCACGATAAATTGGTTTCGTCGGGGCCGGAAAACCAGCGTCACGCGTCTTCCATACGGAGGAAAATAACGATTTTGGGCACTAGGTTGGATAGCTTGCAGTCTGTCCTAACGAAGATGCCTGGCAATCGGCCTATGTAAGTGGCATAGATGCAGACGGGGTAGTGCATATCTGGGTTTGGATTTAACTTTATGCCAACTATTAGTTCTCTGAGTTCTCTTAATGCATGTCGGAGGGCTTGATGCTGGCATGCTGAGCTTGTACCCCTGTTTTATGGATGCTTTACTGGTTTTTTCCATTTAAATCATGATGCCAAGAGTCTAGAGAGCAGGACCTTTTTCTTCTCATTTTGTTTGCATAGACAGTTCTTACTGACATATGACGATTGAGTCTACAAGTTTAAGGCGGCCAAGGCCTGCGAAAACTCAATCCCCTTGACTAATAAAAGGAAAAGTACATTTTGAATTTGAACATTAGAAATGAGATGTCTTTTCTAAGATTGCGTAAATCTTTCATCCCACTTATAGTGAATGGTTTTACTGGAGAACTGCCGTATAATAGGCTTGTGCTGTTTGCCGCTTCTGTCATTGAACTTTTTATTTTGAGCTCTCTCCCTTCAATTTGACCTCGTGGAACTTTTTACTGTCTCAAGCCTGTAGTTATAGGTTTTATGGAGTAGTCGATTGGATCATTACCTGTCTGGGAGTTGTTTCACAGGTCTTGGGACCTATGCTGTGCTCTTATTGTTATATTTTCCAATAAGAGATATTTCTTCTGTCTAGATCTGAAAAAGAGATGAACAGGCGCCGAGACATGCTTTCTAGCTTGAGAACAAAAAAGGATCAGATGGCTTCGGCACTGAACATGTCAAACTCTCGAATTAGAGATAGTTTGTTAGGTCCAGATGCAAAACCAGCTGATGCGATGAGCAGAATTGTCGGCTTGGACAATCAAGGCGTTGTTGGTCTTCAGCGTCAAGTTATGAAAGGCAAATTGCTCCTTCTGGATGACCTTTTTCTCAATAATTACCATTATATTATATACATGCTTTGTCTATAAGAAGTGAAGTCTTTGTCTGTGAACTTCCTTTAAATCAGAGCAAGATGAAGGTCTTGAAAAGCTTGAGGAGACGGTGATAAGTACAAAACATATTGCCTTGGCAGTTAACGAAGAACTGGACTTGCATACAAGACTAATTGTATGTAACTTCTGCTGAATTTCTTACTTCATGGGTTTCAGCATGTAGATAAAGATTCGTTTATATATACATATATATTTTTCAGTATATTAAGCTGCATTGACTAGCATTTGACGGTAGATACTTGCTGTTTCTTGTTCTCTGATTTTGCAGGATAGTTTGGACCAGCAAGTGGATGTCACAGACTCCCGTCTACGGGTAATTTCCTTCCCGATACCTTGTAGACGAATCGCATACGCATAAAAAAATTCGTATTTATTTCCCTTTTTGAGAGGCATTGCACGGATTTGTTGGGGAATGTTTAAAAAAATGTCTATTAAAATGCCAGCCTATGAGCTAGTGCAGCTATGGATTTTAGTAAAGCTAAATAATAGACTTGTAAGGATCAGAATCTTATATGAATTGACCCAGAAACCTTCTGCTTCTGTTTTGTTGTGTGCATGCGCTCGCTCTGTGCATGGATGCATGGTAACAGACTTTGCTTTGGATCTCGACTCCTAGTGTCTATTTAGGGAAATTTGTATTCAGACGCTATTAACGTTTGTCATTTCTTTTGAGTACAGAGGGTGCAGAAGAACTTGGCTATACTGAACAAGCGCATGAAGGGCAGCTGCACCTGCATGAGCATGCTTTTAGCAGTTATTGCGATCGTGATTTTGGTGGTCGCCATTTACTTGGTAATCAAGTACCTGTAACACTAACCACAGTGAACACGATGATCTGTCCATTTGTTTTTCTGTGGTCTTGGCTATAAATTTCTGCCATGATAGCAATATATTTCTCATGTTTTGTTATGTTGGCTATATAAGATGTTAATAATAACCGTGACGAGTGGCTCCTGTTAATCGAATTCGTTTGCGAGCATAGTAAACATGTGATTTTCTTTTCGGGGATTTTCTGTTCCCAGTTTCTTCTTGCTTATCTTGTCATTAACTACTTGACCTGAATCTTAGCCATCTTATGCCATCGACGACCCATTTTAGCTTTAATTTCTCGCGTGACCCCTTTTAGACATAAGCGATATATGATCATTCTCATCCTCATCTCTTTTCTCTCCCGTTTTGGTTGACCATCAGATTGTCTTTAAATAGTCGACGCGTGCGATCTTGCATGTCATCTCTCCAGCGTGACGATTTCAGCAGGTGATGGACTCACGAGCATGGATATTTCCCTCAACCATTTTATTGAAAACATCACCAGCTTATCGGGAAGCGTAAGCTGAAACGGGATTAGACGAGCAGGACTTGACCACGACGGTGCGCCGTGGACTTGGCAATTTCAAAACCATACTCCGCTCTTTTAATCAGCAATACAAAGTTCGAATTAATTTAAGTAGTTTCTTATAGTGGTATGGCCTTTCAATAATCGCCCATCCATCGCACGTCCATATGGGACCTTTCCGATGACTTTGAGATTTGTTCCATTTGTAAACTTGAAGGGAACCATTAGATGAATGAAGTACAGGGCTGTGCAAACTCGAATGGCAACATGCTCTTCACAACATTACACAAAACGCAAAATAAAAAAATAAAATAAAAAATTGCAAAGATTACTCTAATCAGAAGAAGAGCCTTCGCGAGGAAGACTTGGAATTAACAGGGGAAGGAGAGGTGGGAGTCTTTAGAGGCAGAGGCATGCCCTTGTTTTCTGGAGCTGCTACTTTGTCGATTAGTTTGGAAGCCTTGGGATCAGTGAGAAGCGTCTTCTGGAAAGATTGCGAGAAACCTGTTGCAATGATTGTCACGTGAATCTCGCCATTATAGCGGTCGTCAACAACGGCACCAAATATGATGTTTGCAGAAGGATCAGCCAAACTTGTCACCACCTGAAAAATGTATACAAACGTGAGCATCAATACCCAAAAACAATTTAATTTGCAAATCACCACTTGACTATCAAGTATGAGCCTAAATGAGTGCAATTGCATAATTTGAGGGAAGTAGGAGAGAAAGCTTTGGACTCTCACTTTGAAATACACTTTGCATCCTCTAATTTATAACCTACCCACCCTTGACCGCTATCAGTTATCCATGTTCAGATGCAAGGGAGACTACTTGAAAATTATCCATCAACATAATCACAATGTAAATAATCAGACTGGCTCAATCCAATGATTTTTCTCGTCTGGACACTACTTCCCCATGGCTTAATCAGAGTAAAAACATAAAACATATTCTTTAGCAAAGCAAGCTCACTGCCTGAGTTTAGGAGTGATTGAGACCAAACAGCTTCTATTGCACCAAGAGCAGTAAGAATTGTGTAGTCTAGAACCTTAGAATGCAAATTGCAAATTTCATTCCAAAGGGTGAGAAGTGTCATCTAACCAAAAATTCACGAGGGCAATTGAAATTATTGTTTTTTCAATTCTTTCAAAGAAACATATATATTGTTCAGACTCTGGACTGCCAGTCATCCGTTTCGGCAGCAAAAGGAAGGATTCTGCAAAATCTTCAAGAACAGGTAATTAATTCATAAAATTTCACTAGTCAACCTCAAAATATATAAGTCAAATCATTCAAAGGAGCGTTTGATGGATTACTTTTTCTAAGCAACAAAAAACAAATACTCAAACAAATACTTTAATGGAGTAAGGATATTTTCCAGTTCTTTCAAGGCTAAAATTTTTTGCTACACGAAAATACAGTGAATAAGGTGGTTTTGTTAGCAACATTCTAACGTAAGAAACACACTTGAGTGCATCGCTTTGAGCAATTTGAGGTCTGTAAACTCGTACCTGAGAAACTCTGTTTACTTCCTGCAAGGTTATATCCTTCCCTCCGGTGATATTATAGACGATTCCAGTAGCTGATTGAATTGATGATCCAATCAAAGGAGCCAATGTAGCTTGTTCGGCTGCTTCTTCTGCACGATTTTTGCTGGAGGAAACCCCTACACCAAGCATTGCAGTTCCAGAGTCCTTCATGACTGCCTTCACATCCGCAAAATCCACATTTACAAGTCCAGGTATCTGCGCATGGGAGCATGGGAAAAGTTTGAATACACTCATCTCTCCGAGCAGATTCACACAACATTTCATACCCTCTTTAGATGTATAAGAAGAACCAATGTATGTGATAACTTAGCAATCCTCATCAGTGATGAGTATGTAAAATACACGATCAACCATTTATGCTCATAACATGTCTTGAAAAACATAGGCCACAATAACCAATGCCCATGGCCTACCACCTGATAGCAAGAGTGCCATCCTAATCTTCAGTGGGCAAGAAACACTGTTCTAAAAGTATGATGAAACTCCTTTGGGCTCCTAGATGTTCATGACCCATCTGAAATAACTATAGGCTATTTCAAGCTAACTTCAGTGTATCACAATCAGATGTCCTGTGATAACAATAACCAATTCAACTGGCTGCTCGCTATCATGATGACTAATTTTTTATTGAAACACTCACTGTTATTATATCAGAAATTCCTTGGACCCCTTGGCGTAAGACATCATCAGCGAGAAGAAAAGCATCCTGCAGGGGTGTCTGCTCATCAGCAATGTCAAGCAAACGATCATTTGGAATCACTATTAGTGTGTCCACATTCTTTTGCAACTTCTCAATAGCCTCTAATGCCTGGAAAAAGGAACAAGAGACTTATCAGCTGAGAAGCAAACCCAACCTTTAATGACATACAGCTCTCCAAAGTTTTTTTTTTTTTTTTTTATGACCCAGGGAACCCCGTAAGCCGACAGCCGGCGGGCAAACCCTGGGGCGACGCTAGCGGAGGACCCACCACCCCGACGTCGCGCTTAAGATCCCGTGCGGCCAGTGGGATTCGAACTCCTCTCCTCCTCGCAAAGGATCATGGGAGCCTTATCCAACTGGGCCACCGCAGGCGGTGGTGCAGCTCTCCAAAGTTTGGGACTCAAAAATCAACAATGTTTGTGATGAGGTTACAACAAAAAGACCCAGATACTTTATCCATAACAGAATCTTTCACAAAACAAAGAACTTGTTAGCTGTAAGTCTACTATAGCTCAAAGGCGTGCTATGGATTTGGCTACCATTGTTGCATCTATTAACTATGGAGATAAAATGGTTTTTGCCAATCTTCCAGAGGTCAGATCCAAAGAGTACCACATACAGTTTCCCCGGGCATTTCTCTATTAAAAGATCTTGTTTAATTCCTTAGTTATAAATTGAAATATCTTCAATCAAGAAAGACACAGACAAGAAGAGGAAGGCCCCCTCTCTTCTCATCCCACATTTCCCTCTATTCTTCATTATACTCCATACAATAACTAAATAACCAAATCAAAACTGTCATTGATCAACTGATCACATATGTCTGTAGTGACAAAAAAAGAAAGAATTTCTTCGTCGTTCATGGACAGAACAGCAAGACAAACCTGCAGAGATCTTTTACGTCCTTCAAAGCTGAAAGGATAGGTGACCACCCCAACAGTGAGATAACCAGCCTCCTTGGATATTTGGGCAACAACTGGAGCAGCGCCAGATCCAGTTCCCCCACCCATACCGGCTGTTATGAACACAAGATCTGACCCTTTAAGAGCATTGGCTATGGCTTCCTTTGATTCTTCTGCTGCCTGCTCTCCCAAAGTTGGGTTTCCTCCTGTACCTGCAGCTCTACCATGGATTTCAATCAGAAAACCAACAGTCCCTCAAGATCGTTACGTATGTGATACTATTTAATTCACCAACCCCATGTCATGCCCAGATCATGATGTAATCATAGCCGTACGTTTTAGTATCTATTAGTGCTGCCTCTGCATTATATGCAGAAGAACACATCCATACAAATTACCAAAAGAATGCATGTTATGTGTCACGGGAAAAGGACAGTAAAACCTGCAAACGAATTCTTCAGGTCGAAAGGGACAGAAGCAGACCTAATCCACGAGTCAAGAGCTCTCCAATCTGTAGCGGGTACTCTGCTGCAGACTGTAGTAATGCCTGAGAATCCGTATTTATGGCGTAAAAGTCGACACTCTGCATCCCAGCAGCAGAACAAACACGAACTTCAGTGCTACTTCCACGACATGAGTCAAGAGGAGGTCTTTGCAAGGTAAGGAACTGCTAATAAAAGAATGAGCCTTGATCTAGGCATTCCATATATGACCGCAAACCAATCAGATTAAACGAAAAGCAAGACCAACCCATAAATGCTGTAGGGAACCCATCGCTAAGAGAAAGAAGCAGAACAGCAAATGCGGCCACAAGCGACGACTATGAAAGGAAACCACGAGAAATTGCTAGGAGAAGCAAGAGCACCAGCTAAACCTCCCGACAAAAACCACGAAACCGCGAGGAGGAGGGCGAGGGCTCACCTGCAGACCACTCCCGATCATGCGATTGACGGCATTGTTGCCGCCGCCGCCAACTCCGACCACCTTTATCTTGGCCGACTCCATGGGCACGAAGGAGCAGCTCGCGCCGCTGCCGCTCGAAGTCGCGCGGTTCCGCCGCCATGGCGAGCCCCTCTTGCCGACGCTGGAGCGAAGACTCGTCCTCGTAACGGAATGCGAGAAGGGGGTGGGGCGGAGGGATGGCGAGATTAGGTCTTTGAGATTGGTCAGCTGGATTGAAGACGCCATTTTTTTCTCACTCTTTCTCCCCTCCAGCACAGGAGAGCTCGAGGGAGGTTTTAGGGTTTTAGCGAATTAGCAATTCTCAGCATTATTTCCTTTTTCCTTTTCGATTTTTTTTCCTTTTCTTTTTTTCCCCTTCGTTCGATGAAGGGAACAAGATTTGAGTGGGACCCAGATGCCACGTCAAAATTGTTGTTCTTCCCTTATTTCGTGATTACGTAGGTTGATGCGGTTAGCCCCGCCGCCGCTGCGACCGTTTGGTTCGTGGGAAGTTCGTTGCCGCGCAAGTCGTATTGACCGTGTGTCTCCTCTACATCGATCAGACAGCATGGGACCAAAGAAAGTGGGTTGATTTGTCTTTGAACTTTAGAACAAACTGATCCTGCGCGAAGAACATCCAACAGAGTATCAAGTCCAGTTTTTGTTCCATGGCATTTGTAATGACATGTAGCTGCTTCTACGTAAAAGGTCCTGGAGCATGGTGCTGCCTATTTCTGACTCCTAGAGGAGTACTTTTAGGCACAAGAGGTCGGCTTCCTAAATAACTCGAGTCATTTCTTCTTGTCGAATCTCCATAGAGCCGCATCACCCGCGATGGTTACACGATAATCATGTTGCTATGAAGGCTAATTGCTTGCCAACTGGGATCCGTATGAGCAGTAACATCCACTAATGGTTCCGTAAGAGAGGCGGTATTTATACCGTAGCCAGTAGGAGCACCCTATGCATCAACATTTCGATAGCCAACCATAGCAGAGGTAGTAAGAAGCTCCAAAAAGAAAACATAATGAAGTACGACTACCTCTATGGGAGCAAAAGGGACATAACGCTTCAGCGTTGTTATCGGAATAACATCTGTATTTATTCTTCTTACATAATGGTAAAGTTGCACCAGTATCATATCAGCATATAAACAAATCAAGGCTGAGATATTAAGGCAGTCAATCCATGTGAATTCAAAGGTGGATCTGCCAACATTATTTACATACTCGTCCAAGAAAATATTGAATGGTCCTTGTGCCTAAAAAATATGTGATACAATAGCCAGTGCACCACCTACAACACTAGTCAAGCGGGAAGCACTTCATTCCCCCTCACTCAGAATTGGGACAATGAGAGGTTTCATCTGTGCAAGATATACAATTGCCCACCTACAAAACAGATGAAGACTATAAGCGTGATAAATGATGAAAACAGAACATATGGATGCATATACATGGCCAGATATCCTTTTTCCTCTTTGACAGCATCAACATGCACTACCTTAGTGGTGATCTACATATACATCTATCTACTAGATACTACAATTCACACATTTGACATCAACAACCTATGCTAATGATTCTTTGAAGGAAAAAGCTCTCTTCAATTTAATTTTTATGCATCTCAAGAAATCATTCACAATAAACAATGGGACTCGGATATTCCAGCATATAAGCAGGACAGAGTCAAGGTGCAAAAGTAATTAGTTCACTTAATCCATTTTGCCCCAAAAAAGAAGAAGACAGGTGTCACATATTATGAAATAAAACTTGCATGAAAAACAAACAACACTATCCAGCGATAAACTATAGCAATTGATATGTTTTCTTTGACAAATGGGACGTTTCTCACACTTTTTAAATTATATAAAATAAAATAAAAAAAAAGCCCTAGCACAAGCTTTTTTTTTTTTTCACAAATCAGGGGCAACGGAAGAAACCAGCACAGATCTGGACTAAGATCCCGCAAATCCATTGACAGAAGTACATATAATCAAATTGAGTCAGCAACACCAACATTCCATCATGTAAGTTTCACACTCTCATTTGGTGCTTAAAATCTACATAAATGCTGAGGATAACACACATTCAGACAGAGTATGCAAAGGAAATTTAAATATTTCATTGTCAATGAAAGGTAAAGAAAGACTAAAGTGATCAGCAGATTGAATAAATACTTACATCATCCAACAGCAGACTGTAGCCGTAATAACCAATGTCATGAGCAACCTGCAATAACAAATTCAATGTCAAATTTGATAGAAGGCTCTATTTAGGAGTCCGAGAAGGAATAATCACAACAGCATCAAGACATCAATCATGGGTACATTGACAGGAAAACCCCAACTAGCACAGAAAAGGTAACAGCAGGCACTAAAAGTTGCACGGTGCTGCTCTTGAAGCATTCAAAAAACTCAGAAGTGCAAGGCATAGCGCTCTCCTTATGAATGGAACAGCCGTAAAATCAAACAAAACCGCGCACGCTGAGCAGCCAATTGGTATAGCCACATTAACCGTTGTAGCAGCCATAATGACCAAAAAAAAACCAAATTCAAAGAGACAACAGCGAAATACAGCGGCTAGACCCAAAAACAGATCGGTAAAAGGAGCCATTTTTCCAATGTTGGAAATGAATGCATGCAGTCAGGAAGCCTTCTTTATTTGTTTTCAGCAAGCCACCCCAAAAAATATCACCATTTGTCCACAATTCTATTTACCATTCCGATTGAACGATTCAAAAGTTAGACAAGGACAGCCAACAATCGGTATTAAATAATGATAATGGACGAGCTGCGGCGATTCGTGAAGCGAGAGAACGAAATTAGCTAGGCCATGCACTTTGCACGCACCGAATATCAAATGCAACCAATTAGATCCAACCAGACTCGATCAGAACACACGCTACTTATGAAGGGAAGAGGATACGTACAAATTCGTGGATGGCCCCCTGTTGCAGAAAACTCTGGTACAGAGCGATGCGAGAATCCCAATCACCGTAAAAACTAGGCTCGTGACGACGAATCCCATGGTTTTTTGCTCGATTTCGATCGCGATGAAGAGGGGGAAAACCGCTGCACCAGAAACAAATCGGATCTGAGCTCAATGCCTTCCGTTTCGCCGGGAGCCGAAGATTCAGCTGAAGAAACGAATCGAGAAACGAGCGAGGGAGTGTTGTATTCTTACTCGGATTTCTGGAGCTCCGGTTGGCGATCGGAGGATCACCGGCAGATGCAGATTGCAGATTGCAGATGCAGAATCCAAGCTCGGACAAAGAGATCGGGATGCCTCTGGGGAATGAAAAGCTTGCACGGGCCAGATCAAGAAAATGGCCCATAAAAGAGTTAGGGGGCGTGTCTGTTTGGGCTTGGGCTCTCCGGAGAGTTCGGATGGCCGGACGGACACCGACTCTCCGGACACGCTCCTGTGGTCGAAAGTAAACACGAGGATTCGTACGACTTGGCATTGGGAAATTGGCTTAAGGAGAGGAGAATGTTGTGTTAAGGATGCACTTAGAATTTTCAGCGGATGGGTTAATGATGTGTCGTAAAATTTGTGATTCCATTTGATTGTCACGAAAGTCATTGAAATCTTTAATTAGATCATGACACACATAGGACAACATCATTATATAATCAAAATAAATCTTCACCATATAATAATCCTATAAACAAGTACAATTGCGCACAAATGGGCAAATGTAGTCGAAGTGAAAGCGAGTTGCTAATTATTGGATCCTCTGTTGGACTTGGACTAAATAATGTTGAAGTTAAAGTAGGCGAACTAGTTCCACTTTTATGATTAGGGTGTAGATCCACCATCCTATATATTGGATAAATTTGCTTCCTTGTTGATCACACTAGCATATTCAAATTTTCTTAACCCTCCCCACGTCGGATTGACCCTCCATACAAACTCAACACAAATGCAAACCCTCTCCAATAATAGCCACCAACCAATGACAACCCCAACCAGTCAAGCCGCCTTCATCGCCACCACAACAGGGCTGCCCCTCCAGCATCATGGTGGTGAAGGGGCCTCCAGATCTGGAGGCGTGACCACTAGACCTGAAGGCTAGTTGCCGTTGGCGATGACAAGCTCAACAACACTGGCTCCTCAAGGACCACAACCATGGAGGAATGGAAATATGAGTGTGCTTTCAATCCCACCTAAGAGCAATGGACGTCAACACGGCAAGTTGGGGGTGGGATGGGGGATTGTCGTTGACGTGACACTCAGTATGGCTGACAACTACAATGGCGGTTATCGACCACGTGGTAAAATCATCCAGAATAGGAGAATTATGCCATATTAAAATCAAAACTGTAGACAATATTTATCGAGAAAGAAGGGTTTCCTAAAGAGAGTCTCATTCCAGGCACCGGGCGACACATATCGTCCAGTGAGTGAACTTTGATTATATCATGCTAGAATTAGAACTATAGGTAATATTTTCCTAAGGAAAATATTAATGAGTATGGTGTATCTTGACACTTGTATCTCTCGCCATGCTTTAGAAAAAAATGATACATAAATCAATCCTGTGGCAAATAAAAACCAAACTAACTTAAAAAGAGAAATTGTAACCTCGGACAATTGGAAAACTCAGCCCGACACGCTTTTCATATGGAAAACCACCCGGGTTAATTTGTCCTTCGCAAAGTCAAAAATAGCGTAGCATTCTCCTATAACTTTCTCGTCCACGCCATTCCTGGTCAACTGCGGGAAAAACCACCGCACCCCCGTCGCCGCCAGGAACGCCAACGTCAACACCCCCGACGCTGCCCTGTGCATCCTCCACCTCCCCCCCGCCCACCTCTTCGCCGCCACCTCCGCCGCCACGCAGATCCCGTGCAGCACGAAGAACCACGTCACCTCCCCCGTGGGCCTCGCCCGCGTCATGTAGTAGTAGATCGCCTCGTGCATCGCCCCGGAGACGGCGAACGCCGCGACGGTCGCCGGGAGGGATGCCCGCCGCGCCCCGACGAGTGGCGCGAGGCGGCGCCGCACGGGGTCGTACACGGTGGACCGGAGTATGCTGCTGACCATGAGGTTCCACCGCCGGCCCCAGAAGTCCTGCAGCGAGGTCGCGAGGTAGGGCTCGTCGAACTGCCGCTCGAGGTCGAGCCCCAGGGCGGCGCTGGCCGGGACCGCGCAGATCGCGAGGACGAGCTCCAGTTCCAGGTACATGTGGACGCAGTAGAGCGCGAGGATCGCGTACTCGTGCAACCGAGGCCGGTACTCGTAGGCGTGGAGAACCGAGAGCAGAACCAAAACCTTGATCGCGAGCCGGACCGAAGCGAGGGCGGATCTCGGGGACTCTCGGGAGACTCTCTCGTCTTCGCGCGGGGGTTTGACTTTGACGGGGAGGGAGGCGAGGGAGAGGAAGTGGAGGAGGTTGGGGGCGTCGGCGAGGGGGCCGAGGTGGAAGGAGAGGAGGAGGAGCTTGGAGTTGGCGAGCCAGACGAGGAAGCAGGCGGTGGGGCCGCCGAGGTGGAAGGAGGAGAGGCGGAGGGGGAGGAGGGAGAGGAGGACGACGACGGGGAGGAGGGAGAGGAGGCGGGGGGCGCCGCGCGGGACGGCGGAGGAGGCGAAGTAGGAGTAGGTGAGGGCGGCGAGGGCGGCGATCCATACCTGGACGAAGTTCTTGAGCTCCTCTTCTGCTGCTTCGTTCATTTCTTCTTTCGGAGGTCCTTGGCGATGGGCTGACGGTTGCCGGGTTGGCGCGTTGTCGATGAAGAAATTGGGATTTTCGTTTCGGCTGGGTGTTCTCGAATCTTGAATTCTCCCTTCGAGTCTTTACGTTAGGATCGAGAAATGGGGCCAGGTTGACATGGTACGGTGTGCGAGTGGACGAGCTGAAAAAGGAGTGCGCCAACTGCTAGCGCAGCCAGATTTGCGACTATTGAATTCGGCGGGCCTTTATTAGATTCAATATAAAACATGGATCAACGCTTCTTTTTTCTTTTTCTTTTTTTTTAATAGGACGGGAGCGTCTCTGTGTCGGCCTTCTTAAGTACCACCTCCGCTCAGTCAACCACCACAGGGGACGCCAGTTGCGACCAGGCGATGAGATCTTAAATGAGTGCAGCTACCCGCTTTGATCCTTGACGACGTGGATGGAGATCAGGTCGAAGCACAAGGACCAAATTATTCGACCCGACGCCTCTGTGATCTATATTGAGACAAAATAAAAAATAAAAAATTGCCTCGTCTCACGAGTATAGGCAACTCTATAGAGAACATCAAATATCAGAACCCTGCCAAGTTATCTAGATCGCGGTTGACGTTGAGAATATGAACAATACAGTACACACACTTAACCGTCTGAAACATTGTTAAAACATCAAGAAAGAGGGAGAACAGGAAGGAAACATCCAAGCACCCTATTCATAAATCCAGCCATTAGAATTCTGAGTAGAATTCTGAGAGTACGGCCGACGAGGACCAGTAGCACCCTATTCATAAATCCAGCCATTAGAATTCTGAGTAGAATTCTGAGAGTACGGCCGACGAGGACCAGTAGCAAAGCCAAAAGAGTCGCCTTGGTATCCGAATTGCGGTCTCCTATTAAGATCAAGATACCCATTTCCACGAATCGCGGGTGCTTCAGGCCTCGCATTGTTCAATCTCGTTGGATTCAGTTCATCCAAACGGGGAGCATATCGTTGCATCGTAGACATGTTCGCTCGCTGGGATGATTCGGAACCTAGAAGTCCATAGGTAGATGACACGGGCCCCGACCGGCTGAACACGGAATCATTACCTGCCATGTAATTTCTTTGAGATACAATTGGATCTTGCTGACCATAAAGACGGACCTGCGAACGCATCTGCAGGTCCCTCAAGTATCTCTCTTCGGATTCAGAGACACTGGGCCTGTAATTATCAGTGTCCCTCGTATAAGCCAAGTTCTGAGGCCCATAATTGGTAGGAGGACCATCACCACTTGACCATCTCTGATTTGAATAATATTCACTGTTGCTCAGTCCATACATCCTGCTGGCATCATCAGAGCGAGTGGATTCTCGCCCAGCATAAAAGTGCTCAGCTCGTGACATAGACATGCTTGGGTCAGCGTTTTGATAATTCATGCCGCTAACATCATTCTCAAAAGGAACTACAAGTGATCTTGAGGATCGGTCATTGACTAACGACTTGGGTGAGGGATGACGAGAGCTTACCTTTGCAGGTGGCTCCTTATCAATTTCTCTTCCACGTGTTCCTCTACCACCTGCCTTTTCCCTAGAGGACCGATCATTGAACGAAGACTCCCCATTCGTCAAATTGGGAGAGGGACAACGAGGTAGATCCTTCTCATCAATTCCTCTTCCACATGTTCTGCTACTATCGGCCTTTTGCTTAGTGGACCGATCATTGAATGACAACTTCCCCTCTGTCAACATAAGTGAGGGATGATGAGGTGTTTCCTTTGCAGGTGACTTCCCATAAATTTTTCTTCTACTTGTGCCCATACCCTTGGCCCTCCCCGCAGAAGTCCCAGTAGACTGGCTCTCCCTGCTTTCTCTCCCGCTGTCATTTCGAGAAAAACGCCCTTTTTGACCTTCAGCCATATCGACTCTGTCTTTGGTTTCTTCAGGCCTACCCTTTGGCATGGATGTATTACTTGTAAGTGACGAAGTACCAACGCAAAGGCTTCGGTCATCTTTCAGATAATGAAAATCCAGTGATTTATTGCAGTCATCGTTTGACTGCGGCCTCTCACTCTTCGTCGGCAAGTGACCCTGCTCTTGGGCTATGATCTCGTGCTTTGCAGACCAATCTCGACGGCTCCACAGATACAGCAATGGTGGCTTATTGTTCCACTGTTCAATTTGTTTATCCTTCACATCAACAGACCCTGGCAAATAAAATGACTGAAAATGGAAAAGTTATAATTAATTCATCAGATGCAAACATATGATCAGAAGGAAGAGCAGAACATCCCATTTCACCTTTCCAGACAAGAATCGATCGTCTTCCCACATCAGATCATAGCGAAACTTTTTCTCATCTAGTCTGCAATGCACCACTAGATTTAAGTATTTGCAGAGGCAAAACAGGGCGCCCAAAGCAAGGTTGTTACCTTTCAGTTTCTGATGGAGCAATCAGAATAAGGAGCTTTGGTTTGAATTCAAGAGCTTTATCAATAAACTTGTTCGCCAAAGCTGCTTTAACTCCAAAAGGAGGATTTAGCCCCATGATCTACTCAGGAAGAAACATAATGAAATGATAAAACATTCAACAACATATGGATATGTTCAGAGAGAGAGAGGGAGGGAGAGAGGAGAGCGAGAGGGCCAATACCCCAACTAAAATGCAGATACGTAAAGCAAAACTCTGCCTCTTACCAATTTCGACCCAGGAGGTAGCTCTTTTAGTTGGACAGTCATCCAGTCCCTCAGTTCAAAGTTGAAGTTATTCTGCAATTAAAAGGAGGAGAAACTATATAAAACCAGCCTTAAACAAAGGCAAGTCCAGGTTCAATACCAAGTACATTTCACAAAGATCATAACAACACTGGCATTACCAGCAAATGCCAACTGGACCAATTATTCTTCTGCATGGCATTCACCGAAAACTGAATTGCTCAAAGCAAATGCTAAGGCATATAAAATGGGTTACCGCTGGCCACAGCCTGGAAAGACCCTAACAGAGACTCCCTATCTCAACCTATAGGCATCAAGAAGAATCCCTAACAAATTGCAAGTGGGGGAAAAAAAAAACCGGACGTGAAAAATAAACCTATTTTCTAAACCACAGGCAAATTGCATTTAACAGACATAGACTATAGTTCCATATCATCCAACTTTTTGACAGTTGTGTGTGCCTCAATGTAAATGAGGCTTCATCCTCTAGTAAGTGGATGGGTCACTAGTAAAGGTACTCAAATTATGTTTGCATGCTCAAGTTTTTCATAAAAGCTTCAAAAGCAACAACATCCTGCAAAATTGTCATTACTTCAAATTTCAAGGCTCCAGCATAACCAAAGTGGTGAGACCAAAGTGGGAGGAATGGGGATGAGGCTGAGAAAGCAGGTAACTGTGGCCAACTCACAACAACTTGCTCATGTCCTCCTTAATGGCTATAGACAGCCTATTCCTCCTCCATATTTCATAGTTAACAGGTTGGCTGAGCTTTCAACCGCATTCCAAACCACATTCCAGCAATTTCTTACCAAATTTGGTACTAATTTTCTTAAACAAAAAATTGACAGCGTGTCTACTCCACGCTTAAAATTATTACTCCAAAAGAATGATATAACAATGCACGTAGGTAGGCTACATAAGTCCTCCTGAATCTAAATGCCCTGCTAACCAGGTTATGGAGATATTTTTCACTATCTGGAAGGCTCATTGCTCCTCACACTCTGAAGCTTGAGTACTTCAACACTTCATCCTCCTCTGCGACAGTGTACAGGTCATATGGATGCAGCATTGCAGATATCAACTCTGACTACAGAGAAATTCAGAGGAAATTATGCAAAAGGAACCACACTGTTCCCAAAGAAATGTAGCCTAATGCAGTCCAAATGAAGTACCATCAGATTATTATAGGCAGGTCTATGAACCAACTAGAGATGCAACAAGCCTTATCAGAGTTCTATGCAAATAACCCTCCTCAGCGTGTACAGCCAACTATTCCTAAAGAAATCTGGTCTGGCCTAATGCATTCCAAAACGAAGTACCATGGGATTATTATAGGCAGGCATATGAACTGACTGGAGATGCAAAAAGTCTTATCAGAGTTCTATGCAAATAACCCTCCTCAGCCTGTACAGCCACCTCAACCTCTGCAGCCTCCTCAATAACAGCTGTCTCCCCCTTGATCTCCAGAATATAGCCAGTTGGCTACAACTGACAATTCCGCCAGGGAATCCAATGCTCCTCAAAGAGAACCAGTGCTAGCAACAACAAAGCATCTCCAGATTCTCTGAACGTAGAAAGGCTACAGCTTTGCTTTAGACCTGAACCGATGGAAATGCTGGAGGTATGCTGATGAGAATAATCCTGCAGACGTCCTCTCTTCTGACAATGATTTTCCCGACCTCTCGCTGTGAATTATTATACTGCTAGAATAAGTGTGCCAACTTTGGCTGCATTATGCGCCATGTGTCGGTGTGCTTTGTAAGAGCATCTTATAAAGATGCATGCTGCTTGAGTCTATGGTTGTGTTGTTAAAGGTCTGTAATACCCTTGGCATCACTTATATAAGGGTATCATCCTTCAGTTGTATAATAAGACCAAGTATGGATAATCTCTACAGGATACACATCTCCTATGTCTTTCTAAACACTTTCCCGCTCTTTGTCACAGTCTGATGTCCTTGGATGTTTAAAGTTGCACTGTTAGCATGATAAGGTGAACTGGTCACATTAGTATGTTCTGCACTTGCCACTCTATAGATCTTGTGAATCAGAAAATTTGTGAGACTTGAAAGATTTATGGAATACATTTGTGATTTCTCAAGACTAAAAGATGGTCCCTTGTTTAAGGCCTAGGAAGGGCCATGTTTGTGGGATAGCATATCTGTCTCAGATATCCATGAGTCTGTTCAATTGACCCCTTCCTCTCGTATGCCAAGAACATCTGAAGCGAAGTTCTCTGGTCCAAACCTCATTAGCGCCACTCCAAACTTTTTTCCACAGATACATCGTTTCAACTCTATCATCAAATGCTCACACACTCATCGACCAATTCTTACCTCGATATTCCTGTTTCACAAATATATCAGAACTTTCCCATCCAAAATTCGTCTTTTGGTCGGGTTTAAAGTCTTGCATTTGGAAATGCTTTCCTTTGTGCTCCACCTTGCATTACAAGCTTCTTTCTTTGCCAACTTTTATTTCTCTAAGTTCTAGTTCTTATGCCAATACTCTTAACTCTAACCTTTATTTTTACTTTTTTTTTTTTACTAAATTTTTTGACTACCAAGGCTCCTTAGAAGCTTCCTCCAAAACCTATTTGACCACTTCTCAAACATAACCAGCCACAGATTTGCAGGTGTCATTTGTTCCACAGCTCCTCCAAATATTGTTAGTATATCCTAGAACCAAATATTATAGGATCCTAAAGCTGATTTGAGCTTTTTAAACCATTAGGCAATAAATAAGAAACTTGCATGAGTTATGCCATCGCACTGTTCGACTCTATCGTATTACAAATACATATTGCATGTGATCATGAATGAAACTACTGCTTATTGGAACAAATTGCATGATGACTAGTACAAATGGATGCTTGAGACAGTACAATTATTTCATAGCCAACCTAGTCTAACCTCGGATACTATACTCACTAACTATGGCAACCCTATATTTCCATTCCACAATATATTCTCTTCTTTACTACCCTGGAACAGGAACAAAGAAAGGCTCTACGTCCCTCAACCTCCTCCTAGTGAAACAAGTGAACAACCACTGGACACAAGATTACAAACAATAGTAACAAAAAAAAACCATCCTTAAAAAATTCCCCAGGAAATAAGAAATAGTCATGCTGCAGAACTGTCAGCAAAGACAACAAAAATATTCTTCACATAAAAGTTAACAAAATGAGGTAGAATGCGCAAATTACCTTTGGTGGAAAAATATCATAATTTTTGTAAGAGCATTTCTTTCCGGTCTCTTCAAGCTTCTTTGCCATTAGGCAGCTAAAATCATTAGCCCCACAACAGAAGTCAACAATCTGTTAATGCAATTTTTATGAGTTGGATGACTGACATCAAACGTCGTACGAACAGAGCCATAGAAGGGGGAAAAGAGTAAGAAGCAGATTTCCTTTTTATGGCAAAGACTGGTGAAAGATAAAATATTCACAAAACAGTACATGATGATTGTCAGATTTCTTCTAAAGCTCAAGCAAAGCAATTCAGAATTTCAATCCCTCAGGAGGAACCCCACCAATCAGGTTCCCAATCACATACAGATCGCCGTGATCTTCTACATTTAAAATTCTCAAGCATCGAGAGTGGAAACAAACTACTAAACGTTAAGTTTCTTACCATGTCACCATCCTGAACATACCAATGGAGTTTGTCAACAATCTGCATCAAAAATGAATCATTATACTTCACCCACATGATCACACAGTAATATAAGACACAAGCTTCAAGACACATCATTTCTTTGAGCCAAAAGCCTATCTGACAAACAAACTTACAATATATATGCACACCATTCACCAAGTACAAACCTGTCACCAGTTCAATTAAGTCAACATGCTTATTTGCAATTTTTATTTGTCAATGGGAGACAGAGATACCTTGTAGGTACTTGTCTCATCAAAATAACAGACAACTTCAATATTTTCTCAGAGAATTTTGTTTTTCAAATTTATTGGTTACAAAACCCTGTATAAAGATCAGATTAGATGGTAGCATGTGTACCTCAAAATAAAGATTCAATGTAAACAAAAGCAATCAGATGAAAGGGACCAATTAACTCATCACTACAAAGAAACTGACTGAAACCTAGAGGGCTGACCAAGTGAACATCTAAATTCGCTACTTCGTCTATACGTGTAAGATGCTAGCCTCGCTAAAAAGCCAAGTAAGGAAGCTAAGGAAATGAAAACATCCATCTTCTTTTCTAAATTAAGAAAATCTGGCCTGTAATGAGGTATAAGGGGCACAAGTATAGTATTGAGAGACTAGTGATAGATGAAATCCAAATGCCCTACATTTTCTTATTTCAAGAAGTTGAAGTTGGCAAAAACCAGAAGTATTTCCTAGAAAAGGCAACAGATATAAGTAAATTTGGAGAACCAGAATAGCTTTCTGCAAGCATAATAGAGCAACAATTTGCAAATTGTCAACTTCCATAGAATTACGTAGAAGTGTTACTTTGTGAATGGACTGGCACACATTTGGTAACTTTTATGTTGTATGTGCTATTTTTCCCCATCAAATGAAAGGGGGTCCAAACCTTTAAATCTCCATGACAAAAGGTCGAAAATCAGTTTATTTATCATTACTTATATGTTTCATTCTGGTGTGTAACAATTTGCCAAAAAAGCAAGTAAACGAAGGACACATCTGCATGTAAGACCAACTAAAACTGCCAACTCAAAGATAAATAAGGCTTCAGATTCAAAGAACAAGCACCTCTTGAAGTTTATCGGCTTTTGTAAAATGTCGACCAAAGGAAGTGTAGCGCATACCATATATGAATGGTGCAAGATATAGTCTAAGCTTGTCCTGCAGCCAATCAAATCAGCATATGAGAGATTGTTCATCAACAAAAAAATTGGGATGGGATGTACAACATTTGATAAGAAGCATAACAAGGGCAACAAATTTCGAGAGGGGGCTATGTGAGCAAGCTAACGTATTTTTCTTTTCACAAGTATCAGCAAAAAAAGGGAGATAAATCATGCATGAACCTCCAAAGGTTATAAAAGATAAAGAAACAGCTAATTACAAAATACTGATAAATAAATAAAGTAAAACAAAATAACGATGTATGGTCAAAACAAATAACTGATGCAAGCAATGCTCAAAAAATAGAATCAGATGAAAGGTAAGAAGCTTCTGCGCTCACATTAGGCCACAAAGGAAACCAAAGTTTTTTAAAATTTAAAAGCCTAGTTATTCTTTCCACTTAAGAGAAAAACATGAGTGCAGACGCAAAGTATTGTTTCAATCAAGCAGCAGTGAAAACACCAGACATTAGAGGGAGGGAGGGAGGGAGGGAGGGAGGGGGAGAAAGAGAGAGAGACCACATCTCGAATTGAAAATAGAATACAAGAATAGCCTCAAATACGAATATAGAAAATAGAATGTGCTGAACCTTCCACTTAAATATCTGGGTTAGAACATCTGGGTCACAGACAGTTTTTGCATCTTCATTGCTGTCTCCTTCCTCTCGCCTCTGCAAAGCTGCTCGAAGAGCCTGCACATGCAATTTTTCAATTAACACACCCTTATTGACAAGTTGAATTAGTGCATAAGTATGTACCTGAACTGCAGCCTCCACTTTCCCAATAGTAATTCCCTTATCAACAGTTGACTTTAGATATTGTGCATGAGTAGATGGCACTTTCTGCTTTCTCATAACATCTCCCATACTTAGTGTAGATGAAGCCTCTTGCATTAGATCCAAAAGCCTGCTTATCATAGAGGAACACATAGTTGAAGAATTAAATAGAATGAAATACATCCGACAGATGCACATTTGCTGATCATTAAATACCAACTAAGATAACAGGCGAGAACAAATCACCTCCTCTCTGTGTCAGCATCTAGTGCAGGAAGGGAGTCATCTGACCTCCCAGAAGCAGGCTGCACTGCTCTTCTCTCTTCACTATCTGGTACAACTTGTTTTCCTGGTTTTATTTGCTCAGGTGCCTTTGTCATGGAGGAATGTAACCTTTCGCCGCCCAGAGAAGTGTGCTCCCTCATGGTAAAAGATGTGCCAGCCTCCAAAGACCTGGACTCGGCAGTATCCTTGTGAAATTTCTTGGATGCATATGTCACTTTGACTTTGTTGGCTATAGCTTGTCCAGATGATACTTTCACTTTTTTGTCTTTTTCACCTTCTTTCTTTGTGAAAGGGGATTTCTCCTTTCCAAGCGACTGTTTTTCTGAAGCTCTTTTCGAGGAGTCCTCCGAAGCAACAGGTTTCTTCTTTAAACCTTTCCCTCCAGTGGAGAGTGATTCCGATACTGGTCTTTTCCTTTTCTCTCCAATGGCAGCCCTATTTGCTTGAATAGTAGGAAACTTCACGTGATTTCGAACTGGTGTCCCAATATCTTCATCAATCTCATGCTTTCTGGCAAAGTTAAAGACAGCTCTTTAGCAGATGATGGCAAAAAGCTCAAGAGTTAAAGGCTGAAGAAGCTTAAATACTGAAGTAGTACTTACAAACAATAAATTAATATGCGATTAGGGAGTAATCCCTCCCATGCCCTTATAGTTGCATCTTCATCTGAGTCTTCAAAAACAATTTCCCTTGACACAAGCATATCAAGCATCATAGATCAATTATGACGAGGCTAAAGCAATAATAATCTAAAAGAACAGTTAAACATACTTTGGCAAGCATTTTCTATGGTAAGACTTGGGGCATCGTCTGCATACAGCAAATTGCAGATCATGTTGCTTCTTGTTTTCATTTTGATTGCAAGCACAACATTTATGCACAGGGCACGTGAAACTTTCTCCTAAAGCAATCCTCTGCTTAAGTTTATCTGCAGCAACTTCATCTCTGCGATGGAGCAATTTTGCTATACATTGGGGATGGTAGAAGTGGCCGCAAGTAGCAGAAACACATTGGAAGACCTATCAGAGAATTAGTGTCAGAAAAAATATCCATACAGCTAAGCTATAGAATAACCACAACTGACACGTAGCTGCACTTGAATAGAATCCTAGGAGCCTTGAGTCAAGTAACAGGCCCAATGAATCCACATCAAACCCAGAAAACTTGGTGTTAATTTTGCAAACGGGGAGGAGGAGGAATGAGGGAGCTGATCTCAGTCACAGGTCAAGAGTATGTTCAAGGATAGACCAAGCAAGTCCTTAGCTAAACAAGCCAACCTTACATTCCCTCTTTAAAAATATTGAAAATTCTTTTTCTCCCATAAAAAAAGGGGATCAATTAGAACATGTTTAGAAAGACTTCTCCAGTTCCAAATAAAAATTGCTGGACATGCTTCATGGGGTTAGCTCAGACCATGCCAAAACGTATGGTCCGGGGCACAGGCACAGCTGACTTTTACTAAGTAACTAGACACTGTGGACAAGCATGAACAGTAGATGTTTTCATCAAACCACACTTATAGAAAAAACATATAGAGTTCAGTATCCCACGCAAGCTCCAAAAGATTTTATATGAGTTTTCGTAGCAACAAAAAAATGGAGGAGAATTGAACGCCTTCATCATGAAAATCAGATTCGGTGGTAAAATATGAAGCCAGACAATTGATCTTTTCCTACTGTCTCATACATCAGCACAAGAAGACTTGTCAGAAGAGCCCAACTTCCCACATGCAAAGCACTGGTGCAGGTTGTATTTACAATTTCCGCACTTAAAAGTCTGCATTGCCTGTCAATGTCATCATAAAAATATAATTAGAAACTAAAGGCCTAGGAGAAAAAAAGAAACCAAAGCAAAAAGAGAACTAACTTCTAAACACAAAAAAGAAATAAAAAATGAAGTATCATCCTACATCAACTTCATGCTGTGAAAATCCAAGAGAATCGCAAAGAGAGTCTTCACCATCTTCTTCAGTAGCGTGAAATGACCTCATGCATTTTCCATCACAGCTGTATTGCTAACAAACTGTCAGATATGAATTTAACTAAAAAAATGCATACCAAACTAAATTAAAAGGTACAATAAGAACATCCATAAAACTTCACTAAAAGAGCAGAAACTACCCTAAAATCAATAAGAACAATTTATTCCACATACAATATGAAAAATTCCCACACTCACACTTTTTGTCTAAAGCCCATTGGGACATATAATCTTAGAGGAAGATCAAAGTCAGAGAAGAAAATGTTGATGAAAGCTGATAGATGGTAGACCAAATTGGATTTGTTGAGTCTATGCTAAAGTTTTTATAACCAGACAGGAGTAAGACTGAATCAGGGGAGCACTTAGCTGGTGAACCGGCATTTTAAAAGAATATCTATACGTAACCACTTGACCAAATGCAGCCCATTTTGTCAACGCATGCAGTGACTCAAATACGAGCCCCGGGTTCAATTTCCAAGCTTGTGGAGCTTTGGAACTTTAATTTTAGCTGAGAGGTATAAAATATATACAACAGATGGTAGATGGAAGCAAAGGAGCGCCCTTACAAAGTGGCAAAAGCTTATGTGCCTGTCCTAGAGGGAGCAGGTATAGTTCTCTCCCTCAACAACGCTGACTGACTTTTGAAAGCCAAGCTTGGTCAGAACCAAATTGACCAGTTTACCAGGTCAACCCAATTGTGTCAGAGTTATTAAAAAAGGTTGAGTATAGAAATGGACTACACTCGTGGCCAGTTCCCAGTTACCATTGCCACGATTAGGAACATGCCCATAGGAAGAGAGTGTGTTTCTCTCATAGGAACTGAAACAATACAATAGCACCAAAACAATCCAAAGACAGTCTCAGGAATAAACTGGAAGTCTGGGATCACTAAAAGAAAAACTATAATTTTGGTCCTAGTATTTTGGACGTTCTTTATTTTGGTCCCTGTACCTTCACTTTCCCGTTGTAGTGGAATGCCATGAGGGGGACGAAAATTGTAGCAAAACAGTCATTCAGGGACTAAAATGAGAACAGGGACCAGAATGAAGAATGCCCTAAAGAATTGGAACCAAAAAAATTCTAATCACTAAATTTCTAGAAATTAAACAGACCCAAAAAGTATATATCTGGGAAAAAACACTGAAGGAGGACAACACATACCATAAAAGGCTGCCACCGTTATCACATAGCGCACAAACAGAATCAAAACAATCATCATCCTCAGCAGTCTCATCTTCAACATCTTCCATCCCAACATCTTCGGGATCATCCACAATAAAACTAGGCTTTGCAACATGCTAAAAGATCCCAAGAAAACCTTCCTTAGAGAAACAAATGAAAGGGAAATGGCAGAAACTTTCAAAGAAAAGATAGTGAGATATAGAAAAAGCATAGGTCCAAACCTCGCCAGATTTGCTCTTCTCCCAGGTCCTTTCTTCCATTAATTTGCTCAGAACCTTCATGAATTTTGTTTCCAGCAATTAATGAATGTCCAGATGAACAATGGCAATTTGACCCCAAAAACATCAACAACAAGATAGAATTTTCCTGATATATATTTTGCCAGACCATTAATTTCTATAAATGAACACCAATTTGACCCCAAAACATCCACAACGAGACACTTTTTCCCAATATATGTATTTTTTCAGTCTGTTAATTTGTATAGATTAAGTGAATGGAATACTGCAATTTTGGTTCCAATACTTTACGGCATTCTCTGTCTGGTCCTGTTCTCAATTTTAGTCCCCCTAGATGATATTTTATTACTATTCTCATATCTCTGATGGCATTCCAACATACTGTTTTGGTTCCTATACAGGGATGAAAATGGTCTTAAGGTACTTGTTTAAGGACTAAAATGGGAAAAGTGAAAGTACAGGGACCAAAATGAAGAACGCCAGACGTACTTGGACTGAATTTATACTTTTTCTTTTAGTGATACCAGTATTCTAAGGTCCACTTTATTCCTGAAACAGTCTTTATGTTGTTATGGTGCTATTGTATCGTTTTAGTTCCTACTAGAGAAACACCCTCCCCCCCATGAACGTGTTCCTTATAGTGGCAATGTTGACCCCAAGAATATCAACAACAAGGTAGACTTTTCCTATAGAAAGCGATAGCATGAGTGCACATGGATACATGTACAAAAAAATTCTACATGTACTTATGTCTTCTTTTTTTTTGTTCAGGACATGTATTTTTGTTGGTATAATACCTTTTTCAACAAATCAATCTGCCAAAGCCATCTCATACAATATTAATTCCACTGATTGCAACAGCCCATCCCTTTTTTTTTTTTTGGATAAGTACACACATGAGTACAAAGAGAGTATACATCAAAAGTAACAGCAGAAAGAAACTAAAAAGGCCTAACCAAACTTAATAGCAGCCCAGTCAACAGCATATTTTAAAAAAGGCTCCAACTTTTCACAATTCACTTCTTTGACCAAAAAAAAAAAAAAATTCATAAACTTCAAAAATCCTCATGTTCCTAACAAGACATAGGTACCACAAAGCAGACAAAGAAGGAAGATCCAAGATTTTTCATGAATTTGAATCTAAAATTCCATTTACAGTAAGCAATCATCTCTTTCACATTCTTTGGCAAAAACAAAGATGATTCCCATTTTCTTGAACAGGCAAACCCAACTGTATGCATGCAACACCGACCTACGATGATGACTCTATGAAGCCTCATCTAATCATTTGTTAGAAACTTAACAGGAATGGAAATCAAAGCAAAGAAAGCAAACTTTTTTGAAGCAGCTTTAACCCTTTGCAAACAATCCTGATAAAAAATGTAGTAAAAAGAAAACAACAAACGAGGCCACTTATATCTTATAGCACTGGAGTTATAGGCAGTAGTCAAAAGTTTCCAACCATTGAGAGCTTCCCTAAACTAGTCCAGCATTGAAAGTGGATCAACTTCAGGTCAGTGCTCAACTCTAATTGAACTTGATCAACTTCAAATCAATACTCAACTTTAATTGCAATGAACTTATAACCTAATGAAAATGTCACAATAAATTCAACACAAGCCTGCGCATTGGCGATTGCTTCGTGAAAGAGGAGTCACAAACTTGATCAACTTCAAATCAATACTCGACCTTAATTGCAATGAACTTATAACCTAATGAAAATATCACAATAAATTCAACACCAGTCTGCATATTGGTGATTGCTCCGCCGAAGAGGAGTCATATGAATGCCTAAGCAACAACTCGAACATTTCTCATCCTTGACACAAGCTCATCTACCACACCACGCACGCACAAAAATCATTAACAAAAATGGTGCCCAGAATTCTGGTCTCAGTTAAACCTTTCATCACTTGAACAATGACACCCGCAATTTGAAGTACACAAACAATCTAAAACTTCTCTACAGCGACTACATGTCAATGGCCAGAATATCAAACAAGGTCATGAATCTAAAAGAAAAGACAGAAACAGGAACGACCTTGGATTTCGCCAATGCATCATCCCTCCCTATAGCCTCTTTAATTAACGCGACATGGTCCTGCAAATCCTTCGCAGAAGGCCGGACCTCATAGAACCTATAAACCACCAGATTGAGAAGAGGCAAAATCAGACGTGCGCCATAACACGCGAAGATGTGAAACGGTAAATTCTCAGAAACCACTGATACGATACCCAAGGGTTTTAGTCAAGTGCTCCCACAGCGCTTCTCGGGACGCGTCCGGGTGGTTCCTGGCGTAGTGCAGGCAGTGCAGCGTGATCAACACGGTCCTGATCGTATCCTGAAAGCTCCTCCTCGGCTTATCCAGCTTGAACCAGATGTTGTCCTTGGAGAGGACCCACACCTCGGGCCTCGAGCGGCCGAGATCAAACCTCCAGGACTTGACCTCCCTGTAAATCTTTCGGAGGCCGTTGTCGGCTTTCCCGTGCAGGAAGACGGTCTCCTCCGCCGCCGCCGCGTCCTCCTCGCCGCCGTCCCCGTCGGTCCACGTCACCGGCAGGACGGCGAACGAGACCGGCTCGTCGTCGTGATCCTCGAAGAAGTAGGTCGACACCGTCTCCGGCATGGCGTCGGCCTCGTCGTCGGACGACGCCATGTCGCGCGAACCGGAATTCCACGTATTCCGGGGGAGAAATCGGCCGAAAGGGAGCGATGCAATTCCAAAAGCAGTTGACGTGGTGAAGGGGTAAAGTGAAAAAAGACCTAGAATTTCCCCAGTGACGTTTTAACGGGGCCCTCCTGACGATGAAAACTGAAAAGCAAGCGGTTCAGTTTTCTGCAGTTTAGCGCACGCGTGGGAATTTTCTTAATTTTCTCCCCCGAACCGCACGGCCGGGTCAAGATAGGCTTGGCCCGAGACCCGAATTGGTCCGGAGCGGATCGGGTTGAAAATGTTCGGTCCAGGCCTTTGGCAGCTTGGCGCTAGTTTGGTTTTCGGGCTCCAAGCCTAGAAAGCCAGTAAGGCCCAATCCATGGATCCACACATGTTTTAGGAAAATGAAAATATACGTGTATGATGACTCTGGAAAAAGATGATTAGGCTTATGACTCTGGTTAAAAGATGTTGGATTTCACTCTGCCAGTGGGATTTTATAAATTACTACTCCTCTTATTGCCCCAATAATGAGATATATAAAAACCTTTCATTTCTTATTATTCTCCAATAAAGATAATATAAATTCGTCCATGGCAGATCTAGTTTTTATAGTATTATTCATCTAAATTTCGAGACATTCTCATTTATAGTAATAAAGTCACTTGAGTACTTTTTTTTCTATGATAAAGAAAACCCACTTGATTAAAACAAATAACTGCACCTTTTTATTATTTTTTACTAATCCTGTGGAGTGGATCACCTAAAACAAGAGCCAAAATCGGTGGATGTTTGGTACTAACGAAATCGCCTCGGACGGTTGGCATCTGTCCCTTAGCTGATTTTCACATGGGAAGGCCATTAAGATGCTATTCCCCGTGAGCCAGACAGATTGATCACATGAACGCCTTAACACCCGTGACGATCACTTTTTTATTCGTCCTTGCAGAAAATCCATGCACAAATCACGAGCCATGTTTCATGTTTCGACAGCCAAAAACTAAAAATAAAATGAATAAGCAAAAGTGCTTAACCGGCGCTGCTTCACTATAAATACGCACTCGTGGAGAAATCAAAGATTAAGCCCATAATATACCACTAAATCGCTGAGTTTTTAGGAGCCAAATGGGGAAATCCAGCGGCAAGAGCTTGATCCTGGGGCTCGCGCTGGTGCTGCTCGTGGCCATGATGGGAGGAGCCAAGGCCACGACCGTATGCAAGATCCCGACCGACAAACTGGCCTTCTGCCTCCCGGCCGTTGCGGGCGACCACCCCTCCCCGCCAACCAAGCAATGTTGTAAGGTGATCTCCAAAGCGGACATGCCATGCCTCTGCCGGTACAGGTCTGTGCTCCCGAACTATGGGATAAAACCTGCCAATGCCATGGCGTTGCCCAAGAAATGCGGCCTCAAGGCGCCTCCGAAGTGCTCCAACAACTAAACCGAACCTAGCGGCTATATGCTTTGTGATCATCTGGCATGCCTAGAGCCTCCGAATCCATTGCTTCTTTGTTTTGTTATAATTAATAAACTAGACATGTGATAAAGCTCATTGCTGAATCTCCACGGATTTCATGTCTTTCCAGTTTGTTTTATTTTGAATCACCAAATCTTTGAAGATCTCCGGTGTTGCACGGTGTTGACTGCTGGGCCATTTTGTCCCTTTTCTTCTCTTTTCTCGCTTTTCTGAGGTGCGACATTTTCTCTGTATTCGGAAATGATATTAATGGAAAAAAAAAAAAAAAACCAGCTTGTTTTTGTGCTGAATCTATTGATTCTCTATCTCCAGAACCTCGTTACTGTTGGACATGCTTACTGGGCCCAAAATATCATGGGCCGACCACGTTCGTAATGAATGGTGATTGGTTTTTGCGGTCATGAGTGGGTTCATCTTAGACCTAAGGTTGTAAATTTGTAAAGGCAGACGAAGCCCACGGCATTTTCATCGCTAGAGTAGACAACATAATGTCCAAAGCCAGACATGGAACTGACCTAGCTGGGGTAGCTGATAACGCCAGCCTGGCTTTTGGGAGGTTTTGACCACGCTATCTCTACCTATCCAAGCTAAATCATTGCAGTGTTGACATCTTAAGGGGAAAGAAATTGAAAAATAAAAAATTGCGGGTTTTGCGTCGGATTCACATGGATCCCACAAAGTTGACGTTTAAGATGGATTTGGATCCGGGAAAGAAATCCCCTGTTCTAGCACGAAATTTGAATCCCATTATATATCATATAACAATATCCCTTTTCTTACGGTATTAACTCAATTCAGTTCCTATTTGGAAAGGACCATGTCCAACTTTGCTTACATGCCTATGTAATTATAATGGGAAAGATTCCTAGTTTTGTAGGTTGTTTGTAATTGCATTATTTTTTAGATCAACATCACATGCTTGTGGTACAAGACTCCCGCAGCTTTTGCACTTGGTTGGCTTTTGTAGAGATAGCTAGTAGAGTCTAATACATGGTCGATTATTTGTGCTATGTCTCTCTAAATAGTCTCTATAGATGATCAAATTGAAATGCTAGGATAAGAATTGATATGGATACGTGCGCTCGACGTGCAATGTCTAGGTAATTCATGGATTTTTCTTATTGGTCATGGGTTTTGAAATTTTCAATTTACCGTACTATTATGATTCAGTTGATGATATTATCCAAGGTGAATTCATAAAAAAAGAATATATCCTCACCTGCTTGTGCTATAATTAAATATGGATTTTTTTTTTTTAATGAAAAGTTTATGAAGGATGCAATCATCAAAGCATACATTCACGAAATGTTCGCACTGTCCCAGCATGTCAAATGACACATTGGATTGGATTGTCATCCAAAATATTTATTTTTATATGCTTCTCGTGTTATGGATTTGCCTCTTTTTCATGTTTCGAAGTAATAGTAACCAATTTTCATAGGATGAACCTCCACAAGAGCATTTCAAGGTTTACTAACAAAGTGGTCATCCTTAAGTTAGCATACGATTAAGGAATTTGAATGTTACAATTAAAAATGAATATTTTCTTTAGCAAAAAGTTTATGAAGGATGCAATCATCAAAGCATACATTTGAGAATATGTTTGTAGTGTCCTGATACGTCAAAAGACGCTTGGACGGGATTGTCATCCAAATTAATTCTTTTTGAATGCGTATCGTATTCCCGTTTTGCCTCTTTTCCACGTTTCAAAATTATACTAACCCAATTTTCGTGAGATGAACCCCCACAAGAGCATTTCATGGTTCACTAACAAATTGGTCATCCTCGAGTTAGCATACGATTAAGGCATTCAAAATATTTTAAAATATGAATTAGAAAGCTAAATAATTTATTTTTGGATAATTATAAAAAAATAAATTTATTTTATGAATGCTTGCATTTGACAAATTATCAAAAAGATTAGAATTAAATTTGTTGAATTGACATCTATATAGTAGAGTTAATTTTTTTGAGTAATTATCCCGTTTAATCCTCATTTTCCAAAGATTTTTTTTTTGGTAAAGGAAAAAAAGATTTTTTTAATAGATGCAGAGTATAGAAATAGACAACTAAATGAACAAAAATAGGAAAAATTATTTATGTTCCGATGAACAATTTTTGAACAAAAGAACACGTTTGATAACTGCACAAAATTTATATTCCTGGAATAAAAAAAAAAAACAAAACTACGTTTGGTAAACTTGTATAATTTTGTTTTTCTTTTAAATTTTTAATATTTGTATTTTATTTTTTATTTTTTCTTCATTTTGGTCGGTCGCCGGCCTTGGCCATGGTCAGCGACCGGCCGACAAGGGCAAGTGGCCTTGCCTAGCCACAGTGAGGCTCGCTAGCCCCTAGGGAGGCTCGACCTCGCCTTGGCTAGGTGAGCTCGAACTTGCCCAAATCCAATGAGGCCGAGCTCACTTAGCCAAGGTGAGGCCGAGCCTCGGCCAGGGCCGGCGACGCTCCGGTGAGGTTCGTCGGCCAAAGAAAAAAAAAAAAATATATATATATATATATATATATATATAATAAGAAAAAAATATGAAAGAAAAAATTTGTTTTGTTCTAAATTTTTTTCAGGAAACAAAAAAATATTTTTTTTATTATTGGGAATAAAATAATAATTTTTTGTTATCGGGAATAAAAGTGTAAATAAACGTATTTTTTTTCTCGAAATAAAAGAACATAAATTATTTTTCAAGAAACAGAAAAAAAAAAAAAAAAAAAAAAACAAACAAGCCCTCAAATGTTTGCGCCCACGGAGTACGGACTACGGAGCACTGCATCATACTGAGAAAGTGGATTTATGGTTACCCATGTGCTGCCGGTCTGCACTCTCATCATTGTTTCCACAGATGGAGAGAGCCACCAGGTGCGGTTTTTTTTTTTTTTTTGGTCGAAGCCACCAGGTGCAGTTAACAAGCAAAATTAAGTGCCATCTCACGCTATCTGGATCCACCTGTCCACGCGATCAACGATTGCGAATGCCCTCGTCAGTTAAAAAGCAATTGCTGTAATATTTCTCCATTTAATCGTACGTAAAATATGATCGCGTATAAAAGAATTCGGTATCAAGTCTCTAGCGAGGATCACGACCATGTGGTGTGGGAATGTTCCGAAATGCTACTTCTACGTACACGGGAAGATAAGGAAAACTGCAAGGTCGAATGAATTTATTACTACGAGTCGAGCTGTAATACGAAGTTGTTGGGGGTGCACGGCGTTTACTTCAGCATGCTAAGGTCTTTGAAAAATGGCCAAACGCTCGTTGGAGCCGTCATATTGCAGTTTGGACTATTATAAATTTGCAAAGAGTATAGTCTTCACTTTTCTTAAAAAATAAACAAACGAGTGCCAAGTCAAACACCCACGTCCATGTTTATGAACTACGCGCTTGGGTCAACTGGAGTTGTTCATGTGTTGGTCGTGTATTTGGTTGTATTATCCTTAAATTCAATGTGCGACTGAAATTTTTTGAGCTAACGGGGATGGCGTAAATAGATATTCATATGAATATTTTGCAATATATATTACAAGGATGAGATTTGAACCCTAATAAATAAATAAATAATTGGACGGAGAATGTTCTCTCCACAGCTGTAGCCAATATACTAGTTTAGTAAAGAGAAGTTGGTATTGAACTTTTAATCGGATTTCGGTAGATTAAAGAAGGCAAGTCGCTTTCATTTCCAGTTGCACAAATCATGCCGTTGACGGCATGCCTTGCGATCTAGCAAATTGGCAACGCTTTGAAATCGAGTGGGGGACAGCTTCTCATTAACTACCTGTAAGCGGTGCCGTAATGAAGAAATTATAAATGTCGTGTGTTTATTAAGTAAATAGGAAATAATGCATCCATCCCCTTTAAGGTCATAACTACAACGGGAAAGTTGCACTAAACTCGCGCTTACATAAAATCTCGCATGAAATCGCCTAATAACCACGGATCAATCATGAAACACAAAATTTTCCTTGTGCGAATTTTCCTAAAATAAAATAGTTGTCTCCTATGCATGACAATTTTAATTTAAGTTACTAAATGAAGGGCAACGAACTTTCGAGGCAAGTTAAAACAAGTCCTCATTCTAAGGCCATTAAGCATTTTATCTATAAACGCCTTTAAACATTGTTCGTACAAGATTTCATGCATTCGATACAATAAGAGGTCAGCGAAATGCTCGAATTCAAAATTAAAGAGGAAAAGCATAGTGCAAAAAATACAAAAGTCTATTGTGATACAATATAAATATTTTGGTCAAACTACCGTGCAATTTAGAGGAGTTTCCACGTGTCAATTTTTTTTTTTATCAGAGGACGGTTAAATGCTCAAATTTGATATTAAAGAGGAAAAGCATAGTACGAAAAATACAAAAGCCATCTCGTAATACAATATCGATATTTTGGTCAAATTATAATGCAATTTGGATGAGATTTCACGCGTGGAAAATTTTGAGTTCCTCATCAACGAATGTCAAAAGATGTTCTTAAATTAACAAATGGGTAATCAAATACTGTGCAAATATATAAAATGAAAAGAAAATTCAAACGAAATCTTCCAACTAAAAACCTGCTCAGATGTATGTGAATAGAACGTGCAGGCATCGTCAACCGAGAAAACGATAACCCCAAGAACGAGCGGGCAACAACGCGGGACGCGCCGACAGCAGGTGAAGCGTCGTGAAATCTTGGTACCTGATCACGTTGACTCGGCCCCATAAAAAGGAAGAAAAGAAGGAAATAAGAGAAAATAAAGACCCAACAGAAGGGCGACGACCCGGGGACCAGGACGTCGCCATCAGCATTCCCCCGCGCACGAACATCTCCCTCACCGTCGCCATCCCTTTGAAGTTTGAACCGGTCTCTCCACGCGGCTTTCCAGTGCGCTCCTTCGAATCATTCGTCATCGCTCCTCCACCATTTTCCCTTTTTCCGACGATTTCACTGACAGCTGAGAACGACATTCACCTCCGATTCCTCTATCACCACCCAATTCCCACCCCTCACGCCCCTTCGAAATTATGATTGGCCATCGACGATATAAAACATTCCGCGTGTAAGCAAATTTGATTGATGTTATGGGGAATCCATTCTAGAGGGACTTATTCTCGCTTTTTGCGATTGCAGCAGCCTCCTCCAAAACGCGAGGTCGTGCTAGTGGGGCACCGCATGGGGCCCGCCCACCTCCCCACCCCCCAATCATCGCCGCTTATCTGGACCAATCAGACCCCCGTCAATCTCCACTGCCCACCCCATGTGCTCCCAGGTGGCGAGGAACCTTCCTGTGTATCAGCATTTTCCCATCTCGCCACGATCGTCACCGAAAAAGAAAAACAGAGAAAGGCTATGTACGTACGCGCAGCGTCTTGTCGTTTTTTCCATTATATATAAATATTCGACATGAATGAATGGAGCTGTACAGCTAAGGATGATTTCTTGAGTCGAGTTTCGTGTTGTCATCTGGCCTCGGTGTTTGACTCCGGCCTTTTATTTTAATTAGAGTCTGGATGTGTCTTTTTTACTCTACGTAATTAAATAATGTTGAGTTAGGTGGGGGTTTAAGAATTGTGGGCAAAAGCCATCTTCAGTCGAATCAGAATAAAAGCGACCACCGATTATATCTAACTGGCCCAAAAAGAAAGAAAAAGAAAGAAGAAGAAAAGTAGTGGTGATGATGTAATACCTCAGGCGGACGGTTTTATCCTTTACTCGTGCGGGGTCCATTCGTAAAGGACCGAGCCAGCGAACCAGTAGCTATCTCGGCAATTGTACCTTTTTTTCTTTTTTTTTTTGGTATTTGGGTCACCCAATATAAATTTTAATTCTGGAAAAAAAAAGGATGAAATTTAATCGTCGAGACGATGGGTATTCCGATAGCCACATAATCACGGCGACCGAACTCGAACGGGAATGCTCTACCTTTTAAGCGAGGTCTTGGATAAAAGGATCATCATGGACTTCACTTTCTTCCGGCAAAGTGTGGATGGCTTGATGAATTATAGTATGCATCAGACGGCTTTTCATGTCCGCCCTACAAAAAAGCAACGAGAAAGGTGTTCCTAAAGCAATCGGTCCTACTGAGCTCGTCGTATGCATTGCAGTGCGTAACATCACTTGACCGTTAGCCTTGTTAATTTTTTTTTTTTTTTGGGGGGGGTTGGAAGAAAGGACAAAAGTGATGGAATTTGGATGTGGTCACGGACAAAAGTGATGGAATTTGGACGCGGTCACGGCCCTCTTCGTTGATTTTTCAATCTATGCAAAGCAAAGTCATGTTCTCTTTTCGACCAAAAAAAAAAAAAAAAAGTCATGTTCTCTACGCCGGAGGGAAGCGGCTCGACATGTCACTGTGCATTTCTCCTCTCCTGTTCGCGCCTGGCATAAAAGGGCACTAAACGTGAAAGGTAAATTATTATCTCTTTTGAAGACTATAATCGCCATCCACCGGTCTTGACTTATTCAATTTCAACAAATTATCTAACGAGAATCACCATGAATGTATTTTTCATATCCAAGAAAAAATAAGCACCACGAGATGTTGCTGGAAAGGATCGTATAGGGCCACAACGTGATAACGTAATTGCGAAATATCCATCATTTACCTGTACGAAAGTCTATTGATGGAATATGGAGGTGGTCATGGTCCTCCTGGTTGATTTTTCAATCTAAATAGAGCAAAGCTGTGGTCTCTACGACGGAGGGAAGTGGCTCGACATGTCATTGTGTGTATTTGTCCTCTTCTTTTTGTTCGTAGCATAAAAGGGCACTATGCGCGAAAGGAAAATCATCGTCTCTTTCAAGATCATGGTCATGCATCATCTTGACTAGTCCAATCCCAATTAATCATCAAATGAGAATCACCGTGAATGTCTTTTTCATATCCAAGAAATAATAAGCACTGCAAAATGTTATTAGAAAAATAATCATGTGGAACGTGCGATACGATAATCTAATAGCGAAATATTTAACATTTACCTGTGTAAAAGCCCATCCATCGTATGCACCATCATTTTGATCTCTAATGATGGTATAGGGTCTTGAGGGTATTGATATTATATCATAGTTTTAGATTGCTAATTGCGTGCTTACTAATTCATCTTTAAGAACTATATCTTATTAGATTTGATGGACGAATTGATGGACATGATAGGTATGCATTAATGAGATGCATATTGATATCTCTATACATCAATCACTGTAGATGATTATGTAAAATCTTTTTATAGATACAAATAGCCATATCGGGATGTGGATTGTCCTGGGACTCTGAAAATTGGCGGTGAATGAACAAGAGGGAAAAACTAACGAGTTTAAACGGTCCAACCTTCAACAAATGAGGATAATGTCGTAATTTCACTACATTAACTTTTCTCGCGATGGTAATAGTAAAGTTGGGTTTGAAAAGTGGAAAAGGGCTCCGCTAATCAATACCCTCTAATTTACTATAATTAAATGGAAAGTGCACATAGACACATTGGAGAAGAACATCTTTTCCAAAAAAGCGGCGTGCTTCAAATTGAAGTACTGCTCATATTTTCCAAGCACAATTAATACTTAAGGAAGTACCTTAGAGGGAGACATTGACATTTTTATTTTCTAATAAAAATTGTGTGGAAAAAATTTAGATTAGCACTATGTTGCAATCGCGTTAAGTGTAAAACCATAGTTCAAAAAGGAAAAACGGAAATAAATGTCAATGCCGGAGAAGGAAAATGAGCTAAAAATGGGCTGTACCTGTTGTCTAATGATCGGGCTATCACAAATTAGTAAACAAATAATATATAGGGTGCACTTGTTTCATGAAAAATACTTTTCAGAAAATGATTATTTGTATTGCATAAAAAAATAAACGAATATAAAATATTTTGCTGTCCATAGTAATCATGAATAAGGAAAATAATTTTCATTAGTTAATTATTTGAAGCAAAATAAATGATTATTTTTAAGTAAATATTTCTCAGATTATTTATTTTATGTTAAATAAACGGAGTCCTATAAAGTAAGAAAAGGACCACGTCTTTCTGCATTCGGGGGCGCTTCCATTTGGACGTTTCGCGGGCAAAAAAGGAAAATGATAGATCACCCCGTAGTTATTTATCGAATTTCTCATAAACAAAAAAACGCCATTAAAAGAACACCCTGAAACGGGCGGAGCGAGCTGAACCAGCTGGCTCCAATCCAGCCGACAAGGAGCCGGCTCGTTTACGTGGGAACGCGTAATAATTAGACCCGCGCTGAAACAAAACAGAAGCCCCCGGAAAAATTTCTCTCTCTTTTTTTTTTTTTCCTTCCCCAATATTTTATTTATTTACTCAAGACTCCATATCACCAAGTGTGCCTCATAAAAAGCAAGCCTCGAAAGCTTCAACAGCTAGTATGCACTCCTAGGCCCCCCTCCCCCTTCCTCTCTCTCTCTCTCTCTCTCTCTCTCTACCTCTCTGTCAGCTCGCAGCTGAGCGAATCTCGCGCACTTCTCCGGGGGATAGTACTCGAGGAATCGGCCGCGCCGGAAGTCGAAGAGCGGAGCCGCCGGCGACACTCTCCGGCAATGTGTACCTCACGCGCCGCCGCCGCCCTGCTCGTCTCCCTGCTCGTGAGCTCGACGATATCGGTCCTCGTCTCTGCTCAGGGATCTACCTCTAGTCCATGGCAAACTCTCTCTGGTAACTCTCTCTCTCTCTCTCTCTTTTCTCTCTCTATCTGTCTCTCTGTATCTATATCTCGGCCGCTCTCTCGCCGAGCGTCTTCGATTTCCGTGTTGGATCGGGAATTTGTTTGAGCTGCGCGGCATTGCTCGTCTTTGATCTCGGAGGAAGGGGGGAGAGAGAGAGGGCGAGAGGGAGTGGCTAAATCCGAATAACTTTGAAACTTTCCAGCTGTTTCTTTCTTCCTGCATTTCCAGTTTGTTTGGCTGGTTACCGAGCTGAACAATCAACCGAGTCGGTCCTACCGCGAGCTTCCCCCATCTGCTGCTTCGGTTACTAATTCCGTGCGATTGCATTCCTTCCTCCCTCCCCCACCTTCTAATTTCCTTGGTACATGCTCTGTCCTTCGGCTTTTAGCGTCATTTTCAGACACCTAGCGAAAATTACGGGGAATTTTTTGCGAATTACGCACTCTTCAGCTTTAAAACCCATGGATGTTGACTTTGTTCAAGCGGATTCTAAAGTTTAGCTCCATTACTTTGACTTAGTTGTCAGGGGAACATATTCAAGAGCTTGACTTGAGTAACTCGACGAGTTTTGAAATTTCGAGGCCCGCTGGACGGTTAAATCGGCAGTTATTCTCTCTCTTTTCTTTGATCTTTTGAACAAAAAATGATCCTTGCGTATGGCCGTTGCCTTTTTAGAAGAGTTTTGATTTGACTTCGTTAATTAAAACGGTAGAACAATATAAGATCTCCTGTCACACTTTATGCTGGGAAATTACAGCGATGAAGAAAAGCTTGTGAGGTCATTGGAAAAGAGCTAGGGAAGATTGGAATTGATTGTGCGGCTACCGTGCGTCCTAAATGTAGTTACATCTAGCCTAATCCGATTTTCATGAAGAATTGATCTCGATTTTTCTACTTTGGTTATGTGGGGAACTTATGCAAAGTCCCATTGTATCACGGTATCTCGCCTGTGATCTGATCTTGAATTTTCATCGTGTTGTGTGCAATGCTGTCACCGTAAAGATATCTGGGGCCCTTGCAGTTGTAAAAATACAGGAAAGGGCCTCACCTCTCTTATGCTTTGCTTTCTTTTCTTCATGCGTACGCTGTCCCAAAGATAGCTCATTACAATATCATCTAGCATAGTTCCACAGGGAAAAAGAACCCCCCCTCCCAAAAAAAAAAAAAAATACTTGCATGCATTTTTAGTTTTGAAGACACCGTCTGCAATTATCTTTAACTATTAGTTTGACATCGGCAGAGTTTTTAATGTCTTTTATCAAATTGTCTGCTTTGTTAATAGAGGTATGCATGGCCTGGGAATATTTCTTCACCGTGTATGCTAGATGCTTACTAGTTCCTTTCTTCTACAGGAAATCTACCTTTAGTCATTGCAAAGGGTGGATTTTCAGGGATCTTTCCGGATTCTAGCTCTGCAGCCTACAGTTTGGCATTGATCACAAGTGTACCTGATGTGGTATCATGGTGTGATGTCCAATTAACAAAAGATGGGGCTGGCATATGTGCTCCAAGTGTCAAGTTGGATAACTCTACTGACATTTCAAACATTTTCAAGGATCAGAGTAGAACATACCCTGTTGATGGCGTGGATACTCAAGGATGGTTCTCCATTGATTTCACCCTGAATGACCTTGCTAACGTCGTCTGTAAGGACAATTCATCTCAGAGCTCTATATTTTACCTCCTGCTCTGTATCAATTAAAATTGTATATTGGCATGTTTCATTTCGTTTAGAGATGTTGGGTGCTCTATATGTGGATTTTTTTCTTTACCGCCTGCAGGGCTGGGGGGGTGGTGGCGTATGTATGTAGATCTCATGGATACACTTTGATGGCCAAAGCACATGAAAATCAGACTCGATCAAGTGAATGTTATAGTTGTCCTGCATCATTGATATATATATGTTGCCTATGAATTGAAAATCACTAAACTTACTCATGATAGCAGTAAAGTAGTTTTTGCTCAATGGTACTTAAGGTTATAAATTTTCTCATCTCTCATAATCTCCGCTATCTCTGCACAGTAACTCAAGGAATTTATTCTCGAACTAATAAGTTCGATGGCAATCTCTTTCCAATACTCACAGTCCAAGACATGGTCAGTCAGGTGAAACCGCCTGCATTATGGTTGAATATTCAGGTAAATATTCTAGTACATGTCCTTCCAGAGGTTATTGGTGCCTTCTTCAGCTATTCTTGGGTTGACAGACCGCTTTTAATAATTTGCAGCATGACATGTTCTTCACACAACATAACTTGAGCATGAGAAGCTTTGTGATTACCACGTCTAAAAGTGTAATTATCGATTATATCTCATCACCAGAAGTGGATTTCTTAAGAAGCATTGCTGGACGAGTCAGCCCCACCAAGACAAAATTGATCTTCAGGTTTATGGGAAAAGATGTTCTTGAGCCTTCAATTAACCAGACATATGGTTCTCTGTTGAAGAATCTTACGTTTGTCAAGACATTTGCTTCTGGGATTCTAGTACCAAAGGTTTATATATGGCCTGTTGATGGCAGTAACTACTTGCAAGCTCATACCTCTCTCGTTTCAGATGCTCATAAAGCAGGACTCACGGTTTTTGCAACTGATTTTGTAAATGATGTTCCTCTTAGCTACAATTACAGTTTCGATCCTGTGGCTGAGACTCTATCTTACATTGACAATGGTGCATTCTCCGTAGATGGTGTGCTCACTGATTTCCCGATGACTTCATCCGCAGCCATTCGTAAGTCTCCTTTCATTGACAGAGCACATGACCGAGCTTGTTTCATCAGTCTTTTACAATATCATGCACCATCTGGTGTATCAAGTCTTGTGCAGTGATCGTAATTGCTCTGACAAACTACTGTCTTTCTTAAGCCTTCCCTTATTCTAAGAGTAGCTCTTCCATAAAAGTCACATCCTTTTCTCGAACATATGGAGGTCATGTTTTTCTCTTTGCATACACATTTATAACCAACTTTCTCTGTATATGCTAACTCGTTCTTTCATCCTGCAGGTTGTTTTGCCCATCCAAGCAAAAATAGTTCAGGACAAGGTACGTCTAATGATTCAAGATGCAGATTGTAAAACAAATTTTCTTTTCTCACAACCTAGGTATTCCCTGGTTGTGCTTAAAGTGCTTGTTTAGGATGTGTGCGTATTCTAACATTCAATATTTTCAATTCTCTTAGCTAAGCCGCTGGTTATCTCATTCAATGGGGCAAGTGGTGATTATCCTGGTTGCACTGACTTAGCATATTCAAAAGCTATTCAAGACGGGGCTGACATTATCGACTGTCCTGTTCAAATGTCGAAGGATGGAATCCCTTTTTGCTTGAGCTCCGCAAATCTTATAGATAGCAGTAATGTTGCAACAACAAAGTTTCGCAACCTTATGACAACAGCTCCAGAGATTCAGTCAGGGACTGGAATATTCAGTTTTAGCCTCAGCGGGAGTGACATCCAGACGTTGACTCGTAAGTTTGACATTCAGTGTTTAATCTGCATGTTCTCTATGGCATGTTGCTCTTCCTCTTTCTTCTTCTTCTACTATGATTGCGATGATTTAAGATCGCTTCACTTAGAGAAAATTTGATTGACTTAACATCATTTCGAGAGGCATCCTGGTGAAAGCCTTCTTTTTCATTTCAAGTAGTCTCTTGGTCGACCTTTAATTAATGTACCTAAGTTTAATTTGATAAGCAATTATCAACTCATGTCCTCTTCTGCAGTTGTTCATGTAGAAACTATTGATAATTAAATGTCACTGTACTGATTTGTTTATTAATATCATTGCAGCGGCAATTGCAAGTCCGTATTCGCAGTTCAAAATATTCAGAAATCCAGCCAATAAAAATGCTGGAAAGTTCCTATCGTTGTCGGAATTTCTTGTCTTGGCGAAAAATTCTTCCGTATCTGGTGTCTTGATCGGCATAGAGGTGAGATTTCTGTTCCAATATTATTTTCTTTGAATCTTTTCATATATTGCATATTTGAGCCAAAGGACAAATCTACAAATATGTCATTTAGTGATGTGTTTAGAAAGTTAGTAATGAAATAAAGAAGTTACTAAGACATTTCAAAAATTACCATTACCTCTTGAAAATGATAAATCCTGATTTCAGCTCAAGGATAATTTTTACATGCGCACTCTTCACACCATCTGGAATACTTGGGGAAGTAGTGCTAGCAAGTTTTGGCCCATGTCCGGGGAGGACATGAAATCTATGACTCTTCTTAACCGATCCAAATCATCATTTCTCATGAATGTCACATACTTTTCTAAAAGATTGTTTGTTTGGTATCCCATCATTTTGTGACTTGCTATATTGGGTGTGATCTCCATGTTGTTTGATCTGGCCACATATCCCCAAAAATAACCTTTTGTTGGATTACTTAGATTGCATATGTGCCACATCGGTGGTTGAAATGGAGTCTGTTTGCTCCAGTCATTTTTTGAAGTTCTGAACAATCAGAATTCTTTCGGTGTGAAACTTATTCTTATATTTAATCCTTTGGCAGTCTTATTGCACAAATTAGTAGTTACAATCATGTGGAGATATTCCAAACCATCTTACAAGTAGAGGTTTGAGCTTATCAAAGTGCACAAATGTTGGAAGAACACTGAACATGCTGACTGACCCATAAAAAGTGTCTTGCTGGGTACCACATCATCTACTTGAGACAAATTGCATGTCTTGCCTTGATAACCTATTTGGGCCCTTTTAATGCTTATGTTTAGAACTTTTTGGACAAGCAGTTTTGGTTGTCTTGATCTTGATGTGTTGTTTTTCCTTTTTCCCTAGAATGCTGCCTACCTTGCCGAAAAGCAGACATTGAGCGTAACTGATGCTGTCCTTGCTGCTTTGAGTAAAGCTGGTTTCAGTAATCACACAGAAAAGAAGGTCATGATTAAATCCACCAACAGCTCTGTTCTGATGAAGATCAAAGAGAATGCCAATTATGAGCTTGTGTATGAGGTTGATGAGAACATTCGTGATGCCAATAACGATACTGTTCTGGACATTAAAAAATTTGCTGACTCTGTGGTTGTCATGAAGAATTCTGTCTTCCCTGCAAATCAGTTCTTTCTTACTGGTATCACAGATGTTGTGACAAAGCTCCATGCCTTCAAGCTCCCTGTTTATGTGCAAACATTCAGCAATGAATTTGTGTCCCAAGCATGGGATTTTTTCTCAGATGCCACTGTTGAGGTGAACTCTTTTGTCGTGGGAGGTGAAGTCGATGGTGTGATCACTGATTTCCCCAAGACTTCTGCTTCATACAAGAGTAAGCAACACTTCCATATCATAATTTTCTTCAGTTTGAGAGAATTTTCTCCATGCCAGACCTTTTATTGGCAGAGGAATTGTAAAACAACTTGCTGCAGCAATTCTAGGAAGACTCTAAAAGTCCATCTATATGCAGATCGTAGACCTCAAATATTTTCTAACTAATTGTTCTAAGTCATAAGTATAATCAAAGCGTTCTGATGTCCTACTAGATCATTGCAAGTAATACTGCCTTTAGCAGTACATGGAGGTAGACAGTCCAAAGTAAAGCTACCTTCTGTAACAGCATTAGTCTAACGTGTTAATGATTTGGCTGAACGTGGCAATACGCCTATGTAGCTCTGTTATGTTGAGTTTTCTTCAGTGACTGACAATGATGCTGTTGGAAATGCAGGAAACAAATGTTTAGGCTCGGCCGCCCCTCCCTACATGAGTCCTGTTCAGCCCGGCAGTCTCATGCAGGTGATAACTACTCCAATGTTACCACCTGCTCAAGCTCCATACCCTGTCCTGATCGAGTCGGATGTAGAGGAGCCACCATTGCCAGCCGTAAAAACCGCCATGGCTCCCGCTCCAATGGGTGGGTCCACTGCAGCAGTGCCAACACAGCCGAAAAGTGGCCAACCTAAACTCCCTGCTAGTATCTTCCTTTCGAGTCTAGCGATGCTCCTCCCGACGTTGTTTCTACTTTGAAATTCTGTTCGGCAACTGGTGACTTGAGGCCATCTTCGATCTTGCCATTTCATTAAACGGATTTTCGACTGTGCTGGAAGTCTTACTGCATGTTTATGGAGCCAACTATCGGAGATTTTCCCACTTTTGACTTGAAGCAGTGAGTTACATTTATTTCTTCCATGGATTAGGTAGATTCATTTTTCTTGTAATTCGGAAACGTTTTCCTCTGAGGTACATGCTTATTTTTATTGCTCTTTTTTTTTTTTTTTTTTTCATTTTCCTTTTGTAAAGAGATCATTCTCGTGTAATTAGTATTATGAACACTGATTGTGTTAGCCCGCTATTTTGCATGCATTTAATTCATCATCTGCTATTGGATCTAAATTTCGCAGTTGTCTTTCCTGTTTAGATAAAGTAGTAGTCCCGTGGGATGGTCTTGATTATTTGTCCGATACGCGATGAAAAGTTCTTTGTTTGAATATGGGCTCACTGATTCAACCTAAAGAAAGGAAAAAGAAAAAAGAAGGGCTGAGTTGATCTGCTAATTTACATAATTGATGTATGAATTGTCTTTGACATTTTCTTGTTCGGTACTTCGAACATAATCCATTTTGCCCGAACGCTCATTTTCGTTTCGTTAACCCATCTTATGAATCAAATTTGCGAGTCGATGACGGTATCTCGATGATTTTTCCACCGTGAGTGAATTTTAGATGGCAAAGTGCTCTCGGCACTTCCGTCGAACAACTGCATAGTGAAACATCGTGATGGTTAATTTCAATAATGCAGAAATCGATCATTTCTTGTGGGAGTACATTATCAAGTATTTTTGAAGTGAGAGCAAGCGGCAGCAAAGCCAATTGAAATATATTCGTTGTCAATTATGATGTTTAGGAACTCAATCGATATTCCGTGATTAATAACCAGATCGACATAGATCCTCCGTCTCCTCACCCGCTTCCGTTAGGTGATCGAACTTGTCGTGGGGTGAAACGTCTCGACACCTGGCAGCACGCCATTCGTGGACTCTACAGAAAACCTGGTGAGGCGCGCGTTGAAGTATGATTTCTCCTCTAAGACTTCCCTTCGATCGGCACCAGCGAGCAACGATCAACGAAACGGAAGGAATGCCCAAAAAGAAAAAAAAAAAAAGTAAAAGAAAAAAGAAGAAGAAGAAGAAGAGGAGTTTCAGAGAGAGAGAGAGAGAGGAAGAGCCATGAACATGACGACCTCCAGAACCTTTCTCATCCTCCTCTTCTTGGTCAACTCCCTCTCCATTTACTTCCTCCTCCACGCGCAACACCGTGACGGCTCTTCCGGCCGCTCTCCCTCGACGGAGGGCGGCCGCTCTCGGCAGCCGCAAACCCACCGCCGCCGCCACCTCAAGCCCTGGCCGATTCTCCCCTCTTACCTCCCCTGGTCGCAGGAGGCCGCGGCCGTCCCCCTCCGCTCCTGCGAGGCCTACTTCGGCAACGGCTTCGGCCGCCGCGTCGACTTCCTCTCGTCCTCCTCCCCCGCCGTCGGTGGCGGCGGCGGCGGTGGCGGAGGAGGCGGAGGAGGAGGAGGCTGGTTCAGGTGCTTCTACAGCGAGACTCTTCGAAGCTCGATATGCGAGGGAGGGAGGCTGAGGATGGTGGCGGGGAGGATTACGATGTCGAGAGGAGGGGAGAAATTGGAGGACGTGATCGGGAGGAGAGAGGAGGAAGAGCTGCCGGTGTTCAACGACGGCGCGTTCGAGATTGAAGGGAGCGGGATAAGTAGGAGGAGGATGGTGACTAGCGATGATTTAGACAGGTATATTCCTGCAGGTGATGTATCGCGGCACACCATGCGGGAATTGATTGGGTCCATCCAAGTTGTCGAGGCAGCGGAATTTCGGTGCGATCAGGTGAGGGTTTCATAATCATTTCTAAGAGCCGTTGACTCTCCGTTTATGTAGATGATCCAATTTTACAAACGAGAACACTTCTATGCATGGACTGCAATGGGATGTCATTCAGGTTTAAGCTCGTCATGTCTTGAACTTGAGTGGTCTGTCTGAAGCAGTTCTTTTGTAATGTGTGAGAATTTGGTTGTTTTGGAATTCAGTGCGGACGTTAAACGGATGGAATCAAAATCTTAATGTCTAATGATCTTGTAAGGAAGGTCAGGAAATTTACAGGAGCTCCAGGGGTCTCCTAATTCCAGGTATTTAAGCAGCAATGCAGGTTGGATTTATGAGGGTTGGAACTAATATGAAAGGACCAAACATTAGAGGGATACATGTCATGGTTGTTAGAATTTTTTGCCTAAACCTGTAAGAGTTGCTCTCCTTCTCCAATCGGCACAGTTTTTTTAACATATTTTACCTTGTTGACAGTGGGTCGAGGAATCAACACTTCTGGTCACTCGCTATGAGTATGCAAATCTATTCCACACAGTGACTGATTGGTACAGTGCATATGTCTCTTCCAGGGTTACTGGGTTACCGTATCGACCACATTTGGTCTTTGTGGATGGCCACTGTTCGGTATGTGTGCTGCATTTCAAGCAGCCTTAATTTAAAAAATCAATTTACTTACATTGCTTATCACTGCATCTTCAGTAAATAGCTCCTGCTGTTGGTGTGTGCTGTTTTGGTCAGCGAGCATGGTTGTTCCCAGCCATGCGCCATGTTACAACTGATTAAGTTCTTAGGATCTTCTCTAGCTCTGCCTTTTGAATATAAGCATCTATTTTAGAGATCTGTGTTGACCTACTTCTTGGCATTTACGAATGTATGTTGCAGACACAATTAGAAGATACGTGGAGAGCACTATTCTCAGGCTTCAAATATGCCAAGAACTTCAGTGGTTCGGTTTGTTTCCGCCATGCTATTTTTTCTCCTTTGGGATACGAGACAGCATTATTCAAGGGACTTAGTGAAGAGATTAACTGTAGTGGAGCATCTGCCCTTCATCTTTGGAGAAACCCAGATGACCGAAAAGCTGCCCGGTTATCTGAGTTTGGAGAAATGATTAGAGCAGCATTTGGATCCCCAGTGCACAAGCAACGATTGGAAAAGCTGGTCTCTGTCCATAACGTACTCTTTGTGAGGCGTGAAGATTACCTAGCCCATCCACGTCATGGTGGTAAAGTCCAATCAAGGCTAAGCAATGAGCAAGAAGTTTTTGATTCCTTGCAGAGCTGGACAGATAATCATCTTGGCTGCAAGATAAACCTTGTTAATGGACTGTTTGCCCACATGTCAATGAAAGAACAAGTCCGAGCTATTCAGGAAGCTTCGGTCATCATTGGTGCTCATGGTGCAGGTTTAACTCACATAGTGTCAGCAACACCCAAAACTGTGATTCTGGAGATCATCAGCAAAGAATACAGGCGTCCGCATTTTGCTCTGATTGCCCAGTGGAAAGGATTGGAATATCATGCTATTGATCTCTCCGGATCGTATGCCACCCCATCTGTTGTTGTCGACAGGCTCAGTAGTATCATGAAAAGCCTTGGATGCTGATATACATGATTGCAAAACAAAGTTTCTCACTACTCTAAACGGGAGAACGGCAGCCTCTACTTTGGGCCACTTGTTTCTGCAGCCCACCTGACCGGCTAGCATTCGTTTTGAGTTTGTTCTTTCACATGTGGTGCAGTGCATCATAAGTTGGGCATGATGCTTCCTTCGGGGAAGCCATATGTCTTTCAATAGTGAATAGCACTTCAAGGAGCTGTTGAGAACGGAGCAGCATGTAACTGGTACTTGCCTTGCAGTGCGAGAGGTATCCTCATGGCAGTTCATTGAACTATCAGCAAGTGCGCTGATAATGCTTCGGCCGCAACAATTGAACTCACACGGCTTACTATGGTGTACAGTCAGAATTGACTTCTATGACTATTTATCTCTGTATAGAAAACATTACGGATGTGTTCAATTAAGTTGTACAGTGAGGAGAGGAATTTCTCTGTGGTTGATAAGAAGTTGATTCTCTCCTGGTTGCTGTGGTTCGGACTTGAATATTGATGGAACTTTTATTCATTCTCTGCTAGGCATTATGAATTTCAGACTGATGGTTAGACATCATTGTAGGGGTACTTCTTGAATAATTGGGCTGTACCAAATTTTCACTCTCATGTTCAAGCTTGTGGTACTGTTTCACCGGTTTTCACCCAGAAGCGAAATATGTTTCTTCAAAAGATTGATTTTGGTTTCCTTTTTTATGAAATGGGGTTTCTGTTGATTGTGGACAGATAATTACTTGGTTTGGAATTGAAAAGACGAACCCTAGAATTTAGAGTGCAGGGAAGCTGATATACAGGGACATAAATGGAGAATAATAAACTTCATTGACTCGATGTCAGATGAAAAAGAGCTTTTGGCAACATGCATAATGAACAAGCAGTTATTTTCAACTACAATTACCCTTTCGTACACCCATTATTATTAATTTATATGTCAAGACTTTCAAGACCATCAAGACGACCAACCGTCACTTGATACTAGACATTTTTTTATCAATGTATTCTTCCCATTTCTCATGTCCAACACTTGATAAATCGTGCGTTAATCGATCATCCATAGAGTTCATTGCTTGGCTATGATGCTTGTTGATTACTCTCATAAACCTCATTGATTGGTTGTGATGGTTGTCGATAACTCTCTACTAGTTATTGATGGTCCTTCCGCATTAGTTGTTGATTTGTTTGCGTCTCATAAGCCTATCATTCTATTTACCAAACCTTTGACTAACAAATCAAGTTTCATTTTATTGATTATAAAAAGTCGACTATTAATTTTTTTGTGCAAACAATCATAACCCAACTTTAGGTGCCAATCTAAGTATATCTCAAATAAATTTATAGTTGATATTTACCAACCAAAAATTGACAATCCTATGACAAAATCAAAGAGATTAAATATTTTCATAAGATATTTTAGAAGCCTATAACAAATTAGATCTTCAAGTATTTAAATCATTTTCCCCTCGAGGTAGTCAAATCTTATCCCCGATCTAAAGTTTTCTCAAATTGTGAAAGCAAATACTCCCTTTCCTTCTTTCCATTTACAACTTGCTTTTTCTTGTCATAGAGAAATGGGTTATTTTTGAAGGTTTTATCCCCGGAAAGGAACAAAAGGAGAAACAAGGGAAGTCAATGATCCCCGGTTCAAAACCACGAAAGTGCCTCCTCTTCTTACTACCTATTCCGTCCCCAAAAGTTCAGCCACTACGCGAGCGAACGATCCGCGAATCTTCAACGTCACGGGTGAGCTTTGAACGCTACTTCTCTTCATTCTCTCGAGCAGGACTCTCGCCGTTCGATCGGTAATGGAATTTGTCTTAATGCCCTCTACATGCTTGATAAAATGCCTGAATGAAAGGCTCAATAGTTAATTTCACACCAAGAACTGGCTTTCTTTAATGCTTTTGCTCTTTTATAGCGAACTCTTTTTGCGCCCTTTTCTAGCTGATGTTCGCTGTAGTTTACGGTGGATTTTGTAGTTCTCTCCCTCGTGAAAGCTGCACAAATATTCACACTGAGATGAACTTACCCAACAATAATTAAAGACACGAGGCACAAGAAAGCAGACACTATCACCTCCAGAAGAGCTTTTCCCTACCATTTATGCTAACTGTGCCTCAGTTTGATTTCTTCCTTTTGTTATGCCCAGGCATAGTCGAACGAAATGGGGTTCTGTTATCCCTCCAGTCCGAAGAAGATGGCAATGACGGCTGGAATGTTCACCGCCGGAGCTGGCCTTTTCGCTTATGGATTGCATCTCTGGTACGTTAACGTCGCTCCTCAGCGGGCCCGTATCCAAGCTCGTAGCGAGTTCGTGAAAGAACGATTTAGACAGAAGTATGGGAAGGAAACTGGCCGAGGCTGAGAGGTATGATACGCTTTGCATGGATCATGCGGAATTGGTGGAATGGTTTTTCTTCAAGGATCTTAGCATTTCAGAATTAGCTTTGCTTCATAGTTGATTACATGAAATGTTACTGCCTGAGTAGCCATCCAACACAATACCGATCTGTTGAAGCCTTTCGCCTTTTTCGTTTTTAGATGGAATTGAATGGATAGAATGAGAAAACAAAATGTCATGTGGAACTGGAATAGAATGAGTATTCTCTTTCTCCTTGCTGACTTTTCCGTTAATCCTTGAGTTCATTGGCTCAAGAATTGCTTTGATCTAGTACTTAAGAATCCGTGAAAGCAGATTCTTGAGGATAGACCAAATCCGGCTTGCTTATTGATAGTGAATATATCCATCATTTCTTGAAATCATTCTTTTGATTCGAAATCGTGGTGTAGTAGGTCATGGAACGAATGAACAAAAATAGAAAATGGTAAGAAAATTGTACATTTTTTCAAGAATGAAATTCTGTTGGAATTGTCCATGTCCAATTCATACTTATTGGCTATTGCTAGGGCGCATGATCGTTTTTCTTTGTTGGACTGGAAAGTGAATGAATAAAAAGAACTGAAGTGCCAACCGGACCATCAACTGAAAACTGGATCCTTTGGGTGCTCGGATGTCCCTGCAAATTTTGTAGTAACATCATAAAAATGGATTCCCAGGAAACAGCCTAATGGTTCGTATATTATAAATATGAAACGAATACTGTCGTTGCTTAAAGGATGAGCATCTGCCTTTGAATCAAAATGCAGGGATATGGTTTAAGGATGGCAAACACCGGTACCGCGTAAGCATATATCGAATAATAATCAACCATGGCAAAGCTCATGAAATTAACACCTAAAAGTTTGCGAGACAAACTTTTTCAGCTTTGGAGTAACATTGTGTGCAGCTCCTCCTTCCTTCGGATCTTCTTCATGCAGAACTCCAGCTCCTGGCCTTAAATATCCATCTACCAAGAACCGATCCATCATCCCAGTTAACCCACCGGGTAAGTAAAATTAAAAAAAAAACTGTAGAGAAGCATCACCATTATAATCAATGCTCCAGTTCTATTAAATCAAGTATTGAAGGGCCAAAATCAAAAGGACCTTCTCTTGACATTAATGTTAAACATACATGAATAGAGGAGCAACGTACATGCTTCCGTGGGTTATGAGTATCTCCATCAGATGAGTGGTCAAATTTCGTCTTTACATTACAAATGATTCTAATTTTATGAAAGATTCTTATCAATTCACGGAATTCGATCCTCATAAATCGTTGACCGTTAGATTATTAAAAAAAAAAAAGTTTGGATCGTTCACTGAATATATTTAAATTGTTTAGTGATGGGATAATTTAGACAGAATTCTGATAAACTGCATTACCATCCGACCATTTCTAAGTGGTAAATCGGTCTTTGGAGAGACCAATAAAAACTCCTTAATTGCACTGCCTGCAGACACCCCGAAAAGGAACAGTCCAAAAGGGAAGAGGGAGGGAGGGACGGAGGAGGAAACTATTTCTTTGGAAGAACCATGAGATCCTTCTCCAAAAGAAAGTAGACATCTAAGAGAACGAAATTTATCAGCAGTGGTATAGGGTAACAAGGAATCTAGAATCCTGTTCCGTTCTCTCCCTCCAAAATATCCACACAGCTTGGGAATCAGGGGACGATGACGCTCCTCCTTTTTCTCTTGAAACGACTCGTCTCCTAAATCCCACAACGTCACTTCGAAATCGGAATTCCGAGCTGCTGTCGACCGTAAAGTTTCAACCTTTGGAACGAACCGGGTCATGGGTCTCTACTCGTTTTGCTTGTGGGGCTCTCAGATTATGCCCATCAGGCACCGGCACAAGCGGGTCGAGTTTCCACAGTTCAACGGCAGAAAAGGAAGCGGCATCGTTTTCGAGCTCTTGAAGCAGAGGCCTTGTCCTATGAAGATTCGCGTGTCTTGCACGCCCGAATCTGTTGATTTTGAAGAAAGAACGAGCCCAAATGAGGTATACACTGTTATTTCCTTAGTTAATTCATTCTGAACAGATTATTAACTGTGCAGCTTGTGTTTCTGTGAGCTGGGTTTGATATTGAAAGACCGACCTCAGTTCTGGACATGACAGCGTGCGGCATTTGCAAACTGTGATGTTTTTTTTGTCTATAGTCCAGTCTACATGTCAACATCAATGTCTGTCTCAAATTCATGATCATACCTTCTAAATTTTTTGCGTTGTGAATTTGATAGTTCGATTGACCATGTCGCTAGAGATTGCTGCCATTGCCAATTTGGGTGCATTGTGGTAAGATACGAGTGTTTCGATATAGAATGTCCTCCGATGGCTTGATAGGCGACAGGAATGCAAGCATGTTTTTGAATGGAAAGTCGTCATTGAGCTTATCTTTATATATTGACGCCTGTCATGAGGAACAGATTGACCATGCGACTCCTCCTGTCTTAAATGCATTTCTAAACTCTTCATGATAGTACCCAATCTTTTCCTTTCTTTGTTGTGGCAAGAGTATCATTCCACATATTGCTTGAAACTAGGTTGCAGATCTTGCAAGCGGCTTTGACTGTCCTAATAGTGTGCTGATGTTGAGTGCTTTATAGATTTCAAGCGACCGAGGAAGCTCATACATGGTTTTGTGTTTTTTCTAAAAGGTCAGGAAGGAAATACAACAATGCTACGACCTCATCCGCAGGCTGGGGAGGGGAGTTGTTTACTTGGGCTCTTCAAGGTTGGGGCCTGATCATAAGCATTACATGCAAGCACTGGAGCTGGGTAAAGAGGCGAGTGCCTTTCACTTACTATTCCTTCAATTCCTGTAGTGTAATGGGTGCTTTAGTTTGTGGATTTATTGGCAAGACTCTTGTATCTTTCTTGGGAGGATCTGACGAGTATTAATGTTTTCAAACTCAACAGATAGCAAAACTTTTGGACTGTACTTCTTGGTCAGGGGCCGGTCCTGGACTCATGGACGCTGCAACCAAAGGCGCTCTGGAAGCAGGAAAGCCGGTTGGTGGGTTCAAGATAGGTAAAGAGGCCGGAGAATGGACTGCTTCCAATATTCATCCATACCTACCTTCGGAAACTTATCTTACTTGCAGGTAACATGCTACTCCTCTTTTCCTGATTACCCTAGTAAGGAATTCCTTTTTGGCTCGCCAGTAACATTCCATTAAACCTTTATAATTCCTCGGTAAACTTCCAGGTTTTTCTCTGCAAGGAAACATGGTTTGGTGGATGCCGTGGTTAGGAGCAGCAGTTCTGACAAGACGGCTGTAGTTGCTCTGCCTGGTGGAATTGGCACACTAGATGAGGTGTTTGAGATTCTGGCCCTAATTCAGCTTGAGAGAATTGGATCTGCCCTTCCAGTTCCCTTTCTCTTGATGAATTACGACTCGTTCTATGGAAAGCTCTTGGACTTTCTTGATGATTGCGAGCACTGGGGCACCGTCTCCAAAGGAGAAGTCAGGTCACTGTGGAAAGTCTGTGACAGCAACTTCGAAGCTTTGACTTACTTATCTGAGTTCTATGATCTCCCTCTGCGGAGTGAACCTGGGCTTCAATTTGGAGTAAGTACTGTGTCAGGGACATCTTAGTAGATACTGTTTATGGACAAGGAAGTTCAACCCAGCATGTAACTTAAGTGTATTTTAGGAGCGTGCACAATTTGATTAGTTGTCTGAATAGTTCTCAGGGAACTAAACCAAGACGAATGCCATCTTCCTCATCAACCCATTGTATTCCTTGTCAATCTACCTTAGATCCTCTCAGCTTTGACATAAACTGTACTCATCTTCAACAAGATTCAAATACATAATGAGATTCAAAGTGCGACATTTGCTCTCCGTATTTTCAATGAGAAGGATTAGAGAAGGAGATTCTTAGAAGTCATTGTGTCGCTTGAAAGAATTGTCTCCTACTCCTAGTTGGATTAATCTTCTAAAGTCCAATGGTTCCTCGTAAGATGATATTGGAAATTTAATGCAATATCTTCTCTATTCTCTTTGCTTTGCTGAAGCATTTTCGTCGGCATGGTCTGTTCTAATTGATGTGATAGCAATTGAGGAAAGCTAGGCCATGTTTTCTTTTCTCTTGCAACGGCAAAGAGACCGTAGAAAATGAGTTCTCTTTGTTCTTTTCGTCAGAAGTCCTCGACTCATAAAATACCCACTAATCTTATATATCGTGTAAGATGCGAGTCAATTCAATGGGTGGCGAGATTTGTGCTATGAGTATTCGCTTTATCCTTAGATACACGCACGCATATGCTCTCTTCCCCCATCGAATGCATATCCTCTCTTTTCCCATCTTGTCGATTCAGGTAGCGATGAGACATTTCATATTTAAGGTGGTCAACACCTCAAAATCATCTCTTTAAATGAACAAAAACTTGGAAGAATGATGTAGTTATCCCATTGCCCAAGACTTTGAAACCATGAAAGCACGCCATTAAAAATATAGAGTACCCAGTTAGCAAGTACGTAATAATGAATACCCACCGCCAGCGTGAACAAGTTTTTCAACAGTTAAGTAGTTTACGAGCAGTCGCTATGCAACTGCGAATTCCCCATTCTCAACGCCAGCCAGTAGCAAAACTCGCTCAAACATTAACCTACCAAGGTAACCGCTAATATCTTTTTGGCGGATGCGTTTTTTATCCAGCAAGGGACCTTTTGACGGACCGCTACTGTTTCGCGAGGCAAGATTTAATCTACTCTGTCGCAATGACAATTAAAAGACATGACTATAAGATGAGCCATTTTCTCGGGCTCTCCTTTGCATCCTAGATAATGTCAAAAAACCATTTCATGAAAGAACTCTACTAGTGACGAGCACAATTGATTTTCTTCAGGAGATCATCAGAGTTCAAAATTCAATTGAAATACCGCCTTGAAAATCTCAACTACGATATTTACAAAGTACTTAGTGCCACAACAAACAACTGGAGCATCAACAGGTGCTACCAACACGTCCCTGGATTTATCAGTGAGCAACAGACCTTTTGCCCTTGTTGGGCTTCCTCAAGGACTCGCAGAAAGAAGAAAATGCTCCCTTCAGTTCATCAGGGAGAGGGAGAGGCAGAGGTATCGCTGGAAGAGTGGGCAAATCATTTTGAATGCGTTTTTTCTGGGCATATGGATATGCCAATGCTGGCTGCTGCTTGTTAAGTCCCTCTATAATGAATGAGAACGCTCCAAATGTGAGGCAGCTCTGCAACAGAGCCTGTGGTGCACCTAAAGCATTGTACAAAACAAAGATGAGACGCATGACCAGTAAAAGACAACTTGATTTGCTCTATAAGTGCTATTTAACTCGAGCATCACAATTCTAAGAACTCTTTCTATATATATCTGGTAAGGGTAATCCAAATGCTAGACAAATCTCTGCCCTCCAATCTCCCTAGCGTGGTCCTATTGCTCCTGGAGATTTTCAACGCGTCAAGTTAATGTGTTTTAACTGGGGGAGGACCAAGATCCTATTTCCGTCATCTGTGTCTTAGATAAGCTCATAGAGAAAGTACAAATGCAAGAAGTCACCAACATCTCCCCATAGGATGAAATATTGCAGATGGTCAAAATGGCTAATATAGAAGCAAATAAGAAAACAGAAAACATAACATAGCTGTCAAACATTATTTTTTAACCATTCACTTTTCCCTCTACATACTCAAACAGCAAGCACACGATAATGCCCTTTCTTAAGCTGTACCATTGGGGGAAAGATATATTGTACCTGGAAAACTAAGAGCAAGACCAGTGCAACATCCAGCTATTCCGGCATTAAATACTGCATAAGAAAAAAGAAAAATTATACTTTGATTGAGAAAAGAACCAAAAAAACAAAAAAATAGTCCTAGACCAGAGATAACAAACCATCATCCTTTCCTCGCAGCCTTTTCAAAAAGCATACAACCAAGCTGTGCACACCAGACAAGACTGCAAATGCCTGTTTAGAACAAGATATAAATGAGGAAGTCCAATTTCCAGGAGTGAGAGTCCTACTTCTCATTTTAGCACTAGAAAAATCAAACTTCACATACCTTTGCAGAAGATCCTGCCTCCGCAAATGATCCTTTGAAACCTTTCTTCTTAACCAACCCAGCACCTGCACCACATCATTAGGCAAAATTTCAAGCAGATTCCACTAAAGTTATTTGCAGCTGAGACTTGCAAAAGCATATATAATTCACAGGTCGCTCATGTTAGACAGGTGCCCTTTTCTCCAGGGTGTACTTTGCACATAGTTTCTAATAGTGAGACTCAGACACAAAAAGGAATGAATCAATTCCATATATCCATACGTCATGGAGCTTACTGTATTATGCATTCATTCCATATCTGTCACTGATAAATCCGAGTCGAACTATTGAGTTCTCTTCCGATATCTACACCAGTAATATGTGCACCCATTTGTGGCAACCCTAAAAAAACTCCTATTGATTATAGTTCCTTTTGTTTCCAGGCAAGTCCCTGTTCCATTCCACCTTCAGAATAACAAGGTCAATGTGAACATCCTCACAATTCACAACCCAATCTTATCACAAAACCAAGAAAAGTTCTTTCCTTCTTTGACAAAGGCAACAAACCCCAAACACTAACCAAACTAACCCCAAACGCTAACCATTCGAGTTATTAAACAACAAAAATACAGACGACACAGACATTCTTCGCTGCACATTATCGCTCATATAAACACCGACCAGCCGGTGCCACTAGATAAGCCGAACTAAACGCACGGCATTCTCAAATTGGATTGATAAGCCCACGCTATCAATGGACAACTGCAGCTTTGAAAGCATCGCATCGATTCGCATGAATACGCAACAAACAACTCAGCGAATCAGAAAAATAGGGGGAAAAGGGCAAAAAGACGAAGCATTTACAAAACATAGTTATCACCGACTCAGAATTCGATCACCAAATCCATATCTCATCCTTTTAAATCGGGATCAATTTAAACCCCAAACCGCTCAGTAGCTCCTAAACCAACAAATGATTACAACCGCAGGTGAAAAAGCGCGAAGCAATCGAGGCAAGAGCCTCTTATCCGGCACGCAACATCAACACAAACGAAGCAAATGAACGATAGAGAGAGGGGGAGAGACCGTAGCCGAAGATGGAGCCCATGAAGGCGCCAGCGGCGGAGTCGCCGGCGAATCGGAGGAGGCAGACGACGGGGGCTGGTGGAGCCGCTCGGGGCCAATGCGTTGGGGGAATCGGCGCTCGAGCTCGGGTTGGCGGCGTCGGATTCAGCGTCGGGGTCGGCGTTCGGAGACATCGGCGACGCCATTTGCGGCTGTCGGTATCGTATCGTATCTCTCGCCTCCTCCCTCCCTCTCTCTATCTATCTAGAGACCTAAAACCCAAACGAGGTCTGAATCCCAAAAGAAGCAAGCGACTTTTTATTACTTTTCGCTTCGCTTTTTACTTTTTTAGTTACGATTTTGTACCGTCTTCAAATATCTCCGAGGCGTCTAGTCGGATCAGTCGAGAAAGAAATAGGGGTTCGGTCCCGGGACGACGTCGTTCCTTGACGCCTATCTCCCAGACGACGTCGTCGAGTATATTCGCGTCGCGCCTCAGGTTTCGGGGGCGACGAGTTTAAAAGAAAACCGTTGGCAAGTTAGGCGAGTTCTAAGTTTAGTTCTTTCTTACGGCGTCATCCTGTCTGTCGTAACGTCGTTGACGTTCCTTGATTGATTACAAAGGACGATGTTTCGAATTTTCCAATGGGATGATGTCAGCAAGTATGTTATAAAAGTCATTTTTATTTAATAAAAAATGTCATTCAATTTTAAAAGTAGATTGCAACTTCAATTTCAACTTATCGTGTGATCGTGCGAGATGAATACTCCTTTAAAATGTGTATAGTCCGGTCTCATCCATAATTAGCTCCACAATTTTGAAGAACTGTCTTATTTCATTTGGTTTCTCTGGGTACAAATAGACAGCCCGCCCAGGCCAGCCTACTGATTTTGTTTGATTTCTCAACATACAAATGGACAACTTCTTTGTCTCCTGAATACCCATGACTCCTTGAGTAGATACAGAAAACCTGGAGCAGCCACATTGAGAGAGAGAGAGAGAGAGAGAGAGAGAGAGAGAGAGTTTCTATTGTAATAGGAGAGCACGAATAGATAATGTGAATCTATTTTTTCACCAATTAATGAACAATCAAGCACACAATAGCTGATGCAAATCGGAATTACAGAAATTGGAAGTATAGGAGTAACAGAACCCAACATGGCTCGCTGCTGCTTGAACCCAAGCAGGGTCCAATGCTTGCCTGGTGTAGCAGGCAGGGGGAGCGTGAACAGCTAAAAACTGCAGACTTGATTTTGATGATTTTGTTCCAAGTTGACTTAGTAATGCCCCTGGTATGTAGCTCCAAATTCTGCTCTCCATGCCTGATCATCATCATAAGCAGTACTTGCAGCAATGTCCGAATCCTCCCTGTGCAGTGATTGCAATGCCGATTGCGGCAGTCGGCTCTCTGCAAGATATTGTTTCATTGTGATCATCTCCATCTTATGTTTTCTCTTAAGTTTCTCCAATTGCTTCCTTAGCTTCTCATTTTCTTCCTGAACAGTCGCGAAGTTTTCCTGCATTTACAATGGATGAGAAAGGAGTAGGATGTCAGCACTTGGGTACAACACAAAAGCTATCCACTGTTGCGATGAAATTTTAATCCCTTAATGAGTTTGGCACTACAAGTAGAAACTATTATCTATGTTGTAAATTCAGCCTGGGAAATAGAATCCTGGCACTACAAGTAGAAACTGTTATCTATGTATTTAGCACTACACATTGATCAGGTCAACTCATTTTCAGCATAACCAAGGAATTTCCAGCAGTAAGCAAGATAAAATTTGAGAACAAGTCAGTAGTACTGTCAATCTAATGCTTGAAAACCAATGATGCAAGCCAATTCAGGTGACCCTCTAGGTTTCATTCTAATGGATGGATGAAAACAGTGCCAAGATTCTTATTACCTCAGCAGCTGAAGTAGATTGCTCAGCTTCTCTCAACCTGACAAGCAGTTCTCCAGCAGCATGAACAGCTTCTGCAGTGTCCCTTAGTTGAATTTTAAGCCTCGTGTTCTCCTTTTTGAGAAGCTCTCTCTCCCTCTCCCTCTCTACCCTCAAAGCAGAGAGCTCTGCTGCCAGGGATTTTGCAAAACGAGAGCCCTTGCCTTTGGCTCCTGCCTTGGCAGCTGCCCTCTTCACCTCCGCAATTCCTTCCATGATTGCGTGGTGTTTTGCGGCCAGGTCATTATACTTCTCTTGAAGTTCAGTATAGTGTTCGACCATTCTGGCATGACCGAGGACAGATCTCTGAAGAGCATCATCTAATTCCTCAGTGCAATTCTTCTCTAACCTAAGTTCCATCTCCAACTTCTCAGCGCGCTGGCGATTCATTTCAATAGCAACCCTTAATTCATCTGTTAAAGATATCCACTCACTTTCCATCTCTGTCCATCGCTGTCTTTCCCTCTCGATTTCTTCTTCATTATGTTGAGATCCTACACAACTCTTCCGCAGTTGAATGGATCGCAACAGCAGTGAAGACCTCAGTTTCTCAGTGGACTTGTCAGGACATGCATCTGCATAAAATTCCAATTTGCTCCTCAATGAATGGATTTCCTTAAGAAGTGCTTCCTTCTCATTCATATCAGAAGTGTTTTCTTCCTCCCCACGATGTCGCTCTTCTCGAACTTCCTTGATTTCATATTTTTCCTCATCCCGGTTGTTCCCCTCCTCTTCACATTTCAGGAGTAGCATATCTTTGCTGTCCTGTGAGTGCATCTCCTCTTTAGTCTGCTCATCATACGGAATAATTTCCTTTTTCAAAGCCTCGATGGAGTTTTGTTCCTTCTCAATTTTATATTGCTCTACCTGTAAGATTTAGAGTATCAACAATCTTAAAATCCTAATATAGCGAGTCTCATATCAGTACTGCACAAAGCAGGAGGTAAAGAAATGGTACCAGGCTACTGAGAAGCTCAATTTCAGCTGCTTGATCCTTGCAGATTTTCTCGAGCTCCTGGGCCCTCTTCACATCCGCAGACAACTCAATCTCTACTTCCTGGTTCAGAAAATCAGCACAAATTAGTAATAAGACAGACACATACAGAAGTCCTTTCCACCTTTGAAGGAATTGCAGACGTACCTTGGGTGTTCCAGCTTTTAGGTTTCTAGGGTTCCCTCCTCCATCTGCTGCCGCAATCCATGTCTTTAAGCTGTCCTGGACCTCATCACAATCAAGATTCGATCTTCTTCTTTGACAAGATGCACAAAGAAATAAGCCATATGGTCCATCTAAAGATTGGCTCTCCTCTGGTGGTGTCTGAGCTGAGGCATTGATCGTGTCCACTTCTGGACTAGGTTTCAAAGTCAAGTGTTCAAACGAGAAGGCAGTTGCAGATCTGTTTGCAGCTGAATTTCTCTCATGGCAGTCAATAATTTCTAAGCCTCTGTGAAGGCTCGCAGCTAGAGACTCGGCAGGTCCTGGAAATAGTTTGCTTGACTGCAAGGAGGATCTAAGGTGCTGACTTTGTCTGAGAGACTTTCCTGGCACATCTGGAAGGAATTTCTCACTTTCCACTATGTTCTTCTGGCTTGCGAGAAGGCTTGATGAAATAGCTATACTTCTCCTTAGAGATTTTCGAACTTTTGGAGATTCTGTCAATGTTGGATCTTCAAGAATTGGAGAGTGATGACATGAGCTGATTGAGATGCTAGTTCTGAGTGTACGCTCTGCAGAACTCAAGTTGTCACGACTGCAGCTGATAAAGTTTTCTGCTGATGCAATACTGTCCTCTGGAGCATGTCCATACTGAGATCGTCTCGAAATAATTTCTTCTGATTCAAATTCTTCTGGACAATTAGTGTATTCTTCACTTAAATCTGTCTGGCAACATTCGTCTATAGAAGAACTAGGGGTAGAGTTTCCTTTCTGAGATGAATCTTTTGGCTTAGTTTCACATGTCTGCAACTTGTCTAGCTCTTTACATAGTTCCCTTACATCATTCTCGTCAACATTTATGTCATCCTCTTTTTCACAGTCAATCCGGGGAAGTATCAGAGACCGGTTAAGGCTCACCCTCAGTTGATTTAGGCTTTCACGTGCATTCTGCCCATGGAAGTATCTCTGCTTGCTTGCCATTGAGTTATGTGTATGGGACTTCGCTCTTATAAGTTCTTCCTGTCAGCAACAAATAGTCAAACCATAAAACTTCAGTTTATTTCAGAGAGAAATCAGAAAAGAAATGCCTATAGGAATTTGTTTACCATACCTTCAGTTGACGAATTTGATCGCTCAAATCGTTCACATCATCCTCTGAAATTTCATTTATCACTGGCTCATTTTTTATACATTTCACTCGTTGTCCCAATCTGAGGGTGCTGAGCATTTGACTCTCGCTTCTGCATTACAAGCAGATTCATGGCTTCAGAAACCCTCTATGACTACTAACATTCCTCCAGGATTATTCATGAGGAAAAATGTTCGAAGACAGCAAATTTTGGGTTACCTTATGTCTGGAGATATGGCACATATAACTGTGAGTTTAGAATTGCCACCAAAGGATTCTCGCAACAAATGTGTTAAGCACGAAGCTTTATACGGAACACCCTTGTCTCCCCCATGGCTTCTCTTGGCTAAACTATCGACCAAATATCTACATCAATGGAATGTGCATAAGAATAAGCTAGCCAAATAGATGCCAATGTTGTGAATAAACAGGAAAGAGCTAGTTCCCTTATTGCTTGCAAGCAATAAGGACAACTTCCATTAGTTCTGCTTCTGCCCAAATGAGGTTCCAGCATCATACCCGAGCTGAGATAGGGATTTCTTCACATTTCTGGCTTCTCTCACGAATTGTCTACCAGCATCATCAAGTTTATTTCTATCTGACCCAGCAAGATCAACAAAACTAATTCTGCTTGATCTTGAACTACTGAAACACTTGGATGATGATTCCTGCAACAGTTTTCAACAAAAAGGTATGACCTAGTCATGTAACTTGTGGGAAGATGGTAATTAATGAGCTCAGATGCATGTAAAGTCCTGGGATTCTGATAACATGTATTGCCACATGTAACAATAAACATTTGTAGAGCACCTAGAATGTTGGGCTCTAGTATATCATCCATTGCAAGATAATTGCTAGGAAGACTGATTCTGATAAATATCTCTTTAGCACTAAGAAGCAACATAACTCATGCCCTCATCAGATACAAAATTCAGCTGCTGGCAATTAGCAATGGCAGGGAAGTTTACAGACATAGCTACCTTGCACCAAGACTCGATAATGCAAGTTAACACAATGTGGGACCTGGAGCTCTTGGAGTTCATGCTTGTCGCTCCCACTTTTCTGTTCGAAAGACCCTGTACGAAACATGATGGAAATGTAAAGTTAATAAACAAGAATGTTCTTTCAAAAGAGTCCTAAAATAGCCTTCTTGAGAGCATAGGCCATGCTATTACCTTAATCAAGATTTGCGTTATTTCCTCATAGCCCGTCACATATTCCTCAGTCAAATTCTCAACATATAGCCCATTCTTCAAGTCATCCTTTATCTGAAAATAGTAGCAAGCCCCAAAATACCACAACTTATAAGGACCAGGTATAAAAAGAAACGTTGAATACTGACAGAGAAACCTACACTTAGTATGGAAAAAAGTGATGCACCTTAAGGTTTCGCTGGGTTGGATCAAGTAAGTCCCCTATTTGTTCGTTGTATATCTGCATTTAAAAAAAAATACAGAACCTTTAGCTGGATATAGGTGAAGCAGAATATTGTAATTAATGCTCAAATAATCAGAAGGAGGCTACCTCCAGAAAAGAGCAGCGGCATTGAAAATTGACTAGTTTGCCTTCAGAGTGCTCTTGCTCCTGCATCAAGTCATGAAATCCTTTAGACAAGATCCATCAATAACTTTTAGTATAAACAATTATGGAAACGGAAGCTTAACATACCTTGTCAATCTCAGAAAATAACATCTGAAAAATGCGTGGAACAAGACCTTCGAGGCTTCTGGATGAGGGTTCTTCAACAATTGAACTGGGTGGTCCCCACATTGTGTATGTCTTTCCACTTCCACTCTAGTAAGAACTCGTTAGAGTTACACACTTCACAGGACAAAAAATGGGGTGTAATTTAAGAGAATTAATAGCTACTTTGAGTTATATAATATACAAATACCTGTCCATATGTTAATACAGAAGTATTGTATCCTGCAAGCGCGCTTTGTACTAAAGGAACGCCAACTGTCTGAAAGATATCCTCCTGTTTGAAACGAAAAACAGCTTAGAATGGACAACAATTGTTGGGCATTTAATTTCCAATCAGCAGAGTGGTAAAAACTTCGATCTTTCTCGATACTGGACAGGAACTATAAGCAGGACTATCTTCTTAGTTATCTGTCTCACCAATTTCTTTATCTCCGAATTAGAGAGATACCCAGATAAATGGAGGTGAAAATGTAATGGTACAAGCGCATTCGTAGAGAAAAATTGTGGAATCAGCAGCTAACCTGGCTTGAGCTTGCATCAAAGACTGAATCAAAAGTAAATTTGCGATCTCCAACCGTCAGTGAATCGGATGAAACTTTCTTAACAATCCGATCCCCTACTCTTTCGAATTCATTGGCAGGCCTAATTCTCACTGCGACCTGGTGAAATTAAAAATTTGCTAATAACAATCAGATATTAAGCACTCCATCAAGCTCAAAGACCGATTAATTTTACTTAAAGAACCTTCACTGGTGGGTCTGGATGTGACAATGCCCCAGATTTGTCTCCGGCTGTTGCTACCTCTTTCTGCAAGTGTACCATTTCAGTTGAAAAAAAGTTCAGCTCCAAGCGACGGCAGAATTCGAAGCGATCTAACATAACAGCAAAACAAACCTCGAACAAAAGTTGAGCTAAAAAATTCATTTGAAAGTGATGAAACACGACACAGGAATCTTAGTACGACCATCGGCACGGTTAAGCTCTACTATTCGGATAGAGCCAACATTAGTGACGGCAAAGCAAAGCTTCATGGACAAGACTAAGCAAGAGCACTTCAAACTGCTCGAAAGTCGAGAGCAAAGACTGCGAGAGATCACAACACGCGGCTAGAATCTGGACTCCAGTACCTTAGTCGACGGCCGGGGGTTGGACGGCGCTTCTGGACCGTCGGATCGGGCGATTTCACTCGGCTTCCCGAGCTTCGGAGAAGGCGCGGTGGTTTCGGAGTCCGAAACGTTGGGATCGAGCGGAGGCGTGTTTTCCGCGTCGGGTTTGGGGATTTTGGAGGTCCTGAGAGCTGTTTTGTGCTTGGTGGAGATGGATCTGGAGAGGAGGCTCCGTATGGAGGAGGCCGACAGGCTCCCCTTGGATCCATTCTCGGAGATCGCTGCGCTGCTGTTGCTGCTGGACTTCATTGCTGGAGAAGCAAAACGCCTCTGCTCGAGAGAGAGAGAGAGAGAGAGAGAGGGAGAGGGAGAGAGATTGCAATTCAAAATGCTAGAAAGAAAGGGAGGATGCAGAGCGAACACGGCGAAGGGTTTCCGTTGTAGAGGCTCCTAAGATTAGAAATTATGACCGTTGGAGAGTTTGATTTCAATTCGGCGAAGTTACATCAATGTCCATGACTTCCGCGAAGAATTACGATTTTGTCCAAAGTTTGAAACGTTGTGCAAGAAATTTTTGGCTCTCTGTGCTATGTTTAGATAATGGCGGAAAATCGCCGGAATGAAAATTTGGGAAAAAAATAATGAAATTTTGCTAAGGTATGGGTATTTTTCTTGACTTCTCCCTCTTCCAGGTAAAGCTAATTAAAATTTGAGAGTATAGTCTTTGCCGATCAAGTTTTTTGAGGAAAGGTTTAAATGTTGTTTTTTTGTGAATGGCTTTGGTCATCTGCTTGGAGAAGTCCATAACCTAAATTCATTTTCTCAAGCAGTGTTACATTGTATATTACACATGTCATGCCGCATCTCAATTGCCAAGACTTGGCTAAATTGATTGCAACACTTAGATACTAGTAAGGCTGTTTTTTTTTTTTTTTTCCCTTAGCTAAGTTGATTGAAATTCTTACACAACTTGCAAATTCTTCGCCCAACAATTACCCCAGCAAAAGAAAATTCAAAGAAAGATGAGAAAAAAAAATTTTCTAGAAAGAACTTAGGGTGCTATCTGTTTAAGTGAAAAAAAAATCGCAAATTAATTTTTAAACTTTCAAACGAATGATTTTTGCTAAAGATAATTATTCAAAATAAAATCATTTACGGTCAAAAAAAATATTCATGCTTAAAATTAGGGAAATAGATTCCATAGAACATATTTCTTAAAAGTAATTTTAATTCTTTATCATGATAAATTTTCCAAAATAAACATACCCTCAATGTTTATAAAAATTTGATTTTTTTGGGAAATTGTCTTGAGATGTGGAGTTTTTTTTTGGTCGGTTTAAGATGTGGATTGTGGAGTTCCCAATCAACAAAAGGTAGCCTAAACGTTATGACCTAGTATTACCGCAAACGCGAGTTCACTGGGTTGAAAATCGCTTTTGTGGAGAGCAACGCACCTATCGAGTTCACCGTGTTGAAAATCACTTGGATTGTTAAATCACTTGAATTTGTGACGCGCTCTTCCAATCCAAGCAAAAGCGGAAAATACCCACCTCTCCTCTCCACATTGCAAGGCTTCTAATTTGGTTCGAATGACGAAGGCCCACAGGCAAAAAGGCTAAAGTTGGCCCGATTCAAACTGAGTAATGCGTGATGTGATTACTTAATTCACAATTATTTCAGTAATAATTTCATTTGGATAAACAAGAGATGCGAGTACATAGCAGTTCGCATGAACCTGATACGACTTGAGAGTGTGACCTCGAGATTTGGTCGTTTGGATTTCTTTTATCGGATAAGATAAAGTCAAATAGGATTTATTATATTTTTATGCAACATTTGGTAGATACCTAATATAGACACTCAAATCAAATCTCAATCTTTTTGCTTGATTACAATCTTTTTAAGTCTCAATCACAATCTTCTCCCTCCTCACATTCTTTCCAAAATTATCACTTTCTTCACATTTTTTCCAAAATTATCACTTTCTTCACATTTTTTCCAAAATTATTTTTTTTATATAAACGGCATATCACTTTCTTCGCATGCTATTCCTTAATTTATTTTCATTTTATTTTTCCTCTTTTTTATATTATTTTCTTTATTATTTATTTTTTCCCCTTTCATCTTTATTTAATAAAATTTTATCAAATAGATCTTGTGAATTTTATTATAAGATATAATTAAAATTGAATATATAAATTAAAATAGGATTAATTAAAAATGAATTTTTTTATTTTTAATTTCTTATCTTTTTTATCTTTTATTAATTTAATAAGTTTGTTATTCTAAATTTCCAAAGCTAGGTTGTTAGTGTTTCTCAACAAGGCAAACATCATCAAGGTCACCAACTGGTTGCAAGCCTTAGACCCTAGGTCTAGAGTATCGGACCATAGACTAGATGGAGAGAGTGTGAGACAAAGGGGACGATGGCTAGTCGATGCTTCAACATTGAACCATGATAGAGTTTATAGGTAGGTCATTGATTGTGGAGTCCATGGCATGATAAAATTGCCATTGATGGCTGCTCTCTCTCCTCCATCTATGAATCTCAGCGATTTCAGTTTTTTTTTTTTTTGGTCAGTCCCAGCGATTTCAGTTAGCAAAAGCCAAAAAAGGCATTCTTTTCTCGTGTTTTGATTTTCTTTTTCCTTTTATATTCCTTACCTGATCTAGATTATATTTGGGCTATATTTGAATATTTTTCCAGAATTCAACTCACCCAAATGTCGGATACGATAAATATTATATCATAACTAGAGTCGCATCCAATCTACCAAATGTGGCCAAAGTTCTGCATGGAAAGTGAGATTACCAAGGCTCTAGCTGACGTGTATCCAATTGTTTTCAAGATGCTTAAAATACATCGCTTTCCCGTATCATTCACGATAAAATATTTTAAAAATCGATTTTTTTTTTTTTTTTTTTCAATAAGAGTCTCCTAGAAAGAATCTAGTTTTCGAAATGGCAGACAACCATAATCACGCGTGCAACTATTTCCCAATAAAGACGCTGCGTCTTCCGCCTTCATCGACTTCTGCGTCTTTTCTCCCATCTCCTTCCCCAACGCGCTATTCAGTTTGCCTCTCCATCAATCGAAAGAAAGTTAAATAAATATTTATTTAACATCTTTCCTAATTTTCTCCTTTTTTAATTAATTTTTTAGTTGGGGCCTCTTTCGTAGCTCTTAATAATTCCAAACGGCCGTTTCGTCCGAGCCTCCGGCTTTATCCGTTCCTTCAACTTCACGTTGACTTGTCTTCGAATGATGCAATCTCGAACCACCTCCAAAGGCGGCTAAGCTAGCTGTATATTACCAAGAAGCAACCGAGAGAGTTGAACTTGAATCCATCTTCGATTGAACGGCATGCCCCGGCTATTGGGTTCTTGAAATTGCAAGGAACGTGTGCATAAACAGCAACTAAAACGAGTTGCCAACTTGCCACCATTGAGAAGCGACTCGAGCTGAAAATAATTCGTTGACTTTTTTCTCGTCTCTTTGGTCATATTTAGAAACATTCAACTCAAATTCTTTTCGCCTCTATAAAAAGCACTCCCTCCATTCTTCACTCGCTCGGTTTTTTCCCGAGTTACTTCTGCACAAAATGAAAAGAAAAGGGCCAGACGACCTAAAAACAACATTGGAATAACTAATCCGAAACCAAGCGGCTAAACAAGCCCCGCAAAGGAAATTGAAGTAACTTCATCTATGCACTCGATTGACTAGTTATGTACAATTTGGCTTTCGAACATTTAGTTCTCATCATTGTCGGAGTCGATCCCATCAAAGAAAGGATCACTGAGTAGCTCAGAAGCCGAAGGCCGGACCCTCGGCTGCCCCAAACACTTCTCGATGAAGGCCCTCACTTCAGGGTCCCTCACTTTGCTCAGAGCCTGCGGCCTCACCCCGGAGATCACCTTCTTGTATATCTTGGGCACGCTGTCGCACTCGCCGTACGGGATCTCCACCGTCACCATCTCGAGCAGGCACATCCCGAATGAGTACACATCGACCGACTCGGTGTAGTCTTCCTCGAAGAGCTCCGGCGCCATGAACTCTGGCGTCCCGATGACCGAATGCGCCGCGTGGTTCTCGCCCACGATTGCCGCCAAGCCCAAATCACCAATCTTGACCTGAATTCAAACGGGGCGCACCAACCACAATTCAAGGAAAAGTTAGGGTTTCCACTGGTTGTTGAGTGGGAAAAGGGGAAGTTGAATCAACATCATGGTCTGGTAATGAATAGGATCCTCCAACATTTCGGGTGGGCACGCGCGAGGTTCGGAAGCATCAATTTTTTACAACTAGGCTCCAGCTAAGATTTTCATTACTTTCTTAGAAAGCATTGGATATAAAGTGTCGCCATTGGTGATTATTCTCTATTGCTTTAAATGCTCAGACTTTTCTCTTTTCCATCTGACCCCACCCCCACCAAACAAACAAGAATTTTGGAGCAATTAACGTGCGAATTCGAGGTAAGATTGCGAAGCTGTACCTGACCGACGTTCCCGTTGACGAAGACGTTGCTGCAATTCAGATCTCTGTGGATGATGCAGGGATCGTGAGTGTGCAGATACTCCAAGCCCTTCAAGATCTGCTTGGACCACTTCTTCAGCGCCTTAACCGAGACGTGCCGGTGCTTCTTCCGGTACTCCCTCAGGTTCCCCGACGTGCACACCTCGGTGATGAAGTTGAGCTTGCCGTGCTCGTCGTCGCGCCACACGTTGTGGAGGGCTATGATGTTCCTGTTCTTGAGGGTCCGCAGGAGCCGGACCTCCGAGTAGAGCCGGTCGATCATCTCCGGGTAGTCTTCGAAGTTCCTCAGCTTGACCTGGTTCCAGGCCACTTCGATGCCTTCCTCTTGGTCGAAGGCCCGGTACACCTTCTTCACCGCGCCGGACCCGAGGAGCTCGGGGTACCGGCCGTAGCGCCCGGTCGGGTCCACCTCCACGAAGGGCTCCGAGTCCTTGTCGGACTGGTCGAGGGTCACGCTCGGCATCTTCAATTGAACCAAGTGCGCATGCAATTAGCATCGCTTGAAATACACACTCCGCGATTTCGACGAAAAAACAGATGACTCGAACTTTCCACACATACTTTCTGGAGACAAAACCACACAATTCAAACACAAAGTCACATTTAAATCGCCCTATTTCATCGAGATCATTGAAACCCAAAAGAATTTCAGTAGTGGGTGTAGTCACAGAGATCAACATTCAATTCGTAACGATAGTTTCAACGAAATTGTCAGCGATCATCGCACAACACAAGCTTGAACTGTATTTCTCCATGCAAAAAGGCGAAACAGGAAAAACTGCAACTCCATCGAGAGCCAGAAAGTAAAAGAAAACGTCACGAGAACATCTCAAAAATCAGACCTCGAATTCTTCTCGCCTTTCCGAACGAATCCCACCGACAGGAGAGAAGAAAAACAAGAGGAAAAACACAATACGCGACACTTTCAGACTCCCGTCAACCATCGAAATCAACGGAAGAGAGACAAAAAACACAAGATACTCACATGACGATATACTCCTGAGAGAGCCAAAAGCTGGTTTCCGAGCGCCGCCGCGATCGGCCGGAGCCCGCGCCTTCCGATCTCTGAACTGACGGAGGAGAGAAGGCGCTCCGAAAGCAGTGCAAAACGAGAGCTGCAGTGCTCGAAATCTTGGTCAAAGGCTTGAGGACCGCGTGTCACGGGTGTATAAATACAGAGGAGGGAGGGAATTTGACCTAGGGTTGGATTTATTTCCGTATTTGCCTTTTCTTTTCTTTTCAATTTTTGATGTTGGTGATTTCGTTTTTGGGCAAAAATAAGCGCGGAAAAAGATCATGATCAGCGCAGGGATTTGAGCTGATTTCTTAATATTTTATTTTATTAGCGAACCGTAATTTCGACATTCATCGCCTTCCCTAAAACTGCCGTCCGAGTAAATCTTGGTAAATATTTGTCCATAGTGGGGGAATCTTTCTTTTTATTTTTTTTCTATAAAACAGTGGGAATCTTTAATTGAGGATAGAATTGATAATAATGTTGCAAGACAAGCGTTGGGTCGATTTCCCTGTATGTTCCACGTCTGGACGAAATTTCCAGGATTCTTCGTGTGATGTACCCGACGCGTAGAGCCGCGATCTCGACCGTCCACAGTGGAGATCGGGCCGTCCCGGCGAAGATGGACGGCGGCGATGCGTGCGGGATATATCATATTGCTGATTTCTGTTGGGTAGTGTCCCAATGCAAGGTAGTTACGCGAGTTACGAGAGACAACTTTGTGAAAAAGGATATATATGGTACGAAAGTCAAATTAGTTTGCGTCAGCTAAGTCAAATTTATTTGAATTGTTAGTTACTATTGCAAAACTTATCCTTACGCTCACGTGGGTAAAACGTTAGTTAAATAGCTTTCGATTGCTTTATATATTCTAAAAAACTCAATCCCATGCAGGTTGATATGGCTCGCGTTCGACGCTTATTTAGTATTATAAAAAATTATGTCATTTTAGGGTTGAAAGGCTCAATCGGTTGATAACGGCACCAAGCTCAATTGTATTGATGAGGTTGATTAAGTTTTCAGTTAACCTTGAGCCACAATCTCCTAAAAGTCTAATTAATGTTGTTTGACTTTTTAAGACGGCTCTTCCAATCAAATGTTAGCTTACCCATATAAATTAACTTGTTTTAGAGATTTGAGTTTGGCTCGAATAAGATATTCTCTAATCTTGATTTGAAAGTGAAGAGGAGAAATTGTCAAGTCTGATTAGTGATTAATCCACAGATGCTGTGAATTGTATCTTTCTTTTGCGGGCCATTTTAATCTAAATTAATAGCCTAATCTTATTAGAGATCCTCATTTTAGTTACTCGAATTCTCCTAGTAATGTTTTGAAGCATTCTCGTATTCCGCTTCATCTCTATCGAGATGATTCTAATCTTCTAAATAAAGAAAAAAACATAACTTTTCCTGGTTTTGGTAGATTTCTAGTGTGTTACAGGGAATATGATAAAATAGAATTACTAATTAGTTGATTTCCCAATAACTTGTTGATAATTTACTAGACTTTCTTTTACCGATAATTTTTTTTTTTTTTTTACACTTACTAACCATTATTAGTATTTACCGGCACACGAAAAAGTTCATATTCTTTTGTGCGAAACAATAGAATTTTGGTTTTTATCAAATATGTTTTTCAAATTGAAATCCTAACATGATAGTTAGACGACTCTCGTTGATCTTTCTATGTGGCATATTGCCACATTAGTGATTTCAATGAAAATTGATTAGAATGATTACACTAAAATTTCGTATAAAAGTTTAAACTTAAATTGACAAATTTTTATGACTAAATTGATATCCATATAATAAGTAGTTGGTAGACTTCCCTTAAGAAAATGATACTTGCCCCCATTTAACTTAATTGAAGAAAATTCTATTCCAAGCAAGAAAAATCATAGCCACGTTTGGCAGATTTCCAAGTACTCAAATTTTGATAATTATGTTACGACATCCGTAATTAACTTTTGGCTCGTTTTACATCGACAACAAGTGGACTGTACCTCTATCTTTCATTGACAACAAGTGGATTGCATAGTTCAATGAAGGGTTAATTTAGAGCCCTTTTTCTTATCATATAGTCCTTCATTTCATCGATAGGGCAAAAGGCTAAGTGCAAGCCAAGAGCCATTAGAAACGACCAGTACGCTAATGAACAGAGGCTAAAGAACAATCGCAGCACTACAGTGACAAGAACAAGCTAAATCGGAATGCCGATAATACTAGAGAGGACATGCCAATTGGCACGGAGCTGCAAAGTTACAGGGGACTCGATGGCACTCGATGCGATGCTTATAAGGGGAAACTTATGTTGGAAATTAATCCAAAGAATACACACTGTTTGTTGTAATCAGAACATCAATGTAAAGAAGATGATAATAGCTATATAATATTCTTCTTTTTATGTAAACTTACAACTCTTGGAGAAGAAGAAAATAAGATATAACATAAAATTGTAGGTGATGTACGAATATCCGAATCTCCTTAAGGCGATTAGTTTCCTGCCAAAGGTGCTCCGCAGATTCACGAACTATGCCTCTCAAGATACAACACATTGAACCTGTTTGAATTAGCACTATGCAAACGGGACTTAGTCGAACCGTTCAATTGAACCAACACATTCAGAAAAATCAGAGGAGTAAAAAAGTATATCAAAGTCTTTTTGGAATGGAGTCAGAAAAACCAAAACCGAAAGACTGTAATGAAGCCCTATGCCCCCATCTATTTATAGAGATTTTTGGTTCATGTACAGAAGAGATACGTGAATTAAATAGACGCATGTATCCACGAAGTTCATGAATAAAGAGATACGTGAATCCAAGAGATTCATAAATCCAAAGACACATGAATTAAAGAGATTCGTGAACTCAATAAATACATGAACTAAAAGATACATGAATCTAGGAAATTCATGAATCCAAAAAGAGATATGTGAACAAAAAAGACATATCTTAATTTATTGGCTATCGTTGATCCATTGACCATAATTATAACAATCCCCCCCATTAATGGATCAACAAAACATTTTTGATTTGAAGGAATCTGAGCATATCTGTTGAAATACACTGCATCAAGATAGATAGCTTTCTCCTTGAACCTTCTTTAGTGAAAGCCTATTGGACTTACTTAACTAGTCGATGGACTAAGCCTTGAATCGCCAGTTGTTTGTGTAAGCCCAGAAAATAAACCTGACACAGAGTATTTCCAATTCAAGATTGATTCTCGGTTGTGTTCGTTCTTTCGGCCCTGAACCTCTCGGGATTCATGCGTGCTTTAGAAAATCTAGCCTTTAAAGATTTTCATAGATATCGGCCAGCTCCATGCATATAAGTGCATTCCTATTAAAAATATCCGACCATATCTTACTTAGATGTTATATTCTAAGTTATATGAATCATTAAACGCATAGCGTACCCTTAATAACGCTGTAAGAAAGCACTGTTGCATCATAGGAATGTGAGACAATGCTTACACTAGAGTTTCCAAAATTTGCGTTGTTCTATTGAACCTAGACCATGGGATCTCCAATTGCATAGGTTAGGTTTCCACCCTGGAATCTCTTTATTGGGTTAAGGCTCTTAAACCCATTCCCCTCGATGCGCAATTTATCTGCTCTTTTGACAAACCTTTTGTCAGCGGATCCGCAATATTATCCTTTGACTTTACAAAGTCTAAAGAAATGATTTCATTTGAGAGCAATTGCCTTACGGTATTATGTCTACGACGAATATGTCTAGACTTACCATTATAAATCACATTATGCGCCCTTGCAATTGCCACTTGATTGTCACAGTGTATGCAAATTGCAGGCATAGGTTTTGGCCATATTGGAACATCTTCTAAAAAATGTCGAAGCCATTCTGCTTCTTCAGCAGCTTTATCCAAAGTAACAAACTCTGATTACATGGTAGAGCGTGTTATTAGAGTTTGTTTAGAGGATTTCCATGACACTGCACCACCTCCTAGCGTGAAACACATATCCGCTAGTCGATTTCGATTCATCAGAATTTGAAATCAAGTTGGCATCACAATAACCTTCCAAAACAGCTGGATATTTGCCAAGTTGTAAAATATAGTCTTTTGTCTTTCTCAAATATCCTAATACTCTCATCAAAGCATTCCAGTGCTCGTGACCTGGGTTACTGGTATATCTACTCAGTTTGCTTACTGAGTATGCAATATTAGGTCTAGTGCAATTCATGATATACATGATGCTGCTGATTACTTGAGAGTATTCCAGTTGTCTAATACTATTTCCAGTATTCTTTCTTAAAGTTAAGTGTGGAAGAAAATGATTGTTTGCATCTCTAATGCCGAATCCTTTAAATCTCTCAAATGCCTTTTCAATGTAATGAGATTGTGTTAAACCTAAGCCATCAGAATTCCTTAGAATTGTGATGCCGAGTATAACATCTACTACACCTAAATCTTTCATCTCAAAGTTCTTCTTGAGAATGTTCTTGGTGATTTTGATGACCTCAGTGTTATCTCCAAAAATTAATAAGTCATCAACATATAGACAAATAAGTACATATCCAACTGTTGTGGATTTAGTGTACACACATTTGTCACACTCATTGATTCTATACCCATTTTGAATCATTACCCGGTCAAATTTCTCATAACATTGCTCAGGAGCTTGTTTAAGTCCATACAATGATTTGACAAGTTTACACACTTTGTGTTCTTGTCCTTTAACCTTGAACTCTTCAGGTTGTTCCATATAAATCTCCTTATCGAGATCACCATTTAAGAATGCAGTTTTCACATCCATTTGATGTATCTGCAAATTGTATAGCGAAGCTATAGCAATCAACATCTTTACAGATGTTATTCTTGTGACAAGTGAATAAGTATCAAAGTAGTCAAGACCCTCCTTTTGTCTAAACCCTTTGGCTACAAGCCGAGCTTTGTACACCTAATTGGTTTATTTCTAGGTGGAAGATCAACCAATTCCCGAGTATGGTTACGTAGGATAGAATGGATTTCATTGTCAATAGCTTCTTTCTAGAAAAGAGCATCTGGAGATGACATTGCCTTTTTGTATGTTTGAGGCTCACATTCTAACATGTATGTTAGAAAATCAGGTCCGAAAGATTTTTCAAATTCGAGACCTTTTACTCCTTTGAAGTTCGGCTTCTTTGGTCACATTTTCATCATTCTCAGATTTCGATTCTCTAAGCCTTTTCTAAGAAAGTTCTCATTGATTTCTTTTTGCAGGATATATATCCTCAAAAAATTCAACATCCCTTGATTCTAGGATTGTATTGACATGAATTTTCGCATATTCAGATTTGTGAACCAAAAATCTATATGCGCTAGTGTTTTGAGCATAACCGATGAATATGCAATCCACCGTTTTAGGTCCCAACCGAGTTTATTTCGGAGGAGGAATTGCCACCTTGGCCAAGCACCCCCACACTTTTAGAAAATTGTAGGATGGCAACTTTCCATTCCATAACTCGTATGGAGTTTTACCTGTCTTTTTGTGGGGTATTTTATTAAAAATATAATTTGCTGTTAAAACCGCCTCCCCCCACAAGTTCTGAGGTAAACCTGAACTTAAAAGCATGGCGTTAGCCATCTCCTTTAATGTCATGTTCAATCGTTCAGCAACTCCGTTTTGTTGTGGAGTATAAGGTGCAAGTCGTTTGGAGAATTATTCCAAAACAAGCACAAAACTCTTTGAAATTGATTGAACTATATTCTCATCCTCTATCAGACCTAAACACTTTGATTCATTTATCAAGTTGGTTTTCAACTTTATTTTTATACTTGACAAACATGCTCATAGTCTCATCTTTGCTAGTTAGTAAATAAACATAGCAAAATCTAGTACAATCATCCACAAATGTGATGAAGTACTTATTTCCACCTCTACTTTCTACAAACTTTAAATCACATAGATCACTATGGTTTAATTGTAGAGGTTCACTAGTTCTTTCAATGGATTTGAAATGTTTCTTGGCAAACTTGGCCTCAACACAAGTCTCACACTTGTAACGGGCATCCAACTCAAATCTTGGAATTAACCCCAAGTTTGCTATTTTCTTCATTGTACCATAATTTACATGTCCTAATCAACCATGCCATAGATAAGGAGACACAACAATGTAAACTGAAGACTTTTCTTTATTAATAGTCTTTAGGTACACATACTTTGAGTTTACATCAATGACAGCCACATTGGCCTTAAACAGGTCATTACACAAGTACCATTTCCCCACATACATCTCTCCTTTCGAGAGTACAAATTTGTCGGATTCAAATACAACTTTGAAACCCTTCTTGACAAGTATGGGGCCAGAAATTAGGTTTTTCCGAATCTCTGATACATGCAGCACATTTAGCAAGGCGACCTCCTTGCCAGATGTAAACTTCAGGATCACCTTTCCTCTTCCGGCAATCTTTGCTAATGCAGAGTTAGCCATATAAAGCTTCTCGTCTTCTTCAGCCTTCTCATAAGATGAGAACATATGTTTATCTGCACATATGTGATTTGTGGCACCTGTGTCTAGCCACCAGCCATTAGTGTTCGGCACCAGATATGCTTCAGACATCACCACAGCAGACAGTCTCTCAATATTGTCATGTTCTGTCAAATTTAGTTGCTGGGCTGCACCATCGTTCTTGCCCTTTTTCGGGCGCTTCTTGCAATCCTTAGCACGATGGCCAGGCTTGTTGCATATAAAACATGTCCCTTAGAATTTCTGGAACTGTTCCTTCTGTTTGCCTTTTCCTTGAAAAGACATATTCCTTTTTCTATCTTGCTTGGATTTGGAAGATTCCACAACGTTGGCCTTTGGCTCAGAAGAAGGGTTCGCACTCCTTCTATTGTCCTCCTCGATTCTGAGGCGCAGAATAAGATCTTCAAGGCTCATCTCCTTCCGTTTGTGCTTCAAATAATTTTTGAAGTCTGACCAGCCCGGAGGTAGTTTCTCAATCATAACCGCCACTTGGAATGATTCACTAAGTATCATTCTCTCAGCAGAGATGTCACTCATAATTAATTGTAATTCTTGGATCTGACTCATGATAGATTTAGAATCCACCATTTTGTAGTCCAAGAATTTGGCAACCACAAATTTCTTGATGCCAGCGTCATCAGTCTTATATTTCTTCTCTAAGGACTCCCATAACTGTTTAGCATATTCAATATTACAATAAACATTATATAGAGAATTCACTAAACAGTTAAGTATATAATTTCAGCATAAGAAGTCTCCATGCTTCCAAGCCTCCAACGCACCGAGCGTCGTGACATCTTGCTCATTTGGATTAATTATCGGGCACACCTCCGATAAATATTTCGTCAGATTGAGCATGGTCAAATAGAAGAACATCTTCGGCCGCCACTGTTTAAAGCCCACTCCGGTGAATTTCTCCAGTTTCTCATTAGCTGTAACTGGAGGTGTTGCCATCATAGTAGGCAAGGTTCGTTGAACCATCCCTCCAAAAACAGAGCCAAAAGCCATTTGGCCTATATTGTTCTAAAAAACAGTCCCAAACATACCAGTCGTATGACTTGTATCCGTACCACCAAAATTGGTGTTAGCCCAAGGGCCCATAGCATTGGCTACTACAAATTCAGACCCTGAGGGTTGAACATCTTCCATAGCAACGGTCGAATAGACCATAGAAACGTCTCCTGAAACATTCGGGACATTGAATGGCACTTGATTATTTTAAGCCATCTTAATAATCTGACAAGAACAACAAACAGTGAGTGAGATAATCGTCTTAAGATTGCTGGAAATTAATCCAAAGAATACACACTATTTGTTTTAATCAGAATATCAATGTAAAGAAGATGATGACAGTTATATAGTATTCTTCTTTTTATGTAAACTTACAACTCTTGGAGAAGAAGAAAATAAGATATAACATAAAATTGGAGGTGAGGTACGAATATCTGAATCTCCTTAAGGCGATTAATTCCTGCCAAAGGTGCTCCGTAGATTCACGAACTATGCCTCTCAAGATACAACACATCGAACCTATTTGGATTAGCACTATACAAACAGGATTCAGTCGAACCATTCAATTGAACCAGCACACTCAGAAAAATCAAAGGAGTAGAAAAGTATATCAAAGTCTTTTTGGAATTGAGTCAGAAAAACCAAAACCGAAAGACCGTAATGAAGCCCTATGTTCCCATCTATTTATAGAGATTTTTGGTTCATGTACAGAAGAAATACATGAATTAAATAGACGCATGTATCCACGAAGTTCATGAATAAAGAGATACGTAAATCCAAGAGATTCATGGATCCAAAAACACATGAATTCAAGAGACTCGTGAACTCAATAAATATATGAAATAAAAGATACATGAATCTAGGAAATTCATGAATCAAAAAAGAGATACATGAACAGAAAAGACGTATCTTAATTTATTGACTACCGTTGATCCATTAACCATAATTATAACAAACTTAAACCCATTTCGGCACTTGATCAACAGGAGGAAGCGATTGACCATCATGGCCCGTAGCATTCCTAGCCTTCCATGGAAGGTAGGTACATTTGCATTCCAAGATGGCCTCAGCAATATGATCCTATGAAGCTCAAAAGTCCAATCTCCAGGAGTCATATTAATCGAGTCCTGGAGCAAAACCCTTCTCCACAGCTGAGATGAGAAACTACAGCGGGATCAACTCATTGGCTTTTTTACATAAAGGACACAAGGAAGGAGACCACGTTCCGTGTCTTCCAACATAGGAAGCTTGTACAACGCTGCCATCCAAATAACCGAAGCAAATCCGGGAGCATTAGGTGCAAACCAGATAAGATTCTCCCATGAAACCTTAACGCCTGAATTCCTCACTAATTCCCGAGCAGCATCGGCAGTAGCAAGGAGACAATACTAAGGAAATGCGTGGAGTGATACGGGTCCATTCGGGAGAGCTCTGGGGGAATGACTTTGCGTTTAGACATAAGTTCATTTAGTAGAAGCTGCCGAGATAACTTGATCCTCCATGAGTATATGAAGAGTAATAGCCTGAAAAGGAGCAGCTAGAATTGATACTCTTGCCTCAGATCTAACAGCAGACCGTCTCCATCCATCTTTTGAAATAACCTCAGCAAACATCAACTTTGGCAGATACAGAGCAAGCAGAATCATACGGAACTCTACTTGGATAGACTTCCAAAAGAAATCATGCGGATGCCAATTGCCTTGAAAATTCGCTTCCGGTGCTAATTTAAAATTTCTATTGACGAGGCAAGGTAAAAATCATGCAGAAGAGCTGTACAGGGTGATCTTTTGATTAAGAAGAAGTCTGAGGAATATTAATATTGCAAAACAGTTCAAAGTAGACGAATTCTCTAGATATCCTTTTTGATAATTAAGGCATACAATATCACAAGTTTTCTACAAGTGTGCATCATAAATACTTGGGTCAAAAGGAGAACTTATTACACGAGCGCAGTACGTAGACTACATTAAATCTAGACCATTGAAAATGGTGGATTAATGTTGAATTCCACCTGATCTGATGATCCAAAATTAATATTTAATCTATATATTAGGTTTGTGGAATATTTGCTAAAGTTAAAGAGATTAACGTAACTTGCAGAGCATATTTCATATTCCACTGATTGTGGAAACCGTGATCCTTGAAGAGCTCGTCTAAATCATGTTAAAGGTGAGAAAAAGAAAAACTACGTAGATTTTAATTTTAGTTTTATTTGGTCCACTTTCGGTGTACGAAATAATATACATTTTGACACATAGAAGAACCAGTTATAAAACTAACTCCAAACACACATGTTGCTAATTTAATAATGAAAGTATTGGATTTTTTTATTATTCTGACGATGGACCGTATAAAATTTTTATTCTTTTTTTTTCCCTCGCATTTAGCTTTTTCCGGTTTTCTTAATTAAGCAACCTGTGGATATGAAAACTTGCCGACTTGCCTCTGACGAAGCAAAGCTCAGTTTCATCGAGTAAAATTATAGAAATTAAATCATGAATTTGTCGAAAGATCAAGTCCAACATCTCCTTCGGATAGTGGCCTATACTATTCTTATGAAATGGTCTTAGTCGTCGCCGTCGTCCTTTACACGGTTCGAATTTTATCTGATCTTCTGCCGGGTCATGATCAAATTATAGTTTTACTCGGACAACTAATGCTTGATTTAGACCAAGTCGGGCAAGTCTTTTCTGACCCCCAACGTTAAATTTTTCGAATTCAAAAAGTCAGCGCACACCTTTCCCTAGTGTTCGTTAGTGGTGTCGAGAAGACGGAGGAATGACCAGCCAACTGCGACTTGGGAGCGGGAGACTCAGCTCAAGTGCAAACTACCTAGCGTAATTCTTAGTGCATTAAAGATTCTAAAATTAATTAAAAAATATAATTAATTTTTAAAATATTTCAATAAATGCAATCAAGTCTTAAAAATTATAAAATTATTTCATCAAATCCTTGTTAACTCCGCCCCACAAGTCAACGGAAAATGTTAATGTGTCAGTTCTTTTATTTATTTATTTCTTTTACATTGCATTTTTTATTATCTTCTTTTTCAAATTGTACTTAAGTTGGATTAAATAAATAAATAAGGAATTCTTTTTAACCAAGTATCAAAAAGAGGAGGAATAAGCCCTTGCCGGTGGCCACTGCCACAGCCCATCATCGGAAAGGGCCAGCAAAGGTATCCTGGGCCTCACTGGCCCCGAACAAGGGCTTAGTGGCCCCTAGTGAGGCCTTGATAGCCCAAATCTGAGGGAGGGCGCGAGTGGGCCAGGGTTCTCGGCCCCAAATCTAGGCTAGTCGGCCCTCACTAGGGGCCGTTGAGCCATCGCCTGAGGCCGGTGAGGGTTGCGAGGCTTCGGCAAGGGCCAAGCAACCTCCATCGGTCCTTTCCGGTGGTGGGCCACAGTGACAACCATCAACAAGGCCTCAGTTTGTGTGTGTGTGTGTGTTTTTTCTCTTTGAACTTTTTCACATCTTTCTATTGAATTTAGTTTATTTTTCATTTATTTTTTTAATAGTTTTGTAATATTTTTCTAACGTGGCACTTGGTGGATGCCACATCATCACCGAGTGTCTTAAGAAAGTAATAAAATAATTCACATTAGTATTTTTCGTTAGCTTAGTTGGACATAATTAACGGAATGATTTGATTGAATTTACTTGACAAGTTGTAAAACTTAATTGTACTTTTTTTAAACTTTAGATTCAATTGTACTTTCATGTTAAGTTTTAGGGCTTTCAGTGCACTCATCCCTACTTCTTATATCACGTTTGTATATACCAATAAAAACATTTAAATGCTGCACTCTGGTGAACGAGGTTTAGCAAAACCATAGAAGGAAAATTGGGCCTAGAGAAAACTTGGGTGAAGCTGCTTCATTGGGCTGCCTCGTACCTGGCCAACTTGGGTTCAATTTCTAAGGGAGATCCAGCGTGAGATTTCGTGGCCCACGAACTACATTCTTACTAAGCCCCGAAAATTCAGTGTTACTGCTCATGCATTATCCAAAGTTTAAAAACCTAAAACAAAACAAGAAAAAGGCGAAATTCAATGGCCAATTGCCGTTTGGTACTATAAAATTCTCATTTTCCTCTCCCATCGAGAATGACAAAGTTATAGAAAATACGTTTTCTGAGATCTAAGACCGCATTGCAAATGAGAACATGATTCTATATTTTTCCTTCCAAAATGTCGGGTTTATAAAATAAGAAGAATATGTTCGGACGAATTTTGATTCATTTAAAAACATTAGGTCGGCGGTGTTAATCAACAAAAACATGAACCTAGAGCAGTCTCTATAGGAGAGGTGACTGACTCGATCAAGGTTGGATTTTTGCCGTGCACTTTTTGATCGTTTTGCTGTTGCTTTTTCGTACCTCTTTGATTAGACCTCTGAGATTAAAGGGCCTCATCCCCTCGGTTGCTTCACAAAGTCAAAACTCAAGTGGAGCTAATCTTAATCTAATCATGGGTTCAACTGAAGCGGCTTAGAGTAAAGCAAATTGACGAAGCCTTGCTTAATTAAGGGGGGTGAAGTTAACAGGTCAGCTAACTCGTAGGCGCAAGTCGCATCTTCCTCCCCTCATGGCATAGTGCACACCTCATTTGATGCTTCCCTTTTTCGGCCATAGTAAGTGCATGGAACACCTCCCCTTTGATTTCGACTCTTCCACCACTTTTTGCGGCTGTGCCAGCGACAGCAAAGAAGACTTGTTTACTGGCTGTAAAAGTCCCGAAACGTAAAAGTGCTTTTTTTTTTTTTTTCCTGTTAAATTTCAAGATAACGAAATATATGATATGCGTAAGTTCACCCCTGTTGAAATGAGATGATCTCTAAGAATTTATAAATGTTTACGTAAGAAAAATTAAAATTTATAAATCAAAAGATTTGAATAATTGTCAAAAGCCATGAGTAAAAGTCTCTTCAAACGAGCTTTTATACATGCCTACATCGAACTAAGGGGTGCTTTTAGTAAAACTTCTCCTGACAATAAGCAATTCAAAAGATTATTTCGATTTCTATAAGACCTTTGAAAGTTATCTTATAACCAAATGCTTGGAATTCCAAAATCTTATGATGCTTTGATACAATTTGCCTAACATTCAAGATGCAAGAGGATTACACCTTTCGGTGCAACTTCTACCTAACGATCAACGATTCAAGAGTTTGCTTCAACTTTCATTAGGCTATTGAAAGTTAGCTGATAATTGTATCCTCAAGACTGCAAAACCTTATGATGCCTTTGATACAATTTGCCTAACATTCGCGATGCGAGAGGATTAATCCAAATTTTGTTAGGTTTCTGCAAGTTTTCGAATAATATTATTCTCATAACCAGAACACCTGTTTATTACTGTTTTCTTATATATTATTCCTCTTTTCTACTAAAGGCCATCGAATATTTGCATCCTTAAAATTGTTCATCGCCATGCGCACATGTGATCGTACCTCATGCTTTGATATCCTCGTTTAATAAGTCTGGTGGGTGAGAAAAAAAAATATTATCTAAATGTAGAATCTCATTGACAATTTATCAGGGAAAAGAAAAGGAAAATTGATGTGGATGGCCACGTGAGAGTGATATACCCAGATGACATGACATGGTCGCTGCATAAAATGGTTGCTCCATTATTCACCGCATAACTTGAAGTTCACTCATGGACTCGGCAATTTTAAAAAGTTGAAAAAAAAAAAAAAAGAAAGAAAGAAGAAGTCTATAGAGCATCTCTAGCATCAATCGACTGCACCAATAAGATATGGTCTTAGGCTGCAAGGGATTTTGCCCATTCAATTGCGAACTTGAGTTTAAGTCTTGTTAGAAGCACTCTCGAAATAAAATCTTAAATGCATCGAATTGATTTGGGAGGATTATGCCCTTATGATTATCCAAATAGGTATATCGATCAGGATATAAAAGCGGTCCTGAATATCGCACGACTGCAAAACCTCCTAAAAGGGGAATTGAATTATTTCCACATTACACGAGATCACCACTAATTTAGGTTGCATTAGCTCCTCTAAATAAGCTTGTTAAGCATGCTAATATCAAGAGTTTCCTCGATTAGCTGCTTAACCAGTGTGCCTATAGAATCGTTTCCAATTAAATGTCTTTAAATCGAAGTCAACCGCATTAAATTTATGTGCGTCCAGGACAAATCGATTGGTTAGGAGGTGGTGTTAATCGATAGAAACCTACGTATACCGTAGAAACGCTTGACCGAAAAAAGGTGAATCGGACATGCGAAAGGTAAAAAGGGAGGGCTGGGGGGGAAAAGGGAGATGATGAAATTCAGTTCCGATCGCCCCACCGGACGCCAACTAAAAAAAGTAAACCAACCTTTCCCTAAAACGACAGCCCAATCACCTTTGCAGATCCATTGTAACAGGTCAACCACGTCCCTCTCTCTCCCTCTCTCTCCCCGAGGAGCGTCGTTTCCGACAAGCTCCGCACGCACGCATCGCCCACAAAAAGACCCGCCCCGAAATGACCGAAACGCCACTGCCTCCCCCCTCCCCTCCACGACGACGTGTCGCTGCTGCTAGCCTGCTAGTAGTGCTGCTTCTGCTCCCCTCCTCCTCCTGACTCCTCCGCGGCACCGATTCTCGACGAAGGAGATGGACACCCCCTCTTCTCTCGGCCCCCACGCCCCTCGCCGGAGCTCCGACGCCGCCGACGATCGGGGCCGGACCGGCTGCCTCCGCAATTCCGGCCCTCGGGACCCCGGCGGCCGCGGCGCCAGGTACAAGCTGATGTCCCCGGCGAAGCTCCCGATCTCCAGGTCGGCTTGCGTCGCGGTCCCTCCCGGGCTGAGCCCGACGTCGTTTCTCGAGTCTCCGGTTCTCCTTTCGAACATGAAGGTCCGCTTTTTCTTTGCTCCCGTCGCCACGCGTTGGGATTTTTCTTTCCTTCTTCTTCTTCGGTTGGCGAGGAAGTTTTAGTGGGAGGCGCGAGGATAGGAATGGGAAAATGCGACCCTCTAAGGTCGTAACTCGTAGAATATGTACTCCTTTTGGTTACTCGGGTGAGAAGTGGTGATGAATTTTGAATTGTGAAGTGTCCATACCCGGTATCGAGAGCTTAATTGTAGAGTACGAACAGCTTAATGGCTCGGTTCGGGACACGGTGGAAAGGCCTGGCTTTGTTCGTTTTTTACTCGAATGTTTCCGGTATCGAGGAAATGCGCTGGGTCCTGTTACATTTGAATTGTGTTCAAGCTCTTCAAAACTTCTACGTGAACTTGCTGTCGCAGAGGTCTAGATTTCTTTATTGAGTTATAGCTTCCCGGTGGTGGAGAATCTTTCGGGCTGAACCTTCCAGGCGGCACGATTTGCATGCTTAAATTTTAATCTGCATATGCTCTCGCTTTAAGAAAAGCTCGAGATTCTCGTCGCCGTACTTGTTTGTTTTCTTGTGTGCTTATTAATGAGGAATTATACATCTAATGCTCATGCTTAAATCTCTTCCGAGAAACGATTTTATATTATAGGTGGTCATGATGGAGCCACTAGATTCTGATGCCCGTGCTTGTACCATTTGGTGGTGGCTCTTTATGCCCTCGTTGAGTGTCCACTGGAATTTAATCTTGGAATATGGCCTCCGTGTTAAGCTTTTTGAACCTTTCCCTTTCAAAATGGCAGTGTTGTTTCTTCACATAATGAATCCTCCCATTCCTTGTCTCATTTTTTAACGGTGGGTTTTGTTCTTCTAGAAAGATATCCACTGTCTATGGGGAGCAAGGAATAATGTGACAATAAGTTTTGAGTTTTTTTAGTTCGTCAGAGATGCTGAAATGACGCGCAACCAGAAGGAGGATGGGTCCATTCAATGACGAATACCTGCTGTCGGCGAGAATAAACACATATTCCTCCGCATGACACAAAGATCCAATCAAGCAGAACCGAAATGTCCTTATAAGACCTTCGTTGAGTAGGAATGGCACCTCAGTAAGGAAGTACAGAGCTATTAGTTCGCAATCAATGAGCAAATTGTCGTGCATGGTCGATTACATTTAGTATATCTTACGGTTAGATACGCGCCTATACTTTTAAGTGTGCAGCATCATAGGAGTATGAACTTGTTGAGCATTGACGTTCCTGGGCGAACTTTCTCTCTTTTTATCTGATGCTTTTACCTTCTATATCCTTTCTGGCTATCTACAGTTACTAGTAAGGTAGCCTCTGAACACGTTTAATGTGCTCTGGCCCTTTCAGGTAGAGCCTTCGCCAACAACCGGTTCCTTTCCAGAGAGGCGAATGTTGCATGGTTCCATCAGCTCAACAACCAGTTTGACAAACAATCATCCCTGCCGTCCTGATAGATTTGGTGAAAAAGAATCGGGCATCTTTGAGTTCCAACCCTCACCAGGACCAAATCCGGTAATGTGCCAAACAAGAGGATTCTTATGACATGTGTACTGAGTACCGACTACGGAGTATTTCTTTCTTGAAGTGTTTCTTGAATTAGGCGAATTTTTGGCATTTGAAATTTCCTCCATACAATTTGACACTGTGTCGTTCATTTTTGGAATTGAACATTCACCCTGCCTTTGAGATTTGTTATCAATAGCTAATGGTCCAAAAAGTTGTGAAGATGTAATTATTGCATTGTACCCACAGAACCTGATGAGTTTTTGGTCCTTTGCATGTAGTGATTGTTCTGTCCTCTCTTACCTCTCAAGCTCAAGACGGTGATGCCATGTCTGTAGTCTGGATTCTCGCTAGCATGATTTCCTTGAAAAATAGTCAAAATTTCTCCTTCTTTTGCGCTAAAAACAGTTTCTTCTACTGTAGGATAACAGTTCATGTAACAGATACAAAGAAATACACTGTCATTATTGCTAGTGCACCTCTTCACAGCGATGCTTTGTCTAAGGTCATTCCTAAAGACCTCTTCCATTTCAGGATGACAGCACATTTAAAGCATAGGTTGAACCACACTGTCATTGTTTCTAGCCTCTTACATGTTAATGCTTTGTTTACTGGTCTTACTCAGTTTGTTAAGGGTTTGATTTTACTATGTGTGCTGTTATACGTGCCATATATATAGATGTGTGTGTGTGTGGGTGTGTGTAGTGAAGCTTTTTTGGCGAAGAATTCTATATGAGATTGTGGATATCCCTTCATGTCTATCTGATTTGGCTTGTTTACTTTTAAGGGTACTGCAGAAGTGAATCAGAAAAACAAAGAATCCATGCAAGTCCACAGCCACTCTCAGACTCAATCATTGGCATTGGTGCCTTTTGTCAAAAGTGAATTGGCAGTCCCATCTAGTGAGTTGAGTCTTTCCTCACCTGCTAAATTGGTTCCTTCTGTGGCTAATCCGCCTGATGAAGTTGATTCAGAGGAATCAAACCAGCAAGATCACCCAGGTACTGGCATGCAGGCAACACAATCTGATCATAAAGGAAATGTCATGACTGAGAGATTGTCTGATGATGGATACAACTGGCGGAAATATGGACAAAAACATGTGAAAGGAAGTGTGTTCCCACGTAGTTATTACAAATGTACACATCCTAACTGTGAAGTCAAAAAGCTTTTTGAACGCTCCCCTGATGGACATATAACTGAGATTATTTACAAAGGAACACATGATCATCCCAAGCCACTACCAAACCGGCGTGTCGCTGGGGGTATTATATTGCATATCCAAGGAGATAGATCTGCTGATGTCTCACCTTTAACTGGTGGTATGGTTTTTCTTTTGCATGGTTTCTTGGTCAACAAGCTGAAACGGAAATAATCTCACTTCTATTCTTTATCCTACAGAGACTTCATCAAATGTCTATTGCCAAACTTCCAACATCATTGAGCCAAAGAGTACTACACAGCTATATCTGGCAGCTGGGAAGGAGGATAGTGTTGAAGGCACCGCTTCCTTATCATATAGGATTCGTGATGAGGTTGATGAAGATGATCCTTTCTCAAAGAGAAGGTATTAGTTTTCTTGTTTTATTCTTCCTTTCCTTATCCTGAGTGGAAAGTAATATGTAACTGAAGCTTGCTCAACAGGAGGTTGGACATTGGAGGGTTAGATGTCACTCCCGTGATTAAACCTATACGAGAACCACGCGTTGTTGTCCAAACTCTTAGTGAGGTGGACATACTGGATGATGGATATCGATGGCGCAAATATGGTCAGAAGGTGGTGAGAGGCAATCCGAATCCACGGTATGTGATGGAACTGCTTGTCAGATGTTGATTAATGCATCTGTAGTTAGCATCTGCTCATCCAGATGACCCCATCATCATGGACACGATACCTGGAGCTCCGCATGCATACTTTTGATGGTAAAATTACATACTTATGGATGCAATGTGTGTCTGGATAAATTCCAAGTAGTTCATGGTTCATTGAATTTCGATTCGCAAACGTTGCTTTATACTACTTAATTATTTGCTTTGTTCCACTGTGAAAATGGTATCTTGAGTGTGAAAGGATGTGGAAGATTAGTACACTTTTGACAGTCACTCTTCTACCTCACATGGTTGATGGCTCCCAAATGATGGGAGCGAAGCTTGATTGAGATTCAAAATCCCTTTTGTTCGATGTTGTGCATTTGGGTTGAAATCCGGGCTGTGCGCATTTTTTGGCCGAAAGTCTTGGGCAGGTGCTAGACCCCACAATACCTTGAGGATATATTTCCACTGTCAAAGAAAACCGAATATGCGCATTCTAGTACTATTGTATCTTACATTCCTGCAAATAAACATTGACAGTCATAGCTACAGAAGAAGAAAATTTTTCCCTATTTATTTTTATTTGCTAGTTTATGAGGAAATGGTGATTAGTGTTATTGTCTTTACTGTTTCTTGATAAAAGAATCACGACACTTTGGTCCCTTTAGTACAATTATGTGTGGTTAATCACTCAAGATGGATCATACTGTTCATTTGCTGGCCTAATATCACCCTCTGGCCTACTGCAGGAGTTACTATAAGTGCACCAATGCTGGGTGTCCTGTTAGAAAACATGTGGAGAGAGCATCCAATGATCCCAAAGCTGTCATTACAACCTATGAAGGAAAGCACAACCATGATGTGCCTACCGCAAGAACAAGCAGTCATGACATGGCAGCACCCATTGTTCCAGCCGGACCTTCAAGAATTGGACCAGAAGAAAGGGAAACAATTAGCCTTGATCTCGGAGTTGGAATCAGCTCTGCTGCTGAAGCCAGGTCCCCCAACCTGCAGGGTTCGCGGCATACCATCCATCAGCAGCTGGTTCAAAACCAAATCCACTCGAACAATTCGAGTATAAAGGTTCTACGAGCAACCCCAGTTTCATCATATTATCGTGTTGAAAATTGTGGCGCCACCACTTATTGTAGTACAACAGAAGATTTGAGAGGAGGCCGAGGTTTGGATGTTTCACCTCGAAACCATTCTTATTCATATCAACAGACCGTGGGAAGAGTAATAACTGGGCCATATGCTTGTTCACCCCAAAACCAGTCTAAATAAGATTCTGTGGCTTTTGTTATATTACCACATAATTAAAGAGCTGTTCGTTTTATTAGCTGTCTGGTTTTTCTAGTTCGATTGTTCGAATTGCTTATATTTGAGTCACCGGGTTTATTCTGATTGAGTATTGAAGCCCAAGAAGCCAAACCAATATATGTTTACAGAATGTCGACTTGTCTAATATCTTTATATCAAATCCACACGTGGTGACGTTAGTACGAGTACTTTTGTCATTCAAAGAATCTAACTCCAATGTCTGGTGTGCACCAACCCTTGACGGGATGAATGTCTCAAATTCAAGACTTTGAGCTCCTATGTTTTACGTGCCCAAATTCTTACTGACCGTAACAGCAATAAGAAATGTTGGTAGAGTTTTCCATGATCACAAAGCCGCTGCTAATGAGTCATTGAAATCTGCCTGGTAAATCCAAAAGCACTCGTTACAGCAGGGCCTATTTTGAATATGGACATGGAAAGCAGATGGAAGACAAAATTGCAGGACGAGAACAGGTATAAAACCTGTCAGCTTCTGAAAATCTACTCTGCTGTTTCCTTCTCCTACTGGCTTGTAGTGAAGACATAACTACGTGTCTTTCTGGTGAATTGAATTCCTTTGTTGGATAACATCACTAAAAGCTTTAAATTCCCTGAAAATACGATCCAGGCATTCTTAGATTTTTCCCTTTTGTCTTGCCTTCGCCATGCAACTGCAGTTAGGCAAACCACCTACATTCGAGAATTTCCACCCTAGCAGAGTTGGCAAAAGTTACGTTTGTTTCTTTTATCACTGTACAGTCATTGGAATTGGAACAACGCCCTGACTGAGATAGCGATTCCAAACTGACTAGTAACCAGCAATGACAACACACTTCGAAAAAAAGAACTAGGCCTAGCAAGAAAATTGATGAACTACACATCAAGATTGTTTGAGGTCTTGTCCTTTTTCTCCAGTGTACTGTAACAAGTCTGAGTTCGAGCATTAGTCAACATACTAATCAGAATTTATTGTTCGGTTATTTAAGGGTCACAAGAGGATCATAGGTCGTCTTTATTCTGTATTGTCATGCCACCGTGCACACAACTGCAGGCTGAATCACAACTACAGACAGACAACTTTCTTTCTACTCAAGGGAGGGAGGGAGGGAGGGAGGGACGTGCAATGTCGGTTTCACTGTGGATGTAGGTCGACTGAGGTAATTTGGCAACCCAAGAAGCAAAAAGAACACAGCGACTCTGGTGACGTTACTAGGAACTCTTGCACCAAAAGGGAATGGTATCATGGTAAGTAGTGATTTTATTTTCTTAGCAAGGAATTTTTTCCTTTTTACCAATAGGTAAGAATGAAAATTTAGAAAAATAGCATACCCTTTAAGATCGGTACTTTCAGGTTTATGTATAGCTCTGAATCTATGCTTTTGATCCATAACCTTTAGAGCTTACGCATGGAGACCCATCAAGGTAGATACTACAGAAGATTATCCAAGCAGCGGTACCAAAAGCCACAAAGAAACACAGAAGATTCTCAGAGTCAAGAATCCAGAAGAAATTCTTTTAAGGTATGAGAAGCACAGAGAGATGGTCAAAGTTGCACCTTCATTGCATCATCAGAAGAACCTGAGAAACTTAGTAGATGGCAATGAACTCCAGCAGTTCTACGGCATGACCATGGCCTGTATCTGACCATGGCCTGTATCAATAGAAAGCAAAACTTGGTCAGCGAACTCTGCTACGAGCACAATTGCCGAGTCTGCAGGATTTTAGGTTTGCATTTTGACACAGAATACACCAGAAAACACGGGATTCGGCTGAGCAGAAGCAGCCCGGTATTGATTGAGATCATGAGCAGTGTTTCCAGCGTCAAGAAAGCAAAGGGAACCGTGGCTCGACAATAACTGGAAGTTTAGACAGAAACTTCGATGTTAAAGAAAAAGAAAATGATGCAATTAAGTATGTTAGACGGTTTAAGTTCAGACCTTCTCATTGTAAAGAATTTAGATGCTGTATTGCCATGCTTCGTGATAGTCTATGGCTAGTATGAAATCAGCTCCCATCATTAATTGCAACTTTTACTGCTCCGATCTCAACTTGAGTCGTCTCTCAGACTGCAAGATCTGAAAGAGGGGTCAAAAAGGGGAGAGCAAACCTTTTCAATTGCTTGATTAATGAAAGTCTCAGAGATCTTGTCGAGCACGTAAAAACTTTTCTAACAAAGACCCAGGCAGTTGTACCTGTTCCAGAATTCTACGTGATCTGAGGGTCCAGGAGACTCCATTAGGAGAGTTTAAATTTTAGGTCGGCAAGAACATCATTCAGGAAAAAAGGGAACCGCAAGAAGCAGAGCGAAGATTAAAAAGAGGAACAAGAACAAGCCTGATTTATTTCTAATATGTGATATTACACCTATAGCTGATCTCTTGAAGTACAGACAGAACAAAGAAAATATTGGAGAAATATGGAAAACTCGAGCATTCAAATGTGTCACCTCCATGCACAAGAAGCAACAAGAGGGCGGTTCATCCAGCCAAGGTACACAGCCCCGTCTCTCTCCTCTAGTGTATACTTGTCGCAGTAACTCGACAGCAAGCTCTTGATCGTAGCATTCACAAAGGAACTTAAAGGGTATGGACTAAAACCAGCCATGATGAACCGCATTCTCCACTTTCCAAGCAACTCATGACGCTCAACTCTCTCTATCCCCTCGCATGCAGTCAGGTTAACAATATCCCGAGCAAGGCAATGCTGCTCGACATTGACCCGCTCCTTGTGCTCCCTCGGCAGAGCCATGTCGATGGATTCGAATACTGACAAATAGTAGTTAAGCGTCTCAAGGAAACGCGGGAAGAATGGGGCAGTGTTCGTATTCGATTCTTGCTCAACAAGAGTCACAACTTTCGGGGACAAGCTCTTAGCCATCCTTATAAGCCTATCACGGTGATTCTGCGAACAGACACTCTCATCTGGTATGTGATGCAACATGAGGGGAAAATTTACGGCTATAGCCTCGTCGGCTTGAATCAGCAGGTTTCCAATTTCAACCTCTGAAGCGGGAACTCCACAAGCATGGAACTGAAATGGTACCCTGCAGGCTTCAGCAAGTCTAGACAACCTCTGGCCGACGATTTCCAGGCCTCCTCCACGGGCATAAGCAGATCCTGAATCGTCGATCCCAGTTATTCGGATACAGGGTGGTCCACCGGGCCGTGCCGCAAGAGCCTGAATCAGGGTGATCCACTGGCCTCCCTGAGCAATCTGAAAATCGATTATATGGATAATGTTTTCGTCCTTCATGACTTCTGCGATTGATCCGTTGGCCGACATGTACCCAAACTTGAAATAAGGACATATATCATAGAGAATGTGCATGTACGATAGCAGCTCTGCACCAGCAGGCTCTTTGCACTTTAAAGCTTTGTAAATAGAGCTTCCCGAACATGCCAATCTTGCTATGAGCCCTTCCAACATGTATGCTGATAATCGTTGGATCGGGTCACCGGAAACAGACACCATCGGGCGTAACTCTGATATTAACCACTCAAATTTTAAGGTGTCGTTTTCTTCAACTGCTTTAGCACAAGCACGGAGAATCTCCTTTAGGTCCCTCCTGGAGATAATCTCCATCAATGTCTCCGTCTCCTGAGACATCTGGCCAGATCCAACCAAGAAGTTGATATCAACCGTGTGGGGCATATCTGAGCTGGGTCCTAGCATGACGGTTTCCAGTTCTCGCACTTTTAGTTCGAGGTCATTCAGATGGTCTTGTGCACAAGAATCAGGCACCGATGCTCGTTTCGCTGTGGGACTTCCATCGGGTGAAAATCTCACAGTTGACGGGGAATCATTTACATGATAAGGTGCACTTCCCGAGGATGATTCGAGCATACAATTTCCTTGGCTGCTCTCGTCGGAGCATGAGAGATGGTCTAAGTTTGTGATCGAAGACCAATGAGAAGACTCGAGCTCTTTTGCGGGCAGGTTGTAGAACCTGTCTGAAGCATCCCATAATCTTGGCTTTTGTGAAGCTTGCATTAAATACCAGTTCACTGAGTACTCAAGGACAAAGTTGAGGATTCAAGCAACCGGCAGATCTTCAAGGCACCAATGGTATCGAGCTCAACGGGTAGCTTCACTCTACATATGGAAAAGACCTCGATCAGAACAGCATATGCTGCTTCACTGTGCTCTCATGGAACATCAGATAAGAGTGTTTCAGCATCAACGGCAAACCAAAGTGGATCTCGTATGTACAAATTCGCATAAGCTCGTAGAGACCATGTATGAACCAGCCCATTTGACTAACAGTTGGCTGACTCAAGAGGCAAAACGTACAAAACAGTGAACAAGGCAGAGCTGTCTTGCAACAAAAAAATCTGGCTAAATAAAATAGATTTACCAACAGAAATCAGAGAATGCTAGTAGAAAAATGAGATAGCTTTGGTGCAGAATGTCATCCTCAAAATTAACTTTTTGCATGGTAACCTTGGGCAGACAATCAGATTCACAGTTCTTCATTTGTTCAGTCATATGAATTTGCAATCTGACAAGCAAGCACCAAATGACTAATCAGGGTACAAGATCAAGAACTTATGTTCTTTTCCTGCAAAGTTGAAATACTTAAGAGAAAGGCATATCAATGTCAAGGACACTGCCGGGAGAACAACTTTTCCTTCAGAGCAGATAATATAAGCTTTTGCCAACCATCTACTGCTGAAATATATATCAAGCGAACCTAAACTTCTCTGCAGCTGCAACATCTGAACAACTGTGCGCACGCGTGTGAGACAGAAAGAGAGACTGCCATTTCTGAAAGCAGAAGACATCAAAAGAACGCCCAAGAACATTCACACCACACTAAAAATAAACCAATTCAGGCCAAAGCTGAAGAAGCAAAAAGATCATAATGAGCTAAAAGAGAGAGAAATGAACTAACACCACCATCGAACACGATCCACCAAAATGAGAAAACAAAAAAACCAAAAGAAAGAAAAGAAAGGCCAGAAACTTACGGTGAACTAACGAAGCATAGGCAATTGCAGAACAGGGCAGTAGCCGAGGTGAAGATAAAACGAAACGAAAGTGAGGTAAAGACAGGATTTTGATGGAAACCCAAATCCTTTCCGTATCACCGGAATCCAATGACAACCATCTGGCTTTGCTTCGAAGTTCCGCAGCACGACACCAACGGATTCGGTAGTACCAGAGGCAAGAACGATGTTGGCCGTTTTATAGCAAAGCCCCCGTGTTAACTAAACCCCTTGCTTTTTCGCAGTATTTTCACCAGTGCCACTTAATATGTTCACGTTCAAATAAGATAACACAGAAAAAACTCTCCATCGTCAAGGGGCAATTCTAGAATCCCAAAGAAGGGTGTCGTCAGATACGGCAAACTTAAAGCAAAATTCAGTCTTTTTAATTGCATAAACCAGACTCTGACCCGAAGAAAAAAAGATTAAATTTTTTTTGTGACAGCAGTCAATGGCCCAGGAGGGATGCAAGAAAATGCCAAAAGTTTAAAGCAATCGATGGAGGAAGAAATTCGAAATTTTTTTGGGTATCCGAGATGAACAGAGGACAGACGATGTCAGTAAGAAGTCAGCTTAGACCCCCGCCCGCCACCCACGGTGTGGTCGGTCCACGCGGTTTGCGCCGAAGCCGGGAACGGACATGTCGTTGTCTCATTATTGTCCCCTTGTTTCTTATCCTCGTCGACATCAAATCTGCTTTTCTTTGGCCAAATCTGCATTCCCTTCGCCAACTACGTCAACCAAAAGGCACTGTATAAAGGTTTCGAACGCAAATCCTGCCCCACCGAATATAAAATATGTGGTTAACGTCACAAAAAAAATCTCGAACTGACATGTCTAAAGCAAATTTATCATTTAAAATTACAATTTATTATTTTTGTGATAAATCTAATCTCGATTAATTTATGCTAAATTAGATTAATATCATAAGAAATCATAAACTAATAAACCTAAGACAAAATAGAGAGTGAAACCACAAATTAGTATACCCTTCAATTGACACGTGTTGTTTAATTCAGTAATTCAATGATAAAATTTAATGAAAATTAATAAAATGTAAATTTATTATAAATATATTAATATGAAATTTTTCGTAATGTTAATTTTAAAATTTATTGCATCGAGGAAAATGACATGTATGGATATTTTGTCATTTCATGGAATTCTCTTGTAATAGAATCTGCCTTTATTGCGTGCTTTAAGGATGGTCTGAGGTGGATCCAACATTTATTTTGTACTGCTTCTGGTTAATAACACCATAGTTTTTCTTGTAGTGGAGGCAATGGGCCACAATTCTGGCTTGTCCATGACGCATGCGTGTAGCTTCGTAATTAAGTAGAGTGAGGAATAATCCAACCCCGAGAGAGCAAGTTCAATCCGTATTTGCTTGCGGCAAGATCATTATCTGCTCAAACTCGTATCGATTCGTACATTTACATTCTTTTGAGAAAGTATCATGAGTGATTCGCCAATTTTCACTCGACAATTCGACATTTTCAAAAATACTGTGTACCTTCACATCGATGATTCATTTATCTTTATTTAAGAAAATCTCTCCAAAAGTGCCCATTCCGATGCTCTAAATACGCACACCCACCTAAAAGTACTCGATTCAACTGAAAACACACGCACGTACGTGATCCCTGGGTTAGGAGTGAGGAACCTTTTTTCAATACTTTTTTCCTATTTTCAAAAGCATTGTGTGTTGGATGGAGTCGACTTCAGAGTAAAACATACGTACGTAACTAAGGTGGCTCCTGATGGAAGTCGAAGTTTGACATTTCGGGCATTACTTTCTCCATACATGAAACACATGTACGATAATATTCTTCAATCATAACATCATTTAAAGTCAAATGTTGACTTTAATTTGTGCTTGAAAATGAAATTATTAGAAGTTTGATTTTAGTATCAAGTCGAATTGAATTGGAATAGAAATTCACCCTAAGTTGACACGACCACTAAATTTGCGAATATTCTCATCTTGCCTAACTTATTCCAGTTAATTAATACACTCATCTTTCACTAAAGTCTTATATACTAAAGACCTGATAATCCGAACTAGAATAAACTTTAACTAGCGCAAATTCTTGCCTCCACAGCATAGTTACCGGCAGAACATCATCAAAATATAATTAGTTTTATCCATCCTAATCATATCTTATATAACATATTTATAACCGACCCTTTATATAGCTCATGAAAAATAAGGACCGTCAGCATGATGTAACGTGACCGTCATGTCTTTTTGGCAGTATTTTCGTTTGCTCGAGCTTCAACGCTGGGATCATCATGTTTTCTCCCCTCATGAAAATTTGCGGAATTTGTCCCAGATGCAAGCGAGGTCACGAAAATTCCAAGCATGTAATCATGAGTGCCAAAGACCTTTCTGGCCCGCATAATCGCGAAATGATTAAACAAATGGGCGTCAAAGGTTGAATCGGCGCGAAAGATGAGGTGATCAATCAAGCTCGGGAAGCAAAGTCCGAGATGGAACCGGTGGATGAACACGAAGCCGGGGAAAACAAGGCGCCTGCTTGCTCATCCGATGAAAGTCAATGATTCAACTGATGTAAGTGGCTGTCCATGTCGATCCCTCGTAATGTCTTGCATAAGGGGTGACGTGGGAATTGCGGGAAAGTCAAGCTTGCTACGTGTACGTGGATTCAACCTGTCACACCCTGTTTCCTTACCAGAAAATGATAATGACCCGCCATCCTTTCATTTAGGAGTTTCTGTAACATATTGTTTTACCATGTTTATCGTTTTCGCAGATTTTTAGTTGTCTTTGAATCGGAGTGTGACACTAGCTCTTCACCATACTTTAGAAATCTAATAAATGAAATCGAGAAAATGATAACTTATTCCGTCCTGAGTTCCAAATCTCATTAATGACCAGATCCAATGAATTCTTCGGGAGATTATTGGGTGGCTCTCGAAGTGGTAAGCTGAAGATGTAAAACTAAGAATCTCAAACCTAATGTATAGACGTTGGGGGCATCATTGCCATCGAAGCTAAAGTGGGTAATGTGTGTGGTCTCGAGAGGATATGGAATAAGACCATTCCAAGGAATGGAGCATGTTCGTGTTGTTGACGCTTGATGGGTCTTTTGCTTTCCAGAGAAGGAAGAAGTGAAAAAAGCAAAGTGGTTTTTGAAGTCTCAAAGGGAATCTTGCACTTCCACAAACTTACGTGGCAGATGGAACGATACAATCGAGACTCATGACCTGTCCTGTTCGGAAGATTATTACTCCGTTGCTAACGTCTGCGATAATCGGGCCTGCATCGAGTCTAATAGACAGATTCTTCGCGATCTGCTGTTGCGTTTTCTAGGTCTTACACTTGATTAGATGATAAAAATCGTAGAAGATAGCAACGTTGTATCGCCATCGGCATTTGTTTCTGATTCAATTATTCAACCAAGTCGAGCAAATTGCTAGAACCAGCATGGGATTGTTAGCAAAAATCGGCGCTGCATAGAGTAATGCTTCGAGCGCAAAAGAGTAGCTCATATTGATTCTTCACTTCCAAATTTTCCTCGCTCACTTCTTTTGACACAACACAAGCGGTCTCAATCTTCTAGATAAAAAGTTGAAATACCTGGATTTCAATCAATTGTGTACTGATTTGCTGATACATTTCATGGCTCTATTGTTTTTTCTTGACTTTTGCCCTAAATGTCTATTGTGCAGTTGCACTCTTGCCAATAGGAGATGGGTCTCCATGCACGACAACAATTCAAAGTCCCTACGCCGCTGTCTTCATCGCGCATCGTGGTAGTCAAACCTTCCTGCAGAATATTAAAGGTGGCAAAATAGGCCTTAGACTCATATATGACATATTTAAATCATAAATGAGTCATATATGGGGTCACTTATTTTTTAAAGAAACTAGTTAAATGGGCTTAACAATTGAAAACTTAAGATATATGAGTCTTAAGTGGATCTTAAATAGATTGGATTTAGAACTCATTTTCAATCAAAGCCTCACAATCTCTCTCTTCCCTCTTTAACTTTACAAAAATATATTTTTATAAAAATTGAAATTATAATTATTTTTTATATTTCAATTTTATTTTATTTTTTATTTTCTTTCCTTTTTTTTTTTCTTTCTTCTTCCTCCTTCCTTAGCAAGTTGCCGGCATAGTGATAGCCAGTGATTGGCCAAGCAAGAGTTAAGCTTGTCGACCTCAAGCGAGCTCGAGCTTGTCGACATTGGGCGAGCTGGGCAAGCTCGAGGCTCACCTGTGGCTAGTCGCCGATCGTCATGGCGGCGGGCTGACCAAAGAAGAAGAAGAACAAAAATTAAAAATTAAAAAATAAAAGAGAAAAAGAAAAAGAAAATTAAAAATTATATTCTTAAAAAATTAAAAAAAAATTAAAAATTCAATTTTAAAATGATTTAAATTTCGATTTTTTTAATATTTTAAATAAATATAAAAATTGTCCATTAAATTTGTGTTGCATAAAAGTATTTTAGCAATACCATTTTTTTAAAAAAAATCATAAGAAATAAACTTTCTTAGATTTAGTTAAATGTGTTGAGTATAGGTCAGTATGAATAAAAAATTTTGCACTACATAAATGGGTTATAAACGGATTAAATGGATCAATTTGAATCTGATCATTTATGATCCGATCCAAACCCGACTTGACTTACCCAGTCTACATAATATGGACAAGCAAAAAGAGGAATTGTCATTGTATCCGTATTCTGTCGTCCTTTTCTCGACCAGAGCAGAGGCTGATGCATTGCCCAGAGAAAGTGCTCGAATTATTGAAGATCGGGGAAGGACTTTTTGCACCTCGCACCGGAAGACATCACAACACGACAATTCATGCCTTGTGCAAAAAGTCAAGCGCGAATCATACGTGAAGCGTAAGAGGGGACCGAGACCAGATAACCAATCAAGACCAAAAAAAAGCACGAAGTCACTCCGGTTACTGCGCTTACTGACATGGCATGGCAAAAAAGATAGAACTGGAAGAGTTTGGGCAACGCGACTTTGAATTCGTAGCCCAAAAAGGAAAGAGAAGTGGGAAGAAAATTTGAGAAAAGGCAATGGTTTCAGGTGCAGAGGAGGAGCAAAGGCCGAAATCAGTGGCCTAACTAGCTGCTTTCCCAGTAAATTCAGTTAATTTGCTTCACAAATTCAGTTAATTTGCATTTCTTGATTGGAACCTCAAACTCACGTTATAGTCATATGACGTATCGACAGGAAAGTTTGAAATCAGGCACTACGAGAATGACTTTATCAGCATTGAGAAAGCAAATTCAGAGAAGACAGGTGGGCCGCCAAGCGAGGAGGTATGCACCATAGAAGAATGAGTTCTCCTTGCATCAGCAAGCAAGTGGAAAGAACCCAAAAAGATGGAGGAGGAAACTTTCAAGTTCAGAAGATGGTCTATCAAAGTAAGTTTGTTGTGAAGCAGCGAAAAGTTGTTCCGACACTTCCGGTCTCAATATCATATAAACAAGAAACAAATGCCCGTGCCTGTGCAGTTAACAGTTAAAGAAATTTATATCCCAATGTTATAAGAAAGTCACACCATGTTCTGCTTTGAGGGTTGTACAAGTGCGCAAAACATAGAGACGATTAATGGATGAACACGGAAGTGCAGAAGCAGAAGAACTGTAAATTTATCTGCAAGAACCTCCAAAGAGTACAGGAGCTATAAAGCACACTATTATACTTTCGGCCCGTGGTTTGGCACAAATTTTCTCTTAAATGAAGAAACAAGACAAGAATAGACGCAATTTCGGCGCTGGAACTACAGCAGCAAAATGATCAGTTAATTTCATCACCCGTACATATGTTTGGCAGTTGCGAAATTAGAAAAAGAAGCTGTCGTTAATCCCGAAAAAGAAAAAAGATGCCACAAGTCAATCCTCACGTAAACAGAGAACAAACTTATATCTAGTCATACATCATAGAATATTTGGACGATAATCAGGAGTATGGGATTTTTTCATATCAACAAACTTACGTCTTTTCATACATGTTTTGATCGTCATAACATCTTCCAGAATGACACATTGAAACTCCTTTCTTTGGGCATACTCATCCTAATTGTTTCTTCTTGCCATATAGTTAAGCCTGGGAGACATTCCAGACCCTGCCAAGAAAATCACAAGCAGCTCAGTGCTGACAGCTTGATTCGATGCATCTTTACCTTTTCTTTATGTTTCGGCATCACCATATTCACAGACTACACTAGAGGATTCAGGAAAAACCTTTGTTTTATAAGAACACGGGGTATATCACTGATTAAACCTTCGCATGCGTTCTGGTGATGACGGCACAATGTGGTCTAACCAGAGAAGAATCTTCTCCATGACTGCCATGGGAGAAATCCACCTGCAACAAAGTAGCAACAAAGTAACGACGAAGTGACAAATGCGGGACGAAGCAAGTGCCCTAGAATCATGTAAAACCACGTCCTTACCACATCCAGGACAGCGGAAATAGTAGTTGTCCCTAAGGACAAGCCCTGAGCCGCCACAGACTTCGCATTTTCTTTGGGCTATCTGTCAGTGCAGCAGTGGCGGGAAAATAAAATGAGGAATCTCTTGTAAACATCTGAGAGCTATAGAATACTGAAGGGACATGATGATCTAATGAATTCTCACGATTCTTTTGCTGAACTCAATCCCTGCGACGACAAATGGCGAGACACCAGCTGCATGACACGGTTCGCAAAAGAAGTCAACAATCAAAATCAAAGACTACACGGTGAAAATTGCCATAGGATGTCGAATTATGGACAGTCAGATGGATGAAAGATAGAAAATAGGACCATTCACTACTAAGAAAAACAAGCTAGTTAGATTGTTTACTACCATAAAAATGTGAGGATATACACAAATGCTTCACTGATCCTGACGCAAGCATTCCTCTGCAATCTCGTGGAAGTAACGGTTCTTAAACTTAGCGATTGAAGTAGTTCTTTTAAATGCTTCTCTCACATTGTCAACCCTCGACGACGACGAATGAGCACGGCAATAAGATTGAGAGCTACTCGATTGCCTCAGCACAGAACAACTTCCATTATCCACATTTAATATTTCGTTAGCGTTTACATTAGATAGATACGTAGATGGATTAGCATTCGTAGAACCATAGAACACGAAACGGTTCTCCTGCTTTCCCGGTCTTTGCTTCTCCTATAAGATCAACGAGCAACACCCTGAATCAAATCAATGAAAAGTACAAGGATACCTATGGCTCCAACGACTATTTGCCACGTAACCTCAGCCTGGCCCGGATCTGCCACCGCCGAAACCCCGTCCACGGCGGCGATTCTCCGCTTCAATGTCGCCTTCCCGTTCAAGCGACCGCTCCTCCTCCTGCAGATGCAATTAGCGAACGGTTTCGAGCGATCACCAACTCTGATTCCGCCGAATGGTCGACGAACCGTCGAGCCGATTACAGGCGACGAAGAGATGGAAGAAGCTTCCATGTCAATCAAACTAGAGAGAGAGAGCGAGCGAGCGAGCGAGCGAGAGAGAGAGGGAGAGTGACGGCGAAGGCGAAGCTAGCGAATTCGGAGAGATGGTTTCGAAACGGGCCACGTCGACGGGATTGGGTCGGGTTCGCGCCAACCACAGATGGGCGTGGGTGGACTCCATTGGTCGGGATCCCTCTCACGTGTTAGCAGTTAAAAACACTATGTAATTCAACACGTTTGCACGACAAAACCTCTCGTTAAACCCCCCAAAAACACGGACCGACCCCACGCTTCGGCTCCAACAGAGAGAGAGGGCAGCGGGAGGAGGAAGATAACAAGATAACAAAAACCCGCCGCGGTGCATTATCCGCTCTAGGGTTTTTGAGTATATTCTCTGTCGGTACTCTCTCTCTCTCTATCTCTTCCCGAGGCAATGGCAGTTATCTCCATCTGCGCCTTCGTTCCTGCGCTCCGCTCCCAGTCGGGTCCCGGTCCGGAGCCGTTCCGGTCTCCCTTGGCTCCGGACCCCCTCTCCCACCGGCCCGGAGAGAGGACCGCCGGCCGGCGCAGCGGGAGATCCCGGAGGTTCGTGGCCCTGTCCACTCACTCCAACCCCAGGATTCTCAAGGTGAATCGGAAGTCCAGGTACGGGCGGCCCCTGTCGCCCTTTGATAGCGACGACGACGACGAGAGTTTGGAGTCCGATGAGGATGAGGATGAGGATGAGGAGGGTTGGTCGGATGAGGTCAGTTTTTCTTAGCCTTTTCTGTTTCAATTTCGAGGAGGTGGTGCTGGTATTGTTTCTTATCGGTTTGCTTGCTTGCATTATCCGAAAGGAGCTCTCATGGCGTTTGCTTACGGAGTCCATAACTATGCGTCCGTTTTTCGAAAATAAAAAGCGTATTTTGATTCTTCTCGAGCAAGCTTCAATGTGCAGCCGACAAATTATGAGCGTCATAGTTTCTTCGGAGATTGCAGGGCATTCTTTCGCCTTTCAGAAGCGGTTAATGGTTTGAATCTCCTCCATTTCAGTGCAGGGAAGTTAGTCTAGATTCTGTTAGGTGAAGAACCAGAAGTATCTTCCAGCTTTGCCATTGTTTTGTTTCTCCGAGGCGCTAGGGACCCTGGAGTTGCTTGCTATGGTTAGCCATTAAAAGGGGGGAAGGGGAGGGAGGGGGGTGAATCCTCGATAATTTGTTATCTCCTTAGTTATGTATTAGACGATAAGGAATGATCTCGTTGGCTAAAGTGACTAGGAAGATAATTGAATGTGTAATGAATTTAGTGATTCTGTTGTAACTCTGCTTGCTTCTGCGATGACTGGGGATAGGTTGTTGCTCTGTGTTGTTAGCTCGACTAATGATTCTTGCGGGATCACTAATACTTGGTGAATTGGAGGGAAAAGTGGTCCGTTTCTGACTAATTAGAGAAGGGAGCTGTAGGTTTAGTCTGTAATTAATTGCCGATTCAGATCTTTTTCACCTTGAGGATCAACTGAATCTGCAAAGCTTTTTTTGGTATATCTGGGATGGGAGGTAATTTTCGAGGAAAAGATAAAAAGCTATTAACCGATGAGATGTTAATATTAAAGGCTCATTCCGGATCTTCCGGATCTTGGAATCTCTGAAGAGATTTTGTTTTGGGTTGCTCACCTTGTCATACCTTGGTCGCGTTGTTGATGTTTTATCCTTATTTGGTTTGAGAGATTGCTGCATGCAACTAGAAGTTTTTCCGTGTCCTCTTTTTGGTGGTATGAAACTATGTTGTTGGGCAGGTAGCTCTCAGATTGCAGTGGGCATTTCATGTCTTGTGTTTGCTTTTGCGAGTCTATCTTTGTTAAAGAAGATTTTTCGTGCTTCTGGAATAATCTGAGTTTAGTTTTCCGTGTCCTCTCAAGGATGAATTTGCAGAAATAGCAGAATATGAAGAGCAGAATAAAGATAAGAAAAAGAAAGGTATGCCTGGACACTGTTTAAGCTGTATAAAGTATCCAGTAGACTAGTAATTCATTATACATTTTGCAGACAGCCGGAGACACCCAAACAAAGGTGGGAGATCAGGTTCCCTGAATTCTAGGCAGCAGAATGGTCATAATGAATATAAGAGTCCAGTGAGAAATGCCGTGAATACATTTCCTTCTCCCAACCATGAAAAGGAAATTGCTTCCTACGATGTAATTGGAAGGGGAAAGGTGAGTTCTTGTGACACAGGGAACTCTTAAATGGGTTTTGACAAGTGACAAATCATCCTTTTCCTTTTTGGTTTTTTTAGCCGGAAGAAATCAAACCTCGTCAGCACAGTTTTCCTCGACTTTCTGAAGAAATAGATTTGGACGAGAGATGGATCCCTCTTCTTGATTACTTGTGCACTTTTGGACTTAAAGAATCACATTTTCTTCAAATGTATGAGAGACACATGCCTTCACTGCAAATAAATGTTGGCTCTGCAAAGGAGAGGTTGGATTACTTGTTGAGCATTGGTGTCAAAAGTCGCGATGTCAAAAGAATACTTTTGAGGCAGCCACAGATTTTACAGTACACAGTAGAGAACAATTTGAAGTCCCATGTTGCGTTTTTGATGGGACTGGGCATACCAAATTCTCGAATGGGACAGATTATAGCTGCTGCTCCATCCCTGTTTTCTTATAGTGTTGAGAATTCTTTGAAACCCACAGTTCGCTACTTAGTTGAGGAGGTTGGCATCAAGGAAAAGGACTTAGGTAAAGTGGTACAGCTGAGTCCTCAGATACTTGTCCAGCGAATTGACGTCTCATGGAATACTCGCTATTTCTTCCTATCAAAGGAATTAGGTGCACCAAGAGACAGTGTAGTGAAGATGGTAACAAAACATCCCCAGCTTCTGCATTACAGTATTGATGACGGACTGCTGCCAAGAATCAATTTTCTGAGGAGTATTGGGATGTGTAACTCTGAGATCTTAAAAGTTTTGACTAGCCTTACACAGGTAATATATTCACTTCCGATTGCTTTGGACTACTAATTATCTGGCGCCTCACCTTTACCAGAATCATTCTGCTTGTAGATTGCACAGTATCTGTAGTAGTAAGGATTAATCTTTCTTTTCCAGAAAGAAAGAACAATTTTGAATTTGCAAGAGATGAAGTAGCGGTGCTTGATGCCATGGGTTGATTTTCCAGGATAACTAGTAGCCTATGATTTATTTTTCACATCTGGATGTTTTTTAAACTACAATTCTGAATAAGTCAATCGTTGTCTTAGCAGGTGTTATCTTTGTCGTTGGAAGACAATCTTAAACCTAAATACAAGTACTTGATTAACGAACTTCGCAATGAAGTGCGTGCTTTAACCAAGTACCCAATGTATTTGAGTTTGTCTTTGGACCAGAGAATCCGCCCTCGCCACAGGTTTTTGGTTTCCCTAAAGAAAGCTCCCAATGGGCCATTTCCCTTAAGTTATTTTGTTCCAACAGATGAGTGTTTCTGCGAGCAGTGGGCTGGGACCAGTTTAGATAAGTATCTGGCATTTCGTCAGAGGCTACTGCTGAAGGATTTTGCAAAGAAGTATGAGAAACAAAGATAGCATGTTCACGAGAGTATACTAACAGAGATATTGGAAGAACTGAGCGGTCATGCTCTAACATGCCCCTCGAACTGCTGAATTTTGCTGCGCTGTGGAAAGTCTTGGACTACTTACCAGCAGATTATCTGTAAGTAAAAACACAGGCAAGCATGCGTTGCTTAGATCATGAAATGCACTGCTTCTCTTTTTCTGGGTTTCAATTTTACATGCCATAGAATCTTTACTGTGAACTTTGCAGAATTTGCAGCTTCTTTGGGCGCTGATGGGGAATACAAATGGGGACAGCAAGACAGTAGTTGAAATTTTTCCGATATGACTTCAGTACATATGGCTGAGCGGGATGATAGAAACAGGCACATGTGTGGTAAATGATCCAGGGCCCCTCATCTTCGAGATGTCTCTCTTTCAAGCAGTTGATTTCTTGAGGTCGGGGCCATCTTTAGGCAATTTTGATGTACGGATTTTGTCTAAGACAATAGTCATGTAGATAATTGAAAATTTTGAGAAATGTGATGCGAGTTTGTCACATGTTCTGCCTTATAGTGCAAACATACCTTTCCTAAATATTTAACATTCAAAATTACAGACCACCGCCTGCGGTGGCCCAGTTGGATAAGGCTCCCATGACCCTTTGCGTAGAGGGGAGGAGTTCGAATCCCGCTGGCCGCACGGGATCTTAAGCGTGGCGTCGGGGTGGTGGGTCCTCCGCTAGCGTCACCCCGGGTTTGCCCCGCCGGCTGCCGGCTGTTCGGGGGTTCCCGGGTCACCAAAAAAAAAAAAAAAAAAAAAAAACATTCAAAATTACAGGGCGTCCTCTTTTGCACGAAAGGTTGCTTTACTGTAACTTGAGTGTAAATAGTTGTGAATGTATACTATGAAAAGAGGACTGTTGTGCGAGTGCATGTATACTATGAAAAGAGGACTGTTGTGCGAGTGCCTTTTACTCCTTCGTGCTTGAAATCGGTATCTTGTTTTGCTAATAGAAGTTGATACGGTAGCATCACTAAGCAATATGGATTTGCGCATGCAAAATTTGAGCATGTCAAAGTTCCACAAAGGTGAACAAGTTCGGAGGCAACTAAAACAGAAAAAAGGGAACTTCTGCATTTGGGTGCTTTTCATCCTGGCTGTTAAGCAATGTTGCTTCAATCCAGCACCAAGACTGCTAAAGGAACAGTGAAATAATTAAGACTTTGGTTTTGGGGGGGGTTAGAACTAAAACTGAAAGGAGCAACATTGCGAAGAATCACTCGGTGCGGGATTAGTCTGGTGCTTAAGGAGCTTCGCCATGACCTTGCTCTGAAGTAGGAAGCCCCTTCTCTGTCCAGGCAGAGTACCCACCTGCGACGTTTGCAACCCGGCCAAAACCCTGCATAAATCATTACCACATAGTACATTTAGCATTCAAGAAGCGAAGAGATCTTATGGGTTAAGTGTACTGTTGGCTCTGATTTGTGCCGCCAACTTCTTTAGCTCTGGATCAAGATTTTGGCTTTGTGTCAATAGAATGTCCAGCAAAATTAGTTCAGGAGTTCTGTTGCTTATACTGACATTCTCCGAGCACAGTATTAATCCTTGAGTTAAAATTAGAACCGCCATCTCACTGAAATGCCAGTAGAATATCCCGCTGTCTAATCTCAAAAAAAAATTTGTAAATCGTCTGGTATGCCAAATTGACGTGAAGGAAATGCTTTGCACAGCCTTAAAGTTGAATGCGCAAGGAATCTTTAGAAGCTCTACTCACAGCAGATTGAAGATCAGTTACAGCCATGAGAGACCTCCTTCCACTCTTACACCCCTGATGTAGCAACAAGAAGCGGTAAACCTTTGAATACAAGGAAACTCAAACCTGGGAAAAAGCTTGCACAAAGAACATACCACAACGAACGCGTCATCTTTGGCAAAGTGCGCTGATACTTCATCCAAGAATTGTGGGTTCTTCGACATTTCTGTAAAGTCAAGCAGATACAATGATGTTCCGCAACACAAGGCCTATTTCGATTCACTGCTCTGCTCTACTGTTGTTCTAGAACAGCAGTCAACCATTTAGGAGGACGACTCTACTGTGTTTCTTCAACAATCCAAGTGCACGTCAAACTTTCATGTAGCTGCTAGTAAATGGGAATCCATGATGGTCCTTTCTTTTCGTTTATCTATAGTTTTTGGTCGCAAGCTAAGCGAATTCGACATGCTGTAGTTTTGACTTTCCCAGTCACTCGAGAGTTCAACATGGATTCTAAATATCCATATGCCAAAATCAAGAAATTGAAAGATCGGAGCCCGCGACCCACTTTATGCTAGTTGAAGAACCTCTAGATCTATCGGAGCATTCATCAACACCGAGAGGTCATTGACAAAGGAATGAGAATGATGAAGAAATGTACCTGCACCAGTCCTGAACATGTATGGGATATTCAATGCTCCTGGTGGATGTCCAGCCTTAAATTCATCACATGTCCTGAAGCAAATCAAATGAACAACAAATTTTTTCAGCATTGCTAAATGCTACAGCAAGTAATTTGTGCCGAAGAAAGGCAAGAGCTATCGGCACACAATATAATAACTCTCTATCTCTCTGCACGCGCCTGCACGATCTTCTCTGTTTTGGATATGGATAACTGATGCAAGCCCGACTAATAAAATGTGCAGTCTTATCTCATCGGGTCAAGTCGTTCGAGTTCACTCATGCTCGAACTCACTAGAATGGAACATTGTATCTCTAATCCTATAACATACTCTTCACTACCAATCAAACGATCCCGAAACAACATACAAGAAAATTCACGAAAAATTTTTCTCTAGCAACATCACTATACCTGACGTCCAGGTATCGGTGTCCCTTGCTAAGGAGGTCATGCGCGACATTGACCGTCACCGATTGCGACTCCGCTGCCGCAGATTCAGCATTTCTCGCGGTATTGTCCAACCACCTAAAAAGAGAATAAAAAAAGGTTCGCTCACCCAAAAAAAAAAAAAAAAGGGAAAACACTCGAAAGGATCAGAGAGACGGAGAAGACCTGAAGCTCAGGTAATGAGGGGGAAGAAGAGGGAGCACGGAACGAGCTAGGCGAGAAGCGGGAACGGTGGAAGCCATAGCCATAGCCACAGCCAAAGCCATGAATGAACACGAGGACGGCAAAGTTCCAGATCTTCTTGCTTATTGATTTTCACGTTCCTGGGGTCTCTGTCTCGCCAGGAATATATATTTATGCTCGCGTGCAAGTCATGCAGACAATGCGCTTCTCCGCCGACTGATTCTTCTCAGACCTTCTCACCTGTTGAGTGAAGAAACCAATCAGGATTTGTCATCCCTAGCATCACTCTGAATTCGTTACGCCACTATGAATATGGTAAGAATGGATAGAGAAGAGTCGCTATACTATAGCCCATTATAGAGAAGAGCCGCTATCCTATAGCCCATTTCCATAATCCAACTTTGTGAGATCTTCATTTCCTGAACTGTCATATACTAGTTACCACAACGGGAGCTTGGGCTGGGCCCATCTTTGGGACCCAGAATGTAAATCATGTTTAATTAGTCATAATAATTTCATAGGGCATCGCAACCGATTATATCTACTAAGGTTTCCTTGTATGTGCTCTTCACGCTACAAAGGAATCTAAGCTTTATTAATCTCGAAAAGGCATTCTGTCCTGGAGATAACCATAAAAAAGAATGCCATGCTGTGTCTTAAGGTGGGTAGTGGCTTTGCCTGGTTGGCCAACTAGATTCTGTTCAGAAGTGGCTCTTCATTCTTTTACATGCATTCTTCTAATTTATGCTATTTGGATTATGCCTGTAACACCTTTTACTTGGAGAAGCGAGCTTTCATTCACTCATCACTCAGTTTTTCAAAAACCACCCTAATGACCCTTATTTTTCGTTAACAAGGATTCGTTTCACTAGCATTCAAATCTTTTCACAGACACATTCGCATCCTAACATAAGGACCGCACAGGACAGACGAAAGTTGTTAAAGGAAACTCATATTTGAATGTGATTGGCTCTGATACAACAGCCACGACTCGAGTATTACTCCTGCAACTAGATACAAGCAAGAACATTGGAAAAAGTTCGAAATCAAACAGACCACCATGGATAGTCATGCAAGGTGTAAAACCATTGATATAGTTCTATGAGTACGGAAGCTGAGGTAGTTAACATCGCCAAATCAGTTACAAAAGGGCTACAGAAAAAGTAAACAAGACCAGATTCCTTGGGGACTACTTCGCCCCTTTTCTTACTGGTCCAAAATCTCTTCCTAACCATCAGCACTTGAAGCTTATGAACCGGGAATATTTCTTGGCCATCTTCAGGTCAAACTCTAATGGTCAGCTCTCTCAGCATCAAAGCTTTGCCTCAGCTTCAATCTTTCTCTGTACTCCTGCAACTCCCTCTTGTATCTTTCTTTGTCCTTCAGTCCAATTTTCTGGTACACCTGCAAATAGAAACTATGGTTATGAACATGCATATTTGAGTGGGAGCTACGAAAACCTCTTCTGTTATTATATACTCTGTTTTCTTCATATGCTATCACGTTCTATACAAACTCTTCTGTTATTCTATCTACATAGAGACCCACGATGTCAAACCAAAAGAACTTAATTTCTCTCGAGGTTCACTCGACTTTACCATTCGCTCTTCGGGGCCAAGTTTGGTCCAAGACTCGCCTATCATTTTCGTGAACTCCCTTTCTCTATTCGGGTAGAGTGATTTCAGCTTATAATGCTTCTCAGCAAAGAAGAAATTATAGCCACTCCTGTTGGGTTTTGGGTAGCTTGGATCTCCTCGTCTCCTGCTCCTTCGTCTACGGCCATGGCGAGTCTTACGGCTGTATGGCACCAAGGCATTTGAATGCGTTATTGGGTTAGGTGGGCCCTCATGATCTGGGTGATAAAGTACTCCTTTAAGAATCTCAGAGCCCAACTTCACCGAGACCAAGTAGCCACAATCGAATTTGCCATCGATCGTACCAATGGCTTCAAAACATGACTTTCCTGTGTAAAAAGGCAGCGAGCTAATGATGATCAGTAAATGAATGAGCTAATATGTGATATTAGAGGCTATGCTGACTAGTGTTTATACTAGTAACTGCACCAAACCAAGTAAATATAGTTTTCAGTTGTATATTTTAACGCGTAAACAGGTTCAAAGGAACGAGTTGTATGAAAGCCGATTTCCCCGTGTTAATGCAAATAACCCTCTAGCCACATAGTCAGCTTTTCGCATGTCCAGAGAGTCCCATCTTCACATGTTTAGATGAACCCATTTAAATGCATTTTCAGAGGCAAATCAGTGCTTCAGCCATTAGACTTGCCTGGAGTGTTTTGACCCAAAATAACTTACCCTGAGTGTTATTGTGTCCGTAAGTGTAAAAATACCGACTGCACAGATATGAGTCAATTTTTTTCAATCATGTGATTGTTCGCCATAATTTAAAAGCTATACAAGAACTAGCTTTAAGACTTAAGCAATATGAGGTGAAGAGATTCTAGACAGGAGTGAGGAATAAAAGAATCATCTTTCGAGATTTCAACTACTAATTTAACAAGCTATCAACTAACTTAAAACAACTTGAATTTCATGAAAGACGGTCAAACAGGGTACCCCTCCGATGGTCAGAATTACACAACTGCACATCTTTAAAGTCAAATCTAGCGGATCATGAAACTATAGTTATATTTGTTAGAAGGAAAATACAAAATAGACAACATCACATGTCTCCTTGCCTACCGTAAAAATAATACAACCAATTTCCAATTGTCTACACTGCACACTGTTTATTGTGATGCTGGTTTGCACGAGTTTTTCACCTTTTCCCACTCCGTTAATATATTTTAATAAGGCAGACGAATACAGAGAAAGCAACAGACCTCCAACCACAGGATCAGGACAACTAGATTTTGCTGCAGAGGAACATTCCCTGATTGCTAATTGATGTTTGCCCGAAGACCCATGAGGAGAAAACACATCTGCAAAAAAAGAATTTTTACTTACATAACTAACTCGTGCTACTGAACAGGCCAGAACAGAGCATATGCGGCTCTTCTCATAAAAGAACTCAGGACAAAGCAGAAGCAGTTATATAAACACACACACACACACACACACACACACGGAATCAATAGTGGAAACAAAAAACCCACAAAAGCGAGAGGAAGAATTAGCGAAAGACCTGGAGGAGAACTAACTGGACCTTGCTGCTTAAAGAAGTAAACTTGCTCATAATGGTAGAGGAAACTGAAGTAGTGCTTTTTCAGGACAAAGGAAGCACTCGTTGTTGTTGGAGAAAACCTGAAGACGTTGCTGACTTCCCTCCATTTCTTCTCTGCCACAACCTACAGGAACGAAATAAATATCCAAAAAAATAAATTGGCTACGTGAAAAATCAAAATGTGGGTCCAAAAAAAAGAAAAAAAACCAGAGAGAAAACACATCAAAAGGGAAAAACGAAAAAACGAAAAACAAAACAAGCGAGGGCCAGACCTTTTCATAACCGCCCTTCCCAGTGACCTCCACATACAGAACGTGCAAGTCAAGGTCCTTCCCTCCAATCACAGGAACCCTTGAAAACGTTTGACAACCCCACAAGAAGAAAGATGGAGAGAAAGAGAGAAAGAGAGAGAGAGAAACTTGATTAAATTGAAGCGCTACAACAAGAAAAATGTGATAAAGGCATCAACTTTAACGAACTTAAAGAAAAAGAAGCCTCACATGAACTTTGTACCCATCATGAAATGGAAGCGCCTGAGCGTGTCCCAGAAGAGAACATGGTCCTTGACGACGTCGTCGTGAGAGGCAAGAGCTGCCGGATAGAGCTTGCCGTTCCCGCTCTTGCATCGGCCGTCCGGCGACATGGGTCGCGTCGGAGAGCGGAGGAGAGAAGGCGGAGGAGGAGGAGCGAGGAGGAGAAGCAAGGAGCCTCGGAAACGAGAGCAGAGGAGAGAGTCTTCCTTTGTCTTTTGATTTTCGATAACAGTGAAATGACGGTGAAGAGATTGTGTGATCTGGAGGTTAAGCATGAAAGCGATTGTAATTAAGGAGGCGATGACCCAAAGAAGAGTGAAATTAAGTCCGGGTGGAGGACAACGGTTATGCATGTTTTGGCTTTTTCTCTCTCGTAGATTTTGCCTCTTTTTTTCTCTTCAAGAAGGGAAAAAACACTTTTCCATAAATACTATCCTGTATATATATTATTCTAACTTATTTATGAAAAACGTTTCGGTTTTTTATTTGAGTTGTGAATAAATGATTTTATATGAAGTTACACGGATTATTATGAAATTTGATTTAGATATCAATAAGTTAAGATTATATATTACTTGGAAACGTGATAGCTATTTTGCCTATATTTTCACCAAAAAAGAAAAGTTAGATCGGTTCTTTATTTTTATATATTGTGAGTTGCACATCGACATATGAATCAATTTTAATTTGTATCCAGAGTCATTATTAAAAAAAAAAATTGTCTGATGTAAAGGGAAAGGAAAAATAAACAATATATAACCCTTGGTGTTCAATTATCATAATGTCTAACGAGTTTAAATTCACTCAAAGGACAATTTTATGAAATAAGGAGGTTAATTTCCATCAATGACAAGACAAATAACAGAAAAAAAATACAGATACGGCATCATTTTAATAGCACGTCAATATCATTAATGAGGAAAATCAAAACCCAGAAACCAAAAAAGCTTCAAACTCTCTTTTGAATGGCCCAAGCGACTGTGCAAAGAGCTAATGCCGTATTAACTTTCCACAGCTACGGTCCATTATTACTGTCCACTATTTACCATTTACTCCCTCTCTCTCTCTCTCTCTCTCTCTCTCTACTCGAAGACTGACGCTTCCGGGGAAAGCTCTGCTCATATCTCTGTCTCTTTCTCTCTCTAGAAAGTCTCGAAACGTTGACATGCACTGAGTCTCTCTCTGCTTCGAACTGGGCGAGTTACTGAGCAGATCTTGGCGTACGCCTGTGGGGAGATATCTGACGAGGCGTGCATGCAGTGACAAAAGCGAGTGCATGTAGCTTGGACGAAAAAGGCTTTGGCGGATGGATCCCGGCCGTCGGTTCCGTGGAAAAAAAAGGAGCTGGAAACGACGATCTCCTCGGTGGGGCCCGGTTTGACCCCGACCCTGGTGGGCCCCGCCTTTTATCCCCGGTGACAGAGAGGTGAAAACCGCGCCTCCACCTCCCATACACGAGCTTCACCGAGTGGCTCCTAATTTCCCTGTTGTGTACATTTTATGACGTGGATATGACACGTGGATCTCTTGCTGTCGAAATTAATTAAGCGAAGGAAAAAAAAAAAAAAAAAAAGAGGAATATTATTATGAAGGGTGTTGGAAAAATGGTCCTGTAAGATACGGACGAAGTGGCCATAGGTTTCCATCGCATAAATGTGTAACATTTTGTGGTTTCCAATAAAGCATGGATCATGTTAATCCTCCAAGTGTGATTTTACTCAAATTTAATTAGCTAAGTCCAAGCTACAAGTCTTTCTGTTAAATTAGCTCCCCTCTATTGTTTTGTGTAGTCATCTATTTATTTAACTTCTATTTTAATCCATGAGTTGTCACTGCTTTTTTAATCAAGTTTGTGTAATTTTAATTTTTCTAACCAAGTCTTTCTAATTTATAAATATTTTATTTATACATATTTTTTTATCAAATTCCTCTTATCCCGAAGGCTTGGCCATCAAAGATATTGGAGTATTCCATCCATGTCACACTCGGCCATCTCCAGCGATCACATCAATTAAATTTGACTTGATTTGGTGTTTAAATAACTTAATTAGATAGCTTGCAAAGGTAGAACAGCTTGATTAGAAAATTTAAAAGTATAAGAATTCAACTGGAAAAGTTAATGATAAAACGTAGATTAGAAAGTACAATTTTTTTTATTGATATCGCTTTGAGTATAAGTTTTGTTTTTAAATGTACGATGCAATAGACAAGCTGAGGTGAGACTAAGATAATGCAAAATTGTTCGAAATGTGGCCAAGAGCTCTCCCAGAGCGTGTAAACAGTCTTCCAAGAAATCGCTTGGGAAGTGACTACAAAACGGCGAACGTTCTACAGAAAACAATGAGTGCTAGAAAAGATTGGTACTAGGTTAAGAGAGTTCCACGGTGTGTGACCAACTTTATTATTTTTTAAACCGAACGCCTTCTTTAGCCCACTATCCATGCCCTAACGAATTCCCGTAATTAACGACGAGCAAATCAACGTATCAAATTGACCAAAAAAAAAAAAAAAAATCAACGTATCACATCACGTGACATCCTATAAAAATCAAAACTTGAGACCTCCACTTCTTGAAAATCTAATATGTCCTCCCACGTGGGCAGAGGCGAGAAAGTCACGTATCGGTGGCCGGTCAAAATCATGATCTATGGTTTACACTGAGGCCTTCAACTTCGATTGCCATTAGTTAAGCTTGCCCCGCACGTCTTGCACAAATCTCAAGAAAAAATACATGATTGACGCGACACGGGTCTCCTCCACTCTTTAACGTTTTAAGAGTTAATAATACTCGACGTGTTGGTAAAACCGTAAAACCCACTTTAGACCATGTTAACCTAGCCAGTCGACAGCAAGAGCCAACGACACGGACCGTAGGATCATGACAGGACTACTCGCCATGGAGGGATCGTACACTCTGGACTTAAATGAATCATCGGAGAACCAGACCAACTCAACTCCCACACTAACTTTACCCCGCATTCCTTCTAATGGAGACACAGAAGTTCATAACATCTAATTGCCCATTGAGCCCCAAAACTAAATCACCCCGACAAATATTTCGATCAAGAAATAAGGCTTCACACCGTAAGAAAACCCTTCCAGAAATTCTTGAGGGCGAAGGCCTTGACCAGAACCAAAACCTAATCACCCCTCAACATCCAACGAGTCCAAAGAAGACAACCCCGACAAAAATTTCGACTAAGAGTTGTAGGACAAAAATTTCGACTAGATTTGTAGGACTTTACCCCGTGAGGGGAGCCCTTCCAGAAATTCTCGAGGGCCAAGGCTTAACCCAGGCCCAAGAGGGGGTTTGGAAATAGTTTTCAACCAGCAATAGACGCGCCTCGGTTAGTACCTCACTAGCTGCGTCATTGCCCCAAGCGCAAAGATACTTTAAAAAACTATACTAAGGCCCATTTTATATCATGAGCTCTCATCCCCATATTTCTTTGCGGTCGATGTGGGACAACGTCTGACCTCCATTTTCCTTCACCTCCACGATACGAGAAGTTGGATCGGGAAGCTCGCACGCAAAGACGGGTGTTTCTAACCCAAGTACTTTCCTCTTCACGGAACGATTTGTTTCTGGGGAATGATTAATGACGATGCGCCGTCAGCAAGGCTCGTCAGAGTGTCGTGTTTTGTCTTCGCAGCACTCGCACAGGCGTGTTACTCTGGTGGATTATTACTGCGAACAGACTATACTGTGAGGAAAAGTCGGGACAATCCGTGTGTTGAAGAAGAGGTGGTGGCTGGACCGCTAATCTTGTTTTAAACTGTGCCGAACCTTGTGTTGCTAATGACACGGACTGCTAATCTCGCTCTGAACCGTGCCGAACATTTAGTGGAAATCAACTGTCATAGGCCAACTTAATTGGGTTCTCGACGTTCATTGAATTTGAGAACCACCGCATTGAAAGATCACACACGCCCCTAAAGAAGCTTTATGTCTCTGCAACTTTTCCTTGCTTTTGAAATTTATAGCTATAGCAGTAAATATGAGTTTCAAGAACCAACCAGGCTTTGAAGAACATACAGTAAGCTTCCTTCTTCCCGTTAAGTAATCTTCACAAGTTTCAAGATTAGCTTGCTGGTAAACTAAACAACCCACGGCAACAACAGCAAATTAGCTGCTCTGCAATGGATGGAGCTAAGGATGGATTTCAGTTGCACTCTGGTCGACACATCTATCTTCGTGAAACAGTCTTATCTGTTGCTAATGTGAAGGAAACTAGAAAAAGCTGAATGGAAGAAGTCAGGATTTCACCATGAATATCAGGATAAAAATAAGGACCTTATCAATGAAAAAAACACGATTTATTACTCCCATCAGATAGTGTGGTCTCACAAATTCCAGAGTCACTTTTACAATAGCAGGTAATCAGGTGCGTTACATCACCATTATTTACAATTCGTTTTTTTCTTGTAGCTGATTTTGTACACAAGTCAAGATGCAGTTGTGCTAACAGAGCATAATGTACAAGCAGCAAATTTGCAGAAGCTGAAGAGTGACTGCTGTCCATATCAGAGACGATTTAAGAGGAAACACTCCATGCTGCCTGCAAAAGAAACAAGGGAATGAACCATGGGAAGAAATGGTATCACAATAAATGCGAGGGGAAACAAAGAGAAACAAGAAACCAGGATAAAAGACAAATGATGATCATCAAAGTACTCAATGCATTGACAAATACGACATCCCCTTCTTTTTGGCTAAACAGGAGGTTAGAATAATTGGCGAATAGTTGGAAAAGAAATTCCTTTGCGGTTGTGATAAGTGAAACTACTGCAAGTACAAGCAAATCATATAAATGAACTTTAATTTATACAAGGCCTCCACACCAAGGATTAGCACAAGAACTACAGCTGGATCACCGACACCCAATGTAATTACATGCTTCAGCTGGAAAAGGCAAAATCTTTAGTTGAAGAATTAAACTCAACAATCAGCACTAATAGTGCTTATACTTCTCAATTCTAAAGAAACTCCATTAATTTCCCACGAAATGGATTTGGCAGCCAGTACTTGTGAAATTGGTTTTTCACACGCATCCAACCACTATAAAGTCGCTGCAGCTTAAATGCTAAACTGTTACGAGGTCTCGAAATATATAGCGATGCAACAGTTCCGGTAAGAGGAAGATATACATATATATGTCTATATATACATATACATATAACAAAGGACAAAAGGGATGCATCGCACTGAAGCCACAACAAATTGGGAGATAATCTATTTGCTGAAAACAAAGCCACTATGCAGTCCTCTTCCTAGGCTTTCACTTAAAGTTATTTTTATATAGCAAATTAATTATAAAGAAAAATAAACTGAAATATCCATTTAATCACTATAAGCTCTGTAAACAAGTCTCTTCATTATCAGCTTCCAGAGACTTCAACCCAAAAAAAAAAAAAAAAAAAAAAAAAAGCCTCACAAGAATCTTAGGATGCAATCTAACTAAATCTATATGTAGAAGAGAAATAATTTCCTGTTTCAATATTCAACCGACACCTGACAGCATTCAATACATACAGACTGTATTCTTTTGTGAATAACGTTTTGGACCTCAAATGAAAACACAAACACTATACATCATTTTCTTAAGATATCAATGTTTGAGATAACTATTCGGATGCTGTTATCAACAGCATTTTCTTACAACTAATTAATTATCTCTTCACTAGGGAGGGTAGCTGAGGCAACTATATGAGTTATTTTCAACCCTCATAATGAACTGATATAACATCTCTATCAAAGATGAAAGTCCGGTTTCTGGTATGCCGGCTTGAGCATATCTAACTGTCCTTGGAATAGAAAGGAAATATCTAGGTGTGATACAAAGAGGTGAGAACAAGATAGATGAAATGGGGATTACGACATCACTGCTCCTTCTCAAAGTCTTACCCATCGTCCAGTGCACTGTAATGACCATTTAACCACAGTCCTCTTATGAGAACTGGTTAGCCTACTCAAAACTATTTTAGGATGAAATATGTTCATTAATAAGCACCAGATAAAAGAAAGGTATGCTGCAGATATTCTCCCAGATAACCATTAAAAGATCCGCAGGAGTCAAATGCAACCAAGGTGACAACACTTACATAACAATCACGGAGTCTAGCAAGGATTCGGCGAGAGCCAAATGGGCGGAGTCGACCGAGAGGCGAAATCAGGGGAACAACAAGGTAATTTCTCGACGCTTGCGTCCCCTAACCTATAGATTCCCATATCCTGCTCTTCCAAGAACCCATCATAGTTAGAATCCGAGTAATCATCAGTGTAATATATACGATTCCCCATGCTTCCAGGAAAATCCGATGCCAGTAACGCGAAAGAAGAGTTTTGCCCAATAAAGATCATGTAATCGCCCAGGTCTGTCACCCACTCCCACCTGGGTTTATTTCCCAGCTTAAAAACATCAAATACCGTAGTCCTGTACACTGTTTGATCAAGCTCGGGCCAGAAATCGGAGCCCAAATGACGCGTAACTAACATGAGATCATCTCCTACGGTCACCAAATACTGAATGTCCGCACCGAAATGCCTCGGCGTCTCGATGTACGAAACCCTCGGGGAGTCGCCATTAACATCACAAACCGCAATCAGACCGAACGTATTCACAGCATAGAACAATCCGTCCCTATATATAACATCCTCGCAGTAAGAATTCGCTTCTTCTATAAACCTCCAACGTTCATCGCCATCTCTACAATAAGCCAAGCTGTTACCGTGATGGAGTATCGCCACGGCGACGAATTGGCCGCCCTTCGCCGGGCTCGAGGACAGGACCACCTTCTTGACGAAGCAGTCGCGCATGTCCTTCAGATTACGCGTCGAGAGCCGATGATCGCCGTCCCGGAGCAAGTACTCGCGGCCGACGTCGGCGAAATTGAAGCCGACGACGTTGGGGAACGCGTGCAGCGGAGGGAGGTCCATCTTGGCCCCGGTCAGGGGGTTCACGAGGGCGACGCTGGGCGACTCGTCGAGGACCACGAGCCAGCCGTGGGAGGACCCGCAGCGGCGCCTGCGGAGGCACGCCTCGGTGATCCGGAGCACGTGGACCTTGCCGTCGAGGAGGCTGTAGAAGTAGCCGGAGCACGAGCGGCCGCGACTCTGAGGCTTGAACAGCGGGAGGAGGAGCCACGGGAGCTGCGGAGGGAGGTGGTTGGGGGTCCTCGCGGTGGAGGACCGCCACGCGCGGCAGACGGCGCGGAACCGGACGTAGTCGCCGTACAAGGGGAGCCTCCCGGAGATCGATTCGAGGAGATCGGACGGGAGCTGGCTCCAATCGGCGGCCATTAGTCCTTCCCTATTCTTCCGCCGGTGGAAATTTTTTTGGCAGAGAAGCGCGACGGGAGAGACGGAGAAAGAGAGTGCCAAAATCAATCGACGACGATATGTCAATCTGTTGAGTCACGTCCTGCATGATCGGGTCCGTTGTCTCCTGTGCGACCGTGGACCACGTGGACGGTTGGATGGCGCCGATTTGACGAGGAAACGCGAACGGCGGGAGTGTCTCGTGTCCTTGCAAGTTGCAATGGTGCAGCCGCCACCATCACCTTCCACGCGGAGATGGAGAAGGAGCTTATCGACATAACCGCCGTGATGGTGTGCAACTGAGGAAGTGACGACAACAGATGATAAAAGCGTTAGTACAATATCATCATCTCCGCCCTCTTCGGCATTTCATCAAATAGCTACTCTGCGGGAGGGTAAAACTCCCGCCAATCGAAACGCAATGAGATTTCTGCAGTCGGGACGTCGCAGCAGCACCCAATCGACACATGACGAGATTCCATCAGCACCTGAACGGAGAAGGAGACGGGACACGGACAGCGGTAGAGGAGCCGAAAATGCGAAGGACAAAAAGAAAAGCGCCGTTGCCGGGGATCGAACCCGGGTCACCCGCGTGACAGGCGGGAATACTTACCACTATACTACAACGACTTGTTGGTGAAGGATGCTTGTAAAAAACATATATATATATGTCATCTGTCAGTGTCGCTTTCGCTTCCATTTGATTATTTAACACTTTGTTAAAAATAGTAGATTAAGATTTTTTGTAGGATAGGATAATTAAAAATATATGATGAGAACCTTAGCTCTTTCTATATGTTTGATTTTTTTTTAGCAATATATTGGCTTTAAATTGGATGAGTGCGTTGACATGGCATCAATGTGAACACCAATATCCACAATTTCGTGCAAACTAATTTAAGAGAATAACCGATTTAGATAGGAAATATATAGTTTGAGCACTCTCATTTTAAAATAGAAAAAAAATCTGATGACGATCATGAACATTTAAAGATGTTATTAACCATTTTCGATGACTTCTATGTAATAGAACATGTGTTATTATCATTATTATTTTGGAAATGGGAAATATCACTTCTATTTGAAGTGGCCTCTGATTTTTGCTTCTTTTTAGCAGTTGAAATTTAATTCAATTTTGTTTAATGTGAATAACTTGAAATTCACGATTGTTGCCACCCCTTTCTTTTATTTCTATTTCTTCGACGTTAAAAAAAAAAAAAAAAATCCATCGGATTTAACCATGACCATAATTTCTTCACATCCAAAAACATTTTCAATCCCAGTGTAATTTCATGATTGCAATCTTCCCATCTATCAACATCAAGAAGGTGTGGATCTCGCTTTCTCTGCTCTCCTTCCAATGGGAATTCGCAATTTTGCATCTTTATCATCTTACACTTATCTTCCGTCTTTATCTACTTCCACTTATTTTGCATCTTCGCTCGAATGCTCTTATTCGTGGCGGCACTGCCACTTGCGACGTCGTTCAGTCAATGGCAGAGGAGGAGGGCTGAGTCCGGCAGGGGCAGTGGAAAATAAGAAGGAAAATGAGAGGAAGTCCTGAGTTAGCAACGGGAATGGTGGAGGCATCGGGCCTTTATTGACATTTTCCAACAAATTCGCAAAGGCGAATATTAGAGATAATTAGAAAATTACAATATCAAATAAAACCAAATTACGAAATACAAAAGTATCAAGCAAAATGAGAATTATTATTTCGAGATATACTTAATAAGAATAATGTTTTCATTTTCAATGTAAAATGAGAAAAAACAACGGAGTGAAAATTACAATCATTACTTAAACGAGCATTGAATATTAGATTTAGTAAATTTGAATAGTTGATGTCGATCAACTTGAGCTATAGACTTATAGTCGTGGCCAAAAAAAAACTGAAACCATAGGCTAATGAAATTACATGTCCCCAAAGGGAAGCCACTAGTCCTTGTACATTGAGCATGCCTTTTCTTCTTACTTTGCTATAAAGATTGCTTGTAAGCTTTGCTCCTCTTACAGGACAAGCATCCGGTCATTTTCAATATTCTATTTACTGAAAGGAAGAAGTAAAAAAATCTTCTCCTAGGAAAATGCAGACTAATACACCTACTGATATGAGGCAAAGGTGAGTCTTGTAGGTAGACGCAGTGAATCAAAATAAGATTTTAACTTGACATCTCAATATTCTGATTGATCATATTGAAATAGAGTTGATATAAGCTTTGAATGGAAGCCCAATAAACGGTCGTAGTAATTTAATTGGTCTAAGGTAGCGAAATTCCTAATGACACGAGTAGGGACCTACATGAATGGTACAATGACTACCCTACTTTCTCCCAAGAGGATCTAATGAAATTGAATTATTCACGAACATGCAGGTACCAATGACTATATGGATTTTGCAACTGTACAAATGCTAACCCAATCATTTGTCAGTGCCCTAAAAGAGCATCTTATAAGAGCATTGAGAGTAGAACTATCACTTTGAATAATTCACCGAGACCCTAAAGCGAAGAATGGCAGTATCTAACTTATACCGATTTGAAATTAATTGATTTATATTAGAGGCATGATAACTAACTTTAATTACTATGGAATATGATGATAAATTATGAATTGACAATTTAATGACCTATTTATGGAATGACCCGATTCAATAAGACCGGTGAGCGGTCGGCAAGGCCAAAGGGCCTAAATAAGGGGCACCTCATGCTAGGCTTCTAAAATGATGAAGGGAGTAGGAATAAACAAAACTATGTACCAAACAACGAGAGAGCAATCATGAGATGCACATGTAAAAAATGGAATTAACTTATGAAGGCGCATTTTGACGTAATGGCAAGTTTTGATTTGGAATTCCAAAATTAAGCAAGCTCGAGTTAGAGAACTATCGAAAGGTTAAAATCACGAGACTTTGATATGCAATGAGACAAAACAAATAAAAGCAAGACCCTCCTATAGGTGTATAGTCTGGGATGAACAAAACGGAAACTGGTGAGCTTGAGGGTGGGGAATTGTCGCTAGGGCTAGAGAGTCTAGACAGGAGAACTCCTAGTAGGTTTTTAGGACGGCAAATAGAGTAGGAATGAACAAAATCATACACAGAACATATGAAGAGCGATTTCAAGATACATATACATGTTGTGTGAAAACTAAAATTAATTCATAGAGGCACATTTTGATGTAATGATTAACTTTGCTTTGAAACTATTCACAAAATCACGAGACTCGATATTAAATAAATCAAAACGAACAATATCTCGAGTGAGTTAATTTATATATATCACATCATATTTATATTAATGCATAAATATGAACCATTCAAAGCGTGTTTGTTTTACAAAAAAATAAATAATTTAAAAAATATTTTCATAAAAATGATTGATCATATCACATGTACAATGAATAAATAATTTTTTTTTTTTCATAATTTTATTAAAATATTAAAATATAAATTGTTATAGACAATGAAATTGTTTTTCATTGATTAAATATTTTAATTGATATAAGTGATTATTCTAGCAAAGTATTTATAAAATTATTCATTATTTTTGCAAAATAACATTAAGATGATTTATTTTCCATGGATGAAATTCATTTTCATAATTTCGCGACCAATTACTTAATTCATTCCATAGTCATTTTCTTGATAAAAGAAAAACAAAGGGTACGCCCGTTCACGTCAACGTCGATCAGGCGGGCGGGATTTTTTTATTCTCGAAAATAAATAATTTATCAAATAGATTTTCATTCTTATTATTATTATTTTTTTAATTTCAAAGAGAAAAAAATAGAATCAGTTATCCCGAGTAGCAGTGCTACCGAGCAGTGTCCTTAATCATGAAGCTTCCTCCCAGTCCCGCCCCACGGTGGGACGCCGATCCGCGAAAGGCCATACGGAATCTCCGCCATGCACCGTCCACGCCCGATTCTCCGATCACCATCATCGTCATCGTCACCACCACCACCATCGCCACCATCGCCAGCTGCAGCGCAGGATCCTCAAGGTCGTCACGCGAGAAGGTCGTGGCCGTCCACGATCATCGCCCACGATCAACGAGCCCATTTCCACCGTCGGTAACGGTGCGTTTCGCGATTCCCTCCGCGTTGGCGTTATGAATTGAAAAAGAAGCTCGGGACGGCGAAGATCCCCCTTCACTAGCAAAAAGAAAAAGCTGAGATTCTCGCTTTCCCTCTCGAATCTGACCACTCTCTCTCTCCGAGGAGAAAATTCGAAACGCGCGGTTGCCTGTCGCTGCTCGATCGAGTCGGTCCACTGAATTTGCATAAGTTCCTTCATTTCGATTCTCATGGCCAGAGCTGCCGATTCCGATTTACTGTTGCTTTCGTGGTCGCTCGTTTCTCTTTTTTCTTTTTCTTTTCTTGTTTTCCCGGTTTTTCGTTATTTATACTCGAAGATGATCGATAGAGTCCTCGCTGCGATCGAACGTCGAGTACGGTGGGGCTTCTGTTGCTCGTGAGTGCCCAACTTTCTCCGCGTTTTCATGTTTTTGTTCCGTCGTTTTGTCTGATTGATTAGTGAGCGTTTTGTCACTTCTATGCGTTCGTTTCCGTTTCTTGTTTGTTCTTTCTCAATGTCAGCTCAGCTGTTATCAAAGTAACAAATTTTTTTCGATTTTGTGGTATTTGGCGCGTGTATAACGAGTGGTCGCTTGTTGAGATTGGGTAGATGTAGCGAATTTGCTTAGTAGAAGTTACTGATACTAGCTGGAGGTACATTCTTGTAGCAGTAATTTTCTCTAGTCCTCGAGTCCGACTCGCCATATGCCGAGGCAATTTGACGGAGTTAAATGTGTTATGAGGTTGTGTATTGCTTGTTGGTGCAGGCAGGACCTCAAGTGTGCCTCCACTGATCTGGTGTCAAATTTTGCAGCAGGACAGTCTGCATAGAGATGGGTAACTCGAACAATGTACGCATTCCAATTATATTATTGAATGTCAGTTTTTCCCTTCGATTTGAGGAAACCTGGTTTCATCATTCTTCTGAAACTACCACGATTCCCTGGAGAAATGTATACAAACAAATTGCTCAGTTTTCCTCTTTTCTCACCTAAGAAACTGTGTTTACTGCAGGGCCATGTGGACGATAACCAGCATACTGATGTTGGTAGGGCTTCTTTTTCTTTTATATCTCTTATATTTCTGAGATGCATTCTAATGAGCTTGGCATTCAAAGTTAGAAAGGCGATAACTAGAAGCACTGCAAAGAATTTCTTTGATGCCATTTACTAGTTAGAGGTGATAACTTACTGAAGTTAAAAAAGAAAAAAAGAAAAAATTAGTTCAAGAGAGGCAGGGCGGGTATTCAAAATAAGATGGAGATTACGTCTGAACCTATTTTCGGCTAGAGTTTCAGATGCATTGAAGTACTTGATTTATTATGTAATGTAATTCCCTGATTTTCCAGGTGCAATAATACGAAGTGGAAGAGAAATCCTTTTTCAGGTGAGCGTCATTCCACTTTATGGCAATAGTAAGTAATCAAGGATATTTTTTTGTTGGATGCCACTTTAGAAAAATGACCTCGTGGCAATTCAGTTAAAGGAAATGGAACTGATTCCGTTCAAACAAAAATTTTCTTCTACCTCACGAAGAAGACTCCAATGTGCACCGAATTTGATGAAGGTGCATTTGAGAGGGATGTTTTGTATGAAGCGTTGCTGACTAGGTCTCGCTTGCAAACTGCATCATGACATCTAAAAGTTCTGAAAGTCATAAAACTAACCAGAGACTTTGGCAACAGGCTTTTAACTGGGAATCTCATAAGCACGATTGGTGGAGAAATCTGGAGAGGAAAGTTACTGATATCGCAAAATCTGGATTTACTTCAATGTGGCTTCCGCCAGCGACTAACTCCTTTTCACCCGAAGGTTGCACAATAAACATTATCATCCAAAAAATTCCTTTTTGGAATAATAGTCACCCTCTTACCACTCCTGCATTCCTGTAACAGGTTATCTTCCACAGAACTTGCATTCCCTCAATTCGGCATATGGTTCAGAGCATTTGCTAAAGACATTGCTCCAGAAGATGAAGCAATACAAAGTTCGAGCAATGGCTGATATAGTTATCAATCATCGTATTGGGACCACTCAAGGACATGGGGGAATGTATAATCGTTATGATGGAATTCCAATGGCATGGACTGAACATGCTGTCACATCTTGCACTGGTGGATTGGTAATAATATGAGCAATGCACTTCTCATTTTTATTGATGTGTGATGATCTCGTGTCATTTATAGAGGACGCCCTTGGCAATTCTGTGCATTTTGGCTTTGTTAGAGAAGACCTGATCACTGGGGTCAACTAGTGCCAAGAGCTAACTCATAAAACTGCTGTATTTTCATCTTGTGTCCTTCCTTTAGAAGCATCCTAAATCCTGGATTTAGTGGCCTTTAACATATGCGTGATGTACATTAGAGCAAGCTGTGTCTTTTGACTACAGAAATGGCAATGGAGTTTCTCATTAGTTTGTTCCAGGGTGGTAAAAGCACGGGTGACAACTTCAATGGGGTTCCAAATATTGATCATACCCAAGAGTTTGTACGGAAAGATCTACTAGGATGGATGCAATGGCTATGCAAAGTTGGGTTTCAAGACTTCCGTTTTGATTTTGCAAGGGGGTAAATTGCAGTTTGTGCTCATTTATCTTTCCCAAGTTTCCATATCCCTGTTGAAGTACATTCATGTTGTCTGGTTGTTCCATTCAGATATTCACCAAAATATGTCAAAGAGTACATTGAAGGTGCAAAGCCATTATTTTCTGTCGGGGAATATTGGGACTCTTGCAACTACAGTGGTACCACCTTGGAATACAATCAAGGTATTTTGCTGTACTGGTGAATATTAGACTATCCAGTAAAAACCTCGCTGCACTGTTTATGTTATCCTTTTGGTCCTTGTTTTTACTAGCTAGATGATTGAAGTTTCACCATACTTGGGAGTAGGCCTGGATGCCATATGATTCTCGCCTGCTTCATTTTTGACGGAACTAATTTCTAAGCACAGTAACATCAGTGCCTCCTAGATAATACTAAATGCACTGCCACGTGCTTTAAAATGACCCAGATAGTCACAGACAACGAATTGTAAACTGGATTGATGGCACGGGACAGCTTTCTGCTGCATTTGACTTCACGACAAAAGGAATTCTTCAGGTACATTCTAAGGGTCTCGCTTTCTTAGTGATTGGATCTAACTTTGAAAGATATCATCCATGTATTTCATTCAGTTTTGTCGAGATAAGTACACACATAAACCATAAGGGAGATTATAACTAGAACAAGGGTATTGTTTACAAAAATTAAACTATGCATGTGCTTGTAGGAAGCAGTAAAAGGGCAGTTTTGGCGTCTGCGTGATCCGAAAGGGAAGCCACCTGGTGTGATGGGATGGTGGCCATCAAGAGCTGTTACCTTCCTTGATAACCACGATACAGGCTCAACACAGGTTCTTTTCTCCTCCCTGGTCTATTGTGGCTTGACTAGTTCATAGGAAGCTTCTTCTCACAGACTAGTTACTCTGGTGAGCTGAAAGGATTTGCTTTTAATGTGTGGTGTAGCAGTTGCATAGCCTCACCTCACTTGTTTTCTTGTGGGATCTTCTTATCAACGTCTAACATGAGAACAGCTTTATTTTTCAGTTTTTCCAGAATTCCTCCTTTCTCAATGAATGTCTGTAAAATTCATAAATGCGAGTGTGTTGAACTGACAGCTCAATCGATAATTGACACGATATGGTTGCCCATTGAGCTAGTGTTTTTTAGCTGAAAATTCCATGCAGGGACTCTTGTGGTCCCTGTCCGAGTGATTCTTGCTTCCTAGTTGGTTTTGATCAAGTTGAATCAAGTATGTGCTTTCTGACTAAGATAGACGCGGTGAAGCTAATAAGAATTTGGGAACATCAAGATCAAAAGGTAGTGCACAGTAATATTGCAAGATAATCTATCGATTTGCTACATTCTAGACAGAATTTTTTGTTAGCTTGAGTTGAATAATTTTCGTATGTATATAAGCCAGTTAAAAAAACTTGTGTGCTATCAAGTTATACAAGTTGACATGCTATTATTGCATTCAGCTGCATACGTGTATGATCGAATTTAATATGATCAAGAGGTCTCATCTTGGTGGAAACTTCAGGAACTGCCTTGAATGATGTATGCTATGGCAGAGTGCTGATAAGAATCTTCAATTATTCCAGAGATGAATAATGTGCTTATTCCACCACCATATTCTTTTTGCAGGCTCACTGGCCTTTCCCTTCAAATCATATAATGGAGGTGAGTGAAGTTGTTAGAAGTTGCTCAATTACTTGTGAAGTCTATTATAACAAACTTGAAATCTTCTCTCTAGGAGAAGATAAAGAATCTGCTAACAAGAAATTGTGTGGTTAGTGATTGAGTTGTCCGCTTGTGTAACTCAATTCATCAGGATGAATGGGGTGCTTCACTTTATCTGGTGTGACTGCATTGCATTTCAGCTCCTTGTCTTAAATCGACATCACCTGCAAATCCTTGTAACTCCACTTTAGGCCATTCTTCTTTTTCACACTTCTTGCTCATTTTATCACGATGGCAGTACATTCCGATATTGTTGTCTCCAACTCTCCATAGATGGCAGCCTCCTTTTGAAAAAAATTAGCTCAGCTGCCTTGCTTATACTTATCATCGCATGTACACTCTTTATTCTACTTAAGTTTGCCAACCATCTCTAGATTCAGAGCCTCTTTATCTTTTCCTGTAATGTCATTCAGCTTCGAGTTTGATGAGGCAAAGGCATGCCTCAATGGAGGAGCAAGCCTTTTTTTCCCGTGAGCATGAGAATACTGCATCTGTAGTGGATGGGCCTGTGTGTTGGACGATGCTTGCTCTTGTTGTTCTCCCTGAATGTATCTATCAATGTTTCAAGATTGAGAATGACTGATCCGATCATCCCTTGAGTTTTTGATAATGTGCCCGTCAATTGATGGTTATCTTCCATGTTCTTATGTTGGATTCATAGACGAGACTGCTGACCCTTGCAGTGTATAATCAATAAATAAGTTAGCTATCGAAGTTGAGCTATTCTGGAGTCTGTTAGACATCTGTTGGTTCTATTGTAACCTTCCATGGAATAAGAGTGCTCGAAAGCATGAGTTTTATTTTCTTTGTTGTCAACTAATATTAGAAACATTTGTCTCTTTTTTCCAATCTGATCTTTTAGCAAGTCTATTAGGTACAAGAACGAGAGAATGTTTGGTTTTCCCGATGAGTTCAAGCATTTTGGCTGAGAAAGTTGTCCAACTCTGCAGGGTTACACGTACATACTCACTCATCCAGGAATACCTACTGTTTTCTACGACCATTTTTATGATTGGGGAAACTCTATTCACGACCAAATTGTCAAACTGGTAAGATTTGTAACTCTTGGTATCTGCCTATCTGGTTAAACAGTTCTGGAACTAATCATCCTGATTTTCTTGTAATTATCTATAGATGGATATCAGGAGGAATCAAGACATTCACAGCCGATCCCCTGTTACAATTCTGGAAGCTCAGCCAAATCTCTACTCTGCTATGATCGGCGAGAAAGTTTGCATGAAGATTGGAGATGGTACGTGGTGTCCATCTGGCAGGGAGTGGACGCTAGCGACCTGTGGTCACGGATATGCTGTCTGGCAAAAGTAACGTTCTCATCGCAAGCTCATTTTCCATTCGTCTTCGTGTTCTCATGGGATATGAACACAGATTGGACCAAGAGCTCAAAATCCCCTGATTAGCAATAAGTCATTAGCATTGTTTCGAAAAGCCCCCTACTTTTAATTACCATCAATAACCAGCTTAGTCATCTGGAGTGTAATTTGTAAGCCCAGCATCTGCATCAAGATTTCCAAATTAGCTGTATAAATTACTGTGATATGGTTATATTATAGAGAAACAGCATATAGTTATGACATGCGTCTTCTATCAAAAGGACCTGTTGCGAGTGAAAGCCACAGGTTCGAAGAACCTTGAGAAACCTATATTTGTGAATGCAAAAGTACCCTCCCATTTCCACAGCTTCCGCTGCTTTATCCCCAGCCTGGAATATTTACTCTTGAAAGATTGGGGGCGTCACAGTCGATTGATGGGTATTTTTACTGTTACTTCATCTCTTTATAGGATCTCTTTGAAAATCTCATCTAGCAGAAAATGCAGATCTAACGTTAGAAAAGGATCCCCAAAGCATATATGCCCATCTCTCTGCAGCATCATGCTAGAGTTGATAAACGTGGCTAAGAAATGTCCTCAGCAAAGAAACTTGGGTTGGTTTTGAGAGTTATACTTAGCAGAATTCGTTTCCCATCTTTAGTTCTTGCCTGAACTAGCAAATCGGATACGCAACCAGGTGATATGAGAGTTTCTTCTTCTGTGAAACAAGAACGAGAAAACCCTAAACATTAGGTCCTTAACTGTTTTTCGTCCGGATTCCAGCCTCTTCTTTCAAGATTCACAAACCAATTTCACAAAATCAACCGTGAATGATCTTGCAACCGCAAATACCCAAAAACCCAATGATTTGGAATACAAGGGAAACCAACACCTAACAATAGAAATTGAAGCAAGGACATTAGGTCATTTAACTCCAATGGGCTGCTAAATCAGCTATTTTTTCGGTTCATAAACGGCGGGAGCCTATTCGTAAACAGCACAAAAAGTTTCAGAAATCGAATTGGGAAATGAGAAAATCGACTTCACTGCTAGTGTACACATGTACAGCTGATCCTTATTCCTTTTTTATCCCTCCCTTGGGACGTGCTTGCTTACTCTACGAATCTTGTCTGCTCTCATGTCTCGACAGTCAACAATGCAATGTCTTAAGAATGTACTTGTCTGAAAAGCGTCTTGCCAAAGGGTCTTCAGGACACTGGCTAACCGTACTTCACAAAGTTCATTAGAAATGTTGGAAGACATGTCTTTAGAACATGCTCGTAAAGTCGCTACAGACATTATAATGTGTTCATCTCTTGTGATCCCAACCACCTCCGCACGTTACAAGTACTAGAAAGACAAAGTATACTTCTCATATTCTTCACAATAAACATCGTTTGATTTTCCGAGCAATGGAGGACGCAATGTTTATATCGACATGGTAAAAACTACTTTTCACTGCGCATTCTTGTAAACACGTGTCATTTATAAAACTGATTGTTCTTTCTTGATCGCCACAAATCGTGAAGATCTCTATTCAGAGTGAAAGCAATTTTTAAGAAATCGAGAAAATCTAGTATTTCATTAGCTAGCTTGATACGCTCAGATAGTAGCTCTTCCTACCACGGATTCGAAGCTACGATTGGACATAACCTAATAAAATAATAAGTGAATCCAACACGGGTCTGACCAGGATCGACAGAAATGATTGCCATTTGTGAAAAGTGGGGGGAGTAATAATCCCTGGCAACTCCCCTCTGTTGGATTGAGCGACAGCAGATAATGATATGATCCATCCCCAACACCTCCCAATCATGAAAGATGGTGCTTCTCCATGCATCGAGCTCTGCAATACCCAGCCATAATTTAATAACCAAGTCATGAAATATATAATTTCGAAGGTATGATTACCAGAGAAGCTGTTCCAAACTTTCGTATAAAGTATAAACGCATTCATTTTAAATATTTCTCTGTAGAGATGAACTTGAAAAGGAATTCACGTTTTTTGAGAAAGACTGGTTGGTGCTCAAATCCATAATTTTGGTCTAACACAAGGTAAACTTCTAGCAATACTTATAAGATATGTCAACTGGTAATTCTTGAAAAGATAAACCCTAATTTTCGACATAGACAACTCAGAATTCCCACCCAAAAGGTTCATGCGCCTTAGGAAGGATTTATTCCTGAAGATGTTGAGAAAAGGCCAACTCCCGCAATGAGGTTGAATTGGCAACCCCACCATAGCATTATCTCGAAAAGTTCCCTCCAGGAAAAGCAAGAAAGGAACACACCAGCGGAAATGGGAAAGTGGTCACTTAGAATTGCACTCTCCACAGGGAACAAAAGTGGATGAGCCTTTTGTGTAATTCTCAGATTTTATGCATCACGAGAAGGAATTTTCTCCGACCTGCACTCAAAAAAGTGCAGTGAGTGGCACTTTCAAACCTAAGCTTTTCATGCTCGAAAGGTCAACAAGGCCTTTCGTTCTATGGAGCAGAAGCCAATGAAAGAGCTCGGAGCTTTTATCTTCGAGTCTTTCCGACTGACCTCACGTGAGACAGGCACTCTCTCGAGTTTTCAACAGCATGCGTAAGAAATATTTTCAGAGCTTTCGCCGTTCGGTGATGAATTGGGAAATTTCAAGTGCTTAATGAGTAAAAAAAAGTTGTCTGTACATTTCTTATTTAATTTTCAGTTTAGTGAGATAAGTACATCTTTTGTTAAGGCTCTCGAGATGTCCACATAATTGGAAAAAAATGAGTAGCCGTGTAAGACCATAAGGTATTTTAAGAGATTTTGTTAGCAAGTACTTCAGAATTTCTAAATTGTAAGAGCATTCGTCGTGACGTTTTAAAAATTAAAAATCAACTTTAACAAAGTGTTTCTTGAAAACATGTTCAGCAATTATAAACAGAGATATTTACAATTTTTACTACACCCACTCTCCTTGAAAACTTCTTAAGCATTTACATACGAATAATATTTACAATTTTTTATACACCTGCTTTCTTGCGCTGTCTGTAATGAGTTATTGGATATCGAAATGTTTCTTTATAAAACGAGTACCACATGAAAATTAAGTAACAAGACCCATAGTAAAAAAAAAAGTCATTTAAGAAAGCAACTTGCGTGAATGAAAAAATGTTTATCTTTTCAACTGCAATAAGGTCGAGAGATTGTTTTAGGGCACGTTTGGACTGACTTGCACTTATACTTTTTACTTTTCACTTAATTTAATATTAGGAGAAACATTTGAAACTTTCCCAATATATTAATGTTGACATGTGGATTCAAATTTAAAATTTAATCGTTTTATAATTTTTCCAGACTTTGATAATATATATTTAAATTTTGGTAAAAAAATTAAAAGTTATTTTTGCTTAACCTTTCCGCATTATAAATAGTTTAAGTCTGACTCCCCAAGAGAGGGTCTCAACTTTTCTAGATGTCGTAAGCTTAACTCGAACACCATAGATATGAAAAGTTCTTAACGAAAATTATTTCCGTTTGGTCTCGAGATTCTGATGGTGTTCAAGCCTTCCTTTTCTTATAAAAATAAATTAAATTTAAAAGAAATGAAAAATTCTCAGGCCTTGGAATAATTTCAAATGCTTAATACAGCTGACACGCTATGTTTGGGAAAGTGGCCAGAATGAGAAGAATTAAAATATAGGTGGAAAATTTTGCAGAAGTTCTAAATTTTGAGAGTAGAAAGATGAGGGAAGTGATTGTTCTGTGTTATGAAAAATCACACATTCAAAAAATATAATACTGATTTTATTGTTTAGACAAGCGGGCCAATAAAGAATGTTTTTATTATTAACATCAAGTAATGCTTACACCTTCTGTCCATTATGAAGCTATTTTTTGCTAATTCATTTTCCTAACCAATATAAACAATCAAAATTTAGAAATTTACTTTCCGATTGTTGAATTTTTAAGAACGAAACAGAACTTTTTAAAGAATAGTTGGGAATGGAGGTGGCAGGTCCGAATCTTGCTCACCTTAGCGTCGTTTCATTTTATTTTATTTTTTAAACTAAAACAGGGGACAAAATATCACTAGTCTATTTTCAAGTGATCCGTTTATTATTTAGGGATAATGAAACATTTATTCAGTTTCTCTTTTCCATTAGTTGATGTAGTACTTCGGTATAAATTTTGTCCACTATTAGATTTGGCAAAAGGAACATAGATATGTAACTTTAAATACCCAAAAAAAAAAACCCAAAATGAAGAGCTAAAGAAACACCTTTTCAATCCGGATTCGGAGGCCAGAAAGATCATGTAGGTCTAGGGGGAAAAGCGTTCGTTGCAGAACCTATTATGCCATTTGCAGATACCACGTTCGCATTATCTTCGAAACCTCAAATCAATGGCAGCGAAAGGCACTACAGATGCAAATGCAGCATGCAACGGACACCTCTCTTTTCATCTTCCCAATGATTCAATCATGGCGATCTGACAACACCATACCCACCAGGCCAGTGAGGACACAACCGGGCATGTCACTCTTCCTCAACTTTCTCACGTCAAAATAGAACAAAAGTCAATATCAGCAATTTCCCTTTTTCCGATTTCGAAACTTGAACTGTAAACAAAGGAAAATAACAGGGAAAAGGGGGGTTTATAATAAATAGGGTCGGGTGTTGGTAGATTTCATGCAATGAATGAGGAAGGGTTGGAGAGAAACAGTTCATTTGCTCGGTTGGCTTAATAAATACCCAAAGAAAAAAAGGGAGAATCCACATCGAAAGCGGATGATTTTCTCCCCATTTTCCTTTCCTTCCCGGGAATTATGAAGGTGCATTGAAGTGGGAGCTGGTGGAACTACGTTAAATGCTGTGACCAAGAAGTGAGAAATCAAAAGGTTTCTGCACATGAAAAAGAGCAGGGTTTGTGAGCGTGATGAGTGCGACGTATCACACGACAAAAAGAGATCTCTCTCTCTCTCTCTATTTCCCTCCCTATCTCCCTCCCTCTCTACATGGAGCACCCGTATTTGGTATCTGCAACAGCAAGTGCCCGTCAAAAATGAGTCAGGAGATTTACGAGAGTCGAAGGAACAGCTAGTTGAAATGAGCATAGACCGTGAGGGAAATTTGGACAACCGGGTTAACTACACACCCATGAAAGCATGTCCATGCCATAATCAAACCATATTCACTTACACCGATCTTTCTTTAGCTTCTTGCGTGTGCTTAGTCCGAGCTATGAATTAGCATGGCATGAGCACATATCAAACCAAATAAACATAAAGACATCATCACTGCGAATACATGCATAATGGGTCTTTCCTATTTGTAGTGACAATTTTGATTTATTAATATTTTTAGATCTTGCAACTGGCACATTGTGAATTTATTCAAGCACGAATAGATCTAAAATGTAATTCACGATGTAAATGTCAATATATAGAATCACGCCTTATTTTCTGGGCTCAAAATGCATATTTTTTTCATTTTGTAGCCTTTAGGGAAAGACTTTAAGTCAAACGTAATAAAATCTTGACTGCTTTCCAAATAGACTTCCGGAAACGCATACGCTCGTGAATCATGGGGTCAGCTAATCTCGACGCACATCGTACGCGCATCATGGTTTTACTGATGAAAGCATGTTAAAGCGTTTCAATAAAAAACAAAAGGCTACTAAAAATTTTTCACGTCCCTAACATCTGTTTTAAATCATGATGACGAAGGGAACATGCATTCCCAAAAGCAAAGTCGAAGTAAAAAGAGATGCATAGACCTCTATCAGCATACCATAATGGCATAGGATTGACCTATGCTTTCTAACTTTTTAGCTCGAGACGAAGGTCAAAGCATATGTTTTGTGCTGAGGTTTGAAATTTGAAGTCGGGAGCGGAAAGGGGAGTGGGGCATTGGGGAAAAAGCCTCGGATACCACTCTCGGTGGCCATGACAATAAGAAGTAGGGACCAAAAGGAAAATTGCAGAATATGTTTTGGTTGGGGCCCCTCCATTTTGTTGGTCCAAAGTAACAAATCATTCACATTTGTTTTCACCGTGGGCGGCACTGCTGAAGAAGAAATTTCGTGCCATTATCGTGTTGAATACGACCGACATGTTTTATCGTGTCATCTGCGTGCCTATGGCTGAAGATGAGTTCGAGAGGGGATGTTCGTGTTAGATCATTATCGAACCACCGACGGGAGAGCCCTCAAAAGTAATCGTGTTAGTCAACAGAAGCTTTTGTTCATATTCTGATCTGCACTAAAGACAAAGGTATGGAAAAGCAAAAGCGAACGGGTTAAGAGAAATGGGGAAGGCGGAAGATGTTATTAAGCGCCGGCCACTAGCTTGAAGCAAAATCTTTCTACTCCTCATCATTGAGTCATTGAATGCAAAAGTTTGTCATTTTTCAACAAGTGATGAAATGAAATGACAGCACATTCATAGCCAGAAGGAAAAAAATTTCTCATTCGGACTTTGATGGGGAATACGATTGGAAGAGAGGTCTCTGGGAAGGAACTTCCTCCTCTCGTGATTTGAAACTTTCAACAAAAGATGTAATCATGTGAATTTGGATCCACTTTTCTTTCTTAATTTCTAATGTTTTAGAATATAAAATTCAGCAATTATCCAGCGTTGAAAGGATATCTTTATTTAAATATATATCTTTGAATATTAAACATTATCATAGCCTATTTCCACGATATTTTGAAGGTCATATAATTTTCTTGAATTTTAATAGAGAATGAGACAAAAAACTTCTAGTTTATTTCCATCATTTATCGCGAACCCTTTTTTCTCGTGTGAATCAATTCTTACTTTTCTTCTGGTCAAAGGAAAGAATCTTGTCACCAATGTGATTTCTTTCCTTAAAAGAATTGTATATATGATATTGTTAACAAATATGTAGAACACATGTTAAAACTCACTTAATAAAAAAAAATTAATTTTCAATGCACTAATAATGTGTAATGCAAGAGAGGTAATCATAGAAAAGAGAAAGTTTCGTTTACTTTATTGTTTAACTTCTCTTTTGGTGGCTGTAGATATTTGATGTTTGTACGCTTACGGTAATTCGAGATGTTATGCATCAAGGACAAGTTAGGTTTGAAATTATGAAAGTAAGAATATAATGTTTCCATTGTGTTTACAACAGTGATTATTACCTAAGCAGCAATAATTTTGCTTTCCTTGAACGCGGGTGAATAAGTTTGCTCGTGTTAACGTTAGACACAAGGGATCGGAAATAAAAGAATGAATTGGAATTGGTGGGTGCTTGAGTAAACAAACGCTCAATCCAAGAAAAATCAAGAAGTGAAAAACGGGTTTACTAGAGAATTTCGTTGATGAGTATCTTACAATCATACGTTTGATAAGAAAATATTTGAATTTAAAATCCTTGATTTTGTATATTAGAAGACCAATCTATTGTTGAAAAATATTTTATTTTCTGGTTTAATTGCTTAGCAAGTGCCTCGATCACCCCTTTTAACAAAGTCCTTCTAATAATTAGTGTCCTATCAATAGTTATTAAGGCATTACTACGAGGAAAATACATGTTAAAATGCAATTTAAAACACTTGTTGAGCAACCCAATAACTTTTTTAAAGTATCCAAAGTATTAATTGGTCTAATGATGACATGTATTGATATTTAGCTTGTTTTAAGAAGTGTCCGGGAGGTATTTACTAACGAGATCAAATTTATCAAATAACCGTGCGATTATAATTTCGAAGATATCTGATGAATTTAAAAAAAAAGAAAAAGAAAAAGAAAAGGAAAGCAGAAAAAACACAAGTGAGTTGTTCATCAAAATCGAGGTGAGCAGTAAAAGGGGGAGGAATAACTATGATGATTCTTTGAACCTTCTAAATAAACCTACCTTTCCTTGGAATGAAATGAACCGTCTAATCTCTCTCCCTCTCTCTCTCTCTCTCTCTCCCCCGACATTAATTATATTTATTTTTAATTTGAACCCATCACCTACCTTTTCTCTCCTATTTATTCTCTCTGTCTCTCTCTTCACTGTACTTCATCCCTTTCATTCGCCACCGTCAATCCATCTTAAATAACCCCCCACCTCATCTTCCCTTCCTCGCCAGTGCGGTCTTGTGTGTTTCTGTGTCGCGTACAGCACACGCGAGGAGACCTGCTCTCCTCGCTGTAGTAGTGCTGAATACGGCGCTATGGTTTCTTTCCCTTCATGTGGATTTGGCAAAGGGTTTCTTACAGAGTTTATTGGCATTCTGTCCACCTCCTCCTCCTCCTACATCGAACGGGGAAAAAAGGAAAAACGATGGAGAAATAACCCTGTTGTTTTTAAAGGGGAAAAAGAGAAATTCTCCCATGTTTTCGCTTGTTTTGAAGGAGGTGGGCATACTGCCAAGTGAGCTCTGTTGGCCTCTCTTTGTGAAAACCCTCGTGATACGTATATCTCGTTTGTATTGATTTGTTCTTCCTAGGTTTTTGTCTCTTTTTTTTTTTGGCCGGTACTTAATACTCTGAGGGAATCAAAGATCGAGCGATGGAAAGAGCTCCGAAGGGATGATACGTCAAGGATCATCGCAGAAGTACCGAGAAAAGCAAAAACTGTTCTTTCTGCTCGTGTGAAGTCACGAAGATTTGAGCTCGCCGCATTTACAGTTAGCTCCTCTCTCTCTCTCTCTCTCGCTCGCCTTAAATTTCTTTGGTGGAACCGCCATAAGGTAAGAGGGTTCATCTCGGGACTGTCAAATTACCCTTCTTGTTTGCTACCGAGTCCGATCATCAGTTTAACGGGATTGATCATCACTAGGAGCTACTCACTACAGAATGAGAGAGAGATCTTTGCTGTGCGTGCAAATGTTATCTCTTTAGCATTAGCTATTTGATATTAGTACTGAGCAGTCAAGTTTACACTAGACCTTATGTCATATTTTGCAGAGAAAATATTTATACATCGAAATCTCTTTTTATAGGCAGTTTATCTACTGATCATCAAGATGGATCGATGCACATGTTTTTTGATGTATTATTTGTTGCTTATTTTGCAGCCATCAATCACTGATAACCATCTCTTTCAGTTGCTAGCTTGAGCAGAACTCGTTCTTAATTAACGATCTGGAAGGTTACTCCTGATCTCTCTCTCGTTTTGTCAGATGTTTACTAGGAGTAGGATCATGATTGAGGGCTGACAATCGTTACTGAGGTGGAAAGTGAAAATCTCCTTCTTTCCCAAAAAAAAAAGAAAGAAAAAGAATTCAGTCAAACTTTTTGTAACAAAAAAATTGGAAAATTTTGCGAGACAATATTATGCGGGGTATATATTTTTCGTTTTACAAAATTTTCGCTGTATTACGATGTGACTGCAGTAATAACCTCATAACATTACTGCAGTCACATCGTAATTTTCCCATCTCTGGTCTTTTCTTAGTACTATCATGTTTCTTGAAAATTTAGAAAGATAAAATTTTTCGTTAAGAAATTGTCTGGAAAACTCTATCTGGAAATACCCAGTTCAATTTTTGTAAGGATTTCTCATATTAGACATGGGTTTGATTCGAAGAAATATTTGTTCTCCTTGGTATATCGGGTTGTCAATTGGTAAGTGCGTGGGCTAGGTTTTTTTCCATTTTTTATTATTTCACCATGTTTGTATCTTCTATGTTGATGCGAATCGAATTTACTCTACACCTTAAATGAAGTCAGTATGTGCAAGGCTTAGGGCATGGTTGTGATGTTTTCAAAGCAAAACATCCTTTTACATTCCTGTCAAAGTTCAAAATATTATTCAAATCTTTAAAAAGTTGCCAAAAAAAATTGTATGCGTATTTTTGTGTTTATGCTTATGGATGGTTCAGATGATTCTGGTTTAAAAGAGTAGTCAGGATACATAAAATCTAGATTCAGTGAAAAGTAGAAATGTACTAATCTGTTTAGAAACGCCTTTTTACTTTTCGTGAGCAATACTTACATATGCATTTCAGGTGATGGTGTCATTGTAGAGTTGACCCGTACCGTAGGTTTGCACAAATACGATTGCTTCTGCTATATATTTGCCTCTTTCTTTTGGTCGATATGTATCTGCGTCAAGTTCAATGTTTTGCCTCCGTTTTTTGGGTCAAAGAAGATTGCTGATCCTGAGATGGAGATTGTATGTAAAAGCTTCATTTTAGCTCTAACCGATTTTATAAGAGGAAGGAAAAATGTTGCTGCTGAAGTCTTCCAGAAACTTATCGCAAAAAATGCATCGCGTGCATCATGCTTATCATCTACAAACCAAGTGAAGGGAAGGAGCAGTGATATGGAGTGGAAAGATGGTGGATTTACACATCGAGCACAGGGTCGAGAGTGTAGAGTAAAAGTTTGACGTATGAATATGAAACAAGAAACTGGGAAAAAGCGAGAGAAAATCTGTCGTCTGGAATCTTTTAACATGTGTTCATGCAGGAACACGATTCCTTTTACATGCGTTCATGAACGAACACTATTCCCCTCGAGACGCCGTGTAATGTTATGCCCTTGTGTTTTCACAGTTGGGCTCAAGAAGACCGCAATTTCCTCACGCTTGCGCCCGAAGTCTAAGGTCTACTTTGAAACCCTGTTAGGTCTTCTTTCTGGTCTCGTTCTACTGTTGTTCAGCGGCTGAGGGGGTCCCTCTTCCTCATCACCATGCATTTTCATACTTCATATCTGGCTCCCGTAGAATGATTTCGTATTATTCCTTTTGACTTAGATGCTCGTGGTTGAATACTAGTCAAACACGACTTTGCACTCCCTAGACTTAGAGATCATGCGCTCCTACTATACATTATGGTGTTCCTCTTTCTCTCTCATGTGTTCCACCTTTGACCATGGATCAAATGATGTGCTAAGTAGGGCTGAAAATGACAACATCATTTATCATGACATGGTCTCTAAAATATTCAATGTGTTCTTCGACTTCTGACAGGCGTTAGGGCCACAAATATCAGTTCTCGCGCCTTCTCTGGGGCTACCTGTGATCAATTCGATTTGATGCACTGTTTTTTTTTCCGAAGAAAAGTGACTTTAAGAGTTGCATAGTTAAAAGGGGAACGTTGATTGGGACCTCTTAATTTTTAGCTAAGTAAATAATGATCACCTTTGAAGAGTTATCAGCTCCTCTTTCTGGTTCATTAAAACTAACAGCGTCAATTATTTGGGACGCATGGCAGAAAGCTGCTATCTTCAATCATAAATATCAGCAAAAAGAGCAACAAAAAGAAGCCCAAGTTCAAGTCGATGAACAAATTCAATTAATCATCCCACACAAAAACTCAAATCAATGATATGTGTGATACGTCAATTGTTTTGAATCACACAAAATTTTTCCTAATTACGCACAATTTCTGAATTGGGCTTTTTTTTATATGACAATTTGCGTATGCATTTCATAATCTCTTCCTCAAAATGTGAGGCATGGTCTCTTTAATCCCGATACCCTTGCAAATGAAACATATCTTCTCATCTCCAAGCAATTTGTACTCCAAAATTATGATATTGAAGGAGATTTCTTTTGGAGCAAATTAATGGTCCATTGACAAATCATTAGGATGTCCTAAAGCTTGGATACCTTCATTTAGGATATCATTTCGAGTCTTTTTAAAGTTGAAGATAGTTAATATAAAGCGGGCATTGGGATGATTTTGTTTTGAATCGAGCTGAAAATTACGTAAATCTTTTCGCATTGGGTCTCTTTCCGATTTGGGTGATAGTATGAAAAATTCAGCCACTGTGACGGTTAAGCTCGGTTCGCATGAATGCTTCCAGATCAAAAACCAAAGCACTTTCGCTCCCAGAACTAGAAAATTTTGCAGCATCATTAGCAACCTCTCTCTCTATCGGAGGCTGATGAATTGAAGCTAAACGAGAGCCACTCACTGGCAAATTTGTTCCCGATTGATGAAGTTGTTTTCTACAACGAGGAGATTAAGATTTGAGTCACCGATGAGCCTTCAGTCGTTCTTATTCGGATTCAGGCTGCGACCTGTACAGTTCTATGATGCCACAAGTGCCTTGTCTTCCAATTTCTTCGGTTAAATTAGACAATTTTAGCCAGAAATTATTAATATAGACGTCCGTTATCCTACATGGTGTGGCCGCAAGACTAATGTAGACACTTATAAATTTATTTAATATTTTTTAAAATTTATTCGTGCTTTTGTTTTTTTTTTTTTTTCATTTCCCTTTGACCGGCAAGAGGCGAGAATGAGCCTTGCCTACTCACCTTTGGTTGGTCACCAGATCTTGGTGATTGGTTGGAGGAAGAAGGGAAGAAAAGCAAAAGAAAGGGGAAAAAAATTAGAAAAGTTGACGACCAGCTAGAGGAAAAAGGGAAGAAAAGATTATTTGAAAATGTCCACATTAGCGTCGGTTGTATTACGTAGGATAGTTAGTGTACACGTTAGCGATTTTTTGTCAAAATTGACTTAATGAACTAAATTGACATAAATGCAAAATGTTTATTGGCAAAAAGAAAAAGTTTAGAATTGAATTGATACAATTACAATAAGTTTAAGATTTTTTTGGTAGTTCTCCCATTTCTCACCAATTTAATTACTGTTTTTGTTGGGTTTGGAGTAGATGAAGAGGGAGGAAAGTACCAACAAAGTTGTTCCCGATTGATGGAGTTGTTTTCTACAACGAGGAGATTAAGATTTGAGTCACCGATGAGCCTTCAGTCGTCCTTATTCGGATTCAGGCTGCGACCCGTACAGTTCTATGATGCCACAAGTGCCTTGTCTTCCAATTTCTTCGGTTAAATTAGACAATTTTAGCCAGAAATTATTAATATAGACGTCCGTTATCCTACATGGTGTGGCCGAAGACTAATGTTAGACACTTATAAATTTATTTAATATTTTTTAAAATTTATTCGTGCTTTTGTTTTTTGTTTTTTTCATTTCCCTTTGACTAGCAAGAGGCGAGAATGAGCCTTGCCTACTCACCTTTGGTTGGTCACCAGATCTTGGTGATTGGTTGGAGGAAGAAGGGAACAAAAGCAAAAGAAAGGGGAAAAAATTAGAAAAGTTGACGACCAGCTAGAGGAAAAAGGGAAGAAAAGATTATTTGAAAATGTCCACATTAGCGTCGGTTGTATTATGTAGGATAGTTAGTGTACACGTTAGCGATTTTTTGTCAAAATTGACTTAATGAACTAAATTGACATAAATGCAAAATGTTTATTGGCAAAAAGAAAAAGTTTAGAATTGAATTGATACAAATACAGTAAGTTTAGGATTTTTTTGGTAGTTCTCCCATTTCTCACCAATTTAATTACTATTTTTGTTGGGTTTGGAGTAGATGAAGAGGGAGGAAAGTACCAACAAAGTTGTTCCCGATTGATGGAGTTGTTTTCTACAACGAGGAGATTAAGATTTGAGTCACCGATGAGCCTTCGATCGTCCTTATTCGGATTCGAGGCTGCGACCCGTACAGTTCTATGATGCCACAAGTGCCTTGTCTTCCAATTTCTTCGGTTAAATTAGACAATTTTAGCCATAAATTATTAATATAGACGTCCGTTATCCTACATGGTGGGGCCGAAGACTAATGTTAGACACTTATAAATTTATTTAATATTTTTTAAAATTTATTCGTGATTTTTTTTTTTTTTTTTTTTCATTTCCCTTTGACTGGCAAGAGGCGAGAATGAGCCTTGCCTACTCACCTTTGGTTGGTCACCAGATCTTGGTGATTAGTTGGAGGAAGAAGGGAAGAAAAGCAAAAGAAAGGGGAAAAAAATTAGAAAAGTTGACGACCAGCTAGAGGAAAAAGGGAAGAAAAGATTATTTGAAAATGTCCACATTAGCGTCGGTTGTATTATGTAGGATAGTGTTTTTTTTTTTTTTTATGCTGGAGGAACCGCTTTGGCCGACAACCGCCACGTAAACCCCCAGGTGTCGCTAGCGGGGAAACCACCACCCCGACGCCACGCTTAAGTCATCACACAGCGCTTCAGCCTCCATGCTTCGCAGGGGCTTCGAACCTTGGCCTCCTCGGTGGAGGACAAAGGATCTACCCTCTACGCTACAACGGTCGGTGGTTATGTAGGATAGTTAGTGTACACGTTAGTTAGCGATTTTTTGTCAAAATTGACTTAATGAACTAAATTGACATAAATGCAAAATGTTTATTGGCAAAAAGAAAAAGTTTAGAATTGAATTGATACAAATACAATAAGTTTAGGATTTTTTTGGTAGTTCTCCCATTTCTCACCAATTTAATTATTGTTTTTGGAGTAGATGACGAGGGAGGAAAGTACCAACAAAGTTGTAAATTTATTACATTTGTATCACTTTAGTTTTAAACATTTTCACATTTTGCCAATTAAGTCATTCTAGTCAATTTTGGCAGAAATTTCTAACGTGGATGCCAGTCATCCTATGAGGTGTGGTTAGCGTTGATGTTGATATTTGTAATAGTTTTCTTGGTCTTTTCTTTTTTTCATTATTTTTGTCACTTTTTTTCCGTTCATTTTGGTCGGTAAGGGAAAAAGGAAAAGCATAATAAAAAGTAATTAAAAGTTTAAATTTCTATGTTACGTAAGATGATCGGCATTCATATCAGCGGATTTCAATCAAAATAGACTAGAAGGACTTAATTATAAATTGTGAAAATGTTTAGAAATAAATTCGCACAAATAAAATATTTATGATTGAATTGATACTAATACAATATATTTTAAATCTTTCTGGTGATTTTCCCTATGGAGAGGCGAGAAAGCTCCGAAACATTTTGGACACGAAGTGCTGCACACTATAGATATTCTTTGGAACCTCTCTTAGCATCATCGTCTCCTTTTGTGGAGAATAATATAGGTAATGGTGATACTCCGCTTTCATTTGGTTTTTCAAGGCCACTACCCTATAATAAATACAGTCCTGTTTGGTTCAGCGTTTGTAATGGACTTTGGGATTCTAATGGCAAAATGACAATGCATTTGGTTCATTTTTTTGTTCAATTTTGGGGAAATACAATTATATCTCTAAAGGGCTCTAAGGGCTTTTAATCCAAAGTAGGTCCGGAGGTCCTTTAAGAAACTACATTCTCGGAATGCAAGTCTTAGCCCTTGGTTATTGTTCATCTTCTTTGAAGACTGTTACATGGAAAAGTCGATTGGAGGTTGACATCCATTGGCCAAGGGTTCGAAGGTGCTAGCGACCACCACTTGGGGGTCACCTGACCTCAGCAATGCCTAAGGTGGGTGACCTTAGGCAAGGCCGTTCGGCCACTGGTGGCTAAACTAAAAAGAAATGAATGCAAAAACCCTTTTTTTTTTTTAATTTAGTAAAAGTTCTTTAGAAATGTAATTTTTATCAAATGGCATTTAAGTCAAAATTATTTTCTAATACACTTTTATATTATAATTCACCAAACGTGATTTACATTTCAGAAGACCCTCTTGACCCAAAAGTATTTGCATTTTACTAAAAAAATTTCCCTAAAATCAAACCAAACATGATTAACATTACCTTCTCAAGTATTACATGACGTGAATAGGGCTCCTCTTTCAACCAGAAAATAAGAAATAGGATTACTCTAATATTAGAAAAATGAAATTTAGAAGACAAGTCTGCCAATTGGGCCCAAAGTATCCTCATTTTTTTTTTTTTTTTTTGCCTTATCCTTTCTCTCCTTTTCCTTCTTCTACGTCCTGATCTGCTGCCTCCCAACATTCCTAGACCAACTCCACCACCAAACACAAAGTCCTTGTTGCCGTCGTCGTCATCAGCCTTCCCACTCAGGCCCGCCACGCCGGCGATGCATGAGCTTGTGCGGGGCGACGAACAACGGGGTGCGGTCGATGGGTGTGAACGATGGGTTCGCAATGACAAACGACATGCTCGGAAAGGGGAGGCACTGGGGTTGCGGAATTACGAATATTAGGATTATAAATTCTGTACAGGTAACATTTTTATAGGATACAGAGAATTTAAACCCTCATATTAGCTTTCGTAGACAAGGATCCTAATAAAATCTCCAAAAGTATTAGATAAAGGGGCAAATATTATAAAAAAAAAAAAACCTTAAATTATACTCCTTATAACACAGATACCTCAATTTTTTCCGCGTCACGAAAAATCTTAAACTTATATATATATATACTTTCTATTTGAGTTCCATCTATGGTATATTTATCACAATGATAATTTTTGTGTTAGGATTTTTCGTGACACAAATAAAGTTTGAGATATGTATCATAGTGGATATACTTTTTTATATTAACCCTATAATTATTATATATTGCGTTGTCCTTTAATTCTCTTCAAATTTTTTAGGAGTCGATATCTCTAAATCGGGGCTATCTTAACACCACGTAAGGTTCGGCAACAGGAGACGAGGCGACGCAATCATCAGGCGAAACTCAACTGACAGAAGCTTTGCTCAAAAAAAAAAAACTGACAGAAGCCAACGTTTCTTTTAGGGCAGATCGTGCAGCACGTAATTAAAAAAAAAAAAAAAGGACCAAGACTAAAAAGATCGTTCGCGCTGAAACGGACGGAGCCACGTGCTCTTCCCCCTTATCGAGGGAATATATTCTCGTGCTCCTGGCGATTAGATTATACATCATAGTATCGAGACACGGAGGTTTTGGCTCCGGTCACGTGAAAATCTTCTTCACTGTTATAAGACAGTCGACCTTATTCCTTGTTCACGGGTCCCCTAGAAGATGGAAGCAACCCCATGCATGCACGTGTATAATCAATAAGCCTCTTATTGTCTTGCTTTCTGATTAAATTCTGGGAAACTAATGACCCGTATGATAATTATTCTGTTTTTAATTAGTTATATTTTTTTTCCCGGAAACCAATTTGGAACAAAAATAATGCAAATTTCATTTTTCAATTAAAAATTGGTTTAGAACAAATATAAAATATATAAATTTTCTACCTTTTTACTTTTGAAATAGAAGTGAAAAATAATAACTATTCTCATCACTCGCCTTTGCTATTAGCCGGCCGCCCATCCATTGTCACTCATCGTCCGCAAGCTATTGCCACTGCCCATCAGCTACCTCCGCCATTCACCCGTTGGTTGCCTCTTAGGCTCTTACCATTGCCCATTCGGGAAAGAAAAATTTTATGTTGCTATCAAACGAATTTTTATTTTGAGAACAGAAATTTCATGTGGTTATAAAACATGCATTTTGCTCAGAAATTCGTTAAGGGAATAGAAATAGAAAAAATCATTTTTAATTGAAAATTGTATCTAGAAACAAAATGGTTATCATTCGTGTCCTAAATGACTTGTCTTAAAACGAATCTAGAGGGAAAAAGAATATTTCAACCAGTGACTCAACTACAAACTTCTATGAATTCTTAAGATGTTGCCTAATGAGCAATGAATCCATCGATATAAATGGTCCTCAACAGGAACAATTATCAGATTATTCCCAGATCAATTATAAATATGCTAATTTAATTATAATTTTTTTTCAATTTTATCAATTTAGTCCCAAATCTTTGCACATAATTTTACTATAGTTTGATGTGACAATCCAGTCATTGTTGGCTTCTTATGTAACACACTGTCGTGTCGGCTATTTCTAGCAAAAATTGACTGGAATGATTGTATTGAAATTTTGTGCAAAGATTTGGGGCTAAGTTGGCAAAATTGAAAAATTTATGACTAAATTGATAAGTACACTTGTGAGTTGTTTCTCATGGTAGAATCAACATTGCTTAGTCGACCACATACTTTATAATTGGGACAAAGCTTACTAACATTATTAAACAAACATTATCATAATTGGGACCTAACACATAATTATAGATAAAGTAATGTTTATGCACATGGAGAGTTTCATCAGAATTTTTTTTTTTTTTTGTCAGAAGTTTCATTAGAATTGAGGATTTGCATTTTTAGGATTCATACAGAAATGACTCAAGAAATTGGAAGGCTACATTTGGAATTTGAAACATGTCAGACATTTAGGGGAAAATAAGATTGGCTTGTTTGATTACCATTTAGTGAAAGCGAAACGGTTTATGGTCAACCATCTTCATGGTAATTAATAGTATATATATTTTAAATTTAAAGATGTATAACCTATCGAATTTTCTTTTCTTGCACTCTTCCTTTGGAGGGACAAATCCACCTACTTCACTAAATTTATGCAATTGCGTAAAGTAAAGGGGAGCTCTTACTTTTAAGGATTTCGAACGCTTCTTTCTTCCCAAATTATCCTTCAACTGCTTATTTTGGAGACATGTGAATGGGCAATCGTGGAAATACATAACTTAATTTAATTCCTCGCACTATCCTCCAAATATCCTAAATTACTCATTCAAGAAACATCGTGAGTATGAGCAATTGAGTAAACATATAGTTTTAACCTGTCCCTCGCATGTTTCCAAGAACAGGACTTAAGTAAGAAGCTTCCAATTGATTAAAATATGTTCGCATCTGACTCAATAGGAGATAAGAACGGTAAAAGAAGCGAATAAAGCAGTACTTTCCACGTATAAGTCGTGAGATGACATGCTCGAATATAATTTTTGAAGAGAAGAAAATTACCCTAATAGCGAATAATTATCTTGACCATTTCACTCACAAATCCAATCCAATCCGTGCCCGAATGGCAACAAATCAGGAGGCCATTCTCTACGTATTAAAAAAATGAAGATACGAAAAAGGAATCTCCGAGGAATAACGAAAAGACAACGAATCCACCGCATCCGTCCCCGAAAGGCAACAAATCAGGAGGCCATTTTGGAGAATCTCATGAAAATCACATCTCTGGAAAAAGGAAAGAGAGAGGGGGGAGAAAATTTTGTTAAAAAAGAAGAAAAAAAAGAAAAAAAGAAAAAGAAAAAGGGAATCAAAGCACGAAAGTCCAACAAATGGCGACATAATAAGCTCAGAATGAGCACACCCTCACGCCCTCCCACGCCCTCGCGGCCAGTGCTCCCGACCCGTTCCTCCCGGGTCAGCACTCCCCCCCCGCAGAACCCGTACGCATCCATGTTCTCATCCGGCCGTCACGCGTGTCTCGCTCTCGCCTCATTAACTTTTCCCACCCGCCCTGTCGCGCCCCGCCTGCTTTGCCTCCTTATAAATCCCGCGCCCCCCTTCCCTCGCACAAATCAAATCCGCAATCTGGACCCCTCCTCCTCCTCCGCCTCCTCCGCCCCCGCCGCCTCCGCCGTCTCTCGAGTCACCTCTCCGTCGCCGCGTCGGGCCGCGGGATGGGATCGCTCTCCGCAGCGCTGGACGGGCCGTTGCGGTATCCGCCCGCTCGCAGGGACGAGAACGTCGTCGACGATTACTTCGGCGTCAAGATATCCGACCCTTACCGATGGTAATTAACGGATTCGCTAACTGAAATCAACTCTTTTTTTTTTTGGTACCGCAGTTTTTGGTTCGGTAATCGGATGGAGTGTTTGCTTCAATGTGGAGACTGGATTTTTTTCACGTTTGACTAGTTGATTCCGAGACGTGTTGACCTGAAGGTGAATGGTAGAATTTGACGGCTCGTAGGCTCGAGATGTCTGATCTTATGCTGATGTTTGATAGATTCTCTACTCGAATCTTGTTGCTTGGAGCAGTGTTGTTATCTGAAATTTAGATTTTCTGTTTGACTTGTCTGTGAGTTATTTCAATTTTAGAATCCATTTATGAGACTAAGAGAGATATATAGTTCTCTCGATAGTTGGTGATGAATTCTACGAAGTCTGGAGTCTTGCTGCTGCTAATTGATGGATTTTCTAATTGAATCTCATACGATTTGTTTGTGGTTTTGAAATAGAACAGTGCTCGCATGGTTGATGGAGAGTCTAGAATTTTGCTTTTAACTTATAGATTTTGAGATATATTGTTCACTTTAGATTTGAATTTTTCCATTGGATCATTAGGCTTGAAGATCCTGACAGTGAAGAAACAAAGGAGTTCGTGCAAAATCAGGTGGAATTGACGCAGACGGTTTTGAAGACGTGTGACGCGACGGATAAACTGAATGAAAAGATAACGAAGCTATTTGATCATCCTCGGTATGAAGCACCATTCAAGCGAGGGAACAAATACTTTTATTTTCACAATACAGGGCTCCAAGCGCAAAGCGTCCTCTACGTGCAGGTTCGTTTGTTGAAATCTGGAATTGAGCTGAAAGAGAATTTTGTTTATGCCTCTTTCTTGGCCCTCGAATTAAGAGTCGCATTACGGATGCATCGTGTCTTGCAGGATAGTTTAGATGCAGAAGCAGAGGTTTTGCTCGATCCTAATGCTCTCAGTGAAGACGGGACTGTCTCTTTGAACACTCTTTCTGTCAGCGAGGACGCCAAGTACCTGGCTTATGGACTTAGTTCAAGCGGAAGCGATTGGGTGACTATTAAACTTATGCGTGTTGAGGATAAGAAAGTTGAGCCGGATAATTTATCATGGGTGAGGATTTGTAATTTAGTTCCTTTAATGTAAGGCTACGCTGGATTGAAACTTGATTAGTGGGGACATACTGGTGACAGGTTAAATTTACTTCTATCAGCTGGACCCATGATGGCAGAGGTTTTTTCTACAGCCGCTACCCAGCCCCGAAGTAAGTACCCGTGACAAGATTTTTATTGTTTTACTTAACTTATCTGTTATGCATGTCTATCTCAGTATTGCTTGAAGCATATGTTGTCTTCTAACTTTGTGCTGCCATTGGTTGATCGCGAGTCAACATCAGCCACATAAAATCTTTATTAGCACTTTCATAGACTCTTTTCTTTACGATTGTTCTGTTTCAACTTTGATGTTGGGACTGCATATCTTTGAGAACTCTGAAAGTCGGTGCTGTTTGGCAATATATTCTAAATTTCGTCATTCTGGAGATAAATAATTTAGTCAGTACCGTTTTGCAGTATTTTCTACATTTGGTCACACTGGAGATGGATAATTTAGTTAGTACCGTTTGACAGTATTTTCTAAATATCTTCAAACTGGATATGGATAATTCAACACTTGGAGAAGCCTCAGTGGTAGAAAGATATCTGTTGGTTAAATGGATGTAGTTAATTGATATGCGATATCCAAATAATGATGTTGTTGTCTTCGGTAGTATCCAAATAATGATGCTGTTGTCTTCGGTAGTTTGAGATTATTAGGCTACAAGATGATTGAAAGAGCTAATCATTAGCTAACAGCTGTTCTACATTGTAGAGAGGGAGATATTGATGCTGGGACTGAGACCAACTCTAACCTTTATCATGAAGTATACTATCACTTTGTGGGCACGGATCAATCTGAAGATATTTTATGCTGGAGGGATTCTGATAATCCTAAGTACATGTTTGGAGCCAGCGTCACAGAGGACGGGAAGGTAATTATTTCTTCTACTGTTCTTGCACAGCAAATGCTGTCTCTATAAAGATTATGTTTGCACTAACAAGCTGTATATAGAAACATATTTCAGTATTATCTGGAGCGTAAGCAAAAACACATAATAGTCTATCTATGTTACGGAGAAACTCCATCCCTTCTGAGTGTGAAAAGCATTTTAATTTTGAATTGTGGAACCAACATAGATGGCAGATAATTGATTATCACTTGTCTATTGACTTTTAGCCATATTAGACAATAGATCAGCAAACTTGCACTTGTATAATTTCCTATATCCTAAGCCCTTTTTATCATTTTCGTATGTCGTTGGTGCTGCTCCTAGATTTTTCCCTCTTTGATTACCTTGGTCATTTCACTTTGGTCCCTGAGAAAATTAGATGTAGTTCCACAGGTTAGGGAATGAATCCCTAGATGACTTAAGGCATGATTATATGACCCAATGCACACGCCTTTTCTTCTCCAAAATTGCATTTCCTTGTTTATTTGCAATTATGCAAGTTCAAGTGGGAATAGATTTGATGGTGTAAACTTTATACAATGTATATAGGCATGCTTGGAGAAGGGCCTGTTTTAATGTCTTCTGACAGTATCTTTCTGAAAAAGCATGTGTTACTGATTCTTTTGTTTTATTTTTCAGTATGTTCTCTTGTATATAGAAGAAGATTGTGATCCCGTCAACAAAGTTTACTACTGCGACATGTCCAGCCTGCCGGATGGGATTGAAGGTCTCAAGAAGAGAAATGAGCAACTCCCTTTCGTTAAGCTTGTTGATAACATGGATGCAAAGTATGAAGCTATCGCTAATGATGAAACTGTATTTACTTTCCTGACAAACAAAGATGCCCCCAGGTATAAATTAGTGAGGGTGGACCTGAGAGAACCCAATGTTTGGACTGACGTCATAAAAGAAGCCGAGAAGGATGTGCTGGAATCGGCTTCTGCAGTCAATCGTAACCAACTGATACTGAGTTATTTGAGTGATGTGAAATATGTGGTGCAGATAAGAGATCTAAAAACAGGTTCTTTGCTACATCAATTGCCCATTGACATTGGGACAGTTTCTGGGATCTCTGCTCGCCGTGAAGATAGCACCATTTTTTTTAGCTTTACTAGTTTTCTTTCTCCGGGCATCATATATCAGTGCGATCTACAGAATGAGGTTCCAGATATGAAGATCTTCCGTGAAATTGTAGTTTCTGGATTTGATCGTTCAGAGTTCCAAGTTAATCAGGTAAATAAGAATTTTCACCTGTCAGAATTGGATATATTGTTGACACCATTAGCATTCTTTTCTTAAGTTTAGAATCTGCTTTTGTTGCATGAACTTTTCTTTTCTCTGGTAAAGAGGCCCCGATGATATGCTTTTGTAGCTTTTGTTGATTCGGGGTTTTATGTTAAATGGCTTATGTATGTCAACAACTTATGCCACAATCACATCTCATGGGACACAACTTTCAGGTTTTTGTATCTAGTAAGGATGGCACCAAGATACCAATGTTCATAGTAGCCAGAAAGGACATCTCTTTGGATGGATCACACCCATGTTTGTTATATGGTTATGGTGGATTCAACATTAGCATTACACCATCATTTAGCGTCAGCCGTACTATACTCATAAGACACTTGGGAGCTGTTTACTGCATAGCAAACATTCGTGGTGGCGGCGAGTATGGAGAGGAATGGCACAAGGCAGGGGCCTTGGCAAAAAAGCAGAACTGCTTTGATGATTTCATCTCTGCTGCTCAGTACCTCGTTTCTGCAGGTTATACCCAACCTAAAAAGCTGTGCATTGAAGGGGGAAGCAATGGTGGGCTTCTTATCGGGGCTTGCATCAATCAGGTTTTGTGACTTATCAGTTGATCTGTTTGACTAAATTGATTAGGTAGCTCTATATTCATCTCGTGTTTGTTGGCAGAGACCTGATCTTTTTGGCTGTGCTCTGGCTCATGTTGGTGTTATGGACATGCTGCGATTTCACAAATTTACTATTGGTCAGTCTCCCTCTCCCTCCCTGTCTCCCTCTCCCTTGCGTGAACACATTCATGCGCTGCTCGCTTGTCACGTGCATTTGTCCATCACTTTCACATCTAACGTAGGCTAACCACAGGGCATGCATGGACTTCTGATTTTGGTTGTGCCGACAAAGAGGAGGAATTCCATTGGTTGATTAAGTAAGTTTGTCCCTCACTTTTACCTGGACAGTGTTGGTGTATGACTTGATGAGCTCGTTGGACACACCGACATCGGGTGACAGCTCTAAAATAACATACAGATTTTGACCTGCCACGCTTTTGGAAAGTCCTCTATGCTCCACATCTGCGTGGCATCGAGATTTTTAGCAGCCCTGATGTTGTTTTTCCTCGCATTGCACCTTTTATTCTTCCAAGTTTTTGCCTGTTTATTTACCATGACCGACAGAGAAATGCTGATTTATTCCTTTTTTAGGTACTCGCCGCTGCATAATGTGAGGAGGCCATGGGAACAAGGTCCGGATCAACTAGTTCAGTACCCACCCACCATGCTATTGACTGCTGATCATGACGATCGCGTTGTGCCACTACACTCGTTGAAGTTATTGGCTGTAAGTTCAACACCACGCTTATTGACTGTGTACTTTACCATGATTGACAGCAATCGGTCATGTTCTCCACTTTTTGCTTTAAGCATGTTTCTAATTAAGTTAATTCGGTCTTATGTTGGTCACTCAAGTCTTAGGCTCCTTTCGTTTCTTGGAAAAGAAAATGAATGATTTGAAAAATATTTTCTAAAAAAGATTGCTTATATCACTTAATAAAATGATAGAATGAGAAATAATTTTTCTGCCCACGAAAATAATTTGACATAAATTAGTTATTGGTAATGAAAATATTTCTCAGTGATTGATTATTTTAACTGATATAAAAATCATTTTCAGGACTATTTTTTGAATCATCTATTTTCGTGAAACAAACAAAACTTTCGTTTTAATGAAAATCATACCTAGCAACCGGATATCACGATAATTCTGGTGACAGAACATGGAACGATGGCTACTTTCCATTGTCTTGTGAACCAACGATTGTGAGCAAAAGCATTATTGCCACGCAGCTGGCCGATTCCTATAAAAAATGTAGCGCGAGGATAAAAGTGTTTATATTTTTGTTCATTTCAGAAATTTGATAAATCGGCTTCTACTTTTTCTCCTTTCAGACGATGCAATACGTCCTATGCACAAGCCTTGAGAAAAGCCCCCAAACGAACCCAATATTAGGTCGAATCGAGTGCAAAGCCGGACATGGAGCTGGGCGTCCTACAAAGAAGATGGTATCTCTCTCTTTCTCTCGGTCTCTCTGATTCCATTCGACACCATAGTCCATTAACGAAAATTCCATGCCGGTCTTAACTCCGTGGCTTCTCTTTGGTCCAGATCGACGAAGCTGCCGATCGCTATGGTTTCATGGCGAAGATGCTGGATGCCTCCTGGATTGATTAGATGAAGCGATTTAATCGATTCTAAAGTGCCGAGTTTATTTTCTTTTTCTTGTTGACTTTGGCGAAGATGTCTGGGAAACTTCTTTTGAATTAGATGCTAACACATTGTGATAATGGGATGAAGATAGAACCACAGAAAAAGGTGCTGCTCAGTAGGTTTGCAGCTTAAGCTGATTCTCGTCCTTCCTGTAGTAGCCACCGTTACGCCGATTGCTTTTGATTACTTTAGCAAAATATGAGCAAGTCGACAATCTAAACCAATGCCCAAACTCAATTCGACTTCGAGCATGCATCAAAGTCCATAGCCTCAAAAAATAAAATATAAAAAAGAAAGATCCGTTGCGATCGGGTCCATCAGACCGTGTCCTAGCAAAGAAAAATGGACCTAGGATTTTTTTCAAGGGAAAAAAAGAAAAGGAAGAAAGGAAACCTTGGTCGTCCTCCTCCGGGCTCGTGCATTCGTTTCTCTACAAAAGGTCTTAGTTAAAAGACGTCCATTTTGACATCTGTAACGTCAAGCTGCAGTATCTCAGCCCGGCAACCTAGAATTGATCCAACGCTGTATAAAAAGGTTTGAAATTAGTTCCTAGATCTCTGTCCTATCAAAGAAAGGTTCTTAAGATATTCTTAAATCTCTCCCGCGTGCTATCTTGGCTTTTCAAGCAACAGAAAAAGTAAAACACCCACTTAACTACTTGAAAAGTTCCAGAGTCCATCTTTCTAGGACTGAGAGAACATCCCACATACTTAAAGGCTATTTAACGTTCTAGTGTATACCGTATTAAGTTTTATAGGTCTAGAAGAGAACCTACAATCAAATGTATAAACATATATGGACGAAAGATTAATCAACAATATACAGGATTGGTCAGTTCCTCCTAGTAGGTGACACTTACGATTGTTAAACTACCAAGGTGGTATTTCATGAGCTTGCGCAGTAGCCGAATCATGATGTGCAGGTTACACTTGCCTAAGGTTTGAGCTTTACCAGGACAGAAAAGGGTCGTACACTTGAATAAATAATATGTCATCAGCTAAAAGATGGAGCGTACATACCTTGGATGTGTCCGGCCAAGATCCCCATGAACAAACTCCTTTATGTATGTGCCAGCCTGCAGATTTAATTGTACCTTTCACTGAAGCAACATCACAAACGAGACATATGTTCAAAATATTCTAAACTCAAAGAACCCTGTCTACCTGTGTACACAAATGCAAAATGAAGTACTGTGAAGTTCCCGCAATCCTTTCGATCTTCATCCTAAGATTGAAGAGTAGAGATTCTTACAAGCATGCCTTTATAAGCTCGATAATGACACTCACTGAGCTGGAAAAACACTAACCAGTGTATTATTTTCTTGCGATCTAATGGACTCCGACGGTGAAGCACCCTTATTGGGGTCCTTTGCAGAACACACTGATCGAAAGCAAAAGAAATGAATTGTACAGAACTTATACATTGTAGAAGCAATGTAATAAGTAAAACTTCGACATTTAATGTTGATATCAGCAGCTTAAGGAATTAACTCGCATAACTGAGGAACAAGAAAAGCAGAATGAATAAGCAGATGATTGAATGGAAGCTTTCAAGATTATGTGATCAAGGTAGTCATTTAGACATCAAGAATGAAAAATGAAAGGCCTTGAACCACATGGCTCCCCTCTTTTCCTGAACACCGTTAAATCAACTGCTTCTTCCCCCGTCATTCGAGGGCTCTTTCTCCCCAAAAGGAAAGTAAAAAGAAAAAAGCAACTGTCTCCCAATTCTCTCATGTTTGAAGGTTCATAGTCTCGCAATGCAAATTAAATTTTCTGAGCAATCTAAAAGGAAGCTTTAGGGACAGACTGATAGCAGGCCATTTTTAACATCATCTCATAAGCCATAGACCTCATCTTTAACCTATAACAATGGCATTGGTTCTCGGCACCTCACAAGATGGAGTTTACGATCTCCATTTCAAGTACCACGAACTTTACTATTCAGCAGAAGGAAAAAAAAAAAACTATCATGTCTCATGTGTTAGAAGTCTCCCAAGACGTGTTCAAGCACATATAGTATAATGCCGTGCCTGACATTCCATTTATTGAAAAAAGAAGCAAACCCATATGCAAATAACATAGAATTCTTACGATAAACGAACAAAATTGGCCAGTTTTTCCCTTCTGCTTACATCTGTGGTCTGATTACAGTTGTCATGATAGTTTGTACTGTATAAGGTAGAGCAACGGTTTCCATGAACCAATGATATCGCACAGAAGGATGTCTCGATAGAAAATTCACTTTAACCTTCAAACTTGTCCACAAGGTGAATGAAATTACCCAGACAAACTTACCATATCTCTGACTGAAGATATAGACAGCACATCAGGATCCTCAAGTGGCCGGGAAATCCACACCAATGCAGCATACTGCTTCTGCTTGTAATATTCCAACAAAACCACAGGATTAACGAGGAGTCAGGTTTATTTGATCCGCTTACACTTTACAAGAACTTGCTGTATATTTTTGCTCCATATTTTCATGTAATCACATATGCAATAGTTTCAGCCAAAAAATTACCTGCTTTTCTGCTTCTCCTTCACGCATCAATGTCCAGCCCTGACTTCCAACCAACTTGAGATTTTTTACTCTAACCTGAAAGAAGCATTAGTAACTTATGGCTAATAACAATTTCACCAAGAGGGAAGATACAATGCTATAAAAAAAACCATTTATACACACCAGTTTGTCTCTTGAGCTATTAATTTTTTCTTCTATATCATTTAGGAAGATATCCGATGGGACATGTCGCGGATTTTGTATCTCAACCAAGAAAGGTCGACCCGAACCCAACATACGAACCTGGAACAGGAACAGACATTATTCCAGACATGTTAATTGTCAATGTGCAAGGAAGTTCAGAAGTTCAGAAGTTCAGTACATCAATATCCTCTCTGCCAGCAGCATGAAACTTGTACTTGTCGCCTCTGCACATGAGAAGAATGCAGCTGCTTATAATTTCCTGCATGAGAACATAAGGTTCCAAGATTCAGATTCATGGTTATATATGAAATCACGTGACAAATTGACTCAGCCAAAGACGAGGGGAAAAAAAAAAAAAATGAAGGAGTGCTATTTTGATAAAAGAAATCACTAGATAGTACCTCAACAGACGCTTCCCCCATTCTCTCTTCATCAATCATCCAACAAGTTTGACTGACGTTTCTTGAATACTATAGCACAAAGAATTGCAAACATATTGCAGTGAGCACCAAAAATATAAGTATTCGCTCGATACCTCAGCTCAAATTGCACGAACTGTCCCAGTTAGAATCTTGAATAAATTAAAAAATTAGTCTAACACCATACCTATTGCCAACATTGCTTACAAGATAGGGCAAGTTAACAATACTTCTCTTAAATGTGCAAAGTAACCCCTTTGCAAGGAAAGATAACACCACACTTGAGTTGAATTTTGATCTTTTTCTTGTTATGAGAAATGAATTTTGAAGATTGTGCCTAGTCAACTAATAATCTGATTTTTGACGAAATACAGAAAAAGGTGATGCTCATGAAAAATGGAAGTTACACCTATATCAAGGGATGCAAGATAGAGGATACTTTTAAGTAAATCTATAAAATGCCATATATCCCAGATATTTTCTCTATTAGAGAGTTTACCTTTAAATATCTCCCACCAAAGTAGATAGGGTCCCTGTTGCAATGAAATGAGAAACTGCAGGGTCTCCTTACCTACAATTTGAATAAAAACCTTGTAAGAACAACCAGTAAAATGCAGCCCCTACTTAATTTGCAGAATCAAACAAATTGCCGGGAATTTTTTTTTTTTTTGGTAACCCAGGGAACCCCTGTAAGCCAGCAGCCCAGCGAGGTAAACCCTGGAGCAGGTAGAGTCACCACCACCCTTGCCTGCCGGGTAAGTCGTGAGTTCCTTTCCAACAAGGCAGACGACGCAGGAAGTCGAACACTGGACCTCTCGCGAAAGGAACAATTGCTCAACCAACTACGCCACCACCACGGGTGGTAAATTGCCGCGAAAAATTAATATGCTTAATGCATGCAAATGAATTCCTGTTCAACTTAGAAAATTTGACTTCACAAATAAATGTCATCATCTCCTTTACTCTACAGCAAGCTTTTTCAGTTCCAGTCAGCAGCAATCATTTCGAACAGCATCAGGAACTTCAGAAGTTAATAACTAACCATATCCATTGCACTATTTCCAAAAATTAAGCATTTAAGAATTTTGCTTCGCAAAAATAAGCATAGCAGCAGCAGATATAAGCGCCACCAAGCCTTTCCCAGGAAATAAAATTCACAAATGTAGAGAGATAACTACCTTCTCTAGCAATAATTTAGACAAATCAGAACTCTGATGGTGCTGAAGCTCATTTGGGGGTGCGTTACTGACTGCTGTATGCCCTACTCCCATAGTATTACACTGAATGCCGGAATTCGCTGACTCCTCAACTGTCTCTAAGCCATTCTCATTGCCTGTGTTAATAGTATTACAATCACAGCAAGGAATTAAAGCTGTTCTCATCCGAGAAGACTAAAGTGAAAAAAAGTAGGACTCTACAATAGCTTAAAAAAAATTCACCCAACAACATCATTAGATCCTCTTTTAAAGTGCCCATGTAAATTGGAGTACAAGTCTTAGGATAAAAATGAAGATAAGACTGTTGATGGATGAAATCTGAACTTAAACAACATAGTCCCAGATTTATTTATTTTTTATTTGAAAGATGTCAGGATTCAGGAGCGTATATCATCCATAAAATTTATGTGTAAGGAAGGGAGATACCCAGGTTGATTGCAGAGCAATCTTATTTATAGATACAATTTGAACATGAAAAATGAATATGAAAGAACCTGTCTTCCTTCTCTTTGAAGTTGAACCAAACTCGCGCTCAACAGATTTCTCAATTGTTTTTGATGATTCAGAGTACGTCAGACGGATGTGAAGAGGGCCTTGGCCATACTTAACGCCCTGATTCAAGTTCATCAACAGTTAAACTGAGTTCCACCGACATTTTCTGAATATAGAAGCTTTCTATGATTTTTTATTTTTTATCTTTTTGGTCAAAAGAAGCTTCCTATGATTAAATGCATCTTTCTTCAGCTATTAATTTCTCTTCAACTTATACTAATGAAGCCTTATCAATCCCATCATTGCGCAATAGTGGGAAAGGTTGCAATAGTCAACATGCCATGAATCTCACGTAAAACATTGCACTCACCAATAACATTTCAAGAGAAGCTGTGATCGAGGACTTTAAGGCATTCTTCAAACAGATGCATTCAGAAAATGGTCTTTCCTGAGAAAAAGGTTGAGATCCATATTTTCTGTCCATATATGACCTGCTCGCAAATGAAGGTTGGGATTCTGCAGTCACTACGCTTCAATCATATATAAATTGAGCAGCTAAGAGGACAAATACCACATACTTCAAGTATACTAAGAGGACAAATACCTCATACTTCAAGTATACTTCATATAAACAAAAAATTCGCACTTGCAACGGTAGTTTTACTGCGTCATAAGTAATAATTTTAGAAAAACTACACCATGAACAATGCTCCTTGACCGCCTTTAAGCTTTTAACTTGTCATGAGCCAGAACAATTGGCAAAACTGGATGTTCGATGAGAAAGCAAGCATATCTCGAGTATTTTATCTTATATGCACGATTGAAAAGATCAAAATACACTTCAAAATTTTCTGTTTAAATAAAAAAAACTCTTACGTAATTACGCGTTCATTATCCAATGTAATTGATGGAATGGAGACTTCGAGAGAGAAACTATCAGTTTGGTGACCTGCTTGCTTGATCAGCTCAGCAATTGAAGCAGCCAGATCATTCATACCATCCTTGGACACCGACAATTGGCCATCATTGTCGTGATAAAATTGCAAGATACCTAAACAAACGCTGCATACAACTGGCTCAGCCAGATTGGTCGAGTGTTCACTTTCTGAAGTCTGACCATCAGTCAAATTTCCATCTGAATTTTCCGGCATTTCAATGAGTTCAGTGAAGATGGATGGCGAAAACCAAGGACGGGAGCATACTGGTTCTGGGATTCCAAATAACCGAATGATGCAACGGCTACATACCTGAAACAGCATTTAAGAAAAAATAAAAGAATTAAGCAGATGCACACCTGGGAGAAAAAGAGAAAACTACTTGCAAGTTGCAATCTATCTGCATCTACACTTCGACCTTAAAAAGTCCAAAGACATAACGCATAGTTAAGCTGTTGCTCTCAAACTTCCTCCAACTTTGCCAACATGAAATCATAATGCATGCATCGCTATTCCAGCTAACTCATTAGTAGAATAGAATTGAAATCACCTCAAAAAAACACCCGTTCTTTGATTACTGCATTGAGATTTCAATAAGCAGTAAGCTGGATCACGATACAGAGTTCAAGCATTCAAACATCTCTTGGATGAAGATTTTCTTCTTCGAGCTGAAGAAGCAGCAAAAATGATTGCATGTCTGAGGTATATGCGCATCATGTAGTTGAATTCGTTCATTATAATGAGGACTGATCCTCGGTGCGTTCTCAGAGATCAGCGAACTGAAATGGTTTGAAGAACGCAGAAGACACATACGTGACGCACGCATACATTAATACATACATACGCACATAGATACAGACTCTTGGAGTTATTTCATCAAACAACAATGCACGAAACACATCACCGCATCTTCTCCAATCATCGAATCAATGCTATCTTCGTTTGACCGACTCACCGCACCAACTAGGCAACGCAAACTGCATCGACTTGCTCAAAATGACTAGCAAACTCGAACGTCGTCCAAACTACGCGACGGAAATTCTTCTTAAAATGCGAAAATAAAGGAGTGACGAGAAGTCGGGAACAAACCCCTGCGGACAGCAGGTCCTTCACGGCGTCGGAAGGCAACGAGCGGACGGCTTCGAGGAAGGCCTGCGAATCCGCGTCGCCGTCGGAGGCGGAGGCGATGACGGGCGCCGCCTCCTGCTGCTCGACGTCCACCGCTGCTTCGCCGGCCATCTCCACAATGGCGCTCTGCTCTCGCTGAGGAATGTTTCGGCGGCACTCCAGCAGTGACAATTTTCGCCGGGGGGACGAGGGGAAGCTATCAAATTCGGTATAGCCTAATTTCCATAAAATTCTCGATATCGACCCTAAGTTGAAGTAACCTGATTTTTATTTCAACATTTTGTAAGTTTAAATCAATTTAATGACAGAGCAAACAATATTCAAACGACAAATAGATAAACTTAGGTAGAATTATTTTAAGTGAGATAAGCGATTATTTCTATAATTTACCAAAAAAATTAAATTATTATTGATAATAAAAATAATTTCATTCTTTATTTATTTATTTCCAAGTGATATAAGTGATTATTTTTAGAAAAATATTTTATAAATTATCAATTTCTTAAATGGAGCGTAAGAGCTTATCCTACCCATATTCATATTTTAGGGCAAGGTGCAATTTTTTGTATTTTATTGATCTTAGTTAGTAGTGGAACAAAAAAAGAATTAAAATTCAATGGATCCTATGTTAGAAAGCATACTAGCATTTAGCGAAGCAAAAGAAAAAATCTACATTTAGCTCATTGATTTTATTCTCTTTTTCTCTTGTAGATTTTATTCGCTATATTAAATTATGACTATTCATGCATTCGCTATATTGAATTATGACTATTCATGCATAATTTTTTATGATTCGCAAATTGAGTCTAAATCTCTGTTCATAATTATTTTGACTCCAAATTATGACATGTTTGGCTAGAGAAGAATATATGTATATTTGTACAGCATTAAATGGCATGTTTAGTGTTAGAAAGTCCAAAATATAATTTATTTTGAAATGTTTACTTTTGAATTTTTTACTCTTTGCAAATCTTCCGATACCCATAATTCGACTTTTATTTTATCATAAAAACCTAAAAATTTCATAATATATAAATATTGACACATAAAAGTTTCGAGGTTTTTTTGGAAGTTAAAGAAGATTCTCAATTTTGACAGAAAGTAAAATAGACGTAGGACGTTTGACTTTTGATAAACCCAAAAACTCAGAGAAAAATTACAATATTGAATTAAATCCAGTAGTTAACTTTGTATAATCACTAGGGTATGTGAATCATGATACATTCCCAGAAGCCAGCAGAAGAAATAGCAAGCCAAAGGCAAAGAAAGCAAGACAACCACAGGTTTCATCAACCCTCTGAATCATCTCAGCAGCCTCGGTTGCAGATAAGCAATTTGGTTTGCTTGGCTTTAAATGACTCCGAAAATTCCCAGTTTTGCCGAGAAGCAGCAAAAACGATTGCAAGTCTGAGGTACATGTGCATCCCTGTAGTTGAATTCGTTCGTTATAATTAGCACTGAGCGTCACTGACGTTCTTAAGATCAGCGATCTGAAATGATTTTGAAAAAATCCAGAAGATACATACATACATATATATGCGCGCATAGATACTCTTGAAGCAATTTCAGGAAACGCAATGAATGAAACACATCACCGCACCTTCTACAGTCATCAAATCAATTCCATCTTCATTTGATCGACTTACCGCACCAACTAGGCAACGCAAACTGCATCGAGTAATGACCGGCGAACTCGAACGTCGTTCAAACTATGCAGTTGAAGTCCAATTTGAACAATTGACATAAAATTAAGCGTTTCACACAAAAAGACGTAGAGGTAGCGCCCCTTAAGGATAACAAGAGCATTACATCCATCTGAATCCTTATAGAGATACGTCTCAAAAAGCGTGAAAGACCTGCCCAATATATGAACAATTACATCCACAAAACCAATGTAGACAAAATAGTTAGACCGAACAAATCTCTATAGTTGAGCTTAGGCACTACATGATTCTCATTCCTTCTTGCGTGATCGCAGATGCTAAGCGAGATGAAGTTTCTAATGTGGATACTATAGACTGGCAGTGCATAGAGTACAGCTGTATCCATTCAGATGCTATTTTGGCTACTCACAGGTTCAGCTGTTCAGGGCTATTACACTAACATCAAAAGCAAGAGTGCTTATCAGTGCGACAAAATTTACAGAGCACTATTGTTCAAAGAATTGTATTGGATAATGCCTCGAAGCTCCAAAAAGGGGGAAGAACAAATCTGATTGCATACCGAGTGCATTAAGGACAAAGCCCCAATAATGGAATCCTTTTACGGTTCAACATGTTTAGGATGAGGGCTTCAAACTCCTTTTCTTGGCAGTTCTAGCAATAGCACTACATATCTCCTTCTTCCTCTTCTTGTTGTTATTATAGTAGGCCTTATTGTCATTAGTGCGATCATGGTTGTTGTTGGCATCAACAACAACAACAGTTGAACTCTTTTCTTGAACTTCCAGGGCACCCTTAACAAAAAATTTCAGCCTCCATAAAGTGCATTCACTCTACATCAGATCAACAGTGAATAACACAATCAATATATATTGCTCTCCAATCCAACAAAACAAAACTTCAAGAGAGCGCACGTGCACGTGAGAGAGAGAGAGAGACTTTAACCTGAGCATCTAAATCTAGGTCCACTAGATCACCCTTTGATTGGAAGCTTGGATCGTACTGGGCAACAATCTCCAAGGCCTTGTCAACATCCTCCATTGGCAATTTATCAAGGGCGACCGCTATCTTTCTTTTTTCATCTGTCGAGATTTTCCTGTGATGGAATTGTCAAGCAAATCTTTTGTTAGATGTTTCTGCTCTCAGTCATCGAGTAAATGCATGCATAACAGCAAATCAAATTCAGTTCAAAAACTCAGACACTTCCGAGGGAAATCTATTTTATTACATTTTAATGGTAACTGCCTTGCAGCAAGCAGCCAGGACAATCTTAAAGCCTTAAAAGCTTGACCAGCATGAATCTGACTGGACCATGAGTTGAAGAGACATAGCCTTTATGCAAGGACGAGCTTAAAGCCCGAAAGCACAAACTTGGGACCATAACAGGTTAACATGCATTACCTACGTTGCATGTGCACTATCCACAGAGATATACACAATACACAGGCACATAACAGAAACACAGCTAGGGACCAAAAATAAAATAACAAACCCAGCTTAATTATTGAAAGTGAGAAATTCGCATGACCAGAGCCAAGAAAGAGAAGAGAGTCACTACAGACAATTTCTTATTCTCAATTCCTACCATGACTTCACTTGAAAAGAACACATAACTGACCTGCACTTTGAAATAACAATTGCCCTGAGTTTTTCCAGATGCATATCTGCTTTGTAAAGCTGAAAGAGTTTCACAAATTATAGTTGAGAAATAATCATCTAGAGTCAGCAATTAGAAGATAGATCTGCTACAGAAGAAGATGATGTCTTTACCATTTATTAGCTGACTACACTCTGAATGAAAAGGCTTGCCTGTCCTTAAAGTAGTACTTCCCCATTACAACAAAAAATCAGTAATTTTAATGTTCATTGGAAAGTACCTCATTACTTATTTTTCTGGCCATTCTGGCATTAGCAGCGTCCTTAGCAAGTTGCATATCTAACTGTGCCTCTGCCTCTTCCTGTTCTAGTCTTTTTTCCTACACACACATGGTTATGAAATGAAAAGCGAAATTAATTGTCAACAGATTAGCACCTCATAGTAGAAGAAACCAAATTAACACTTGAACGCATTCAACAGACTGCAAACTGGTGAAGAAACCACGAAAAGCCAATCATGACTGGATCCTTAGAGACCAACTGACCTCCTCTGCAACTTTAGGATGTAGTGGGAGCCACTTGTCCTCAAATTTTCCGAGCAATTTCTTGGCCATGACATGAATTTCACTCTTTTCATCATTGTACTTCATTGCATTTTTGAAGACCAGCTTCACGTCAGCACATATCTCTCGGACATTCTTATAAGCAGTACCATCAGTGGCCTCCATTCGCTTTTTAATTGTACCGAAGTCCATTGGCTTCTCAATTACCTAGAATAAATCACCAACCCAATAAATAAAGAAAGCAGTAGAAGACATTAACAAAAGATGTAGCAATACTTAAACTAGCCTGTGCACTGCCATATATAGATTCTAGTGACAAATTCGTCAACCCTTCTATTTGAAAATATTACTCTCATCTCTGCCACATTGAACGGAATGAGTTGTGCGGAAGAGGTGAAGTTCCTCACTTTTCACTCTCCATGTTTCCCCCTCCAAACAATGTTATTGGCCAATCACTTACCATTATTTCACTCCACCCCCCAAAACCACCACAAAGAGGGGAAAAAATTGAAAAAGAGAAAAGAGATGCCACATTTCCAAAACCGCACTCTATAGTTGGACCAAAAATTGCTTGTAGTCTAACGTAATGACACTGTGAGCAAAACCTTCCACTACCTAAAGGACAAACACTATGTCAGGGAAAAAGCTTATAAAAACACGCCATATATTATAGAGAGTGACTCTCATCAAGTTACTAAAATAGGTGATGTAGATGTTACCAAAGATGGTTCAACATAAAAGCTATTCTTTCAACAGAAGAGAGAATTTGTTTTTTCTTTCTCAAATGCAACTATATGCATAAGATGAGTATTAGCAAATGAGGCCTACAAGTTCCTCTACATTAACATGATCTACATCTTACCAAGCACAAATTACATAATCCACATCCATGTAGAGGCAATTTTCAAAAAAAAGTCTCCAATAACCAAGTGTCCTATACGTAGAGTTACCAAAAAATCTCCGGTAAACAATCTACAGTAACTTTGGTGCATTTTGGGCCAGGGCATCAATCTCCAACCAACCACTGACATATATGAAAAGGAAAAACTGATCCTACAATAGTTGACCTACATATGAGGATGGCCAGCTAGTTCATCTCTCAGATCCCGATATCTTTGTGAGGCAAATGTTATCGCTTTCTGAAATAGAACTTACTTCACCACTGCACACATTCTTCTGAGGTAAACATCGTGAGTACATCAAATTTTTTATGTATGGAAAACCATGCTATACAAAAATGTGATTACATCTCAGCACCTCACTTTTAGCTAGTTTGGAAATCTGCTAGCCCAAAAATAGTAGTAGTTGACATTGACAACAAAAGTTTGAACTTCACGAAAGTTGTGTCATTCTTAGATGCGGAAAACTATAGGTTAAGAGAACATAAAGCAGGGTCAACAAACATTGACAAACAACATTAAACGCTCTGAAACACTGATCCAAATAATATTTGAGCATCCTGATCAGAGAGATGAAGAGATGAAAAGTACAAAAGCCATACCTTGTGATAGTCATGTAAACCAAGAGCTTTGGCATCTACAGGTTGCAGGAAGGGCCACGCCCATTTGTGTTGGGTGATCTGAGAGCAAAATGTATAACATATATCACCTATCAATATGATTGAAGGATGCCACCAAGTTTCTCTTCCTTAAAA